>NW_026847660.1:122629953-122832068 GCF_025583915.1 Anolis sagrei ordinatus | reverse complement strand
TACACTCCATGCAGGAAGTCACAGACTTAACTCATAGCATCATGCGGAAAAAACTGCTTGAAATCCTGGATTGTTACTGCCAATCAGGACCAACAACACTGGGACTGGTCAGACCAAAGTAGCTTTCTATAGAGGGCAAAGTGTGATCCATAAATGATGTGTACCCCCAAGATGATTATTCCCAATTATGCCAGGATTGCTGGCTACCCAAAGCTGTTTCTGTGGCCCTTCCAGGACCTAAAATACTGGGGATTAAATTACAATTTTTGCACCCAAATAAGCTCAAGACACAAGTGCACAAGGCTGTTTCTCCTGGGTATAGATATCTTCCATACCTTGGAAGTGTTTGCATGCCATACTTATGCCAATATTTGAAATATATACAGTTATCCCATGTGCTACGGAAAGAGAAAGATCTGGATGCTCCCTTCCCTTGAGATCCTGTCTCCACCTTCCCCAGTTTTTGCATTTTTCTGTTAGCAATGAAAACAAAAGATCTGCAAGCAATGACTGAGAAATGATAAGTCACTTGTAGGAAAGCCAAGTCAAGCTGGGCCAGCTATTTCTTCATTAGGCTGACGCCTAGAAAAGAATACCACTCATTGAAACCCATCACTGTAAATTTCATGTGGTAACAGCTGAGTGCGGTTGCTTAATGGCTGTTAGGGCGCATACAAATCAGCAGGTGGAAAGCGTGTTAATGATTTGTGGTGAAAGGATTATGGTAAAAGCAAGCACTCATGCCTCCAATTCCAACAGAGCGACTGCATTGCAACTGCGAAGCATTGCATTTGAAGTTAACAAAGAGCAGAGATGACGGGGCCACAACTTTATTTTACTTTATTTTTTTAAAAAATGTTCTATTTATAAAACATTATGAATGGAAAAGAAGGCAGGAAACCTGGTGTTCATGGGTAGAAGCAACTCCAAATCAAACCTTATAATGGCCCAATTTTTCTCATAATTATTTTTCACCAAGTTGTCTATCATTAGTTGTATCCCTAAATATTTTACTTTCTTTACACAATTTATATTTGCCAATTCCTTAATTTTGATTCGATCTTCAAATGTTGTATTTTTAGTGAAAATTTTGGTTTTGGTTTTATTTGTGGTGAGGCCAGCATATCTTTCAAATTCTTCAACTTTGTTTATTATTTTAGGTACAGATTCAAGAGGCGTTTTGGTCATTAGGACCACATCATTCACAAAAAGTCTGATTTTAAATACCACTTCTTTAACAACAACACCAGAGATTTCTTCAGAATCTCGCATTTCACTGGCCAAAATTTATATTTTTAAGATAAATACCAAGGGAGCATAGAATCATAGAATCAGAGTTGGAAGAGACCTCATGGGCCATCCAGTCCAACCCCCTGCCAAGAAGCAGGAACATTGCATTCAAATCACCCCTGACAGATGGCCATCCAGGTGGGTTGGCAGACAAAAGCTTCCAAAGAAGGAGCCTCCACCACACTCCGGGGCAGAGAGTTCCACTGCTGAACGGCTCTCACAGTCAGGAAGTTCTTCCTCAAGTTCAGATGGAATCTCCTCTCTTGTAGTTTGAAGCCATTGCTCCGCGTCCTAGTCTCCAAGGAAGCAGAAAACAAGCTTGCTCCCTCCTCCCTGTGGCTTCCCCTCACATATTCATACATGGCTATAATATCTCTTCTCAGCTTTCTCTTCTTCAGGCTAAACATGCCCAGCTCCTTAAGCCGCTCCTCATAGGGCTTGTTCTCCATACCCTTGAACATTTTAGTTGCCCGCCTCTGGACACATTCCAGCTTGTCAATATCTCTCTTGAATTGTGGTGCCCAGAATTGGACACAATATCCCAGGTTTGGTCTAACCAAAGCGGAATAGAGGGGTAGCATTACTTCCCTAGATCTAGACACTATGCTCTTATTGATGCAGGCCAAAATCCCATTGGCTTTTTTGCCGCCACATCACATTGTTGGCTCAATTGTTGGAGCAAGCGGGCATCCTTGCCTAACTTCCCTCTGGATTGGAAAATACTCAGAGTGTTTCCCTTAAATTTGTACTGTTGCCCTTTGGTTGGAGTATATACTCTTTACTCTATTGAGCAATTTGTCTCCGCAATTTATCATTTTTAAAGTCTTCTCTATGAATTTCCAGTAGATCTTATCAAACCTTTAGGCTGTCTGTTTGTCTCTATTACATTGTAGAAATTCAATTAAGTTCATTATCATTCTCATGTTATCTTCAGTTTGTCTACCAGGCAGGAAACTTGTCTGGTCCACATTTATCCAAGTTCTCCATACTTTTTTATTCTGTTTGCCAATATGGCTGCAAATAATTTTTAATCCGTGTTTAACAAAGAAATGAATCTATAGTTTTGAATCCTTTTTATACCCAGATCTTCCTTTGGGATTAACATAACAGTAGCTTCTCCCCAAGAATCGGAAATCAATCAATTCTGTAGTCACTCATTCATTAATTTGTGTAATTGAAGAGTTAGAACATCTTCCATTTTTTTGTAGAAGATTCAAGTAAACCCATCTGGGCCTGGGGCTTTGTTGTTTTTCAAAATTTTAATGGCTGTCATGATTTTGTATGTAGTTATGGAGGTATTTAACACATCTTGATCTTCCTTTGTAAAGATAGTTAAATTAAACTACAGCGTTTGTGTCTGTCTTTCATCGGTTCTTTCACTCATTCTGGTTCACTGCTTTCTGAAAGAAATATACAAGACCACGCCTGCTATTTTCACGTGTAATGTAACCCTAAGGCAATGGTGGAAATTGCGCAGCCTTCCAGATATTGTAGAGTGACATTTGTATTGCAAATTTTATATTACATCTGTTGTTATTGTAGCAAACTGCTTTGAATTTCTATAAAAAGTCATATATCAATATTTTAATAAATCAACCATCATTTAAGGGACTTCAGCACTTCAGACTCTGCACAGCTGGGTTTATCTTAGACATGTAATCTAATATCCTACCCGTCATCCCATTCTGTAAAATTTACATGGTTTATTTACTGACACTCAAATGTATGGGCTCATCAGTAGAAACATACTTTATTATTATTATTATTATTATTATTATTATTATTATTATTATTTATTACCTATATTTATACCCCACTCTTCTCACCCCGAAGGGGACTCAGAGCGGCTTACAAATTATGGCAAAATCCAATGCCCCATTATACATACAAATAATAAATATAATGTATCAAATTATAAAACAGTTAAAACATACAAATGCAATAAAACAGATTAAAACATCGTTTCCCAATCACTCTCCCCCACAGGCCAACAAAAGCCTGCTAGCAAAATTATGCATTATTACCATGGGGTAAAGAGATATAAGGTGCCAGTCTAGAAGGCTAAAGGATTAGGGTACAGGTGCCACAATTTGTACAATATAAGTAATCTAAACTAGGAAGCCAAAAGAAAGCTCAATTCATTGCCCTTTACCAGTTTAAGGAATGTTGGAGAAGTTTCTCCTAGACTGTAAAAACTTCATGTAAGAATAATTTACTAGATTGGACCAAAGATAAAAAGACAAAGCATTATATTGTGTAATTTGTAAGCAAAATAAAAACTCTTCCAACAAATGCATACTTATAGGATTTCACTATCATGGAGGGTTGCCAAGTTGAGACTCCTTCCCTTTAATGCAGTGGTTCCCAACCTTTTTTTGACCAGGGACCACTTTGACCAGGGACCACTTAGATCAGGGGCCACTCTCCAACCTTAGTACCAAAAGGGTTACAAACCAGTTTTTGGACAACTTTCGATTTGGTTTGGTTATTTGGGGTGTTGATTCAAAAAACTGCATTGGATAGACCACGTCATCTCTAGTTTCTGATACAGAACATATGCCATCCAGTAGTCGCCATCTGCTCACCCACAGAAAACCATATTTATTAAGCCTCGGCACTATAAGAGGGTTTCACAAGACCAGCCGCTCTTGTTGTAACGGTGTAATAAATGTGAAGCTGTGGACCATATTTTAGTTCTTAGGGACCACTGGTGGTCCAAGGATCAAAGACTGGGAACCACTGCTTTAATGGTTGTGTAGATGAGGAAGTCACAGCAGGGTGGCTTCTCTTGACTTTCCTGTTCTGTGCATCATTAAAAGAACAGGAGCCCTGACCCTTATTTTAATTGGCAACCCTACTGCAACAACATGTATCATGCCAATGGACTGGATATCTTATAATGTGAGTTATGCAAATCCATTTGTTGTTGTTGTTCATTCGTTCAGTCGTCTCCGACTCTTCGTGACCTCATGGACCAGCCCACGCCAGAGCTCCCTGTCGGCCGTTACCACCCCCAGCTCCCTCAAGGTCAGTCCAGTCACTTCAAGGATGCCATCCATCCATCTTGCAAATCCATAGATGATAAATATTTCTGTGGAATAGCGATATAACTATATGGAACCACCCTTTTTAAGATAGTTATTCCAAATCCTGGATGCTGAGAAAAGTCAAAAAGTATATTGCCTTTGGGCTGGTGGATGTTGGAAACATCATGCTATACTATATGTCTCCTTGGTCTGATCCAGCAGAATTATTCTTACATTTTTACTCCTGCTAATTATAGGGAAGGTTACAGAAAGATATTCCTCTTGAAGGTCCACCCGACCACTAAAAAATTGATCACAGCAATCTCAATTTTTCCCCTAACGATGCCTCCTTCCTTTTAAGTACATCTCTGTATCTCTAGAGACTGAAAAGTACATGGCACTTTCAATGAAAACTTCTATTCTTAAGATGCTATATTTGGTGCCCAGTATCATATTTTGCACTTTTTCCACGTTCGTTAAGATTCACAGTGTATCTACAACTCTAGCTAAAATATGTAACTGAGATGAGAAATGGTTTCCCTAATTATTTGATAATTTATTCTCTATTTTACTTCTTCATTGTGTGTTTTCAAGCAAAGTGCGGGATATCTCTCTCAAAAAGGAATATATAAATTAACTAGCTGTCCCCTGCCACGCGTTGCTGTGGCCCAGTCTGTTGATCTGGAAAATAAAGTAACGAGAAAGTGTTGGTTTCTAATTTATGTAATTTATTTATGCTTGTGGGTAAACAGTATTTCTTGCTGTTTCTTTGTCAGTGTTGATGTGGAGAATGTCTGGTTTGCCCACCCTGGAACATGCAACATATAATTGTCTTTCTTTAAGGGTCCCTTTCAAATCTATGATACTATATCTGTGTGCGTGTATGTGTGTGTGAATCATATCTATATATGGCTGGATGGCTCTCTGTCAGGAGGACTTAGATTACGTTTTCTTGCCCCGATGAAGGGAGTTGGATTGGATGGCCTTAAGTATTTTCTGATGGTCATGGGGATTCAGTGTGGGAACTTTTCCCCGATTCTGTCATTTGTGGGGTTTAGAACGCTCTTTGACTGTAGGTGAACTGTGAATCCCAGTTTATTTATTCTTTTAGGTCCATATAAATGCCTCATATTGGAAAACAACAGCTTTTAATCCTTGGGTTTTCAACCATATTTTCAACCATGTTATATTAGGTGTTGCAGCAGAGTGTGCTGGTCAAGCTACAACTGATAGTAGAAGGGGAAAGAGGGCTGCTCAGGTGCTGGAGCAGGAGCAGCAAAGGAAGCTAATTAGGGAGATATTCATGACACCTACATTCCCAGCAACTATGACTCCCAAATGTCAAGGTCTACTTTCCCCAAAATCCACCAGTGTTCATATTTGGGCATATTGAATATTCATGCCAAGTTTGGTCCAGATCTATCATTTGAGTCCACTGTGCTCTCTGGATGTAGATAAACCATAACTCCAAAACTCAAGTCAATACCCACCAAACCCTTCCAATATTTTCTGTTGTTCATGGGAATTCTGTGTGCCATGTTTGGTTCAATCGTTGATGGAGTTCAGAATGCTCTTTGATTGTAGGTGAACTATAAATTCCAGCAACTACAACTCCCAAATGACAAAATCATAATTTTTTTTTGAGTGATGGTCACTCCTTGTGTTGTGAGATGTTTTGTTGCCAAATTTGGTGTCATTTCATTCGTTGGTTCTTTTGTTTTTAAGGTACTCATTATGCACAGAGCATTTTTATATATATAGATAGACGTGATCAACCGTCAACCTAGTCCTTCATGCGTTAACCCTTGTGCTGGCAGGTCTGCTGACCAAAAGGTTGGCAGTTGGAATCCAGGGAGCAGGGTGAGCTCCCATCTTTCAACTCCAGCTTCCCATACGGGGGCATGAGAGAAGCCTCCTATAGGATGGTAAAACATTTGGGCATCCCCTGGGCAATGTCCTTGCAGACGGCCAATTCTCTCACACCAGAAGTGACTTGCAGTTTCTCAAGTTGCTCCTGACATAAAAAGCAACTGCTAACCAAAACCTATCCCAATGTGTTCCGTAATTTACTCCCCAAGTGGGCAAAGAAAAAGTCATGTTATGTACCAAAGCAACCATTTCACAATCCAGTTCTCAGCATACTAAATCTCTTTGAGATTTGTAAAAGGCACTGGATGTTATGCATGTCATTCAGAACATGGACTGTTAATGCATGTAAAAGGATTATGCTATCTGCTTGGTATGCGGACTGGGTATTTCTAAAGATGGAAAATATCCCAGCGCTGACAGCTCAATACGGGCATTTCTTGAGCTGTGTGTCAAATCAAACAACGCCTGGGCAGTCAGAGAGGGAGCTTTCTTTAAACTTATTTTTGACCCAAAATCTCCTGAGCAGCAAATAAAAACAAAATACAATTAAAAAAATAAAAACAGTTAAAGGTAAAAGTTTCCCCTTGACATTAAGTCTAGTCGTGTCCGACTCTTGGGGTTAGTGCTCATCTCCATTTCTATGCCGAAGAGCCGGCGTTGTCTGTAGATACCTCCAAGGTAATGTGGCCAGCATGACTGCATGGACTGCTGTTGCCTTCTTGCCAAAACTGTACCTATTGATCTACTCACATTTGCATGTTTTTGAACTGCTAGGTTGAAAGAAGCTGGGCCTAACAACAGGAACTCACCCTGCTCCCCAGATTCGAACTGCCAACTTTTCGGTCAGTGAGTTCAGCAGCTCAGCAGTTTAACCCGCTGCACCACTGGGGGCTCCCTACAGTTATAAAATAACAAAACCTATCTAAAGTGGATTCATTGCTGATTAGGTGCATGAACAGATGAGGGTGTATGATTTGTAGAATTTCATTTCACTTTATTTTAAAGAACTATCCAAACTTTATCAATCCCTTATATTCATATTGAGGATCTATTTAAAAAATTGAACATGAAAGAAAGCAAAATTTATTCTTCTAGGTCCATATAAATGCTTCATATTGGAAAACAACAGCCTTTAATCCTTGGGTTTTCACCCATGTTATATTAGGTGTTGCAGCAGAGTGTGCTGGTCAAGCTACAACTGGTAGTAGAAGAGGAAAGAGGGCTGCTCAGGTGTTGGAGCAGGAGCAGCAAAGGAAGCGAATTAGGGAGATATTCATGACACCTACAGATACTGACTCATTTGAAGGCTTCTCAGATTCTGAAATGGAGGAGGAGGGAGATGTGGACAGAGGTTTGAAGCGGGTTACTCGGGAACAAGAGTCAGATGAAGAACATGAAAGGAAACGTATCCGTGAAATATTTAATGCTCCAACTGAGGAGGAAGATTTTATGGGGTTCACAGGAAGTGATGGGACTGGGAGTGGTGACGAAGAGGAGGATGGGCTGGATTAGACCTGTCGGCAGGAAATCAGAGAAATATGTACACATTGAATTTGAGGGTTTCTCTGGAGATTGGCAATCTGCTAATACATGGGGCGATCTAAGTCTTGATAGATGATGGAAAAGTTGGAGAGACGGCCGGTGGCGATCAGCTGTGGAAGCTAAGGCAGCTGAGAGTGATGAAGACAGGGTGGAGAACAGTTCATCATCTGATAATGAGTTATAGGATAAAAGTAGATATCAAACTATGGGGACTTTGCAGTAGGCAAAGTGTTGTATTCGTGCTTGGGACTTTGTTGCTGCCATTACTCTTGAGCTTGGGTCCTGGAACTGCAGGTCGCTGTGTTTCCGTGCTTCTACTGACTGGAATCTCGTAAGTGCTGACTTCGACTTCCCCTCTGACACCGGATTGTTTTTGGACGACGACATCACATTTTGGATTTAAACATTTTCTTCTGGACGTGCTTTGACTTGGGACTGTTTTTTGACAACGATTTTACTTGTTTCCACCTTGTTTCCTTGTGTTTACTTAACTCTGTGTTTTTGAAGCAATTTGCTTGAACTTTTTGTTATCCCGGATTATATTCCAGTATAATCCGGATTATCCGCTAAGTTACGTTTTTTGTATAGCAGTTTGCTACAGACTTTCAGTTATTGCTAGAAACACTGAGTTAAGTGTTTCTAAGCTATTTTTGTTGGGTTAATAAACTTTGTTTGGGTCTTTTTCTTGTGTCTGGCTCCTTTAAGGCATCTGGTTCATGACACTAGGGTTACTTCTCTCCCACTTGAGGGACTTGTTGACATTATTTATTTATTTATTTATTTATTTATTTATTTATTTACAGTATTTATATACCGCCTTTCTCACCCCTGGGGGGACTCAAATCGGTTTACACATAAATAATGGCAAAATTCAATGCCTTAGAGTTGTTTGGTTGCATGCTGCAAATCGCTTCTGGGGTGAGAAAATCAGCCGTCTACAAAGACATTGCCCAGGGTACACCCACATGTGTTACGGTTCTGCAGGGAGGCTTCTCTCAGTCTCTCATTATGTTAATTATTATTCTTTTACTACTACTACTACTATTTATTTATTTTATTTATTTATTTGCTTTATTTCTATACCGCATTTTTCAGCCCTTAACAGGCGACTCAATGCGGTTTACATGGTACAATTATCAAACAGTGTCAGTGCAATTAAAACATAACAATGCAACAACAGGATCAACAGCATCAATCCACAACAATTAACAATCAACAAGACAGATCAACAAAACAAACATAACATAACGCCTCAGTTGAAATCAGATCCGTTCTCATAATCCTTGTGCCATTCCTATGTTCCATTTACCGTCTTCCTATGATTGGTTGCACTGCTTAACCAAACGCTTGTTCATAAAGCCAGGTCTTAACCATTCTCCGAAACGTCAGCAGCGAAGGTGCCTGCCTGATGTCTGCCGGTAGGGCATTCCATAGCCGAGGGGCCACCACTGAGAAGGCCCTGTCTGAGAAGGCCCTGCGCCTGTGACGCAGTCGGGATCGAGAGCAGGGCCTCCCCAGACGATCTTAATAATAATAATAATAATTTCTTGTACCCTGCCACTATCTCCCGAAGGGACTCAGGGAGACTTACACACGGCCCAAGGTGTCTAAGAACAGAACATAAAATAAAGCACAGTATAAAATACAATTGAATAAAACATATGGGCAAATAAAACAACGTAAGACTCAATTATAATGGCACTCATCAACCAATGGCAGTAAACTACTATAAACATGGCCAGGCTGTAAAAAAATAGGACAAGGGAATGGGATAAGTTGGCATAATGCCAAGTTTTTAACTTTGTTTGTGTTTTTAAATACATTATAACTGTACCCAATTCACTTCTGACACAATAAATCAATAAATACCTTGGAGTTGCAATACAGCTGGACACCTACTATCCCGAATAGGAGTAAACCCATTAAACCTAATCTAAGCATGGGCTGTTTCAAATGTCTGTTTTTGACATTCCCTTGAGAAAGCAATATGTTAGGTTAAGTCCCCCACTTCTCAACAGGGAGTACAACCTCCTTTCATTGTTGGGGTCTCAAGGTTAAAACGTTAGCGCCTCTCAGAGGGAAAGGGCTGTTAACAAAATATAAAATTTTAGCTCTCCGTTTCCTGTCCTCAGGACATTGGATTTTTCTTTTTCAACGTGCGGCAATTTGTCTTCCTGCCAGCAAAAGGCTCCCCGAAGCAAACCCTGCTTCCATGTTAGAATGCAGAAGGTGTCTCAGCACAGCCGCAGCCCATGGGGAGGGATAGCAAGGTGGAGGAGAGATGAGAAGCACTGCCCGCTTCAGTCCTGCTCATCATCACTTTTATCACCCAGACGTGGGGAATTAATCTCTTTATGAATATAACACACAGCATGGCTCCTTGGACACCTGCCAAAAGCCTTCCAGAAGGAAAGATTGATTACCACCTGGGTCCTCTTTGACAGAAAATAAACTGCCCGTGGCCCATGTCTGCTGCACGCTAACGAAAGAAATTGACACCGTCTGTAAGGAAGGACCAGTTTGGCAATGATCCATTGGTTTTGCCATTTCCTTCCTCTGAAATATAGCCTATGGCAGGGGTCCTCAAACTAAGGCCCAGGGGCCAGATACGGCCCTCCAAGGTCATTTACCTGGCCCTCACTCAGGGTCAACCTAAGTCTGAAACGACTTGAAAGCACAACAACAACAACAATCCTATCTCATCAGCCAAAAGCAGGTCCACACTTCCCATTGAAATACTAATAAGTTTATATTTGTTAAAACTGTTCTTCATTTTAATTGCTGCATTGTTTTTAAGTGTTGTTTGAACTACAAATAAGATATATGCAGTGTGCATGGGAATTCATGTTTTTTTCAAACGATAATCTGGCCCTCCAACAGTTTGAGGGACTGTGACCTGGCCCTCTGTTTAAAAAGTTTGAGAACCCCTGGCCTATGGCATCAGGTATTAATTGAAGAGAAGGCTGAGAGGAGATATGATAGTCATGTATAAATATGTGAGAGGAAGCCAGGGAGGAGGGAGCAAGCTTGTTTTCTGCTTCCTTGGAGACTAGGACGCGGAACAATGGCTTCAAACTACAAGAGAAGAGATTCCATCTGAACATGAGGAAGAACTTCCTGACTGTGAGAGCCGTTCAGCAGTGGAACTCTCTGCCCCGGAGTGTGGTGGAGGCTCCTTCTTTGGAAGCTTTTAAACAGAGGCTGGATGGCCATCTGTCAGGGGTGATTTGAATGCAATTTTCCTGCTTCTTGGCAGGGGGTTGGACTGGATGGCCCATGGGGTCTCTTCCAACTCTTTGATTCTATGTTTTTATGATTGTCTCCCATCCAAGTACTAATCAGGGAAGCTTCCAAGATCAGAGAGGTTCTGGTGCCTCTAAAGCAATGGTTCCCAACCTTTTTTGACCAGGGACCACTTTAACCAGAGATCTTTCTCCAACATTAGTACCAAAAGGGTTATGAATCTGTTTTTGGTAAACTTTAGATTCAGTTTGTTTATTTGGGGTGCTGATTCAGAAAATTGCATTGGATAGACCACATCAGCTCTAGTTTCTGATACAGAATATATGCCATCTAGTAGTTACCATCTACTCACCTATAGAAAACCATATTTAATAATCTAGAGTTGATATGATAGTAGTATTATTTCATGGGTAGTCAGCCTCTACCCTCCCGATATCTCCGTTGTCTCAGCGCTATAAGATTTTGTGAGACCAGTCATTCTTGTTGCTGCGTGGTTTCAAGGCAGCAGTGTAGTTATGGTGAGGCCGTGGACCATATTTTCGTTCTTGCGGACCACTGGTGGTTCATGGACCACAGTTTGGGAACCACTGGTCTAAGATATTTCATGTGTTGTGCCATAACATCCATGGTCCCCAGCGAATGGTTAGAAGTTGAGGTTCAATACGTGTGGAGAGTACTGGGTTAAGAGAAGATTGTTAAATGTGTGGATCTCCCTTTGAGAGAAAGGTGGGATATAAATACATTTATTCATTCAATCAATCATGTTCTCAAAACCTCTTTATTGCATTTGAGAGACACTATTTACATATTCCCCAGACAAAATGATGCTCCGTCTCTGCATACAAGAACTTTTCACCACTCCTCAGTGTCTTTCCCAACCATCTGCAATTCACCAGGTATACAAGAAAGAGAGTGCCTTGGACCATGAGAAGATCCAACAAGTCCATACTTCAGAAAATAAAGCCCAACTGCTCATTGGAGGGAAGGATATTAAAGGCAAAGATGAAATACTTTGGCCACATCATGAGAAGACAAGAAAGCTTAGAGAAGACAATGATACTGGGGAAAATGGAAGGAAAAAGAAAGAGAGGCCAACCAAGGGCAAGATGGATGGATGGCATCCTTGAAGTGACTGGCTTGATTCTGAAGGAGCTGGAGGTGGTGACGGCCGACAGGGACCTCTAGCGTGGGCTGGTCCACGAGGTCACAAAGAGTCGGAAGTGACTGAATGAATCAACAAGAAGAAGAAGAAGAAGAAAGAGCAGTGAGTTTACTTTGTTTGTTTGTTGCTCATATTTCTTTCCCCTTGATTTGGGTGGGTGGGGAGCTTTGAATTCCCCCCTCACCAAACAAGCCAAAACTTGTGTTCATTGCTCTCCAGCTCCTTTCGTCTCCGCAGTGGCAGAGTTGAACATAAGTACGGAGCCAGTCTCAATACTATCGGATCTGTTGTTCAAATAAATCCCTTTAAAAACAAACTTGTAATGCTCCTGCCACTGGCAGCTTGTAAAGAGACTGAGCAGGCCATTGTTTCTGCCTCAGGGGTCCTTCGCTGGCCTACGTGTTTGCCCTTGAGGCTCGGCACACCCTGTCAAAACACACCGCAAGGTGGCTTTCCAAGCCTGGATCAGGGACAGCCTGCAGCTGTTGGCTCCTCTCAACGCTCGGCTGTGCACGGCTGGAGAAGCCCAGCAAGGGCCAAGACAGACCTGCCTGTCAGCAGCATTTAATCAAACACAGGTCTGTATTTCCCAGGCGCTCAATAAGGCACAATTCCTGTCCAGGAAAGCCTTTGTCCCCAGGACAGGTACCTACATCCTCAAACCTCCTCCTACAACCTTTGTATTTGCCTCATTCTGCTTTTCCAGAACTTAGAGAAGTTATTTTGGTGCACTGGAACACCCAGAATGCCTTGGCCACCAAAGTTGGCTGGGGAATTCAAGGAACCGTGGGCCAAAAAAAGAACCTATCCAACCTTTCTTTTGCTATGTAAGAAGAACTCTGCTGGGCAAGATCAAGGGAATAGCTAAAGCAGCATCCGGTTTCTCCCATGAACTCAAAGTCAGCAATACCAATGGACACAGATGAAGAATTTGAGGCACCAGCAATAGTATTGGCGTAGTAAGTTCCGGGACTCAGCTACACTGCTGAACTCAAGCTTTTGAGAAACCAGGACTCCTCGGTCTGGAATTACCCTCCACCTGAGACTGCATCCCACCCCTCAAGTCCACTTCCATTCAAGGATCAGCATAATTAGTTTGGATCTACACTGCTCTATATCCCAGGATCTCACCCGGATTATCTTCTTTTTACTAGATTATATGAGTCTACACTGCCAGATAATCTGAAGCCCCCGGTGGAGCAATGGATTAAACCCTTGTGCCAGCAGGACTGAAGACCGACAAGTCAGAGATTTGAATTCAGGGAGAGCGTGGATGAGCTCCCTCTGTCAGCTCTAGCTCCCCTTGCGGGGACACGAGAGAAGCCTCCCACGAGGATGGTAAAACATCAAAATTTCTGGCATTGGAGAGGGATTGGCTGTTTAATGACAGGCCGAGCTTCTCATATGCTTCTGCGAAGGTGTTTAGAGTGGCTTGTAGGTCTTCTTCTGAATGCGCACAGATGACGTTGTCATCAACATACTAGAGTTCTATAATAGATGTTGTTGTACTCTTGGTGTTGGCTTTCAGTCTGCTGAGGTTAAATAGCTTGCCATCTGTCCGACAGATGATTTCCACTCTGGTGGGAAGCTTCTCATCAACAAGATGAAGTATCATAGCGATGGAGATGGACAATAAAGTTTGAGCAATAACACATCCTGTTTGACACCTGATTCCACCTTAAATGGGTCACTTTGGGAGCCATTGCTGTCCAAGACTGTTGCCATCATGTCATCATGGAGGAGCTGCAAGATGTTCACAAATTTGTTAGGGCACCCGATTTTTTGGAGGATGGTCGAGAGAGCACTGCGATTCACTATGTCAAATGCCTTTGCAAGGTCGATGAATGCCATGTACAGTGGTTGGTTTTGTTCCCTGCATTTTTCTTGGAGCTGTTGTGCAGTGAAGATCATGTCCGCAAATACCCAATATGCCCAAATTTGAATACTGGTGGGGTGGATAGGGGATAGATTGATTTTGTCATTTGGGAGTTGTAGTTGCTAAGATTTAGAGTTCACCTGCAACCAAAGAGCATTCTGAACTCCACCAACGATGGGATTGAACCAAACTTGGCAAACAGAACTTCCATGACCAACAGAAAATACTGGAAGGGTTTGGTGGGCATTGACCTTGAGTTTTGGAGTTGTAGTTCACTACATCCAGAGAGTACTGTGGACTCAAACAATGATGGATCTGGACCAAACTTGGCAGGAATACTCAATATGCCCAAATATAAATGGAGTTTGGGGGAAATAGACTTGACATTTGGGAGTTGTAGTTACTGGGATTTATAGTTCATCTACAATCAAGGAACATTCTGAAGCTCACCAATGTCACGTATCATGTTCTGCAGTTGATGTTGGTGGTAGGTCTATCAGTTGGTGATGGAAGAGTCAATGTAAGTCTTAGTTCTAAAGGGCTGAGTAATCTGTAAGTAAGAGTTCATGCCTTGGGACTGATCTTCGGGAGAAAAGTATTTATTTTATTTTGGTGGTAAATGTTGCTGGTTTTTCCACAGGTTTGTGGATTTTTGGTATTCTAACCTGCCTCCTGTACTCTTGGAACCCTGAAACCTTGAATCTCTGGACTGGACTGGCTTCTGACTACGGTATAGACTCTTGATCCCTGGACTTGCTTATTGAACTCTGGACTGGATCTTTTGACTATGGTCTTATATTGAACCTGCAGCGGTGTTTGCTGTCAGTTTTTGTTTTATATTCAGTGGCCGAATGCTATCTTTATGTTTTATATTTGGACTATTCAAACAGCCAGAAAGTAAGTGCTGTTTTAATTAAATTGTTTAGCACAAACTGGGAGTTTGTTTGGTTCATCTCTACCTGAATACGGAAGAGCTCTGGCATCGTGACACCAACAATAGAATTCGGCCAAACTTCCCACACAGGACTCCCATGACCAACAGAAAATCCTGCGTTTTCTGATGGTCTTTGGTGACCCCTCTGGCACCCCCTGCCGCCCCCCCCCCCCGGGGTCCCAACCCCCAGGTTGAGAAAGACTGCCATATGTGAAAGTCAACTTAATGGCAAATAACAAAGAACAACTGGAGATAGGGTTCCAGATAAGGTTTGAAAAAAGCAGGATAGCGATCAAGCTGTGAAGCTTGTAATAGCTGTAGACCTGATCTTCCTATCTCAGTTCAGAACTTCATTTATCTCTATGGAGATTTTGCATCTATGCTTGAATAGCATGATTCACTTACATAGTTACACACGAATAATGCAATGCTAGCCTTCTGCTGAACGCATCCAACTGTTTATCTGATAATGTGCTTGCGATTGTTCCATTATGCAATGGGCAGTTTGCAGTGTCTGTTTCTGCAACTTTAATGACACTGTTTTCATGCTGGGGAGGGTATGCTCACTCATTGTTGGAATGGAAACAGTTTCCTAACCTCTTACCAGACTAGTAAAAAAGAAACTGCATCTTATTAATCTATGTGGCCTTACTTAAAAAGACTGCCTTAATGGGGTTCATCTCCGGGCTTCTCGCTCTCTGCAGAAAGCCCAGTCAGGTCACCATTCCTGACCTGTGATGCATTTCAGCTGGAGGTGCAAATCTCCATATCCCATTACCCTGGAGACAGCTTGTCCATCTGCTCCCAGTGTGCATGTACTTTTCTTCCATTTCTGAAAACAAACCACAACAGGAATTGTTGGGTTAAGAAGCGACTCCCACTCAGAGAAACTGCTGCATGTATTAGACCAGTGATACGGAACCCAAGGAGTGGCGCAAACAATTCCTTGAAACCTGAACAATTTGTGTGCCTCTTCCAGATCTATATACATCTTTATATAAATTCTCCCCTACTGACTAAAGAGGAGGATTGTGCAATGTTCATGTGGACATTTTTCTGTGTGAATTTTCTATAGTGACTGGAATGAACTGAGGAAAAGTACAGTGCAATTCCAATATCCATGGGACTGATGCCCGCAGTTTCATTTATCCACCTCTGCCAAAAAAAACCCCTCTCCCTAGGCATTTTCTACATCCTTCAGTGTGACTTTATGATTCATTTTAAACTTCCACTCTATGTCTTAACTTTTGCTTTGTGTATTTTAATATGCATTTTATGGGAATATGCTTTAATATGTGCATTCTATGGAATGTTTTTAAATGATTATGTGTTTTTATTATGTGTTTTAGCAATGTTTTAACCTGCCTAGAGCTGTGATAAGAGGTGGGTAAGAAATACAATTATTATTATTATTGAGTTGCTGTAAGTTTTTGGGGCTATATGGCCATGTTCCAGAAGCATTATTTCCTGATCTTTTGCCCACATCTATGCCATGCATCCTCAGAGGTTGTGAGGTCTGTTGGAAACTAGGCAAGTGGGGTTTATATATCTTTGGAATGCCCAAGGTGGGAGAAAGAACTTTTGTCTGTTTGAGGGATGTGTGAATGTTGCAATTGGCCACCTTGGTTAGCATTGAATAGCCTTGCAACTTCAAAGCCTGGCTGCTGCCTGCCTGGGAAAATCCTTTGTTGCGAGGTGTGAGTTGGCCTTGATTGTTTCCCTGTTTTTTTTTTAGTGTTGCTCTTTATTTACTGTCCTGATTTTAGAGGGGTTTTTTTTTTTGCAACATTCACACTTGCCTCAAACAGACAAGAGTTCTTCCACCCTGGACATTATTCCACAAATATATTAACTTCACTTGTCTAGTTTCCAACAGACCTCACAATCTCTGAAGATGCCTGCCATAGTTGTAGGTAAAACGTCAGGAGAGAATGCTTCTGGAACATGGCCAAACAGCCCGGAAACCTCACAGCAACTCAATAATACTAAAACTGTTTCCTGTCTGTGGGAATCCTTTGTGGGGAGGTGTTAGCTGACCTTGATTGTTTCCTGTCTGGAATTTTCCTGTTGAGAGTTGTTCTTTATTTACTGTCCTGGTTCTAGAGTTTTTTTTAATACTAGTAGCCAGATTTTGTTCATTTTCATGGTTTCCTCTTTTTCTGCCTATCAGCCCACCAGGACCCTAAGATCTTCTGGGGAGGCCCTGCTCTCTATCCCGCCTGCTTCACAGGTGCGGCTGGCGGGGACGAGAGACAGGGCCTTTTCTGTGGTGGCCCCCCGGCTGTGGAACGCCCTTCCTATGGAGGTAAGATCAGCCCCCTCGCTAATGGTGTTCCGAAGAAGATTAAAAACTTGGATGTTTGAACGGGCATTCGGTTAAACAGTGCAATGAATGTGATGATTACAGGAATGGAAATTTGGACGACGGATTGGATCACGACTCTAGTTATGAGATGCATTGTGTTGTCTATTGTTGTGTCAATATTGTATATTATGCTTTTATGGTTTTAAATTGTATATCGTTGATTGATTCTTATCCTTGTTGTAAACCGCGTTGAGTCGCCTGTTGGGCTGAGAAACTGCGGTATACAAGTAAAGTAAAGTAAATAAATAAATAAATATGTTGAAATTGTCCACATTTGGATTCACTATTGTCTGCGGTTTTGCATAACCATGCAAAGTTCAAGAAAGTATCCCTTGCATATATGGCAGCTGTGCTGTATTTATTTTATTTCCAAATGATTTGGATTTTTGTTCCTTATTGTCAAATGAGAGGTGGCTAGAACAGAAGAAAATGTGGCCTGGAGTAACACAACCACAAGGAGGAAGCAAGGTGGTGATCTGACTGCAGCCTAAGGTATAACTTGGTATAAGCTTTTGAAAACAGTGTATGAAAAATAATCAGAAAATGTTTATAGTATTAAAGACAAGGAAAGAAGGGAGAAACTTTAATAGCAGTGGGATAATATAACACTCATCATGATTACTAAATTGAGTTACACTGATTGAGTGCCAGGGCAAGGCGCCACACACTCTTGACTGCAGCAGGACATTTAATTATACTGCATTGGATCTGCAGCAGACACTGCAGGCGACAGCAACAAGAAGGAGCAGAATCAGGAAAAGTTATTTCCATTTCCCAACATCAAGTCTCAGAATGCTCCCGTCAGCATGGTCCATGCACATTCTTTATTAATGACTTAGATGAAGGGTTAGAAGGCAGGATCATCAAGTTTGCAGATGACACCAAATTGGGAGGGATAGCCAATACTGCAGAGGACAGGAGCAGGATTCAAAACGATTTTGACAGAGTTGTGCCAAAACTAACAAAATGAAGTTCAACAGTGACAAATGCAAGATACTCCACTTAGGCAGAAAAAAACAAAATGCAAAGATACAGAATGGGGGACAATGCCTGGCTCGAGAGCAGTACGTGTGAAAAAGATCTTGGAGATCTCATGGACAACAAGTTAAACATAAGCCAACAATGTTATGTGGTGGCAAAAAAAGCCAATGGGATTTTGTCCTGCATCAATAGGAGCATAGTGTCTAGGTCCAGGGAAGTAATGCTACCCCTCTATTCCGCTTTGGTTAGACCACACCTGGAATATTGTGTCCAATTCTGAGCACCACAATTCAAGAGAGATATTGACAAGCTGGAATGTGTCCAGAGGAGGGCGACTAAAACGATCAAGAGTCTGGAGAACAAGCCCTACGAGGAGCGGCTTAAGGAGCTGGGCATGTTTAGCCTGAAGAAGAGAAGGATGAGAGGAGATATGATAGCCATGTATAAATATGTGAGAAGAAGCCACAGGGAGGAGGGAGCAAGCTTGTTTTCTTCTTCCCTGGAGACTAGGATGCGGAACAATGGCTTCAAACTACAAGAGAGGAGATTCCATCTGAACATGAGGAAGAACTTCCTGACTGTGAGAGCCGTTCAGTAGTGGAACTCTCTGCCCCGGAGTGTGGTGGAGGCTCCTTCTTTGGAAGCTTTTAAACAGAGACTGAATGGCCATCTGTCAGGGTTGATTTGAATGCAATATTCCTGCTTCTTGGCAGAATGGGGTTGGACTGGATGGCCCATGAGGTCTCTTACAACTCTTTGATTCTATGTTTCTATGATTCTATGTATGAAAGAGCCTGGGAGCTGTACATTATTTTCCTCCTGACATCTGCTGACATAATATGTCAAAAATCCCCCCAAGATGAAATCAAGCTAAGGTCCCCTACTTAAGAAAGCAAACATGATCACTGTAAGTAGACTGGCAAAAATAGAGATGGATGTCATGTCACTGTGTGTTGTAGAAAACACTATAAGCAGGTGCCATTTGTTTGCATCTTCAGAATTCGGGCTCAGATCAAAAGCAGACAAAGTAAGAAGGATATGGTTCAGTGCAGAATACAAGCCTTGTACAAAAATGGACACATACACAATTCCTGAAATTTCTGTGCATACCGTGGTCTGAAATCATGGGAAGTCATTACTAGTCTGAATTGAGCAAGATGAATCTGGATGGGGAAATAGTTCGACTTGGGCCCCTCTAAAAAAAAAGGAATACACATTGTTGAAAACATCAATGAAGCGCAGAGGCATTTTTGGGAAATGGAAATCTCTGTAACTTTTTGTGAAAATCAGGAATCTCCCTGAGAAGAGTTAAAAACCAACCTGTACACAGCATATTATTTGAGAACACAGAAATGCTGGACCACTCTCACAACCACCATGTCAGACTACACAGAGAAGCCATTGAAATACACAAGCATGTGGACAATTTCAACAGAAAGGAGGAAACCATGAAAATGAACAAATCTGGCTACCAGTATTAAAAAAAACTCTAAAATTAAAACAGCAAAACAGCAGAGGGAAAACAATCAGGGACATCTAATCACCTCTCAAGAAAAGATTGCTCCAGGCACTGCCAGGCTATCAAATGCTAATCAAGGTGGTCAGTTGAAACATTCACACCTAGCTCCAGCAGACAAGAGTTCCTTTGTCCCACCCTGGTCTTTCCACAGATATATAAACCCATTTTCCTAGTTCCAACAGACCTCACTACTTCTGAGGATGCTTGCCATAGATGCAGGCAAAACGTCAGGAGAGAATGTCTCTAGAACATGGCCATATAGCCCGAAAAAACTTACAACAACCCAGTTAAAAACTCGCTTGTGTCAACCCTTTCCTTAGTGGAAAATATCCACTAGTATTCATGCAAGGCAATTAGGTTTCTCAGCTGTGTTAGACTGACATACCTTGTTATCTCTTTGAACTGTTAGGGACAAAGATAAGCCAATCCACAAAAACGTACATAGCAGAGTTGCAGAAGTGTTTCTTTCAGTTGCCCAAAAAATCTACACTCCCTTAAAACATATTGGTTTTAATCATGCTCTCAAGAGATAAAAATAAAGTAGTTTTCATTAAAATAACATAATTGGTTTACTCACAAACTTCATGTATTCAGCATACAGGTACTTTGTATATCCATCCAGTTACAGATAGGATTTGAAGTAGTTTCTCTGTGCAGATAACACAGGGCATCTTTCTTTGAGTCCATAATCAGACTCTAAAGCAGGGGTCCTCAAACTAAGGTCCGGGGGCCGGATACGGCCCTCCAAGGTCATTTACCCGGCCCTCGCTCAGGGTCAACCTATGTCTGAAACGACTTGAAAGCACACAACAACAACAACAACAACAATCCTATCTCAACAGCCAAAAGCAGGCCTACACTTCCTATTGAAATACTAATAAGTTTATATTTGTTAAAATTGTTCTTCATTTTAATTATTGTATTGTTTTTAAGTGGTTTTTGCACTACAAATCAGATATGTGCAGTGTGCATAGGAATTCATTCATGTTTTTTTTGAAATTATAGTCCTGCCCTCCAACAGTTTGAGGGACTGTGACCTGGCCCTCTGTTTAAAAAGTTTGTGGACCCCTGCTCTAAAGCATTTCTCTGTTCTGAGAGTCTAACAGAGTCTGTTCTCTATTTTGACTGACTTCTAAAATGGAGTCTGAGTCCAAACAATCCCAGATCTGATTATATGGTCTGCAGCCTCTCCCACAACACAGAGTTAAGGAAAACTGCATAGCAATACTGTATACTAGGCTTGGTTGATCCAGTTCGTTAATTTCTTAATTCGTTATTAATTCATTAAATAATTACCTTTAGAAGCGATATCGACGCGTTTTGGCAACCCGGAAGTGTTTTTGCCATATCGAAGCTGCGCCCCCATCTTCCTTACGACTTCCACCAGTGAATCGTAAATGCTGGGGGCGTGGCCTTTAGGAACAGCTGTTCTTACCCACGCCCACCTCCTTCCTCTTTGCATCGGTGGCTTTGCGAGGTGGGGGTGACTACCTCCCTGGTGACAAGCGGCGATGCGGAAGAGCTGGGCGTAGCCACGCCCACCTCGCAAAGCCGCCGATGCAAAGAGGAAGGAGGTGGGCGTGGCCAAGCACAGTGCTCCTCGCTCAGAGGCCGCTGGGGGCGAGGCCTCCGAGGAGCGCTGTGCTTGGCCACACCCACCTCTCCCTTGGACAGCTTGCCAGGGATGAGAAAGAAAAGTGAGAGATTTTAAAAGTGTTTTTTTAAATCTCTCACCTTTCTTTCTCTTCCCTGGCAAGCTGTCCAAGGAAGAGGTGGGAGTGGCCAAGCACAGCGCTCCTTGCTCGGAGGTCGCTGGGGGCTGTGCTTGGCCACGCCCACCACTCCCTTCTGCTGCAAGGGAATGAAGGGAAACTGCGAGATTTTAATGGTTCTGGAGGGAGGAAAGGACACCTTCCATTAACAAAACAAAGGAAACGATTCGTATTTCCTGGTAATTTCGATCTTTTTTTAAAGAAAATTTCAGAAATAATTTAAAAATCGAACCTCCAGCGCCCCCTACAGACGAAACGAGTTTAGAACCATTTTTTTTCTTGATCAACCAAGCCTACTGTATACACATATACAGTACAGTAAGCAATCTGAATTATATACATAACAAATAAGTAGAATAGGAGGCTTGTAGAAGGTTGCTATTTCCAACAGAAGTACCCTATGTATATGTCTAATTTTTTTAATTTAAAAATTTAAAAACTGGGTCAATTTATCTACAGGCCAATGTGAGTACTGTAGTCTAACTCTTTCAAAAAGCAACCACCCCCTTCTTTGAGTAGAGGTGAAATGTAAGAGAAATTTATAGAAGTAGGAACCTCCTCTATTTTCTCCACTATGGTTCTGCTTCTGGCCTTTCTGAATGCCTGGGCAGAGAAATGGTGGCAGGTCACCAAAGCTGGCAAAGGTGCTTCCCTCTTTCCTCAAAATGACCCCTGGCTTATCCATGGGTCATATCAAAATCCATAACTGTGTTCCCCAAACCTTATACATGAGATCGACTTATACATCAGTTTACATCAGGCATGGGCAAACTTCGACCCTCTGGGTGTTTTGGACTTCAACTCCCACAATTCCTAACAGCCTACCGGCTGTCAGGAATTGTGGGAGTTGAAGTCCAAAACACCCAGAGGGCCGAAGTTTGCCCATGCCTGATTTACATGGTATGTGCAGCCATCATATTTCTGTTGTATCTCATCATCCTGTGCAAAATTCCCCTGGCCACGTGCAGATCTTAAGGCTAATAACCAATCTCCCCGAGGGGTTTTGTGCAATATTATTTTGAGTTCCACAATCACCAGGGGCCCATCCTGCAAATGGAAAGTGGTGCTGCTTACATTTACATTACGGCCGGCAGAGAGCTCGAAACAGCAGGAGGTTTGTTTCTCAATGTCTAGGATTGTTTGGTTTGTTTGCCCTTTGTGATCTGGAGTCACCCATTTTGTATTTGCCTGCGGAAAACCAACAACGGTGAATAAAGCGTCCTGGCTGCTAATGAAAACCTCAGAACGTATTTGAAAACAGCGAGAGGAAGAAGGGAAGAGAGGAGGGTGGCAGCTGGTCACAGGAGGAGGAGATGAGAGGTAAGGGAACAAAAAGGAACAAGAACCAAGCAGGATTAGTCATTAAGACAGCCAAGTGAAACAAGGCATAAGCGAGAATAAGCCCCTTGGGGAGACAGCAGAAAGAAAGCCTCAGCAGTGTGATTCAGTGTAACTCTTTCACCGCTGACAACCTGCCAGCATTTCACAATGCATATGTTCTATTGCGCACTGGGCCTGTAATAGCTGTCTTTTCTATAGGACGTATACTTTAAGCCCAGCGGGAAGCCAGGGGGCCTCAAAGAGAGGTTCTCGGGGATTTTTCTGAAGTGATTGTCTTTAGAGTCTTCAATGATACAACAAAGTCTTTATTATGGAACAAACAACAAATCTTCAGTGGTTCAAACAACACTTCAAGGCTTTCTTAGTATAGTCCTCAATGGACTGGTACCTGACTTTAATTAACTGTACTTTCTCTGTAGGAAAAAGCCCTATTTAACCTCTCCCAGGCTGTTTATTATCTATGCCTCATCGGTGTGTGTCCTACTACCGATTCCAAATGCGTCTGGGTATCGAGTAGACCTACCAGCCGAGGCTTGTAGATATTTCAGATGGAGTTCCGTGGATCTGTAGTGCTGTCCTCCCTCAGAGAATTCTTTGAGAACTTCAGGGCTGTTTTCCCTCTGTTTACTGTGAGGCTGAGACGCTGTGAGCTCTCAGCCAGAACCTTGGGACCTTTCCCCTGGAATTTCTGTTTCTGTTTCCCCAGATGTTTTTGAGAAAAGAAGGTTTTCTACGGGATGAGCTGGTCTACGTCCTATAGTTTAGCTTCCTTATGAGAGACTGCCCAAAAAATGGCTCCTTTCCCTCTCAGAACCCTGAACAAGGGGCAGAACCAAAGCTTAATTATGATGGACAGGAGGCCTGCCCTATGACTGCAAACATAACAGAAAGAAAATTAAGTTGGAGCTCCTGGTACAGCTGTACCAGCACAGCATAAGGTAAACTTTGAGCAATACAAGCCACTATCCTTTAACACATTTACTAAGTATCTTCTTGTTGTGTGCTTGAAATCATTCTGATTTTTTCTTTGTGGACTCTGTGAATACACACATGTGGAGTACCTGCGCAGGCTCCAACGGAAAACATCCAAAGTTTAAATCCAAAGTTTTGGCGGTAACCCCGCCCAGTCCCCTCTCCAGGGCATAAAAGGCACCCTGGCCACATGCTCCACAGTTCCTGTTTTCCCCCTGCAAAGCTCGCCTCGGAAACTTCTTCGCAATGTCTACTACTCGATTTAAGTGGTGTACTCAGTGCTTTGTTAAATTTCCAGACTCTGACAAGCACGCTAAGTGCCTCCTCTGCCTCAGTGAGGCCCATGTTATTTCTTCCTGTCACCATTGCCAGTCCCTGATGGCCCAGGCTCGGAAGAACAGGGTCGCCCGACTTAAATATCTGCTGTACGAGCAAACTCTCGCTCCCTTGATTTTCAGGCTTCCACTTTGGCTCCTTGGACCTCCGAGCCCTTGACCTCAACTGTGGCTCAATCGCCGTCGAAAGCTAAGTCGACCTCATCTGCAACCTCAAAACGTTGACCCTTATGGGGTTTACTGGATCACCCAATGGGTTTCCATGGTGGAATGGGAAACTGAAACATGTTTTTAATAATAATAATAATAATAATAATAATAATAATAATAATTTATTTATACCCGGCCACCATCTTAAAAACTCTGGCATAGACACTGAGAACTGGGAAGCCCTGGCCCTTGAGCACTCCAGCTGGAGGTCAGCTGTGACCAGCAGTGCTGTAGAATTTGAAGAGGCAAGAATGGAGGGCGAAAGAGAGAAATGTGCTAAGAGGAAGGCGCGTCAAGCCAACCCTGACCAGGACCGCCTTCCACCTAGAAACCAATGCCCTCACTGCGGGAGAAGATGCAGATCAAGAATCGGGCTCCACTGTCATCTACATACCCACCGCCAGTACACCGATCTTGGAAGACAATCCTACTCAGACAATCAGGGATTGCCTAAGTAAGCATATTTTTGGTGGATTCACCACCAGAGAGGGTTATTTTGAGCCTAACAGCTCCCAATTCCCCAAAAAATTAAATGTTAATGCAAACTGGGGAGCCCCTGGTGGTGCAGTGGGTTAAACCGCTGAGCTGCTGAACTTGCTGACCGAAAGGTCACAGGTTCATATCCAGGAAGTGGTGTGAGCACCCGCTGTTAGCCCCAGCTTCTGCCAACTTGCAAATGTGAGTAGATCAATAGGTACCGCTCCAGCGGGAAGGTAACGGCACTCCTTGTAGTCATGCCAGCCGCATGACCTTGGAGACGTTTATGGACAACGTCGGCTCTTTGGCTTAGAAATGGCGATGAGCACCACACCCTAGACATGACTGGACTTAATGTCAGGGGAAAACCTTTACCTTTACCGAAACTTGAAATCACATTCCGGGCAATTTCTGTAACCACAAGAAACCCAGTATGCAGCAACATGACAAAACACAAAGCAAGAGAGGGTCAATGTATTCAATCATAACCTAAATACTCTCCTACACCTGATGTGTGAAATGTTTCTTATGACACAATTGCTATGGCTTTGTTTTTGCTGTGCACACATACTCTCCACACATATTGGCCATAATAACTACAGAAGCACAGCTGGACAAAGCAACAGTTGCTGCAGATCCGGTGTCAGTACTGGAGTGTGACTGACATGTGTGTGTCAGCAGCATTGGATTTGGGAATAGGACGCAAGGGATGCAAGCACATGTCTGCCGACCACGCTGCCTGGTGCCATGTGACAGCAGTGACCAACCAACGAAAATCTACTATCATCCCTTCTCCCTTCATCTGTGCTTCCTTCTACAGAGCTGTCTGATTTGCCTTTTCCATCTCCAAGCTTATTTGAGGACTATAAAAAGGAGCTATTTATATCAGCACTCCAAACTCAAAAGAGAAGTGTGGGTTTGAAGTAAAGCAGCTTTCAGTCGGAGGAAGGGGGCATTCTCTTTCATTCCACCACGAAAAAGAATACAATCATGTTTCATTTGCATTACTAATTAACTCAAATGGTACATGCACTTTAAATACCTACTGCTAATTAGACAAAAAGTGAGTGAGAGATCATTAAATAAAAGGAACATGGTTACATCTCCCTTAATTTATCTTTCTTTTCATTAGCACAATAAGTAATGCAGAGGTAACGGTCTCAAGCCTTTGGAGTAAGAAATAATGTGAGATATATTACAGCAGAATGAAACAGATTGAACATACCATTATAAACTGGCATGGCGAGAATCCCAAATTGGGAAATGGAAAACCCAGGTTAAAATACCATCTGGCTAGTAAATTTGTCCTAGGCACCTCACTTTCTCTCCTGTTCGCTTCAGACATAATAAAGCATGCATATGGAAACGATTTAATAGTTTTTGTTATTCACACCTTTTATTTCTCCAGCAGCTCAGAACAGAGTGCATGGTCACCCTCTCAAATACACCCCATTCCTGCACCTTTTTGCTATTCCTATGAAGTAGGATACGCTGAGAGACAGTGGCTAAATAAATTCAAATGTATTGGATTGTATCATGTTATTGATACAACCCTATCAATTAACCCACTGCAGGGGCACAGTTGCCAAACTTGTTGATCAGGGTGAGCTCCTGTTGTTAGCCTCAGCTTCTGCCAATCTAGCAGATCAAAAACATGCAAATGTGTATAGATCAATAGGTACCACTCCGGCAGGAAGGTATCATAGAATAATAGAATCAAAGAGTTGGAAGAGACCTCATGGGCCATCCAGTCCAACCTCCTGCCAAGAAGCAGAAAAATTGCATTCAAAGCACACCCGACAGATAGCCATCCAGCCTCTGTTTAAAAGCCTCCAAAGAAGGAGCCTCCACCACACTCCGGGGCAGAGAGTTCCACTGCTGAACAGCTCTCACAGTCAGGAAGTTCTTCCTCATGTTCAGATGGAATCTCCTCTCTTGTAGTTTGAAGCCATTGTTTCACATCCTAGTCTCCAGGGAAGCAGAAAACAAGCTTGCTCCCTCCTCCCTGTGGCTTCTTCTCACATATTTATACATGGCTATCATATCTCCTCTCATCCTTCTCTTCTTCAGGCTAAACATGCCCAGCTCCTTAAGCCACTCTTCATAGGGCTTGTTCTCCAGACCCTTGATCATTTTAGCCCTCCTCTGGACACATTCCAGCTTGTCAATATCTCTCTTGAATTGTGGTGCCCAGAATTGGACACAATATTCCAGGTGTGGTCTAACCAAGGCAGAATAGAAGGGTAGCATGACTTCCCTAGATCTAGACACTATGCTCCTATTGATGCAGGCCAAAATCCCATTGGCTTTTTTTGCCGCCACATCACATTGTTGGCTCATGTTTAACTTTTGTCCACGAGGACTCCAAGATCTTTTTCATACGTACTGCTCTCGAGCCAGGCATTGTCCCCCATTCTGTATCTTTGCATTTCGTTTTTCCTGCCAAAGTGGAGTATCTTGCATTTGTTACTGTTGAACTTCATGCTTCATGCAGGCTACATGACCTTGGAGGCGTCTATGGACAATGCCAGCTCTTCGGCTTAGAAATGAAGATGAACACCAAACCTCAGAGTCGGACTCAACTAGACTTAATTTTGAGGGGAAACCTTTACCTTTATCATGTTCTTGTAAACCACCTTGAGTCTCCATGGAGGGAAAGGTGGGGTAGAAAGAAAGTTAATAATAATGATAACAAAAATAACAACAACATAATTTTCCCAACAGGTATTCTGGGTCTAAAAGTCCCTGTCACAATGCAAGAAGAAAAAGAGACCACCAAGGACTGTAAGTTCATATGTACAAACACTAATGCTGTATCTATACTGTGGAATTATAATGCAGTTTGACACCAATTTAACTTATATAGCTCAATGATATGGAATCCAGGGAGGAGGAGTTTGCTGAGGCGCTAGCCTTATTTGGCCAAGAAAGATAAAGACCTTATAAAACTACAACTCTTATGGTTCTATAGCATTGAGTCATGCAGAGGCGGCCCTAGGTAATTTTCAATGGTAAGCAAACAGTATTTTGGCACCCCCCTCCCCCCCCCCCAACCAATCACTGATATTTCTGTTAGTCGTGGGAGTTCTGTGTGCCATATTTGGTTCAATTCCATCATTGGTGGAGTTCAGAATGCTCTTTGATTGTAGGTGAACTATACATCCCAGTAACTACAACTCGCATATGTCAAGGTCTATTTTCCCCCACGAGTGCCTCAAGAGCGCCCCTGGGCAAAATCAACTATACTGCAAATGCTTACTTTGCGTAATGGGTTGAGCCGCCCCTGGCTGTATTATATTACAAAAATGGTGTTGAAGTGCATTAATTGTACAGTGTAGTTGCACTCATACATAGTGCGCCTCTCCTGCCCGCTGACCAAAATCCCAAAAAGGCAAGTTGGGAGAAATGAAAGAAGCAATGGCAAAGGAATTCATGGGAAGGCAGTTGCAAGAACACTAAACGCCTCCAGCATTTTTCCATCACAAGGAAACAGACCTTGTGCACTGGAACGTCTTACTGTTCTTAGAAACATATGCAAAACGATACCATTATAAGATGCCACTGATTATAAAATGTATGCTAATTTTGTACCACCAACAGAAAAAAGATAAATATGTGTGTGCATGTGTATACACATATGTTCTCTCTCTCTCTCTCTCTCTCTCTATATATATATATGTCACCTGGTCATGCCCAGTGTTATTTAAAAAAAATTAATTATTACATTTGGCCCAGCCATACGTTTTTAAGCGTCGTCATGTTATTGTTAATATTTATTGCTTATTTTCTGCTTATGAGTTTATGTATTGTTTTGTACTACTGTTGCTATTGTTTTTATTGTTGTATTGTGGGCTCGGCCTCATGTAAGCTGCACCGAGTCCCTTGGGGAGATGGTAGCGGGGTACAAATAAAGTTTTATTTATTTATTTTAGTGTGTGTGTGTGTATGGTATATATATGGTGTATATATATATGGTGTATATATCTGTGTATATATATATATATAGTGTGTGTGTGTGTATGTATATATATATATATTCATACACACACACACAGAGCATATATCTATATAAATAAAAATGTAATGTTTATTTGTGGGATTAACATAACTCAAAAACCATTGGACGAATTGACACCAAATTTGGACACAATACACATATCAGGCCAATGAGTGACCATCACTCATAAAAACACTGAAAACAAAGTAGAAGGGACTTTAGAACCAAAAAGAAACATTACAAGGCATGCGCAAAACCACGCACACACATATATACACAAACACACATATATACACATATACACAAATATATATACACACACAAAATACATATACACAGACTGGGCCACAGCAATGCGTGGCAGGGGATGGCTAGTTATATATAGGGGGGGGAGATGATGTGTGTGTGTGTGTACACACATAAACATATACATATATCACCCTTGATCCTAAGGCACACCCCATTTTTGGAAATGTTTATATGGGAAAAAGTGCATCTTGGAATCAAAGAAACAGGTACCTTAAAAGAAGGTTAGGAATCATACTGGAAAGTCCCAGCAGTGAGGAATGCTAGGAATGGCACTTTGTGGAGGGCCACGCTATTTCACTCCTGTCCTACGGAACAGGAAAAATTGGTCTATCCTCATGTGACTCCTTCGTTCCATATGCTACACAGCAGGACTTTAAAACACAACGTTTAGAAACACAATAGTTTATATGCTGCTTCTGCCTCAATCGAGTTTCTTGTAGGGAGCATGTGATCCCTTCCCTCTTCCTTTCCGCCTCCAGTATCTGGCTTAATGTCATCTGATCTGAATTTTTCTGGCCCTCCACAGAGAACCGGACAGCGGAAAGCCCGTTGCTTCTCGCAGCATGACTTTATCTGGATGTCATCAGAGCGCAAGAGCATGACTGGGAGGTGTGTCTGTGCACCCACGTCAGTCCTGGCTCCCCGAGCGTGTGTCCGGCTGCCAAACCATGTGACGGCTTGGCAGGCAATGCGATGCATGAATAAATATTATGCCGCCGAATCGCAAGAGAGGCCTGGATTCAGACCAAACCTGGGTCAAGCCCTCGTCATCTTCGGTATGCAGAGAGCTTTTGTCTTGCGCTACAAGGCAGAAAGCTGAGGCTTGTACGCCCAAGGGAGCCATTCTGCAAAGAAAGATGGAAAGCCTCTGGAAATGTGGAAGAGGATGCCTAGAGGCAATCCTCTGTGAGCAACAACCCTATTGTTGGGAGTCAAGAAAACACAAACTTGCTTCTCCAGCATGCTCTAATCAAATGCTACTCTTGAAGCAAATCCAGCAAACCAGTGCACGTTTACTCATTTAGCAAAACAAACCCTTGCAGACAGTGCACACCTTCCTCCAGTCCAACATCTGAGTATCTGCAGAACTTGTATACAGAATGGGAAGTATAACTAAAAGGGCAAGCCTTTATACATCTCATGAGAGCGGAGCCAAATTGAACTGGTAAAGCTAAAGAAAGAGAGGGATAGTTTGGCCAAAAGACTGAAAATTTTAAATAGGAAGGACAAGATCGTAATGCCATACATAGAATAAAGAATTTCCTGATGGTAATAATAATAATAATAATAATAATAATAATAATAATAATAATAATAATAATAATAATATGTTTCCAACATTTCTACCCTGCCCTTCTCAACCCCCCCCCCCCGGGGGGGGGGGGAACATGACGACGACAGACTCAGAGCAGCTTACACTGGCAACAATCCAATGTCGCAACAAATATGACAACTATAACAGTAATTTAAAATGGTAAATAAAACAATAGATTAAAAACTGTTAAAACATTATTATCCAAATCATATAGCCACATCCAGTCTAGTTCAACATCCAAAGTGCTGCCATGCCTGCTGTACAAAAGCCTTGTTCCAAAACCATGATTTCAGTTTCTTCCCTAAGGAAAAGGATGAAGCTAACCTAATCTTGTTGGGAAGCGAATTCCACAGGTTGGGGGTCACCACCAAGAAGGCTTTGTTCCTTGTCCCCACCAAATGGGACCGAGAGCAGGGCCTCCCCGGTTGATCTTAAACTACGAGGTGGAACGTAGAGGGAGATATGTTCAGACAAAATAAGCTAGGCTGGAGCTGTATAGGGCTTTATGGGCCAAGACCAGCACTTTGAATTGTGCTTGGAAGCGGACTGGCAGCCAGTGGAGCTGACATAACAGAGGGGTGGTGTGCTCCCTGTATGGTACAACACTGAGTAATCTGGCTGCCACCTGTTGGACTAGCTGAAGTTTCCGAACAGTCTTCAAAGGCAATCCCATGTAGAGTGCATTGCAGTAATCTGTTTGGGATGTAACCAGAGCGTGGATCACTGTGGCCATATCAGACTTCCCAAGGTACGGGCTCAGCTGGTGCACAAGGTTTAGTTCTGCAAAAGCTCCCCTGGCCACCCTCGAAACCTGGGGTTCCAGGCTCAGCGATGAATCCAGGATCACTCCCAAGCTGCTTACCTGCCTCTCCTCATGGCTCGAGGCAGGACACAGCATCACTAAAATCAAATGATCGTCATTCTACAAAATGCATATTGAAATACACAGAACAGCAGATAACATAAGACTCCAGAGCTGCTTGGCAGTGGAATATGCTGCTTATAAATATGTTGATCTCCTTTTCTGGAGGCTTTGAGCAGAGGCTGGATGTCTATCTGTCAGGAGTGCCTTGATTATGTATTCCTGCATGGCAAGGGTTGGAATGGATGGTCCTGAACCGCTGTGAGTCGCCTTCGGGCTTGAGATACAGTGGTATATAAGCAAAGTAAATAAATAAATAAATAAATAATAGAGGTCTTTTCAAACTCTATGACTAACAATTCCATGAAAATGCCAGAAAAAAACACAATCTTCCCATCCAGAAACATCAAACAGCTAGTTGATATATAAATATTATATATATGTTGTTGTTGTTGTTCATTCGTTCAGTCGTCTCCGACTCTTCGTGACCTCATGGACCAGCCCACGCCAGAGCTCCCTGTCGGCCGTTACCACCCCCAGCTCCCTCACGGTCAGTCCAGTCACTTCAAGGATGCCATCCATCCATCTTGCCCTTGGTCGGCCCCTCTTCCTTTTGCCTTCCACTTTCCCCAGCATAATTGTCTTCTCTAGGCTTTCCTGTCTCCTCATGATGTGGCCAAAGTACTTCAACTTTGTCTCTAGTATCTTCCCTCCAATGAGCAGTCGGGTTTTATTTCCTGGAGGATGGACTGGTTGGATCTTCTCGCAGTCCAAGGCACTCTCAGAACTTTCCTCCAACACCACAGCTCAAAAGCATCGATCTTCCTTCGCTCAGCCTTCCCTAAGGTCCAGCTCTCACATCCGTATGTGACTACAGGGAATACCATGGCTTTGACTAGGCGGATCTTTGTTGCCAGTGTGATGTCTCTACTCTTCACTATTTTATCGAGATTGGACATTGCTCTCCTCCCAAGAAGTAAGCGTCTTCTGATTTCCTGGCCGCAGTCTGCGTCTGCAGTAATCTTTGCACCTAGAAATACAAAGTCTTTCATGGCCTCCATGTTTTCTCCCTCCATTTCCCAGTTGTCAATCATTCTTGTTGCCATAATCTTGGTTTTTTTATGTTTAGCTGCAACCCAACGCTTTGCGCTTTCTTCTTTCACCTTGATTAGAAGGCTCCTCAGCTCCTCACTTTCAGCCATCAAAGTGGTATCATCTCCATATCTAAGGTTGTTAATGTTTCTTCCAGCAATTTTTACCCCAGCCTTGCATTCGTCAAGCCCCGCACATCGCATGATGTGTTCTGCATACAAGTTAAAAAGGTTGGGTGAGAGTATGCAGCCTTGCCGTACGCCTTTCCCAATCTTGAACCAGTCTGTTGTTCCGTGGTCAGTTCTGACTGTTGCTACTTGGTCCTTGTACAGATTCCTCAGGAGAGAGACAAGGTGGCTTGGGATGCCCATCCCACTAAGAACTTGCCAATTTATTATGATCCACACAGTCAAAGGCTTTAGAATAGTCAATGAAGCAGAAGTAGACGTTTTCCTGAAATTCCCTGCCTTTCTCCATTATCCAGCTGATATTGGCAATTTGGTCTCTTGTTCCTCTGCCTTTTCTAAGCCAGCTTGTACATCTGGCAACTCTCGCTCCATGTATTGCTGGAGTATTCCTTGCAGGATCTTGAGCATTACCTTACTGGCATGAGAAATAAGGGCCACTGTACGGAAGTTTGAGCAGTCTTTCGCATTTCCCTTTTTTGGTATGGGGATATAAGTTTATTTTTTTCCAGTCTGATGGCCATTCTTGTGTTTTCCATATTTGCTGGCATATGGCATGCATCACCTTGACAGCATCATCTTTCAAGATTTTAAATAGTTCAGCTGGGATCGCATTGTCTCCTGCTGCCTTGTTGTTAGCAATGCTTCTTATAGCCCATTCAACCTCACTCTTCAGGATGTCTGGTTCTAATTTGCTCACCACACCGTCAAAACTATCCTTGATATTATTATCCTTCCTATACAGATCTTCTGTATAGTCTCGCCACCTTCTCTTGATCTCTTCAGCTTCTGTTAGGTCCCTGCCATCTTTGTTTCTTATCATACCAATTTTTGCCTGAAATTTACCTCCAATGTTTCTAATTTTCAGGAAGAGGTCTCTTGTCCTTCCTATTCTGTTGTCTTCTTCCACTTCCATGCATTGCTTATTTAAAATAGTTCCTTATCTCTTCTGGCTAACCTCTGGAATTGCGCATTTAACTGGGCATATCTCCCCTTATCCCTGTTTCCTTTTGCTTTCCTCCTTTCTTGGGCTACTTCAGTGTCTCAGCAGACAACCATTTTGCCTTCTTGGTTTTCTTTTTCTTTGGGACGTACTTTGTTGCCGCCTCCTGAACAATGTCTCAGACTTCTGTCCATAGTTCTTCTGGGACTCTGTTTACTAAATCTAGTCCTTCAAATCTGTTCTTCACTTCCACTGTATATTCGCTAGGAATGTTAGTGAGATCATATCTAACTGTCTGTGTATTTTCCCTGATCTCTTTAGTTTTATTCTAAATTGGGCAATAAGAAGTTCGTGATCTGAGCTACAGTCAGCCCCAGGTCTTGTTTTCACCGACTGGATGGATGTCCGCCACCTTTGGCTGCAAAGGATGTAGTCAATCTGATTTCGGTGTTGACCGTCTGGTGAGGTCCATGTGTAAAGCCGCCTTTTAGGTTGTTGGAAGAGAGTATTCGTTATACACAGCGAGTTTTCCTGGCAAAATTCTATCAGCCTGCGTCCCGCTTCATTTTGTTCTCCCAGACCATGCTTGCCTGTGATCCCTGTTGTCATTTGACTTCCCACCTTGGCATTCCAGTCTCCTGTAATGAAAATAATGTCTCTTTTTGGTGTATTATCCAGTAGGTCCTGCACATCCTCATAGAACTGATCTACTTCTGCTTCTTCAGCAGCTGTGGTTGGGGCGTATATTTGGATCACTGTAATGTTGAAAGGCTTTCCTTGCACTCGAATTGAGATCATTCTGTCATTTTTTGGGTTGTATCCAAGCACCGCTTTAGCGAATTTCTTATTAATTATGAAGGCTACTCCATTTCTTCGATGTTCCTCTTGTCCGCAGTAGTAGATCTGGTGGTCTTCTGATGTGAAGTGGCCCATTCCAGTCCATTTCAGTTCGCTGACCCCCAGAATGTCTATCTTTAGTCTTGACATCTCACCAATAACAACATCCATTTGCCCTGGCTCATAGATCTTACATTCCAAGTTCCTATGGTGTGTTGATCTTTAGAGCATCGGATTCGTCGTTCACCTCCAGTACCGTCGGCCGCTAGCCTTCCTTTCGGCTTTGAGCTAGCTGCGTCATCACATCTGGGGCTAGTTGAACTTATCCTCTGCTCCTCCCCAGTAGCATTTTGGCCATCTTCCGACCTGGGAGTCCCATCTTCCAATGGCATACCGACATATCTCTGGTTGTACTGGTCCATTTAGTTTTCTTGGCAAGGATACTGGAGTGGTTTGCCATTGCCTTCCCCAGGGACCACGCTTGGTCTGACCTCTCTGCCACAACCGTCCCGTCTTGGGTGTCCCTTCACGGTTTCGCTCATGACATCATTGAGGTGCTCAAGCTCCAGCGCCCCGACAAGGCGGTGATCCTTTGCTGGAGCCAGATTAGTTACCTTTGTTATAAATCCTTCTATATCCTGCTATGTTAAACAACAGACATTACAGGCTGCAGCATTTAGGAGCATGAGCTATCTTTTCAGTACCTTTTGGCACCATATTTTTAGCTCTTAGCTGTTTACAGTGATTAAAGCAAATTACAAACAGCCAGGGACCGGGATCAAAGAGCCCATCAGGCTGGAAGCCTTGGGTTTTTTAAATCTTGCAAGCTCTTCCACACACCAGTACTGTAGGAGGTATCACAGTATATAAGAAAATTACAACTCAACAAAATTGTGAATTAGTTAGTGGCTCAAGGGTCTAGTCCTCAAGTGACAAGCAGCATGACTATTCCCTACTTCTATGGAAATGGTCATGGCTCTCTTGTGATTTCCTGCATTCCTTTTTCCAGCCAAGCTCCTCTGACTCCCAGAGGTTTGGCATTCCAAAAACCATCAGAAAGTATGCCACCCAGCTTGGCCCTTGCCTCTGGAAATGACAACATCAGCGGCTATTCTGCTTCTGAACAAGGCAAGAAGACTCCTGTTCATGAAATAGCAAATCGAAGGAAAGGTAGCTCTGGTAAGGTTCAAAGATACATTCCCAAAAGGCCAGAGCAACTCATCCCCACCGTAAAACTGCAGTAGTGTACAAATAAATAATATATTGGTGCCGAACGCCTCCTTTCAAAGACTGACTGAAATTTCAAAACCAAAGAAAGAAAAAACATGGCAATCGCCACCATGTTCCAAAACAATGCTTCTCTTTAGTGGCAAAGTTAGAACCTGGTTGTCATTCTGTTAATTATTCAAATGTCTCAAGGTGAAGTTTGCTATTTCAAGAGCAAACTTAACACCTTCACAACTAAGGATGGTTTAGAGAGAAAGTGAATTATATTCTCTTGCAATGCAGAAACTGCTAAAGGTTTCAGTCATGAAAAAATGACCTTGTGAAGTGCAAAGTGAGTCTGTTTTGAGACCTCAGAGATGCCTCAGTACATAAAACCCTGTCACAAGGAGGTCTTGCCATTGTCTTCCTCTGAGTGTGATTTGCACTAACAAAATGAAGTTCAACAGTGACAAATGCAAGATACTCCACTTTGGCAGGAAAAACGAAATGCAAAGATACAGAATGGGTGATGCCTGGCTCGAGAGCAGTACGTGTGAAAAAGATCTTGGAGTCCTCGTGGACAACAAGTTAAACATGAGCCAACAATGTGATGTGGAGGCAAAAAAAGCCAATGGGATTTTGGCCTGCATCAATAGGAGCATAGTGTCTAGATCTAGGGAAGTAATGCTACCCCTCTATTCTGCTTTGGTTAGACCACACCTGGAATATTGTGTCCAATTCTGGGCACCACAATTCAAGAGAGATCTTGACAATCTGGAATGAGGGTGACTAAATTCCCATCACCCTCAATTGAGGAGGGCGACTAAAATGATCAAAGGTCTGGAGAACAAGCCCTATGAAGAGTGGCTTAAGGAGCTGGGCATGTTTAGCCTGAAGAAGAGAAGGCTGAGAGGAGATATGATAGCCATGTATAAATATGTGAGAGGAAGCCACAGGGAGGAGGGAGCAAGCTTGTTTTCTGCTTCCCTGGAGACTAGGATGCGGAACAATGGCTTCAAACTACAAGAAAGGAGATTCCATCTGAACATGAGGAAGAACTTCCTGACTGTGAGAGCCGTTCAGCAGTGGAACTCTCTGCCCCGGAGTGTGGTGGAGGCTCCTTCTTTGGAAGCTTTTACAGAGGCTGGATGGCCATCTGTCAGGGGTGATTTGAATGCAATATTCCTGCTTCTTGGCAGGGGGTCGGACTGGATGGCCCATGAGGTCTCTTCCAACTCTTTGATTCTATGCTTCTATGATTCTATGCACAAGATCATCTAGTGGATTTCAATGACTGAGAAGTTATCTGAACCCGGTAGCACAGTGGGTTAAAGTGCTGAGCTGCTGAATTTGTTGACTGAAAAGTCAGCAGCTCCAATCCGGGGAATGGGGTGAGCTCCTGCTGTTAGCCCCAGCTTCTGCCAACCTAGCAGTTTGAAAATATGCAAATATGAGTAGATCAATAGATACCGCTCCAGTGGGAAGATAATGGTGCTCCATGCAGTCATGCTGACCACATGAACTTGGAGGTGTCTACAGACAACGCCAGCTCTTCGGCTTAGAAATGGAGAAGAGCACCAACTCACAGAGTCAGGCACAACTGAACTTAATGTCAGCGGAAAACCTTTACCTTTACCTTCCTTGTCTCCAGCCATAATCCAGTGCTCAAACCATGCTGGCTTCCACATCCTAATATACCCAGTCATTCACTTTGCACACTGTGAGTTTTATCTCTTCTTTGGAATCTCGTCTCATTTTCCTTTAGCTTTCCAAACCCTTGTCCACATCCATCACATCCTTCCAAAGAACTCAGGATGAATCCCATTCATCAAACTCCATCAAAACTCATGACTGTCAGGAGGATTATAGTGGGAAGGAGAGGAGACCAACAAGATTATGGAAAATCTTCCCTTTGAACCATAGACCCAGGTAGCATTGCTACTCATTCTGATTGGAGGTGATGGGAATTGTTGTCCAAAATGGACTGTTTTGAAGTTTGGGTACAAAGGGCAGCTATTCTAAGTGTACATTGATACTCCGAGTTTCCTGCTTCCAAGAGGTAAGCCTGCATTTAGTTCCAGACTTTGCTTATGGTGCAATTCTGTCTATGCGCCCAAATAAAAATATTGGTGGTGAATGTCTAATGGTTTGGCAGTTGGGTTACAGATCTGGAGATCAGGGTTTGAACCTGCATTTGGCCATGAAAGAAGACAAAAGTAAACTCTTTCTGAACAAATGCCTTGCTAAGAAAACCCAGTAATAGGTTTGCCTTAGGATTGCCATGTCAACAATGACTTGAAGGAGTACAGGAGCACTGGCCAAGACAAGAAGGAAGGTGCCATTTCAGTAAATCACCTCTGGTGACAAAATGCCTCTAGCTGATGCCAGAAGTGGCATTATCTCCTGCCCCTCGCACACATTGCTTGCAGTATATTTCACAAGTCTTGCTGGTGCGAAAAGCAAGCTTGCCACTTCCGATTCCTTTTATGTCCCTGTCTCAGACAGACAGCTTTGTTCTGTTGATGCTCACACAGCCACCCAGAGCCACAGCCCTCCAGCTTCATTTTACATTGTGTGCACTCCTATCATATGGCTCATTGGCCCTCTGCTCATGCCTGAGAGGACTCTGCAGAATGAGACCGAAGACATTCATTCTCGTGCAAGCCTGAAAAATTCTGCTATTGAGTACTCAGATGGCTTTCGCTGTACTTCTATCTCTGCTGCCAGTTGCTTCCCTGCTATCTATTTTAGCTTGAACCAGAGCACAAAACATATCAAGAGGAGGGCAGATTGGGAGTACACTGAGGTTGGTGTGATGTATGCTGACTAGCAGCAGGTCTTCTGTGTCTCAGGCAGAAATAGATCTTTTGGGAGGTTATCTCCTTAAGACAGCTTGGGAAAGTTATTATCTGGAATATAACTCTGGGTGCATTTACTGCAGAATTAATGCAGCTTGATACCTCTTTAACTCCCATGTTCAATGCTATGGAATAATGGGAATCATAGTCTTAGAAGGGGTATATCTACACTATCAAATTAATGCAGTTTGACACTGCTTTAACTACCATGGGTCAATGCTATGGGATCTTGAGAGTTGGAGTTTTACAAGGTATTTAGTGTTCTCTGCCAAATAATGCTAATGGCTCACGATTCCATAGTATTGTATAGTAATCCCACGATTCCATAGTATTGGGCCATGGCAGATAATGTGGTGTCAAACTGCATTAATTCTACAGTGTAGATGCATCCTCTGTCTAGTCTAGCAGGAGGTTCTGAAAGTTGCATTTCTCAAAAGTAACTCTCTCAAGCTTTGATTACACATATCCATGCAGATACAGTTTTGCAAAAAATAGAGCCAGCATGGTGTATTAGATGGGTGGTTGACTAGGACTCTGGAAACCAGCGTTTGAGTCCCCGTTCAGCCATGGAAAGCCTCTGGATGTGTTCCGTCTTCCAGAAGCATGGTTTACATTGCCTTTTAGCTGCATGGGATAGCATTCCTTTACATTTCCCCAGGGTTGCTATATACCCAGCAGCACCCTGCAAGTTAAACAGTTTCAGAGTCTGGAAAGCCAGACTGCAGGCCCTCTGCAGTTATTGGTTCAGAAAGTATCTCTTTGGGTCTAGAGACCGCCCTTTTTCCTGGGGTTGAGATCTCCATTTTGGAATCTCCCCTGCCTCCTTCAGTAGAGAAAAAAAAAAACCTCAGAYRTGCTGTTGGTCATACAGATAGCTCTGAAAAAAMCATTGTGARTACAATTGAGTAATTAAGATAGRGAARCTAAATTAAGCAATTGAGCAATTGAGYAATTAAGATAGAGAAGCTAATTGAGTTATAGAAAGCAAYTGAGATACYATAGTTATTGAGGAAAGCTATTGAGTTATTGAGAAATAGAGAGAAATAGTTATTGAGTACTATTGAGCATTACTTCATCTCYAAAGCTAACCTTGAGCTTAGATAGRRGAAGACCTGTTCTTTCTAACCATAGCAGCTCAGGGTTAGGGTGAAARATCCCAGGATTTTTTCTACCATTTGGAGAAAGGTTACCTCAGTAATTGAAGAAAAAGGAAAGAAAGAACATCTCTATGGTTTCCCAAATTGACTGTTTGTGTTGTAACTTTATCAAGCCGTGCTAAGTCTGCCAAGGACTTTGGAAATAAATATTTTGTTGATATTCATATCTTGATTGGCATCAGTTGCTGAAAGTATTGAGTTATTGCTTCAAAGAAAGACCCCTAGCAGTTCACTCAGATAAAGAGAGAAGCACATCTGAGTGTTAATTTTACAGTGTCTGGGTGTGACGGCACAGGATGGCCTTAAGTAAATCATACTCATAATGATTCTATGATATTCTCTCAAAAGGAGGTAATAAATAGCTAACCCCCGTGATCAAATCTTATGAGGAAAACCCCATGATAGGTTGACCTTAACATCACCATAACTTGGAAATGACTCAAAAGTACACAACAATAACAACACCAACAAATATGCTTTTTGCTCTCCCAACCCTGTAAGCAAAGAGTCTGGGGAACGAGACTCCTCAACTAGCTCACAGAGCGAGACGTACTATGCTTCCTCAAGCACTTTGAGAGTTGGAACACATTACCTATTGAGGCATACATTTGCTTTCATCTGAGGCTGAGAGAGTGTGACTTGTCCAAGGTCTCCCAGCAGGGTTCCATGACTGAGTGGGGATTTTAACTTTGGTCTCTAAAGTTGTACTCTGATACTCAAACTACTAAACCACACTTGCTCTATCAATACAGGATAAAATAATATTTGCCTACTTGGCTGCAACTTCATTCTGCTGGGTCAATATCATCAGCCTCCAGTTCCAGAATCTCAATTCTATCAAATCAATATCATCCAAAATACACAAAACCACGGAAAGCAAAAGAAGTTGTATTGGTCCACTAGAGATGAGGAGCTGCTCCAGAATTCCTTGTGGGCAACAGCTTAAGGTGAAATAAAATGTCACAAAATAATAATCAAGCTTTCCAACCAGCAGGATCCCAAGTGTTCATGTTGTGCAACTTGTTTGTGTTTCAAAGCATCCTCAAACACAGCACCAGGCAGGGTATAACAGGGTAAATAAATGTCTCTGCTTATCCTAGGCAAGGTCACTCTGAATGTAATCAAAGAAGTCCTTTGTGTCAGCGAAAAACACAGACTAGATTATAAAATTAATTAGCATTCTTAGTAAACACTTCTCTTTGACCAGTAGGTCTTTAAGACAATGGGTTCATTATATCAGTTAGTATATCAACAGATTGTGAAGCCTATGCTTGTTCAAAACAATTCATATTGGACCAGGCTTGGCCAAAAGGACCTAAAAAACTGCTCAGGTTGCATCTGAATGCAAATGAAAGCGTAATTGGGAAATGAACTAGGAAAGCCCAAAAGTAAATGTACAGGCAGTCCCCAAGTTACAAACAAGATAGGTTCTGTAGGTTTGTTCTTAAGTTGAATTTGTATGCAAGTTGGAACAGGTACATTTTTAAGTGTAACTCCATATGTGTGTGTGTGTGTGTGTGTGTGTGCTTTGAAAAATATAGGGAAAGCTAGAATTTGCTATGCAAGGTTATGGTGAAAAAAAAGGAAATACCTACAATAGAAGACTGGAACAAAAAAAATCATGGATATAAGACACATGGATAATCTAAGCTACTTACTACAAAAATATAAAGCGAGAATGGAAAAAGAGACAGACTGGAAAATGATAAATGAATACTTAAAACAAGATATAAAAAGTAGGATATATATAAGTATAGAAATGCCCCACAATATAATAAAAAGTAAGACAAAAAAGAAAAGAAAGAATGGAGAACCGAAAAACTACAAAAGAAGGAAAAGGAAGAAACCCCCTTCAAAGTAACCCAGAAGTTGGACCGAAGAGAAACTATACTTCTCTCTCTCTCTCTCTTCTTTTCTTTTCTTCTTCTTCTCTTTCTTTCTTCTTCTTTTATCTGTTTCTTTTTTCCTTTTTCCTTTGATCTCTGCTCTATCCCTTCTGTACTTTATTTTTACGGTCTCTATTTTAAAATCTTGTTACTATTTTAAGCTATAATGTGTTATGAAAATATTATATATATATATGGATTATATATATATATGGATTAACACTAGTCATGTGCATTCAGGGTAAACCTTGATTTGTCCGTGTCCCAACTTTTGGTGGGGCCACCAATCTGTTTCTACTGAACCTCTAAAAATCATGAGGGCAGATACTTGTTTTCTTTCAGCCCATTTTTTTTTGGGGGGGGGAGCCCCATCTAGAATTGCACACGAGCACAAAGTAAGTACTTACTTACTTGCAGCCGAGCGCCTTACTTGGTGCTTGGCTGCAGCCACTGGCAGGCCCGGGCACTTTGGGACTACACGCATGGCAATTGATCCAAAAAGCAGGCTAGGAGCGGTACCTGCTCCCTCCTGCTTTCATATTGAGTTTATTTTCATTCCAGGAGGGACTTTCCCGTTCCATGCCATCCGAATGGATGGAGAAAAACAAAAACCCGAATCAAACAAATGATACTGATACCAGACCCATGACTAGTTAACACCCCTGTGATGTTTCCTTGGCTGTCGATTCTCCTGTTCAGAAGATTTCACCTTATTTTCTGTCCCTGTGATCATTGGATTTTGAAAGCTTTGGCTTGTTGTGGAAACAAGGATTGGTAAGAGAGCTTCAGTGGAGACACCTTTTCCCCATGACAACTCTTCCAGGAGTGAATTTCACTTCTTGTGGATATATCTTTCACACTTTCTGAGGTTTCATCTCCATTTGTAACTATGAGTCATTTGTAAGTTGGATGTTTGTAACTCAGGGATTGTCTGTATTGCTTTCAGGGATTCCACCCTACATTCCTATGCCATTCATATATCCAGCGGAGCCTCCAGTGGCGCAATGGGTTAAACTCCTGCGCAGACAGGACTGAAGACCGACAGGTTGGAGGCTCAAATCCGGATGAGTGCAGACGAGCTTCCTCTGTCAGCTCCAGAAGCCTCACACAAGGATGGTAAAACATCAAAACATCCGGGCATCCCCTGGGCAATGTCTTTGCAGAACAGCCAATTCTCTCATACCAGAAGCAACTTGCAGTTTCTCAAGTTGCTCCTGACATGTTTATGTATGTATGTATATATGTGTATATCTACACACACATACACACAGCAAATGTGGTTCAAGGAGGTTATGCTCACATTTGTTAAGCCTGGCCGATTTACTTTTTGCAGCGGTTGGCTATTAGAAGCCTATGGAATGATAAAGAAGTCTCATTTAAGATCATCCTGGCCCTAAACAAGCGGTGTCTGTGCACATATATGGCCTCTTCATGCCAGAAGGAATGCCGCACAGCCTTTACATTATCTCCAACTGTTCAGGGTGATTATCTCATCTCTAATTCCAGTTCAAACGCCGCCACACAGCAGTTTCTTATTCTGGATGTGCTGCTGACATGTACAGAAACTGATTAGATAGCCAGGCACAAGAAGGCGTCACTAAAGAAAAATCCTAACCCCTGCTCCTATTTTTTGTTGCAAGGTTTTTCTTATATGTGGGGAGTGCCTCTTTATCCTGGATTCTTGCTTCCACTGAGTTTTGCTTTCTTTGTTTTTGCTGTGATATCAATGCATTCCAAAGTGAGGATAACATCTATACCAGGCATGGGCAAACTTTGACCCTCCAGGTGTTTTGGACTTCAACTCCCATAATTCCTAACAGTTGGCAGTTTGCCCATGCCTGATCTATAAAATTTTACAGGGACAATTGCTTTCTTCCTATCATAGCTGTCCCCTCAAAATTGTTGCTCAAGGTCAAGCAGTCCTTCATTCCAATCATTTCACTTCCTGGGCAAGAATTTCTGAACCCATTGAAGCTATGGTACATTTTCAATGATGCTACAGCTCCATTTCCCCCACTCTTTTTACCAATTTACCTCTTCAAGACCAAGGATAAATGACTGTTCATAGCCAAGCCACAGATCTGTATCTCAGTACTAAGTCATAAGCTCAATATGAGATCATCGTATCCCTACAGAGGAGTAATAAACTATTACAGACCCTCTAGGTAAATCAGTGGTTCCCAACCTTTTTTGACCAGGGACCACTTTGGCCAGGGACCACTTTGACCAGGGACCACTTCGGCCAGGGACTACTTTGACTAGGGACCACTTTGACTAGGGACCACTTTGGTCAGGGACCACTTTGGCCAGGGACCACTTGACCAGGGACCACTTTGATCAGGGACCACTGGACCAGGGACCACTTTGGCCAGGGACCACTTTGACCAGGGACCATTTTGACCAGGGACCACTTTGACCAGGGACCACTTTGGCCAGGGACCATTTTGACCAGGGACCACTTTGACCCTGGACCATTTTGACCAGGGACCATTTTGACCAGGGACCACTTTGGCCAGGGACCACTTGACCAGGGACCATGTTGACTAGGGACCATGTTGACCAGGGACCACTTTGACCAGGGACCACTTGACCAGGGACCACTTTGACCAGGGACCACTTGACCAGGGACAACTGATCACATTGTACTTATATTGTTCTGAACTGCAAAGAGTAACCTACTTGTTCTTTATCATTCATGTGTGGCATATTTTCTTTCTCCGACAAGGCAGTGTATGGGCTGATCAAACATGAACTACACATGGTTTATTTTACATTATGCCACAAAGTTTGTGTATACTGAAAAATTAGAAAGCAAAGGTGTCACTATTTCAGCCACCTATGTGGACAATTTCCTATTTTGGAGCACTTGGGAATATTTTGGATAAGGTAATAGATGACTGCACGTTGCTTAAATCGCATTGACCGACCGTCTGCGCAGGATTCTATACTTTGCACTTTAACCATACAATCATTCAATGCTAAGGCTTCTGGCCAAAATGGAACTGTAGAGGAGAGTCTACTGAACAAGCCAGTACCTGCCACATACAGTACTGCCATCTGTTGAGAAGTTACAAAGGTGGAGGCATTACTTTTCATTCAACCCTGGTACTTATTTGTAAGTACATTTGCATTTTCTCCACCGATTATAACAATCACAGTGTTCAGGAAAAAGGGAGATTTTAAACCACAATTGCATTCTGATTTCTGTTGTAAGTTCAGGAAGTTTGAATCTGGTAAGTTTAAAATATGAACTGAGCAAAAACTTTCCCACAACTTCATCTGGTTCCATGCCTTCTTTGCTTCTTGGCTCCCATGAAGGTTTTTCCGCTTTTTGGCACCACAACTAAAAATACGACCGCATCCCCAACCTACATGCTACTCTGCCTGTCAGTTATGCTATGGAGGAGAACTTTTGACGCAATCACATTGTTTATTTCTTTTTTAAGCAGGTTTTCCTCACTTACTTGATTTCTCAGGATGCTTTACTTGGGAGGTTTTGAAACCTCAGCTTCCTTGCTGTGCTGCTTGGAAGTCCCTCACCTTTCATGTACTACAGGCCCCCTTGATTTCTGCACTGGGTTCAAGGTGATCTATATTTAGCAGGGAAACTTGGGCGAGAGAAGCATTGCTATAGTGACAGCTAGCAGATACAAACTCTGGGCTCTGCTGCAATTCCTCAATCAAGTAAATGAATTCAAGCAGAAAATGTCTAAGGAAGAAAGGGATTCAAGAGCATCTTAAATTAGCCTTGGCTGAGAGCTAGATGCATGCATTCCAGCAAGAAAGTCAGATTTCACAGATCAGGCAGGACAGTTGGCCCTCCACATTTGCAAGTTGGACTTCTGCAGATTTGGTTATTCACAGATTTCAGTAAAATGTTCTCTCTGGGAATCTCTAGGTCCTCTAGAAAGGTGGATCTCAACTTCCTAATGCTGCAACCCCTTAATACAGTTCCTCATGTTTTGTTGACCCCCAACCATAACATTTTTGTTGCTACTTCATCACTGTAATTTTGCTACTGTTGTGAATCGCCTTGTAAAATCTGATGCGGAGGATGTATTTTCATTCACTGGACCAAATTTGGCACAAATGCCCCATACACCCAAATTTAAAGACTGGTGGAATTGGGGGGGGGGGGTAGAGATTTTCCATTTGGGAGTTGTAACAGCGACCCCCTTAATACAGTTCCTCATGTTGTGGTGACCCCCAACCATAATATTATTTTCATTGCTACTGTAATTTTGCTACTGTTGTGAATCGTCATGTAAATACCTGATATGGGGGATGTATTTTCATTCACTGGACCAAATTTGGAACCAATTCCCGATACGTACACCCAAATTTAAATACTGGTGGAATTGGGGGGATTTATTTTGTCATTTGGGAGTTGTAGTTGCTGGGATTTATAGTTAACCTACAATCAAAGAGCATTCTGAACTCCACCAATGATGGAATTGAACCAAATTTGGCACACAGAACTCCCATAACCAACAGAAAATACTGGAAGGGTTTGGTTGGCATTGACCTTGAGTTTTGGAGTTGTGGTTCACCTACATCCAGAAAGCACTGTGGACTCACACACTTGGCACAGATACTCAATATGCCCAAATAGGAACACTGGTGGAGTTTGGGGAAAATAGACTTGACATTTAGGAGTTGTAGTTGCTGGGATTTACAACAACCCAGTGATTCAGGCCATAAAAGCCTTCAACAATACTTTTAGCATAATGACAAGTATTTAACTTTGCGGTTTTTCTATACATTCTATACTGTGTTTATACTTTTTTTCTATGTAATTTTGATTATGTTGCTTGTTGTTTATGTTTTGATTTGATTTTGCTATAACATGTCCTGGGCTTGGCCCCATGTAAGCCGCTCCAAGTCCTCATTGGGGAGATGGTGGCGGAGTATAAATAAAGTTTATTATTATTATTATTATTATTATTATTATTATTATTATTATTACATTATAACTGTATTTTCAGTTTGCTTCTGCCATGATAAATAAATAAATTAGGAGGTCACTAGTTAATATACTGAATCTGTTGCTTTCTTTATGCCAAGCACATGCTCCGCAAGTGAGCTATGGCCATTTCCAAGCACATGTGGAACACAGAATATACATGACTTCGTATATAATGCATAAAGTATGCACCAAACACATCACACTTTGCAAACACCGGAGGAAAGTCCGGTGACCTTTGATCATGCTGAACTTGAAACCACATACAACCAAAATATGACAGTGAATGGCATCTTCCACCTCAGAGCTATATGTGGCCTTCAAGTGTCTCTGCTCCAGAGAAACTTTATGAGAGGATAAGGCGTCCAAAAAGCTGGCTAGGAATCATTATGCCTACAAGTCCATGACCTTTTCCTCGAATCACTTTCAATGTAAACTGAAATGGTAGAGTGATGCAAATCCATGGAAATTTTAAAATTTTACATAAGGAATTCAGGTTGCAAATCTCAATGCCTTTTTATTTTTTTAAGGCTGTGTGGTTGATCTTTCTACAATGGTAATGTTCGATATAAGAAAAAAATTATAACTTTTTGTGCACAAAGTTTCTGTAACTTCTATTTTAAAAAATACTGTAACATGTTTGTATATAGAAGATCTACTGGCATTTAAATTTGAGCATAACAGGTATTCATGCCAGATTAATAGTCGTTTGAGGTCACAGTGATCTCCAGAGGTGGGTGAACTAGATCTCCCCCAAATCACTGTCAATTCCTTCCAAATCTCTCCAGTATTTTCTGTTGATCATGGAGGTTCTATGTGGGAAGTTTGGCCCCATTTTATCCTTGTTGGGATGCAAGGGGCTCTTTGATTGTAGGTGGACTATAAATCCCAGCAATACAACTCCCAAATGTCAAGGTCTATTTTCCTCGAACTCCACCACTGTTCACATTTGGGCATGTTATGTACTTGTCTGTCATTCATGGGGTTCAGAATGCTCTTTGATTGTAGGTGAATCCTAATGACTACAACTCGCAAATGTCAAGGTCTATTTTCCCCAAACTCCATCTGTGTTCATATTTGGGTGTATTGAGTGCTTGTGCCAAGTTTGGTCCAGATCCATCATTGTTTGAGTCCACAGTGCTCTCTAGATATAGGTGAACTACAACTGCAAAACTCAAGGTCAATGCCTATCAAACCCTTCCAGTATTTTCTGTTGGTCAATGGAGTTCTGTGTGTCAAATTTGGTTAAATTCCATTGTTGGTGGGGTTTAGAATGCGCTTTGATTACAGGTGAACGATAAATCCCAGCAATTACAACTCCCAAATGACAAAATCAATCCCCCAACTCCACCAGTATTCAAATTTGGGCGTATCAGGTATTTGTGCCAAATTTGGTCCAGTGAATGAAAACACATCCTGCATAACATTACGATTCATAACAAGTAGCAAAAATGAGAGTTATGAAGTAGCAACGAAAATAATTGTATGGATGGGGGTCACCACAACATGAGGAACTGTATGGGGGGGGGGGTAATCATATTAGGAAGGTTGAGAACTACTGTGCTAGAGTTTCTCACTGTTTTCAGAGATTTCTCTAAGGCCCCATCTACACTGCCATATAATGCAGTTTAACATGATTAAACTCATCAAGAACACATCACATCAGATGAGGGTTTGCACTTGGACTTACACGGTGTTAGTATGAAAGTCTAAATGTTACATGTACCACACTGGCTCTCTTTCATGCCTGTCTTTGCTGCTGTATGAACTAGATCAGACAAGGGCAAACTTTGGCCCTCCAGGTGCTTTGGACTCCAACTCCCACAATTCCTAACAGCCAGTAGGCTGTTAGGAATTGTGGGAGTTGGAGTCCAAAACACCTGGAGGGCTGAAGTTTGCCCATGTCTGAACTCGATGCTTGTTCCATTCTTAAAATGAATGACCAGAATACTGAATTTTGACTCCGTATCAGATTCTATAGATCAGTGATTCTCAACCTGTGGGTCCCCAGGTGTTCTGGCCTACAACTCCCAGAAATCCCAGCCAGTTTACCAGCTGTTAGGATTTCTGGGAGTTGAAGGCCAAAAACATCTGGGGACCCCAGGTTGGGAACCACTGCTTTAGATCAAAGGACTTCAAAATTAAAGTTAAAACAGAGCTGTGAAGACTCTGCACATAACCAATATTGAAAGAGAAGGAAAGTCTGACGCTTGTGATTTTGTATATAGTTGCTCATTGTGCTCAACTTTATGATTTGCAGGGAGGGAAACGTAGTTATACAGAAAGCCTCCCATCATTAGACGTCCTGGTCATCCTCCCTGGTTTCTGAGATTTCATCCAGTGTACTTTGAAGCTTCTACTGCTTCTACTACCAGATCTACTACTGCGGACAAGAGGAACATCGAAGAAATGGAGTAGCCTTCATAATTAATAAGAAATTCGCTAAAGCGGTGCTTGGATACAACCCAAAAAATGACAGAATGATCTCAATTCGAGTGCAAGGAAAGCCTTTCAACATTACAGTGATCCAAATATATGCCCCAACCACAGCTGCTGAAGAAGCAGAAGTAGATCAGTTCTATGAGGATCTGCAGGACCTACTGGATAATACACCAAAAAGAGACATGATTTTCATTACAGGAGACTGGAATGCCAAGGTGGGAAGTCAAATGACAACAGGGATCACAGGCAAGCATGGTCTGGGAGAACAAAATGAAGCGGGACGCAGGCTGATAGAATTTTGCCAGGAAAACTCGCTGTGTATAACGAATACTCTCTTCCAACAACCTAAAAGACGGCTTTATACATGGACCTCACCAGATGGTCAACACCGAAATCAGATTGACTACATCCTTTGCAGCCAAAGGTGACGGACATCCATCCAGTCGGTGAAAACAAGACCTGGGGCTGACTGTAGCTCAGATCACGAACTTCTTATTGCCCAATTTAGAATAAAACTAAAGAGATCAGGGAAAATACACAGACCAGTTAGATATGATCTCACTAACATTCCTAGCGAATATACAGTGGAAGTGAAGAACAGATTTGAAGGACTAGATTTAGTAAACAGAGTCCCAGAAGAGCTATGGACAGAAGTCCGAGACATTGTTCAGGAGGCGGCAACAAAGTACGTCCCAAAGAAAAAGAAAACCAAGAAGGCAAAATGGTTGTCTGCTGAGACACTGGAAGTACCCAAGAAAGGAGGAAAGCAAAAGGAAACAGGGATAAGGGGAGATATGCCCATTTAAATGCGCAATTCCAGAGGTTAGCCAGAAGAGATAAGGAACTATTTTTAAATAAGCAATGCATGGAAGTGGAAGAAGACAACAGAATAGGAAGGACAAGAGACCTCTTCCAGAAAATTAGAAACATTGGAGGTAAATTTCAGGAAAAAATTGGTATGATAAGAAACAAAGATGGCAGGGACCTAACAGAAGCTGAAGAGATCAAGAGAAGGTGGCGAGACTATACAGAAGATCTGTATAGGAAGGATAATAATATTGAGGATAGTTTTGACAGTGTGGTTTTGTCGTACTTCAGCATGGGGTAGGTCGGAGTTGCCTTTGTTGCTTCTTGGATCGCGTCTGAGCATGGGGGGGGGCACACCCTGGTTCCGCATCGCTCCTTGAACGTTATTTGGTTATCCTACCTTAATATTTTATCTACTACTCATTGCTGTGTGAGAAGTGCGTCTTGTTTTTCTTGGGATGGATGGCATCCTTGAAGTGACTGGACTGACCTTGAAGGAGCTGGGGGTGGTGACGGCCGACAGGGAGCTCTGGCGTGGGCTGGTCCATGAGGTCGCGAAGAGTCGGAGACGACTGAACGAATGAACAACAACAACACTTTGAAGCTTATCTCTACAGAAATAAGAGCCAGGATTTGGCTCGATACCAAACCATACTCATGCATGGAACTGCAACCACAGCTGCACAGACAAAAAGACTTGATGGATATGACCTTTTCTTGCTTGTGGTGGTCACAGTTGGGTGCAATTAGTCTATCTGGGCTGTTTTTGGCAAATACCCAGCAACCACAGCACGAAGAGTTTCACCTGACCTTTTGAGCCCAGAGCAGCCAAGGAAGAAGTCAGCCTCAACTGGTCAAGGAAAGGAGGAGAAACACGATCGGCACAGGTTCCAAATGTTGAGTTTGGGCTAACACTGGAATCTACAGCTGGACATCTGCATGAGCAGGTGGGTCTTTTTACACTTGTGGGGATGAACAAGATGCTCCCCAGATGTTTTGACAGCTGCATTGCAAAGACTTCACTCAGTCAGGCTGAGTTCATCAGAGGAAACCTTTTTCACTTTCATATCCTTCGTGTCATTCAACCTACCTCTGAACAGATGGTGTCCTTTAAAGGGCAGAGATATTAAATGTGTTGTCGAAGGATTTCCTGGCTGGAATCACTAGGTTGCTGTGCGTTTTTCGGGCTGTATGGCCATGTGTCAGACTACACAGAGAAGCCATTGAAATCTGCAAGCATGTGGACAATTTCAACAGAAAGGAGGAAACCTTGAAAATGAACAAAATCTGGCTACCAGTATAAAAAACTCTAAAATTAGGACAGTAAGCAAAGAGCAACACTCAGAAAACAGGGGTATTCCAGCCAGGAAACAATCAGGGCCAGCTAACACTTTCCAACAAAGGATTCCCCCAGGCAGGAAGCACCCAGGCTTTGAAGCTGCAAGGCCATTCAATGCTAGTCAAGGTGGCCAATTGGAACATTCACACTTGCCTCAAGCAGACAAAAGTTCTTTCTCTCATCCTAGACATTCCACAGATATATAAACCTCACTTGCCTAGTTACCAGCAGACCTCACAACCTCTGAAGATGCCTGCCATAAATGAGGGCAAAATGTAAGGAGAGAATGCTTCTGGAACATGGCCATACAGCCCAGAAAACTCAAAGCAAACCACTGATTCTGGCCATGAAAGTTTTTTTTATAACTTTTAAAGTTTGACTCTGCTCTTGTATTGCTTAGGTCCAGTCACTCTACTGCTGGCACTAGAAGCTTCTGATCTGCTGAACCGCTGCTACTGCTGTTGCTGCTACCATTTTTAAATGTTATTTCCCCCTTTGGTGGGGGGATTACCCTGACAGATAGCACAAACTCCCTGAATGGCACAGACCCTTCTGAAAGCAGTAACTGAGTTAACGCCAAATCCAGGCCTTGAAGTTGCAAGGCCATTAAGTGCTAATCAAGGTGGCCAATTGCAACATTCACACGTGCCTCTTGCAGACAAGAGTTCTCTTTCCCACCCTTGACATCCCACAGATATATAAACCTCATTTACTTAGTTTCTAGCAGACCCCTCAATCTCTGAGGATGGCTGCCATAGATGTGGGTGAAACATCAGGAGAAAATGCTTCTGGAACATGGCCATACAGCCTCAAAAATGCACAGTAATGCAGAGATATTACTCTCTTCTTGGCTGGAACAAATACTCACAATAATAAAAAGCAGCAAGGAGCTGATATGCTTACAAAACAACTAGATGTGTTCAAACCACCTTAAACTTTAAGGAACACGTTGTACATCATGCTATTCTGATACCGTGTCTCTATATAAGAAACTGCAGCTCACCTTATTAATTTAATGTAAGAGTCTAAGTGTTCTGAAACACCTAAGTGGTGTAGAAAAGCATAGCCTAGAGAAACACTTCCCTGTGAACACTTTAATTTCACAGTTCCTCTGACTTGCAACAGGCAGAGTACATATTGTCTCGGAAATCTATACATTGCTGAGGCTTGTAATATATTCCAGCAAAAAGTGAGAAATGTGTAAAAAGGGAATACATTTTAGAAGAAAAAAACATGGTCTTGGGTTGCTCATTATGAGGTGACATTCTGCTCCATATCAAAGAATACTTTAATTTAGGATCCAGTTACAAAAATGGCTGTGACAGCACCTAAAACGTTCAGGTCAAGATACAAGAACTTGTGCAAGATCACAATTTCCGGCACGCAAAACTTTCAGTGGCCCGGCAGTGACTGACAAAGCTGCTAAATCAGTGGCAACCTTATTGATATACATGGTAGAATTAAAGAACACTGAAATGTATGGAAGAGCTTTCCCACATGGGAAAGGTAATTGACAGAGCATCTTAAAACTCTGGCTCTTGCCACCAGTAGTAATCCCTGCTTCCTAAAAGAATACAATGGCAAGGACTAGATGCGCCTGACCTAGCCATCAGTCAGTACGCCGAGGTCCCCACATCTCTCTTTATGCCTCATTCCTTTTTCTTTTCATGTCTGGTTCTTTAAGAGTATAAACATGCACACATTTTAATCTTGGTGCATTACAGTTGGCTCTCTGTATCCACAGATTCTGTATCCATGCATTCAAACCACCCCCAGTTTGGAAATATAAAAATATATTTAAAAAAAACCAAAAGGCAAACTTTGATTTTGACATTTTATATAAGAGATACAATTCTATTATGCTATTGTATGTAATAGAACCAGAGCATCCACAGATCTGATACTTAGAAAACTTCAAAAAGTTTATAAAACAGAAGGGAGGACACATTGTACCAAGATTATAGTTGGGAATGAACACAAGAGTGTGAACCTATCTCACTGTTGTAGTTTTTTAAAAATAATAATATCAGAAGCTAATTGAAAATATGCTGCAAGTTGCTTCTGGTGTGAGAGAATTGGCCATCTGCAAGGACATTGTCCAGGGGATGCCCGGATGTGTTACCATCCTGTGGGAGGTTTCTCTCAGGTCTCTGCATAGGAAGCTGGGGGGCTGACAGACAGGAGCTCACTCCCTCTCATGGATTCAAACCGTCGATATTCAGGTCAGCAGTTCAGCCAGCACAAGGGTTTAACCCTTTGCGCAAAAAACCACAAACTATTGTAGTTATAATCTTGGGGTGATCCCTGATATTGCTGCACAACCCAACAAACCTAGATTCATAAACAAAAACAAAACTAGGATGTAATGGAATGTAATCTCAAATAATTTTGCTATTACGCATCGTTCTACTTGGTGTGTTTTTAGGGTTGAGATGCCTCCCTTTTACTATTGTTAGTGACCTTGCTATAGTTGTTTGCATCTCTTAAGATCAGGTATTCAGCAGAATAGAAAGCTCACTGCTGCAACTTGGATCCATCGGTTCAGCAGCAAAGCACTGAGCCATGAAACCATTCTTGAACTTCCCCTATAATTCCTAGTTTAAGGAGAATGGTGACTACACCACAACCATCCTTGGCTTACAATGCATTTTTAAAAAAGATACATGTGATATGTCCTTGTCATTTGCCTGCCCATGTATCTTGGCTGATATTGATTTAATATCTGTTAAACTGAAATTGATTTTCAACAGGCCAAGAGAGCATTATTCAGTGCTTCTGAATAAAATGTTACAAAGCAAATTTAGGGTGGATTTTTTTTTCTCATGAGAGGGTGAAGAGAGAATTATTTTCTTGGTAGTGCAGAAGAACACTTAAGGCTGCAATCATATACCCACTTATCTAGGAATAAGCATTAATGAATGTAATGGGACTTGGGTTGAGCAGATGTACTGCATGGTAAACCCTATCCAGTGGTTCTCAACCTTTGGTCCTCCAAATATTTTGGACTTCAACTCCCAGAAATCCCAGCCAACTTACCAGGTGTTAGGAATTGTGGGAGCTGAAGTCCAAAACACCCGGAGGACCAAAGGTTGGGAACCACTGCATACAGCCGCCTTCAAAAGCCACCCACAGCCCATCAACCACTGAATCCACAACCCATCCATCTGCTCAACATTTCCCAATTCTACTCCAGCATGCAATCATCCAGGTTTTTAAGGTGCAAGGCATAACTTGCCTACCTAGAAGGCTATGGGGTTCAAAGCCAACCAACTTACTAGTTGTTAGGAATTGTGGGAGCTGAAGTCCAAAACACCTGGAGGACCAAAGGTTGGGAGCCACTGCATATAGCCACCTTCAAAAGCCACCCACAGCCCATCAACTACTGAATCTACAATCCATCAATCTGCTCAGCATTTCCCAATTCTACTCCAGCATGCAATCATCCAGGTTTTTGAGGTGTAAGGCAGAACTTGCCTTCCAAGAAAGTCATGGGGTTCCGATCCAGTCAACATACCAGGTGTTAGGGATTGTGGGAGCTGAAGTCCAAAACACCTGGAGGACCAAAGGTTGGGAACCACTGCATACAGCTGCCTTCAAAAGCCACCCACAGCCCATCAACCGCTGAATCCACAATCCATCCATCTGCTCATCATTTCCCAATTCTACTCCAGCATGCAATCATCCAGGTTTTTAAGGTGCAAGGCAGAACTTGCCTACCTAGAAGGCCATGGGGTTCCGATTTGCGCCTCTCGGAGCTCCGGCCTTGGTCCTTTCGCTTCTTGCTTCCTCTGAGGCTGCCAAACCGCTTCATGGGCTACAACAGGCGTAAGCACCGACAGCCGTCACTCATACCCTGTATCCGAAAGCAAGTATGTTCCACAGGTGGACGCGGAGGGGAAAGACGCCAACAGTCAACACTGGTTGGCAGAATGAAAATGGTCAAATCAATCCAAGAAGAAGGGAAAAAATAGGCATAGACGATCAAGGTGACTAATAATAAGAGTTAGGCTCTGATTCAGATGTCTGAGCCCAAAGAAGTTTGTGTCTTACAAACAAAAAGTTGTGGCAAGAGCAGCCTGCAAATAACACATTCCCAAGGCTCAGTAGTAATACACTGTTCAGCCAACATCTGTTGATATCAGGAGCAGCTGAATACCCTTCCAACTAGCAATAGTTTAATATTCTAGAAAAGAGAGCGGAAAAGGAAGGAAGGAAGGAAAAATTAAAAAGAAAGGAAGCAGCAGCAGCTTGCTCAGCTGTCAAAGGAGAATTTTGCAAGAAGCTGATCCGCTTCAGCAGAAAAGTGCTGTGGCTGGATGACACTCGGCTGGCCTCAATTTAAATAAAACACTGAATGGGCGAAGTGAGCACGAGATCCCCTGAAGGGAACTGCCATGTGCAGCTTGGCGTGATGTCCCTTTTAAAAAGACTGTAAAAGGAAACCACCCCTGAGCAGACAATTCCTGGCACCAATTGGCCAGAGCAACATTCCCATTATGACATCACACAACTATTTTGATTCATGTCTCCTGGGTCTTTGGCGCGGCTGCTTGCTGGCAACCCAAGAGGTGCCAAACCCCTTTCAGGACCCAGCAGCCAGCCAGTTAATGAGGACGGAGGTGCTGCCAATTCCATCACAAGCAAGTAGGTGGGTCTGTTCTTGGAAATGCAGGGGTGAAAAGCCCCTTGGATCTTCTGCTCCCTGGAATGCAAAAATACACCAAGTGCACAGTTGAATGTTTCCACATAGAATATTAATGATGCCACGGGACAAAAACATTCGCGCTGGTTCAACTTTAGCCTTGTAGGTTCTGTTTTAATTTGTGAGTACAATGCTAAGACCCACAAGCCAGGAACTGGTGCCTAAGCAGAAACATAAAAGAAATCTCACCCCAGACAGTTCTCTTGAGTACCAAAACTAAACAGAGCTCACTGTTTTCCTGTACTAAATCCACTCCAACTTTCCCACCTTCGTTTTGGCAGTATAATTACGGCAGGAAAGGAGTCATTATCATGTTGTTACTTTTAAACAACTGGGAGCCAGAAATCTTTGCAAATCAATGAGACATCACAAAGTATATCCAGCTTCCCCTTCTGCCCACCCGTTGGCATGTTTTCCCTTTCAAGTTTAAGAATGGAGCTTGGGATGCAAAGAGCAAACCCACATTTCTACTACTATTTTATATTCTGGAAAGGCTGCTATTGAAACACGCAATACTTTACGGGATGCCACAAACTGTTGTAGAACAGAAAAATGAAAGTGACCCAAAATAAAAAGTAGTTTGTGGAGAAAGAGTTTATGAGTTATAGGAAGAAGATTTTAAGAGCAAACATGCATTCGAAATCATATGGGGAAGAAATGAAGCTACCTATGAACATTTACCAATAAGCAAAGAATTCCTTGGGTTGCTGTGAGTTTTCTGGACTGTATAGCTGTTCCAGAAGCATTCTCACCTGACATTTTGTCCACATCTATGGCGGCATCCTCAGAGGTTTTGACATCTGCTGGAAACTAGGAAAGTGGGGTTTATATACCTGTGGAAAGTTCAGGATGGGACAAAGAACTCTTGTCTGTTTGAGGCAAGGGCGAATGTTGCAGTTGGCCAGCTTGATTAGCATTTAATGGGCCTGCAGCTTCAAAGTCTGGTTGCTTCCTGCCTGGGAGTATCCTTTGTTGGTAGGAATTAACTGGTCGACCACCTACTACAATGCAACCTGAGCCCTGCCACATGCACAATGAGGACCTTCTTATAGCAACACCAGAGGCACTCCAAGTGGCCAGCTACTGTTCAAAGGACATTTAATAGAATGCCAGGTTTGCAAACTTTGTGTGTGTTTTTTAATACAATACAACTGTTGGTTCACTCCTGACACGATAAATAAATAACTGGCCCTGATTGTTCTTCTCTAGAATTTCCCTGTCTTCACAATCAGGGCCAGTTAACACCTCCTAACAAAGGATTCACAATAAAATACATAATGTAACAAGATAAAATAAACAATGCAAAATAACATAATAGAAAGGCAAACACAATGGGCGGGCCAAATGCACAAGATAAAAGGATAAAACCCTGGATGAGGTATGAGTGGATAAAAGTGTATTTGTGAGGGAGGAGCCCAAAAAAGACAATCAGTGGGGTTAGGCCTTTGTTAAGGACGGGGGAAAGTGCATCGTGAGGACAACACTGTAGATGGAATAAACAAAAATGGGATGTATGTTCACTCTCGAAAAGCACATCGGAAAAGCCAAGTTTTCAAATCTTTCTTAAAGGCTGATAAGGTGGGGGCTTGCCTAATCTCATCAGGTAGTGAGTTCCAAAGCCAGGGGGGCCATAGCGGAGAAGGCTCTCTCCCTCGTTCCCACAAGTCGTAGCTGTGATAGAGCAAGGGGTGAAAGGAGGGCCTCTCCAGAGGATCAAAGGGATTGTGCAGGTTGGTGGTAGGAGATGCGGTCACGAAGGTAGGCGGGTTCCAAACTGTTTAGGGCTTTATAGGTGATAACCTGCAGTCACCTTTATTGGGACCGAAAGATGAATGGCAGCCAATGAAGCTCCTTAAACAGGGGGATTGACCACTCCCTGTAATTCGCCCCAGTTAGTAATCTGGTTGCTGAACGTTGGACCAACTGGAGTTTCCGGGCCATCTTCAAGGGAAGCCCCACGTAGAGTGCATTCCAATAGTCCAATCTAGAGGTAACTAAGGCATGGACCACTGTGGTCAAGTCAGACTTCACAAGGTATGGTCGCAGCTGGCGCACACAACTGTGCGAAGGCTCTCCCAGCCACCACCGACACCTGCTCATCAAGCGTCAATGCTGAGTCCAGGAGGACCCCCAAGCTGCAGACCTGTGAGATATTCTCCTAAGTAAAGCCTTACTGGATTTATTTTGGAGAGACTTAATGAGATGTGCTTAGGAGCAGATTCCTATACCATTGTCACTGCTTAACATCTCTTTTCCTAAATTGTACTTCACTAGATACTATTTTCAGAGACAGATAAAGTTCCAGTGTTATGACATCACATCCTCTAGACAGGGATGGTTCAAAAATTTTGAGGGCAGCAACTGGAAGATCTCCTGTTCCATGTAGAGATAAATCTTGCTTTGACATAATTGAGAGGCCAAACAACCTAATTGAGAAGCCAGCCATCCAACCTGAGTACAGCAGAATAGCTAACAAGGTATAGAGCATGATGTTTGGTTCACAAAACTCTGCACTCCCACATCTTCCTTCTCCTGCCTCACCAACAGACACTTCATTCTCTCTAATCATAGGGTTGTACTAAATGCACGAAATGATACCTGTACTGATGTTACAGAGTTGGGGAGGAGGTGATTGGTTATTGTTTTTGGAGGTGTCTGTGCAGTGGTTGCAATGATACGTTATTGCTACATAGATATCTCTTAGAGACGCCTTAAATGCTGACTTGTGACTGAATTGTAGCCAGAGAAGACTGAAGACACCTATCTTCAGACATTTAAATACACATTTAGACTACAAATTAGAAGTATAGCTAATCTATGCTGACTCACAAAGGAACTGACATGCAAGATAATAATGGGGGGTGGGGATTTAGATGGGTTTTAATGCAAGTCCCATCACACTCAGATTATAAATAACATCATTTATGGAGAAGGCTGAGTCAACAGATTGTTATCACTGATTCATAATCATAAACTGGAGGACATCTCCACTGATATAGATTGAGCACAGTAACACAGACATATTTGTCTGTCCTTAGGACCAATCTACTATAGTGGTTTAAGTGTTGATTATGACTCTTGTGCTGTCGCACGCTGGGCCTGTGCATAAGACTGTAGACAGGACATAAATTCTGTGTGCCCAACAGGACGCCGGGGCTGCCTCAGAGTAAAGGCCTTTGGATTTCCTTAAAACACAGAGTCTTTAGATTGCTTAAAGGTTCAACAAGTTCTTTATTGATGAAAACAAACAGGTACTTTAAAGCTTTCTTAACAGTCTATTGGCTCTCTCAATCTTGTCCACAGGGAACAGGCACTATCTTCATAACTGTATACTAACTAATGGGGAAATCCTTAACTTCTAATCTGGGCAGTCTTTCTTTGCCTCTGTTGGCGTGGAGCCCCTACACCCGGTACCAACTGCTTCTGCCTTCCGCATGAGACCCTTACCAAGCAGAGCTTTGTAGACTTCCAGGGGAAAAGAATTCAGGCTTCTGTGATGGCTGACTGAAGTCCCTCAGCAAAGGAGCTGTAAGGCTGTATATCTCCCCGGCCAAGCCGTAGAAGACAAAGCTTTCTACAGGAGCTCTTGGTATTATGTGCTGCATGAAAGGCTTCTCTGTGTGGACTGAACCCAAATTGGCTTCTATTCCCTCCAAAACCCAAAAAGGGGGCGGGATCAGGGAACCTAACTATAATTGACAGGTGGCTTGCCCTATGATTGCAGCCAAAAGAAGCCACCTATCTGGAGAGGCCCTGAAACTTAGGACTACAACAAACATTCAATGCAAAGCAAACAAAATTGGAGCTCCTGGTGCAGTTGTACCTGCACAACTCTGGAGACCATGATTCGATTCTTTGCTTGGCCATTGGAAACTCACTGTATGGCCTTGAATGAATTACACAATCTCAGCCCTGGAAAATCCTGTGATAGATTTAACTCTGGGTTGCCATAGGTTTGAAATGCCTTGAAGATATACAACAACATCGGTTTGGCAATACATTGAACATCGGTAGTTAAGTCAGATATATTGCCCAAAAAGTCAATGTGTGGCAAGTGGATAGAGATATGGAGTTGAGACACCTATATTCATCCTGTTCAATCATGTCCCTGATCTATTATTGATTGATGGGTTAGCTGATTGTCTGCCTGCCTTTACCTCCAGAGTTTGGATCTCAAGCTGAATTACAACAGTTAAAACAAACACTATTTAAAAAGCTATGGTAGTTGCAGGTGTCACAATATGACTAGGGAGCCATCCATAATGGTTGAAAGGTTTGGAACCATAATACATTTACAGCCCTGAGAAAGAAAGAAAAAGAGCTGGGAATCAAGCAAAGGCATAAGTGGGAAGTGATGAATTGTTCTTTCTAATAGGATTAGGAAGGTGATGGGAGAAGTGAGGGGTCATTCTGATTTTCCACTCCACTGTCACTATGGTTCATGATTCTGAGGAAGGTTGCCCAGGGGTCATTCAGAATGTTTTTGGCAGGATGTGCAGAAAATAGTTTGGCAGCCAGAAAGCAGGGCATTTGCTCTAAATCTGGGTCTGGTTCCCAAGGGCAGCAAGGACCCTACACGTCATGGTAGGCGAAAGGCTGAGGTTTCCCTAGATAGCGTTTTAACAAAAAACTTTGGCAACTGACTAAAGGCTGAAGAAGCTTTTAATGCACAGGTGCTGTACTCTACATGGCATCATCTGTTAAGGTTTGGTTCCAGATTTCTAACCCACGTATAATCATCCCATTATATATACAATTGCATAATAAAATAGTGACTCCTATATAAAATAGCATATTCAAAACTTGCTTTTGGGAATTTTAAAATATTTTGATGTCATGGATGATGTGTTATCGAAGGCTTTCATGGCTGGAATCACTGGGTTGCTGTGAGTTTTCTGGACTGTATGGCCATGTTCCAAAAGCATTCTCTCCTGACATTTTGCCCACAATTATGGCACACAGCCTCAGAGGTTGTGAGGTCTGTTGGAAACTAGGCAAGTGGGGTTTATATATCTGTGGTTTATATATCTTTCATTCTTCCACCCTGGACATTCCACAGATATATAAACCTCACTTGGCTAGTTTTCAGCAGACCCCTCAACTTCTGAGGATGCCTGCCATCAATATGGGCAAAACATCAGGAGAGAATGCTTCTGGAACATGGCCATGCATTCCGGAAAGCTCACAGCAACTCTTGGATGATGGATGCAGAATTTGTAGATTTTTTTTTGTCGTGTCAGGAGCAACTTGAGAAACTGCAAGTCACTTCTGGTGTGAGAGAATTGGCCGTCTGCAAGGACGTTGCCCAGGGGATGCCCAGATGTTTTGATGTTTTTATCATCCTTGTGGGAGGCTTCTCTCATGTCCCCGCATGAGGAGCTGGAGCTAATAGAGGGAGCTCATCCACCTCTCCCCGGATTCGAACCTGTGACCTGTCGGTCTTCAGTCCTGCCGGCACAGGGGTTTAACCCACTGTGCCACCGGGGGCTCCAATTTGTAGATATGGAGAGCTAACTGTCAAATATTGATGTACCTTCTATAGCTTTTAAATTTTGTTTTAATGTTGTTGGTTTCTTTTTGCCCTCTTATTTATGCATGTTTCCTAAGTAATTATATTGGGAGACACCTTGAGTCTCTCCTTTTGAGAAAGGGATCAAATAAAAACATTTTGATTACCATTTCTTATATGAAAAAAGTGTGTTTCTATACATTCAGAAGTGTTCAATGAGATTTACTCTAAAGATAATATAGAATGGCATCCTTACGTTCTACTGAATTCAGTTAATATCCATAACACTAAGCTGGACTTCATCACCTCTTGTGCTAACTTACCATACACAAGACAGTTCTGTTTTTGGCACTGTTTTTAATGCAGACATTCAAAATATACCCTTTTCCATAGGAATTTGTAGAAATACAGTCAAAGCAGTTCTATTGTCATGTTGTTTCAACTGCAGACTGACTCAAATCTCCTGAAAGGAGAACTAGAGCTTCTGTTCTCAGAGTTCTGCATCCTGCCCCTTAATAGCAGAGTTGGGTTTGGAGGCTGCCAATTATTTAATCACAGTGTGACTCAAATGAGTAATCTCATAAACATCATTGTCTGTGGGATAACTCTTCTGTCAGCAGTAAAGTATATACTTTGGTGCTAAGAGCTAAATAATCCCATGTCCTGCATACCACTTCCCATGAAGTTACTGTACAGAATGCCAGTTCTACCTCACCTTCCCACCAGAGTTTGCTTTCCTTGATTTTTAGGAGTAGTTGATACAGACAGTTTGAGTGCAACACAACGAGGCTTTCTTAAGCAAAGGGAATTGACTCTATTCTTCGCTTGGGGATCATATCCATACCCCTATTTTGGCAAGAACCAAGACAGACTGCTTGACTTTCTCACTTGGTAGTTAGTGGATGATTAGGAACATTGGACTAGTCTTTGGAAAAGCAAAGTAATTGTTTTTCCATTTAGAGAAGGAGGGAGATTGCTCTGCACACTGCATAGCTAGACCCTTCCCATCGTAAAATTATCTCCATCCACTTCTAGGACATGCATAGTATCAGCAAGAGCCAAATGCCTCATGCGCTCGCACTGCACATGCTAAGACCTATGACTACATCTAAATATGGCTACATCTAATCTCTGACTATCTAGAGGAAAACATGCCTGCTTTTCCATTCCCTCAACTTTAGAATTTGCAGATAAATGAAGGTACCCAGGACACTGGATCAGTTCGAAAAATAGATCCTCTTTTCAATCACAGAACTTTAAAAAATGGGAGGATACACAAGAACCATGTTAATTAGGAAAAACACAACTACAGCACTTCTAAAAGATGCTCATGCAATGTCTATTTACAGATTTACAGATCTCCAAACAAGAAAGTCTACTTCTGCTCCATCAGTCTCTACCACTTTCAAACGGTTCCTACAGTCAAGATGCTCTTCCTAATCTTTAGGTCACTGGTTCTCAACCTGTGGATCCTCAGGTGTTTTGGCCTACAACTCCCAGAAATCCCAACCAGTTTACCAGCTGTTAGGATTTCTGGAAGTTGAAGGTCAAAACATCTGGGGACCCGCAGGCTGAGAACCACTGATTTTGATGAAAAGTGTTTCCTTGTATCTTGAAGCCATTGGTTCATGATCTATGTTCTGAAATAACAGAAAATATGTTCACTCCATCTTCTGTGTGAGATTTGTGTGTGAGCTTTTGTGGGAAATGTGGCACAGAAGTTAAATGAAACCACTAAACAAATCTATATAAATAAAAATGTAATGTTCATTTGTGGGATTAACAGAACTCAAAAACCACTGGACGAATTGACACCAAATTTGGACACAAGACACCTAACAACCCAATGTATGCTGGGATTTATAGTTCACCTACAACAGAGCATTCTGAACCCCACCAATGATGGAATTGAACCAAACTTGGCACACAGTTCTCCCATGACCAACAGAAAATACTGGAAGGGTTTGGTGGGCAGTGTCCTTTGGTTTTGGAGTTGTAGTTCACCTACATCCAGAGATCACTGTGGACTCAAACAAGGATGGATCTGGACCAAACTCTACACGAATACTCAATATGCCCAAATGTGAACACTGGTGGAGTTTGGGGAAAATAGAATCTTGACATTTGGGAGTTGTAGTTGCTGGGATTTATAGTTCACCTACAATCACAGAGCATTCTGAACCCCACCAACGATAGAATTGGGCCAAACCTCCCACACAGAACCCCCATGTGGGCCACAGCAACGCGTGGCAGGGGATGGCTAGTAAATCATAAAGTACAAAGTATTTTAGATAACAGCAGGAAAAATATTCTTGATGTGTGAATCTGCTTTCAGCTGTGCAGCTTGAGTGCTAGGCAAATAATCAGATCCCATACATTTTTATTACATGTCTCAAGTTCAACACATGAAGCTAACAGAAAAGTTAGGAAGTGCTTGTGTGATTTCAGATAGAAGTTTTGGGGGAAGTTCTCAAACAAGTGACCTTCTTTCCTTTAGAAACTTGGAACAAGTACTTTGGTGCAGTGTAATTTTACTAACATTATTGTTTTGTAGCATATGGTTATAATTTGGAACTCATCATAAGGGTCGAAATGTAAAAGGTGACTAACATACCCTCAGTCTGATCTTAAATCCCAAGACATTTTCAGCTGTCCTGCATAGAAAGTTGGTATAATTGTGGAGAGGAAGAAAACATTTTACCCCATCAAACAAATTATTTATGTTCTAGAACAATCACAAAGGTCATGCAAATCCTACTCAAAGGTCGTGGGGATGCTTTGCACTACTGCTAAGGCAATGTTCCTCCTGAATCCTTGTAACTCAGATCTAAAGACCCAAACAGATGGAAAGAGACATGGGAACAGAGGGAAGGTTTCAGTCATAACAAAACAGGGCAGTTGGTTTCCAGGAATAAGTAGGTCTATGTGTTATCCTAATAGTTCAAATAACTCCTACGTTTAAAAAACACACAGTGAGCAGGAGCTTTCTCTGTAGTTCAGTTTCCATTCCACAAACTGCAACACAAGCAATAACACACACAACCATCTTCAGCTTACCGGTAATTATCGATGGGTTGCTTCCTCTTGCAGAGATTGAGGGCCCTTTCACACTACACAGTGATAGTGTTATGATTCCACTCTAATTGCCATGGCAATAGCCTATGTGCTCACTCTGCAGCACTGTGAGCAATTCAAAGTTTGACTAGACCCAGCGGCTCAGTGCTACTTGGAATATTGCTACTACATCCAAGTAAGCTGGACAGAGTCACGGAAAGAATGACAGGATGCAGCAAAAGCCCAGGGCAGAAGTTCAAAACTGGAGCCAACTCTGCTCAGACCTCAATTACAGAGACAAGGCCAAAGCTAGGTGGGCTGCATAGTTGGAAGCGACCATATGGGCCATGTAGTCCAACCCTTGCCATGCAGGAAAAGCAAAGTAACCCTGACAGATGGCATGCATCCCCCTCTGAACATGTCTGTGACCAACTCACCCAGGCTTTCCAAACTACCCTTTCTTTTTGATAAAGGTATGTTGGTACAGCACTACAGTGAAAATACAGCTAGAGCAAATTGGTAATATACTGACATTTGTGCAATTCCTGGAGAATACATTTTTTAAAATTACTGTTACTGTAAATGTTTATGCAGGAGGATTAATGGCAAGAAAAGGAACATTGAGGCACATTTTGAAACTGTCCACAAGAATGCCCACACCTTGATGTCACTACAATGATCCAATACAAAACTGGGTTGCTGTGGATTTTCTGGGCAATATGGCCATGTTCCAGAAGCATTCTCTCCTGACATTTTGCCTGCAACTCTGGCAGGCATCCTCAGACATTGTGAGGTCTGTTGGAAACTAGGAAAATTGGGTTTATATATCTGTGAAATGTCCACGGTGGGAGAACCAAATCTACAACTGCAAAGAAAAGACATACCGATTGCTAGAATCTACAAATTATTATGGAAAAAATACAAAGGAAGATGAAGAAAAAGACCACATGAGTAAATTGGCACAAAACACTGGATATAATATTGAAATGAGTACATGTTAATACATAAGGAAAGGGGGAATAAAATCCACTTGCATCTATCTCCTCCATGAGAATTCAGTTAGATAATGTATTGTTGCTATATGATGCCAAAACAACTAGCTAAAATCTAACCTAAGAGAAGGAATATTTGTTGGAAATGTAATGCAGCAGTTGGCTCCTTTTACCATATCTGGTGACTATGCCCACCAACTAAAAAACATTGGACAAAAATATGCCAAATAATGGAAAATATATTAAATATCAAAACTATTTTAGAGCCCCAAACCTTTCTATTAGGTCTCATTCATAAACAAATTTCAAAAGAATATGAGAGAATTTTTCAATACATGGTATCAGCAGCCAAGATATTATTGCTAAATATTGGAGACAACAGGTAACATCAACAGTGAAAGAATGGAAAACAAAGCCAATGGAACTCTCCAAAATGGACAAGCTGTCCAGATGGCTACAGAATCTGGATGCAAATACTTTCACAAGAAGATTGGGAAATGTTAACCATATACTTGGAAAATCTAAAAATATCACATGACTGGATTCTTAAATTGAATAAAGTACATTGAACTGATACCAATTTGATGGCCAACACAAGGAGGAGCTGAGGAGCCTTCTAATCAAGGTGAAAGAAGAAAGCACAAAAACTGGGTTGCAGCTAAACATAAAAAAACCCCAAGATTATGGCAACAAGAATGATTGATAACTAGGAAATAGAGGGGGGAAACATGGAGGCAGTGACAGACTTTGTATTTCTAAAATCTGTCAAAGATTACTGCAGAAGCAGAGTGCAGCCAGGAAGTCAGGAGACGCTTATTTCTTGGGAGAAGAGCAATGACCAATTTCGATAAAATAGTGAAGAGTAGAGACATCACACTGGCAATGAAGATCCGCATAGTTAAAGCAATAGTATTTCCCATAGTCACCTATGGATGTGATAGCTGGACTATAGGGAAGGCTGAGAGAAGGAAGATAGATGCTTTTGAACTGTGGTGTTGGAGGAAAATTCTGAGAGTGCCTTGGACTGCGAGAAGATCCAGCCAGTCCATCCTCCAAGAAATAAAGCCTGACTGCTCATTGGAGGGAAGAATAGTAGAGGCCAAGATGAAGTCTTTGGCCACATCATGAGAAGAAAGGAAAGCTTAGAGAAGACAATGATGCTGGGGAAAATGGAAGGAAAAAGGAAGAGGGGCTGACCAAGGGCAAGGTGGATGGATGACATCCTTGAAGTGACTGGATTGACATTGAAGGAGCTGGGGATGGTGACGGCCGACAGGGAGCTCTGGTGTGGGCTGGTCCATGAGGTCACGAAGAGTCGGAAATGACTGAACAAGGGAACAACAACAAACATTGAACTGACAAAGGACTAAAGTTGAACAACAATTGAGGGAAAATATCTTCCAACACTATTGAAAACACAAGGTGGAGTTGCCCCTTCCCACGAATATCAGGTTTCCTATCTTTTCCATTCCTAAATTTTTGTAAATAGAACAATATACAGAAAATAAATAAGAACATTTTTTTAAAAAAATAAAAAAAATAAGTGCCTTTAGCTTTCTGTGTGAATTGGGAGCTCTTGAAGACAATTGCTACCCAACTCCAAAACATCAGTTTCTACACACTTTAAAAACTGTTTAAAGATGGATTCCCTTGAGGAAGTGCCGGAAATAGTCTTGCACTGTAAAATGGGGTCTTTGGGACTCCATCTTTAAACTGTTTTTAAAGTGTGTAGAAATGGGGAATCCTGAGTCTGATGAAGTCTTCAGAGGAGATTTTGCCAGTTCCTTGCTCTGAAATATAGCCTACAATATGTTGTATTCACTGGCAGTACCAGTGCTGGTTGATATTCTGCAGACAGAAATTCTACAATGGTTGCCAAACGCTATTAAAAGGCCTGCAGTCAAAGGTTAGCAGTCTACTTAAGGACTGTAATGATTGTGAATTCTCTCTCTACTCATTGCTTTCATTGGTTTTAATTAATTTATAAATCACCTTTCAGCACAAGAGCTCAGAGAAGTCCAATCCAGTTTTCATTTGGGCATCTTATTTTGTTTCCCATTCTACAGCTAGTGACAAACTGGAGATTACCTGCTTTGAGGTGCGGAATTAAATCCATTGCTAGCCTCAGCTGGAAATCCTTTGAGATGATTTAGTATCACATCTATCAAAATCAGGATTTGATTGGGTGAGTTGTCAAGTCTTCGGCTGTTAAGAGGACAAAAAACTCCCCATTTTGCAAACTACAGTACAATCATTAATAAGAAATAATATCCAATCCACCTTGTTTCTCTTTATTTTCCAGTTATAAAGGAACTAGTATGAGTCACCCAAGGTAAAGGAAGATCAGAATGTACAGCTGGGTTTTATGTTTTCAAGAATAGCGTAATAAACATTATTGACATTGCTGCTCCCAGCATTCCTCGGGGTTCCTCCAGGTGAAACCTGAAACTATGCCATCACCTGCTAAAGCCTTTCCTGAATGTCTACAGTTTGCATATCATTTTGTGCCCTTTGGTTAGTCTAATGAAATATTATCCAAACATGCCTTTTAAGAATTTTAGTTTGTTTAGGGAAGGAAAATGTCAGTGTCATCAGCTTAGCAGCCAGCTATAAAGGTTTGAAATGACAGAATTAACACAGGTATAGGAGGTTTTTTCCATGTCAGGAACAACTTGAGAAACTGCTAGTCACTTCGTGTGAGAGAATTGGCCGTCTGCAAGGACATTGTCCAGGTTATGCCAGGATGTTTTACCATCCTTTGGGAGGCTTTTCTCATGTCCCTGCATGAGAAGCTGGAGCTAACAGATGGGAGCTCACCCCGCTCCCCGGATTCCAACCACCGACCTTTTGGTCAGCAGTCCTGCCAGCACAAGGGTTTAACCCATTGCACCACCGGGGGCTCCTACAGGTATGGGAGTGACCCATATATTTAAAAAGTTGAATTTTGAGATACATAAGCAGGAATGATTCCTCCAAGCCTCATTGCATCATCATGCTTTCTTCTATGTTGAACATAATGAAGAGGGAATGATGTAATTGATGCATATTATACATTTCACAATATTAAGATTCAACCATGAAGCACCATCATGAACTTCCACCTTTATTACAGCACTATCAGTTACCTGTTCCTTCAGGAAAAAGTCATTGGGATAAAGAACTACAGCAGAGTCTCACTTAACCAACATAAACCAGCTGGCAGAATGTTGGATAAGCAAAAATGTCGGATAATAAGGAGGGATGAAGGCAAAATCTAATAAATGTCAAATTACCTTATGATTTTACAATATTATTATTATTATTATTATTATTATTATTATTCTTTATTTGTACCCCGCTAGCATCTCCCGAAGGACTCAATGCGGCTTACAAAGGCCAAGGCCTCAACACAACAACAGCAAAACAATAACAATACAATTCAAAGCAAATTAAAAACATAAGCAATAACAAAACATTACATCATTACGCAATAAAACCAGGGCCGGGCCAGTGATGGGTACAGGTTAAAAAGTGCTGGGTGTGGCAGGTGGTATGTTGGATTTCTGGGCAAGTGCAGTGTGCAGAGAGTCTTAAACTCTAATAAAGTGCTTCTGGGACATAGTGCTGGAGGTTATCCTATTCCGGAAAGGCACATCGGAATAGCCAGGTCTTCAAGTTCTTCCTAAAGACTGCCAACGTGGGTGCTAGTCTAATGTCTTTGGGGAGGGTGTTCCAAAGTCGGGGGCAACCACAGAGAAGGCCCTGTCCCTCGTCCCCACCAAACGTGCCCCCGGTGGCGCAGTGGGTTAAAGCCCTGTGCTGGCAGGACTGAAGACCGACAGGTCGCAGGTTCGAATCCGGGGAGAGGCGGATGAGCGCCCTCTATCAGCTCCAGCTCCTCATGCGGGGACATGAGAGAAGCCTCCCACAAGGATGATAAAACATCAAAAATCATCCGGGCATCCCCTGGGCAATGTCCTTGCAGACAGCCAATTCTCTCACAATGCTCCTTCATCCCCACCAAACGCGCCTGTGATGCAGGTGGGATTGTAAGCAGGGCCTCTCCGGATGAACGAAGGGAGCGCATGGGTTCATACACAGAGATGCGGTCACGCAGGTAGGCAGGTCCCGAACCGTTTAGGGCTTTGTATGTAAGCACCTGCACCTTGAATTGGGCTCGGTAGGTAAACGGCAGCCAATGGAGCTCCTTAAACAAGAGGGTTGACCTCTCTCTGTAAGGAGCGCCAGTTAACATCCTGGCCGCCGCCCATTGAACCAGTTGGAATTTCCGAGCCGTTTTAATCCAGCCCCACATAGAGCGCATTACAGTAATCCAAATTAACCACCAAAACATCATGTTTTACAACAAATTGACAGAAAAAGCAGTTCAATACATGGTAATGTTATGTAGTAATTACTGTATTTACAAATTTAACACCAAAACATTGTAATGTATTGAAACAGCTGTGGATCCGGGTAGGAGGCAGACTACACTGAATAATACAAAATGTTGGATGAGCGAAGGTTGGATAAGCGGGACTCTAGTGTAAATGGAAATGCTAGAGATATCTACAATGTTAGACATGGCTTAATAGGAATCTCATTTCCTCAAGAATAAGGTCTGTCTGAGTGAGAGGATTTGTGTGTAAGTACCTCCAGTGGAAATTATTCAATTTAATCTATCAAACCATAACATAGTCCAACAAAAAAAATCTTGATGTCTTAGTTTTTTGGCCTGTTCCTTAGGTTATTTGGGGTGCTGATTCAGAATATTACTTTGGCTAGACCACACCAGCTCTAGTTTCTTAGATATGGTTATCATGATTTTCTTTGGCCAAACAGATGGCAAATACTAGAGGGCATATGTTCTGTATCTCAAAAACTAGAATTGATAGGGGAAAACTGATGCCATTTTTGGAAGCGGCAAGTCAAATATACCCAGAAACAGGACTTACATTTGAGGCACCAAATGTGTGCTACATATCCCAAGGTTTTACGCTCAACTCATGCGTTTATGTGCATGATTCTAATGCACCAATGAATCTAATGCGCACCACAATGTTGGTAATGTAATTTAGCATTGTTGTTGTTGTTCATTCGTTCAGTCGTCTCCGACTCTTCGTGACCTCATGGACCAGCCCACGCCAGAGCTCCCTGTCGGCCTTCACCACCCCCAGTTCCTTCAAGGTCAGTCCAGTCACTTCAAGGATGCCATCCATCCATCTTGCCCTTGTCCCCTCCATTTCTCACATCCATAGGTTATTATGGGGAATGCCATTGCTTTAACTATGGGATCTTCTTGCCAGTGTGATGTCTCTACTCTTCACTATTTTATCAAGATTGGTCATTGCTCACCTCCCAAGAAGTAAACGTCATCTGACTTATACACAAGTATATATAGTAAACCCTTCAACCTAGCTATCCAAAATGATGTACAATCAACCATTCAAAGCTTGTTAACAAGCAGATTGCATTTTCAACGCATTCATTCAATAAAACACAGTCAAGTTTGTTTGTTTGTTTTCTTGACATTTTATGGCTGGGAGAGGTAGTTTTATGGATTGTATCGCTTCAGGGAATATAATCATTTGCAGACTTCCTCAACCACCAATTGAAGTGAAATGAGAATAATAGGGTGTGTGCTTCAGATCTCATGCCATTCTTCTTCCTCAGCCTTTCTGACATTGAAGCTTCAAAAAAAGAAAAAAAGAGAGCTAGAACTACACCTTTCTCTGTAGTTTTTGAAGGTCATTCAAAGGCTACCTTTCCTTTTAGAGTCCTCCTTCATCAAAAACCCCTGTTATCTTTCTGCTGAGAAGGCACAATGGGTAAAGACTGCATTTGATTTCCTGCAAATGGTTTATTGTAGAGAAGAGAGCTTTGCCAAAACAATTACTACAGCAGAGCCCAGCCAGCCAAAAACAAGAGCTCCAACTGAGCCGATAGTAGGCAGTGGGCAGGTACAGTTAGTCGCCTACTGTGCCTCAATATTAAATTTTTTGAGAATGTGCTTTTCTTCCCCTTTCAGGATATTCGGAGCGGTAACAAGACCCACAGTAAGGACAGAGAATGCAAGGCAGATAAGGAGTGTTGCGCTTGGCTTTCTTTTGGGTCACAGCGGCCAATGCGTTCCGCCATCCACCAGACCCTCATTGCCCCTGTATCTATTTTTAGGCTGTGCAATAAAATTAACACTTTGCTTAAGCACTCAATGACTTCCTTCCTAAATGCCTGCCCTTTGAAAGGCCAACTGTGACTCTCCCGAGGATTCAGGGAAATGCAATAAATTTTACATCCCTTTCAGTAGTTTGCACATTGCTGTTCTAGGTTTTATTATTTTCGTTCTTACCAAGACTATTTTCAGATGATGGTTGTGTCCATATTTCCAAGAGAGAGAAAAAAGAATATTGTGGTTCCTTAAAGATAAATACATTTTGTTTGGTATAAGTATGAAGTATGTTTCAACACACAAAAGCTCATCCCAAACAAAATGTTAGCCTGTAAGATGCTACAACGCTTGTAGATGTTGCTATTTTTTAATCTCACAGTTATCCTCAAAGGGCACCCAAAAGTAACTTAGAAGAGAAAAAAAAGTTGTATGGAATTGTATGCATTTATTACAAATATTATATTGTTCAATTATAGCATCAATAAAGTCTGTAGAAAACTAATAATCAATTTATAGTAGTAGAAGAAGATAGTCAAACTACAGGGAATGAGATTCCACCAGAACATGAGGAAGAACTTCCTAACTGTGAGAGCTGTTTAGTAGTGGAACTCTCTGCCCCAGAGTGTGATGGAGGCTTCTTCTTTGGAGGCTTTTAAGTAGAAGCTGGATGGTCATCTGTTGAGGGTGCTTTGAATGTGATTTTCCTGCTTCTTGGCAGAATGGGGTTGGCTGGACGGCCCACGAGGTCTCTTCCAACTCTATGTTTCTATGAGTCTACTTTAGGGAACAGACAGATTGAAGGGCCTTACTAAAAGATCTCAAAACATGGCCGGTTCATAAGGGAATATTTATGTTTGTGTCGGTTGTTGTTCATTCGTTCAGTCGTTTCCGACTCTTCGTGACTTCACGGACCAGTCCACGCCAGAGTTCCCTGTCGGCCGTCACCACCCCCAGCTCCTTCAAGGTCAATCCAGTCACTTCAAGGACACCATCCATCCATTTTGCCCTTTGTCGACCCCTCTTCCTTTTGTGTCTATGTGCCTTCACATTGCCTGAGGACTTAAGATAATTCCATGAATGTCATAGAGTAGGGACGTCAAACCCATTTTCATGGAAACCCACATCAGCCTTATGGTTGCCTTCAAAGGGCTGATGAATCCATTGACAGATAATCCATGGATACAGAGGGCCAAGTACAATTATTTTACATAGTGATTAGTGCTTTTTAGTCTTTATACAACCTGCATCCACAGATGTCATGAACGGCAACTCACATTACTTTTAATTATTTGCCATGTGGACTAGGGATGATGGGAATGGCAACCCAACAGTGGCTCTGAGTTTGAGGAAAGGCTAAAGGACATAGTAAAGTCAGGCATCATATCCATAAGTCTTACATCTAAATTCAAACCCCATCCTAAACAAAACAAATGGCAGCCTTCCAGATGTTCCTTCACCACAACTCCCATTAACTCTAGTCATGATGCCCAATAATAAAGACTACAGAAGTTGTCGTCCAGCAGCTGGAAAGCTACATAAAATAGCATGGCGACTTGGATTTGGCCTGTGGGATTTGAGTTTGACACATCTATTATCGGCTTTTCTTAAGCAAAAAAATACTTAGAGGTGGTGATGCTAGTTGATTCCAGTGAAATATTGCCTACAGCAGTTGGCATTTCTTGGTGGCCTGCCATCCAATCCAATTGAGCTTTGTCTCAATCAAGAGATGAAAGTGGGATATAAAATCCTCATCATCATCCTCCAAATATTAACCAGGGCTTCGTTTCCAAGATCTGAAAGAATCCGATCTGTTTAGGTATGTAAGAAAGAACAGTAGTATTGTTTTGTGTCTTGACACCATTTTGGATTATGGTTAAGACCTATCATGGAAGTGTCTTGCCAAAATCTGTTAAGCAGAGCTTTGTCCTGATCTTCCTCTGAGGATGAGACTATATTACTTCTATGAAGCCAACCAATGGGCTTCCATAATTGAATAATGGCTCTCATAAGGGAGAATACAGGGAGGTTTACCTTCATAGGGAGGTTTATAGGTCAAAATCATCAATGTGAATTGTGCTCAGAAACAGAGACGCAACCAGTGGACCTTCCCCTGATTTGGAAAAAACTAGCATTTTTCATTACTTTGGTTGATTTAGCATAAACATGTAGAGCCTCTGGCAAACTGACATAAACCCACATGGAAATCGACTGAACCAGAAACCCACCCACATGACCACCTGCTATACAGAAATGCATGTATTGTGGGTGGGCAGATGGAGAAATTCATACTCCGGTTTAATTGCTTGATCTGTAGTTTTCCTAATGAAGCTGCCTGGCACTGATCAGCAGCTACTTAACAAGCTGTGATAGATTTCCCAATGTTTCGCCAGAAGTTCTGCAGAGTTTTATTGTGCGATGCCACTTAGCGAGCTTCAAACCAGCGAGTTTTAATGTAATTGGTGCATCAAGGTGCCAATGGGAAGTTTCCTCTCCAATGGCAAATAATAGCCAGGCAACTTGATCTGGATTGGAACCATAAGTAAAAGCAAACAATCCATCAAATCTAGAAATATAGGGACTAAATTTTCTTTCATTTCTAGGAATGCAGTAATTTAAAACTTCAGTTTTAAAAATAAGAGGGTTATCTAGAAAGTAAGATTTTTTTTAAATACAAAGAATGAATACACTTTAATCAACCTTACATGGATTGTACCATAGGTATTACATTATTTTCCACATAATCACCATTCAGTTCAATGCATTTTGTCATCCGTGGGACTGTTTTTTGATGATTTCATAGATGTTTCCCTCCGCCTTTTTCAGCCAGTTCATCCCTTCGATTTTCACCTCATTGTCATCGGAAAAGTGTTTTTCACCCAGCTGTTCCTTCAATTTAGTGAACAGATGATAATCACTTGGTGCGAGATTGAGGCTGTGAGAGAGGTGGCTTAAAACATCCCAACCAAAACATCACAACCAAGTCAACAACTCTTGTGTTGCATGAGCCATGTGCGGACGTGCATTGTCATGAAAGAGACAGACTCCCACCTTCAGCATCCCACAATGTTTGTTTTGGATAGCTCTGCAAAGTTTCTTCATGGTCTCACAATATATTCCATGCCCATTTTGTCACATGCTGTCTTGGCATTATATCCTCTCCATAAACTGAAATGATTTCACGAAGAATCGCATTGGTGTTCATGCTCTTAGCATTTAGGTAACATATTAAGGTTAAAGGTTGTCCCCTGACATTAAGTCCAGTCATGCCTGACTCTGGGGTGTGGTGCTCATCTCCATTTTTAAGCCAGCGTTGTCTGTAGACACCTCCAAGGTCATGTGGCCGGCATGACTGCATGGAGCGCCATTACCTTCCCGCTGGAGCAGGTACCTATTGATCTACTCACATTTGCATGTTTTCAACTGCTGGGTTGGCAGAAGCTGGGGCTAACAGCGGGAGCTCACGCCGCTTTCCGGAATCAAACCTGCAACCTTTCGGTTAGCAAGTTCAGCATGACTTTCAGGACACGGGGAAGCTTCTTAACCTACTTCCAAGAGGCCTTTGAAGGAACCTGAATGGCCTGATGGTAACTTCTGATTTAATGTTACATTCATCTCTTCCCTGAGCCCCCGGTGGCGCAGTGGGTTAAACCCCTGTGCCGGCAGGACTGAAGACCGACAGGTCGCAGGTTCGAATCCGGGGAGTGGCGGATGAGCTCCCTCTATCAGCTCCAGCTCCTCATGCGGGGACATGAGAGAAGCCTCCCACAAGGAAGATAAAACATCAAATCATCCTGGCGTCCCCTGGGCAACGTCCTTGCAGACAGCCAATTCTCTCACACCAGAAGCAACTTGCAGTTTCTCAGGTCGCTCCTGACACGACCAAAACAAAAAACCACAATGCCAGTTGATGAGCTACTGACGACTGGTACGGCTCGTTCTCTTCCACTCGCTTCTTGCTACACTGCAGTGATACCAACTTCCCCTGAGAAAATTCCCTATGAGAGCTACGTGCCTTGTAATCTTACTTTCTGGATAACTCTCATAGTTTGTTCACTTGTTTTTAAAGCTGTTGCGCCTTGATTGTGACAATCAAGACAAATGACTTTGGTTGGTAATCAATAAGAAGGAGGGCATTGTGGTGAAGGGCATTGTGGTGAAGGTTAGAGATGAGTGTTTTCATTCCGTTTCCCTCCAAGTGCAAATTTCGCATTGTAATATGTTACCAAGAGCCCCCGGTGGCACAGTGAGTTAATTTTTGTTCTTGCACTGGAGATGTAAATCCACATTCCCAGCATTGGTTGTTATATTTTTTATAAAATTTTGATAATTGAAGAGGAGTTAGAAAATGCTGCTTTTGTTGCAGAAATATGTTCTTTAAAAAAAATCACATGGACATTTTGTGTTTCTTTCTTCAACTCCAACCCACATAATTTTGGCCAGATGAATGTCCTCCAAATAATGCATCATGTGAATCTCCTCCAAATAATGATTTGGGTCTGGGCTGGCCAACCTTTGGACCCAGAAAGTTGTCCATCAAGATGTCAATCATTCAGTTCCAAACTCCACCTATAATGCTTCCGTTTATACAAAATACCACTGATCCTGAGTACAGGAATCACATTTCAGCCAGATGGGAAGTCCTAATATACCTGAAATCCAGATATTACTATATTTCATGGGTATCCTCTGCCAAAGAAAGGCATGGTATTGTTCTAATTCATATGTGCTACTGTGGCAGAACAAAATACTCTAAAGATACAAGATCCTATCCAGGGGCGGCTCAACCCATTATGCAAAGTAAGCATTTGCAGTATAGTTGATTTTGCCCAGGGGCGCTCTTGAGACACTCTTGGGGGAAAATAGACCTTGACATATGCGAGTTGTAGTTACTGGGATGTATAGTTCACCTACAATCAAAGAGCATTCTGAACTCCACCAATGATGGAATTGAACCAAATATGGCACACAGAACTCCCATGACGAACAGAAAATATATATCAGTGATTGATTGGGGGGGTCCCAAAATACTGTTTGCTTACTGTTGAAAATTACCTAGGGCCGCCTCTGATCCTATCTGATACTGGCAACTAAGGAGATCAGCCCAGATTAGGACTTGGATGGGAGACCGTCAATGAATCCCAGATGCTCTAGACCAGGCATGAGCATACTTGGGCCCTCCAGGTGTTTTGGACTACAACTCCCACAATTCCTAACAGCCTCAGGCCCTTTCCTTTCCCCCCTCAGCCGCTTAAGCAGCTGACGGGGAAAAGGAAGGGGTCTGAGGCTGTTAGAAAATGTGGGAGTTGAAGTCCAAAACACCTGGAGCGCCCAAGTCTGCCCATGCCTGATCTAGAAATATTATTTTACAAAGAATTATTTTACTTTAAATTATTTTACACAGTCCTGAACTGCAAAGATTTTCATCAGTCCACAATTCTTTTTGTTAGGGTTTCCTAATACTGGAAAAACATGTTTTTCATTCATTTTCAGAATATTTTTGTATGTTCTTTCCATTCCTACATTGCATACACTCGCACCTCCCTTTGAAAACATGACATTTTAATATGAACTGGAGGAGGAAAGTATTTCTTGGGGCATAACAGTGGAACTTCACAAGCAAGAATAAAACATACCACCAAATACTCAGGGCATTCAGAGGAATATCAAGAGTCCAAGTGAAATGAAGTCCACGGTGGGAGAAAATGCACAGATTAGAAAAGGACTGTTTACTTGCAGTTTCCACCTCTGTGTGAAAAGGAATTAAATCTGTTCTCAGGATGTTAATGATGCCAAGCAATTTCTTCTGCCTCCTGGATAAGAAGCATTACAAAAGCTGTCAGCAGCTTTAAAGGAGGTTTAATAAAACACACACCAAAACCAGGGGCTTTGCCAAAAGAACAAATTGTATTTGTCACTGGGATTTGCAATTTATAGGACAATTCAACTATCAGTTTGATTTGTTGACTCTCATTTCAACCTGATTTTGGAAACGGGGTGTCAGGTTAAAAATTTTCTGAAGTTCTTAAGATCCGTTCATTCCATTATTTAAGGCAGAGGAGGACAACTTTCTAGTTCAGTGGTTCTCAACTTTCCTAATGCCATGACCCTTAATACAGTTCCTCATGTTGTGGTGACCCCCAACCATAACATTATTTTCGTTGCTACTTCATAACTGTAATTTTGCTACTGTTATGAATCGTAATGTAAATATCTGATATGCAGAGTGTATTTTCAGTCACTGGAAATCTCAGCAACTACAACTCCCAAATGACAAAATCAATCCACCCCAACTCCACCAGTATTCAAATTTGGCAAAAAATACCCAATGAATTTGATTTTGTCATTTGGGAGTTGTAGTTGCTGGAATTTATAGTTCACATACAATCAAAGAGCACTCAGAACTCCACTAATGATGGAATTGAACCAAACTTGGCACGCAGAACTCCCATGACCAACACAAAACTCTGGAAGGGTTTGGTAGGCATTGACCTTGAGTTTTGGAGTTGTAGTTCACCTACATCCAGAGAGCACTGTGGACTCAAACAATGATGGATATGGACCAAACTTGGCACAGAATACTCAATATGCCCAAATGTGAATAGTGGTGGAGTTTGGGGAAAACAAACCTTGTCATTTGGGAGTTCCAGTCACTGGGATTTATAGTTCACCTACAATCAAAGAGCATTCTGAACCTCACCAATGATATAATTGGGCCAAACTTCCCACACAGAACACCCATGATCACCAGAACATACTGATGGTCTTTGGCGACCCCTCTGACATCCCCTTGCGAACCCTACGGGGGTCCCGACCCCCAGGTTGAGAAATGCTGTTCTAATTTGTGCCAAATTGCGAAGGGTCAGCCCTTGGAGTGTACGAGGGGAAGCTATATACACATTAGCAATGTATGTGTTTATCTGCCTATATGAAATAGACTAAAATTTAATGAAATTACATAAATTTATTTATTCATTTATTTAGAGCTTTTATAACCCGGTCTTCTCGACCTCCGAAGAGGGACTCAGGCCAGCTAACAACAGAAAATTCATACACAAATAAGCTAAAACATAATAACATCATAATACATTAATACATTAAAATACATTACAATACGGAGCAAATAATTACATACAGCCAAATCGTCAAGGTAAAATCACAAATTCAACACCATCTGCCAGTGTGGTCAGCCGTTATTGGCTCGATCGTATAGACTCGATCATCATTCTGCAAATGCTATATTCCAAAGCCAAGATTTTACCAGCTTTCTGAAAGTCAGGAGGGAAGGGGCAGATCTAATCTCCAGCGGGAGAGAGTTCCAGAGCCGAGGGGCCACCCCCAAGAAGGCCCTGTCCCTCGTCCCCACCAAACGCGATTGCGAGGTGGTGGGACCGAGAGCAGGGCCCCTCCAGAAGATCTTAACAACCTTGATAGTTGTTAAGAGCTAACCTTAAGAAATGGGACTACAAAGTGGAATCTACAACATGCAAGTGTAGAGAAGAGCAAACCACAGACTACCTACTACAATGCAGTCTGAGCCCTGCCACATGCACAATGGAGGGCCTTCTCACAGCGACACCTGAGGCACTCCAAGTGGCCAGCACAATAATTCATAAAACGAATTATTTAAGAAACATTAGTCAACTAAACACAGTGAAGACATCTACCTTTGTGCTTTGCTACCCTGTTACTGAATATGCATGCCCAGTGTGGAGTACATCTAATCATGTTAAAACATTGGAGGTGGTCCTTAATGAGACATGGCACATTATTACAGAACGTCTGCACCCTACACCACTGGAGAAATTACACTGTTTAGCCGGCATTGCACCACTTGACATCCGCCGGGAAGTAGCAGCCTGTAATGAAAGGACCAAGGCATTGACATCTCCGGCCCATCCTCTGTTTGGATATCTGCCAGCATGCCAATGCCTTAAATTAAGAAACAGCTTCCTAAGATCTACAGAGATACTCTTAGGTACACCTCAGCAAGCGAGAGTCCAAAAGTGGCAGGTTAAAACCCAAAACCTCAATCAGTAGCTGATATCAGATGAGAAATTATCTCCTGTGCACACAGAAAACTGGGTAACCTGGAAGGCGCTGAACAAATTGCACTCTGACATCATAAAATGCAGAGATAACCTTAAGAAATGGGACTACAAAGTGGAATCTATGTAGAGAAGAGCAAACTACAGACCACCTACTACAATGCAACCTGAGCCCTGCCACATGCACAATGGAGGACCTTCTCACAGCAACACCAGAGACACTCCAAGTGGCCAGCACAATGCCATGCTTTTAACTTTGTTTGGTTTTTCTATATACTCAATTTACTTCTGACATCTATATAAATAAAAATGTAATGTTTGGTTGTGGGATTAACATAACTCAAAAACCACTGGACGAATTGACACCAAATTTGGATGCAAGACACCTAACAACCCACTGTATGACCTTCACTAAAAAAAAATTGATTTTGTCATTTGGGAGTTGTAGTTTGCTGGGATTTATAGTTCACCTACAATCAAAGAGCATTGTGAACCCCACCAACGATGGAATTGAACCAAACTTGGCACACAGTTCTCCCATGACCAAGAGAAAATACTGGAATGGTTTGGTGGGCAAAGTCCTTTGGTTTTGGAGTTGTAGTTCACCTAAATCCAGAGATCACTGTGGACTCAAATAATGATTGATCTGGACCAAACTTGGCACAAATACTCAGTATACCCAAATGTGAACATTGGTGGAGTTTGGGGGAAATAGAACCTTGACATTTGGGACTTGTAGTTGCTGGGATTTATAGTTCACCTACAATCACAGAGCATTCTGAACCCCACCAATGATAGAAATGGGCCAAACCTCCCACACTGAACCCCCATGTGGGCCACAGCAACGTGTGGCAGGGGACGGCTAGTGTTAAATAAATAACTAATTAAAATAAATTTTGGTACTGTTCCAGGTCAAGGCCACTAAGGGGCGCTAGAGAGAGAAGGTTACTTCATTTTATGGAGATGGAGGGCCTTTTGAAGGAGGAAATCTATTTCCCCCCATTTTCCTGTTATTCCCTCCACCCATGTCCCCATAGTGGAAACAACCCTAATTTATGATATGGGAAGTAAGGTGGGGGAATAACGAATTAAAATGGGGAAAATTGTTTCCCTCTTCAAACCCTCCCACCATTAAAATGGTCTAGCCTTTTCTCTCTAGCACCCCCTAGTGTCCTCCGCCCAGATAATGGAACAGTACCTAAATTTCTTATAGTAGCAAATTCATATGATACAGCCTTTGATGTCAAAAAGTGATACTGGCCTAAAAGGGACCACATCAACTATAACTGACTATCACATGGGCCACTTTCTTGTTTAATAAAGGATAATGGAATACAACAACAACAACAACAACAACAACAACAACAACAACAACAAGCAATTAACTTATTTTCCAATTGGCTACAGTGAATTGGAACCAGTGTGGGGTACTGGTTTGAGTGCTGGCCGACAGCTCTGGAGACTAAGATTCATATTCCCTCTCAGCAATGAAACCCAATGTGTAAACTGAGGCAAGTCACACACTCTCAACCTCAGAAGAAGGAAAAGGAGCCAATGCATTTCCTTGGGAATGTAGACTGGTTAGTAGACAGTTAGTTGTAGCTCAAGCCAGTACACCATGCTGGCTCTCACAACGTGAATAATTAGTATACATGTGTCTACGGCAGGCATGGGAAAACTTCACCTTTCAGGTGTTTTGGACTTTAACTCCCACAATTCCTAAATGTGCTGTCGCACGCTGGGCCTGTGCATCAGACTGTAGAAAGAGTGATATCTTAACTTTGATGCTTTTAATCCAGGTCTCAATTAAGGATATAGGAGGGGAGCCAGTGAGAAGTCCCCCTCCCCATAATGGGCTGGATAGGGTGCTTTCTTAACACCCTTGATGACACCCAGGTTCCCTTGAAGGGAAAAAAGGAAAGTGTGCTGTCGCACGCTGGGCCTGTACATAAGACTGTAGACAGGACATAAGTTCTGTGTGCCCAACGGGATGCCGGGGCTGCCTCAGATCAAAGGCCTTTGGATTTCCTTAAAACAGAGTCTTTAGATTGCTCAAAGGTTCAACAAAGTTCTTTATTAATGAAAAGAAACAGGTACTTTAAGGCTCCTATTCCCTCTAAAACCCAAAAAGGGGGCGGGACCAGGGAACCTAACTATAATTGACAGGTGGCTTGCCCTATGATTGCAGCCAAAAGAAGCCACCTATCTGCAGAGTCCCTGAAACTTAGGACTATAACAAACATTCAATGCAAAGCAAACAAAATTGGAGCTCCTGGTACAGTTGTACCTGCACACTAAGGCTGTTATGAATAGTGGGAGTTGAAGTCCAAAAACACCTGGAAGATCCAAGTTTGCTCATGTCTGGTCTACGTGCATATTTAAGTCTTGAGCCTTAAACCGGTTGGAGAAGATATAATAGTCCCAGATGCTGGACAACCTGGTGTCTGTTTTGTTTTATCTGCAGCAGGTGTTTTGTGAGGTTCTCCCTTCCCATCCATATGTCCTGCCATCTAAGGGTTTGCTCACAACTTAAGTATTTTGCTAATGGATGGACTTCTGATTCTAGGAAATTCAAGCAGCTGTACAAACCAGCTCATGCTAATCCGCAGCATTTGTGCAAAAGCTTACCATAAGCTCTCGACTGCAGGAGGTGTTAGGAGGGCAAGAATCCTTGCCACCAATTACTTCTGCTTTCAGAAAACAAGAATGGGGGCAATTAGGGAGCCTGTGAATCAAGCCTGGAGCCAATGGAAAACAACTAACTTCTCCTGCCTCTTGGTCCCCGTGAGGATATTCTGCCCCAAACGAGAAGGAAATGTTTCTGAGCAGACCATTGCTTGAGCCTGTGCTTATCTATTTCTATCCTTATTTATTTATTTTAAAAGGGGCATAACCTAAGAATGAATCCAGAGTGTGATTGGGTTTTGAGAACACGGTTCGGATCCCTGTTCAGCCAAGAAAATGCAATGGGTGACCCAAACTGGAAACGGAGAAGCTGACCAGACTGATGAAAGAAGGATCACTAGTGAATTTCAAAAAGACTGTAGTGATAATATATTTGAGAAAATTGCGGGAAGATTTATCAGTTTTTGATTCTGAAAATAAGCAGAATATTAGAAGTACAGATTAATGGATGACTAATAAAGTAGAAGCTTACGTATAATAGAAGAACAGGGAAAGAGAGTGAATGAGAAAGTTAGATAACCTTGCAATTATGTTCATCTACTGGATAGTAGAAAGTCAATGACTGTATTTACCTTTTCTAGACCATAAAGAGTAAAACACGGATGGCAACTTCACTGATAACAGATTTGAAAAGATAGTTAATCACCAGCAGTTCGAAGTCCGGGTCAAGGTGAGCACCCGACCTTCAGCCCAGCTCACTGTCCACCTAAGCAGTTCAAAAATTAGGCACTGCTTAAATGGAGAGGTATTTTATGGCATCATAAAAGAAATACCAGCAAATGCTGTCGATTGAAGGAAGGAGGAAGTATGTGATGAAGGCTCTTCGCCCTAAAGAATGGAGTGAGAGCACCCCCTGTGGCTGGAATTGAGCACAACCTCCAGGATGCCAAAGTTGGGAGAAAATGCCGACATAATACTTCTATCTGTTGTCTGTATTGTCTGTTTAACAGAATTGAATATTTGCTGTGTATGTGTTCTCTGCTCTCCCCTTTGGGGTGAGATGGGCGGAATATAAATATTTATTTACTTTGCTTATATGCTGCAAATAAATAAATAAATATGAAAAGAGGGCACGTGGCTCATATCAACCACCACGAATGGGGTCCCTCCTGGTTAAAACTATCACAGCCTTTTTAAAAAGGCTTAAAACTAACACATGAATTAATTTAGTTTGCAGGATAACATAGGCCATGGCAATGGCCTTTTTGGACCTTACCATTGTGGAATATCTGTAAAAATAGGTCTGGCGTTTTCTTTTTCTCTCTTTGCTGGTATTTTGCTCTTTCAACAGCAAGACCTTTCACATTCTACAGTCGAATGTTATTGTAGGAAATGACTGAGCTGGCTTAGAAGGCTCTATAATCAACCTCAACATATTCAAAACCCTATTTTTTGTTCTTTTTGGCCCCAGGGGAGGAAAAAAAAACCTTTCAATGTCAATATATCTTAGCCAAATAGGGTGGAAAGAATTAATTTCATTACACAGATGAGAACAGGATTTAGTTGGATCACGCCCAGGAACTTCCAACATGCTTTTAAAAATCCATAGACTATCACTTCCCCTTTATCCTCCGTAAATGTTCACATAGAGAGACCAACAAATCCATCCTAAACTTGATAGCATTTTGAAAAGAAAAGTCACCAAGTTGCCTTGCAGGTATGTTGGATTACAAATCCCATCAACCTCAGTGAGGATGGCCAAGTAATGAGCCAATGGTTGAAGGCATATTTTGGGGGGCAGCATCTATTTTACTCTATGAAGTGCCTTGCACATGGATAGTGAGGCATATATAGATAAACATGAGCAGACAATTATGTCAGTATGGATACTGAGCTTGCTTGCGCATGCCGGATAAATGATTTGGGCTTATGTTCTTTTAAAAAACCTTTAAGAAGCTGTGATCAAGTATCATTCATATTTTGGAAAATCAAATTGGCCTTTGAATATCAAAAGCCAAGGAGGCCGAGTTTTAATTGAGTCTCTTTTACACCACAAAGTCAAAAACCACCGCAATTTAAAATCCCAAATCCTTATCACTGAAACAGAACTAATAGCACCACCTTCGGGCACAAAACCGAAGAGCAACCATTGTGTTGAAAGCCTTTTTATTCCCATCAAGAAGACTAGTTAGGAAGGGATAGAGAGTGTTATCTGCATTATAACCAGTCAAAGAAAGTGGAGGCTGGCTCTTGCATCTTTTGCTGGCTCTTCCTCCCGAAATTTAACTAATGATGATTTTTAGAATATCATCTTCACCATCCATCTCTAATATCCCACTTTCCTACTAACAATGGGTTGCAAAAAAAAATAAAAGAAATATTGTCAAACATGTTGGAGCATGTAAAAATCAGTTAGTGAGTGTGTTAACCGAAAAATGCAAAGCACAAAGCTGATTGGTTGGGCTACACCCAGAAGCTAGCTGAGCCTGGGAGTTTTGGCAACAGTTACATGTTTAAGCTTTCTGTGCAGGAGAAACAGTATTTTTTTTCTTCTTGGCTCCTGGAAGAAGATCCTTCACATGGACACCTAAGGACCAATTGAATTTCTCTCAAAGGACATTGTTTGCGTCAATGCAACTGTTCTCATAACTGTATATATGTTGCTCTGCGTAACAAAGAGTAAACACTTTATTCTTTAGTGATCATCTGGATGGAATATTTTTTCTCTAGCAAGACAGTGTGTGGATTGGTAAAGACGTGAACTATGCGTGATTTTCATTTAGTCACAAAACATACTACAGTATGATTAAAAGTACATTTATCATCAATCTCAGTAACAGTCCCACCACCAGGAAAATAAGAAATAAGCTGTATCAAAATGAGGAGGAAGATGTTACTTCCTAAAGTATATGAGAGATAATGGGATAGTTGAAGCAGGCTACATTCCAAATGATTTTTGGAATTCCTACAAATTGTGCTCAGTTTTATTATAATTTTTAATATATGGTACCTTGAACTCTTCTTGGCTAGCACTCTACAGATAAATAATAAATAGATCTCAAATAAAGGTACCAAATTAAAAGGAATATGATTGTTTTACAAATGCGTCATTTCCAATAGGAACAACATCTCTTGTTGGGTTGTGGTAGGTTTTTCCGGGCTATATGGCCATGTTCTGGAGGCCATATAGCCCGGAAAAACCTACAACAACCCAGTGATCCGGGCCATGAAAGTCTTCGACAATACATTGAACATCTCTTGTTCTCAAGGAATGTTGCATCTGATCTTTGAGACGACACACAGAAGTAATGATAGCCCTTGATAGCCTTGTGTTTTGGAATTAGAAAACATGGGATCTACTCATCCACTGTTCAGAGTTTGGTAAAATTAGATTTGGGGGTGATAACTACCTTTCTCCATGCTGCCTGGGGGAACCAGGTCCTCTCTTACCTTTTGTCTTACCACTCAACCTGTGAATCTCAAAAAATACAGCCACTTATCTGCAAATACACTAGAATAGGAAGCTTTGGTGTAAACTCATTATGAACAAATTCTGAAACTACAGGCCCCCAATAGCATCCATTCTTAAGTTCCTACTGCAAGGAAAGGAAATGGAGCCCAGCCTAGAGCAGTGGTTCTCAACCTTCCTCATGCTGTGACCCCTTAACACAATTCCACATGTTGTGATGACCCCCAACCATAACATTATTTTCCTTCCTACTTCATAACTGTCATTTTGCTACTGTTATGAATTGTAATGTAAATATCTGATATGCAGGATGAATTCTCATTCACTGGACTAAATTTGGCACAAATACACAAATGCTCAAATTGGAATACTGGTGGGGTTGGGGGGGGGTTGATTTTGTCGTTTAGGAGTTGTAGTTGCTGGGATTTATAGTTCACCTGCAATCAAAGAGCATTCTGAACTCCACCAGCGATGGAATTGGGCCAAACTTGGCACGCAGAATTCCCATGACCAACAGAAAATACTGGAAGGGTTTGGTGGGCATTGACCTTAAGTTTTGGAGTTGTAGTTTGCCTATATCCAGAGAGTACTGTGCACTCCAACAATGATGGATCTAGACTAATACTCAATATGCCCAAATGTGAACACTGGTGGAGTTTGGGGAAAATAGATCTTGATATTTTGGGAGTTGTAGCTGCTGGGATTTATAGCTCACCTACAATCAAAGAGCATTCTGAATCCCACCAACGACAGAATTGGGCCAAACTTCCCACACAGAACGCCCATGACAAAAAAAAATACTGTGTTTTCTGGTGGTCTTCAGTGACCCCTCTGACACTCGCTCATGACCCCACCAGGGGTCCCGACCCCCAGGTTGAGAACCACTGGCCTAGAGGGTCTTCATGAAATCAAAGCAATCAATTTCTTACTTTTTCTTGATCTGGAGAAGAACTTGATCCCGCCAGGGGAGGTAGATGGGTTGGAGCCCGGGGAGGAAGAGTCCTTGGAGGAGGAGCGGAAGATGCCGCTGAAGCTCATGCGGCGCGGGGAGCGAGGTGGGGACTCCTGGTACGGGAAGGGGAACACTGTTTTGGGTGAACCTGGGCTATGCTTAGATTTGACCGGAGCAGAGGCTGGGCTGGAAGGCCGGTTCTGGAGCCCCTTTGAGAAAAGTCCTTTGGAAGGGCTGCCTGTGGTGTAGTTGTCTTCTGCCTGGAAAGAAAGCAGAACGGAGACAGTTAGGATGATTTCCCTTTCCACCTGAAGTCTACCTTGAAGTATAAAGCCATTCATGCAAGAAGCAACTACTGTAGCAGTTGTGTCATGTCAAAGTATTACAATACTTCTTCAAGGTAGTGAATGCCTAATGTATGAAATTCCCTGTCCTCTATTACAGGGATGTCAACCTCATTTTCATTGAGGGCCACAGCAGCCTCATGGTTGCCTTCAAAGGGCCACTGAATTCATGGATGGAGAACCTGTAGATATCTATATATTTACACAGTGGTTGGTATTCTTTACTTTTTACCCAATTTGGGTGCCCAGATGTCATAGAACCACAATTCCACTCACTTTTGATTATATTTCTACTATGCAGACTAGGGATAATGGGATTGCAACCCAACCACACATGGTTGAAGGACATTTTCAAGTCAGACATCATATCCACAAGCCTTGTATCTAAATCTAAACCCACTCTCCTCACTAAACAGAACAAACAGCAGCCTTCCAGATGTTACTGTATCACAATTCCCACCAGTGCTAGTTATGATGGCTAATGATGATGAATACAAGTTATAGTCCAGCATCAGGAGGGCCATATATAGTGAGCTAAATTTGGCCCACAGGCCTTGAGTTTGACACATGCACTTGATTAAATTCTTAAATAGTGGTCAACACATTTGCACAATAGAAGTAATGAGCACAGAACAAATGTCCCTGTGGATATGGTAAAAAAAAAAATCTCCTTCCTGGTGTAAACAGACATTTCTCAATCAGTGTTTCTCTTGTTGTCTTGCTTCCTTCTCAGTGTCACCTTTTCTCTTTCTAGTTCTGTCAATACTACTTCCTTTTTTCTCACTGTTTCTCTGGGCCACTTCTTTCTTTCAGACTTCACTCTTCAAATGAGGCAGCTCCATTAGGCATTTTGTGTCCCCTCAACTCCAACTCACATAATTCTGGCCAGAATTGCATCATATGATTCTCCTCCAAATAATGACTTGGGTCTAGGCTGGCCAACCTTTGGGCTCAGAAAGTTGTCCACCAAAATATCAACCATTCAGTTCCAAACTCCACTTGTGATGCTTCCATTTACACCAGTGATTCCCAACCTTTTTTTGACTGGGGACCACTTGATCAGTGACCACTTGACCAGGGACTAATTTGACCAGGAACCACTCTCCAATGTTAGTACCAAAAGGGGTTACAAATATGTTTTTGGTTATTTGGGGTGCTCATTCAGAAAATTGCATTGGATAGTGTGACGGCACGAGTGGCAAAGGTTTAAACTGTATAACATGCCCAAACTTGCCTAGTTTGTAAATATATAGTTGGATTGATTGGTTATTTATAGCTGTCAATCAATGTTGTTTGCACCAGTTATATTGCTTCTTCAGCTCAACTGCTTGGCTCCACCTCTTCCTGGAGGAGGGCAGAGCTTTTCCTTTTCCATTCTACCATCAAACTTTCTATCAGATAGATGTGAGAAAGAGACTTGGCTCTAAAGCCCTTGTTTTAAGTTACCTCTCATCACCAATTTTAAGGTTTTTACCCTTGTTGGAGGAAAGTTCTGAGAGTGCCTTGGACTGCGAGAAGATCCAACCAGTCCATCCTCCAGGAAATAAAGCCCGATTGCTCACTGGAGGGAAAGATACTAGAGACAAAGTTGAAGTACTTTGGCCACATCATGAGAAGACAGGAAAGCCTAGAGAAGACAATTATGCTGGGGAAAGTGGAAGGTAAAAGGAAAAAGGGCCGGCCAAGGGCAAGATGGATGGATGGCATCCTTGAAGTGACTGGACTGACCTTGAAGGAGCTGGGGGTGGTGACGGCCGACAGGGAGCTCTGGCGTGGGCTGGTCCATGAGGTCACGAAGAGTCCGAGACGACTGAACGAATGAACAACAACCTTGGGACTCATACTTCATACCCAGATCGCCCAGGACAACGTTGAGGAGACCCAAGCACCTTCAAACCAGTCCTTTGGCACCAGAGGAAGACTTTTGAGCCTTCAAATATAGGCCATCTGGATTGGGGTTGTAAATGCTATGGCATTTGCAGCCATTGAGAAAGAGGGAACAGGAAAAGCTTCTCAGCTGCGAAATCTGTTTACATAAAAAACTGGTCCTGAGCATAGGGATCACATTTCAGCCATATGGAAGGTCGCAATATACCTGAAATCCAGATATTAATATATTTCATGGATATCCTCTGCTAAAGAAGGGCATGGTATTGTTCTAATTCATATGTGCTACTGTGGTAGAACAAAATACTCTAAAGATACAAGATCCTATCTGATACTGGCAACTAAGATGAATCAGCCCAGATTTGGACTTTGATGGGAGACAGTCAACAAATCTCATGTGCTCTAGAGTAGGCATGGGCCAACTTTGGTCCTCCAGGTGTTTTGGGCTTCAACTCCCACAATTCCTAACAGCCTCAGGCCCTTTCCTTTACCCCCTCAGCCGCTTACTCTAGACTATAGGAAGGAACTGGCAAAACCACCTTTAAGTATTCTTTACCTAAGAAAACCTTACACATTAATTGATGACTTAAAGGTCCACATATATATCTTCGTGTCAATTTAAACTGAAACATACAGTATTCTTTTTGACTGAACTGAAACTGGGTTGTGGCTTTCCATCACAATCCGTATTATATCCAGGGGTGCCGCTTAGGTAAGCGCAAAGCCAATTATGGTGATAAGTTGATCTCTCTAGTACAAACCCTGCACACAATAGTCTCCAGTATTTTATGGCTCCAACCATTAGTTGGAGGATAGAAGGAAGAAATAAATCAATTTCCTATTCTCTACGCTGATAATGATGATTATTCTACTTGGAGCTCCTCAGATAAGATACTTTAAATTAATTATTTACCTTAATGACTAGGAGTCCAGTACACTTTAAAGCAAGACAACTGCAGCTGCACATATTTGCTGCTCCGCTGGCATCCCACTTATTCAGATTCTCTGTTTGCTTATCAAACAGTATATAAATCTCAATAAAAACATACAAATTATCTAAGGCATCCAGGCCTTTCTTATTGCTCTAGTTACAAAAGCTCAGGTGCAAATTTCAAAGGTTGGACATGCCTTGATTCATTGTTCTTGGCACGTGCTATTTAAACATTAGTCAGGCAGGAAAGCCAAGGGTTCTCGAATGGAGCAGCACAGAAATCGCAGGAGCAAATGTCAGGGGAACCTTTTAAATCCTACACTGTTCAGGAATCTGAGCATCAGGGGCGAAAAAGGATACTGCAAAACACAAGATGATAAATCCAAGGCTCACAGGGAGCTTGCAGAAGCATCTCTTCCTACTCACCGAATGATATGAGTAGCCTCATACATGTACTGTGAACTTTTCAAGACAAGAGACGCATAATGATGGGCAACCGTCTGGGACTTATTTATTTATCAGTTCTCATACTGCCATTCCCCAGAATGTAAAAGTTATTTCACTACTGTGGAGGAGCACCCGTGCTGCAGTGGGTTAAACCCCTGTGCCAGCAGGACTGAAGACCGACAGATCGAAGGTTCAAATCTGGGGAGAGCGCAGATGAGCTCCCTCTGTCAGCTCAGGCTCCCAATGCGGGGACATGAGAGAAGCCTCCCACAAGGATGATAAAACATCAAAACATCTGGGCGTCGCCTGGGCAACGTCCTTGCAGATGGCCAATTCTCTCACACCAGAAGTGACTTGCAGTTTCTCAAGTCACTCCTGATACAAAAGAAAAAGAAACAATGTTGGAGGTAGCCAACCACTGGAGAACCTTCACCTTGCCATGATGCCATGCACTTCTTTCTGCCATACTGGAAGGTCATTACCAAAAGACCCCGTACTCTATGCTATGTCCCTGTGACTCAGGTCACATAGAAACAACGGAGCATGAGCTTCTACAGTGCCTGTTTTATAAAGACATTCAATCTCATCTCATCTTGCCATGGACAAATAAATACCCAGGACACTCTGAACACATCTACATAGCCCTGCTGCTGTCAGATACAAACTCGGCTGTGATGTACAACGTCACTAAGTTCTGCACAGCTGCGATTAAAATCTGGTGGATAATGACTGAGAGTCAAAAGACTTAAGCTTCACCTCTAGAATATAATTGGGAAATCAGATATAGATTGATATTTATAGTGCTGGTTATTTCCCTCTTCCCGGTGCCATCCCCACTACCTCTCTTATGGATTTCTTTTTAAATGATTGAATATCTATATTTGCATATATAAACGTATCTTGAAGATGGGGACCAAGTCTAAAGTCTAAAGCCAGGCTTTAGCACAGTAGGTTAAACTGCCAGGTGTAGAAAATCTTGCCAATCGAAAGGTTGACAGTTCAAGCCCAGGTGGGGTGAGCTCCCACCGTCAATCCAGCTTCCTGCCCACCTAGCAGATCAAAAACAGTAATGTGGGTAGATAAATAGATACCGCTTTTAATGTGGAAGTAACAAGAAGGTGCCCATAAAGAATATGTTGGCAATTCAATCCGCATGGGTGATGGAGCAACAACACCACCTTGTGGCCGAAGTCAAGCACAGCCTCCAAATGCCAGAAATGGAAAAAGATGGGAAAGCCTATATAGCTCTGTTTATGTATTGTCTGTTTTTGTGAATTGTATAATGGCATTGAATGTTTGCCGTATATGTGTTCTGTAATCTGCCCTGAGTCTTCTCGGGAAGATAGAGCAGAATATAAATAAAGTATATTTGTGCTGGTACAGCTGTACCAGAAGCTCTCACTTTATTTGCCTTGTATTAAGTGTTTGCTTGCAGCCCAAGGCTTGGGATTCTGCAGAAGGGTAGCTTTCTGTTAAAGTTTGCAGTTATAGGGCAGGCCCCCTGCCCATCATCGTTAAGTTTGGTTCCACCCCCTGTTCAGGACAATTGAGAAGGGAAGGGAGCCATTTTTAGTCAGTTTCAGCAAGGAAAGTCAATGTACTGGACGTGTACAGACTTCTCCTGTACAAAGGCTTCAACCCTTAAGATTTCCCGGGGGAGAACAGTCTTAAGAGCAAAAGGATTCCCAAAGATTCCCAGGGGAAACAGCCCTAAAGCTCTGAGGAATTTTGGAGGGAAAAAACAGCTTTGAACATCTAAGAACTCCATCGGAAGTGACTACAGACCTACTGGTAGGTCCACTCGGTGCTTTGAGACGCAGATCAACCCGGTAGTGGAGCCCACATCAGTTAGGTTTAGGATCACAGTTAGCCTGGGAGAAGTTTGGAAAGGGATTTTCCTTTAGAGTAAAGTAACAGTTAGAAGCCACCAGTTGCTCAAAGCCTGGAAGCATTTGTTTAATCTTTTGAAGACAAAAGAAGTTTCTGTTGATTGTTCACCAATAAAAGACTTTGTTATATTTTACTAGCCCTCTCAAGACTGTTTATGGTGAAAATCCTTAAGAATTTCTCTGCTTCCCGCTAAGCTAAAGTTGCACGTCCTGTTTTAAAAGCAATTCGTTTCAAGCCCAGCGCACGACAGAACAATATTATTATTATTTATTAAATATGAAATCCATTTATTTATTTAATTTTAAAACTATATTTATATATTGTCCCTCTCATCCCGCAGGTCACTCAGGATGGTTTACAGTTGGTACCAAGACCATAAAATAAAAATTCAATACAATAAAACAGTCGAATAATAAAAACATCACAAAATCAGTAAAAACATAGACACATCATATGCCTAATCCGAAGATAATTATATACATAATATTTTAATAATTTTGTATACGAGACAAAATTTGTGTATGTTGAACTATCAGAGAGTAAAGGTACCAATATTTCAAGTACCAATGTAGACAATTTTGTCATATTTTGGCGTATTTTGGAGTCCAAGATAAGGGATGCTCTGCATCAATGGTTCTCAATCTGTGGGTCCCCAGGTGTTTTGGCCTACAACTCCCAGAAATCCCAGCCAGTTTACCAGGTGTTTGGACTTCTGGGAGTAGAAGGCCAAAACATCTGGGGGATCCATAAGCTGAGAACCACTGCTTTACATAAAGAAGCCGGGCTCTCTAATGGCTGTTAAAGAAAGTGTTTCCTGAAAATCATGCACTTTGTGATATTGCTGAAAATCCACCATACCTGTCCATTTTTGCCTCTTCCTGCACCAAAGTTTAAAATGGTTCAATACAAGTTCAGAATGATAACTTGATGGTGTGTGATGTATGTTACTTCAACATAAGGCAAAACAGGACAAGACTAGTTTCCTAAGATATCATTTCTGACCACAAATAAATATATAAACCATACATGGTGTAGGCAGGGAGTTACTTAATAACTTCTCAAGCGATTTGAACATCTGATGCATTCACCAGATTTCAAGAAATGACATCTCATCCATTTTGCTGTCAAAACTCAGCTGGATTGCTGCCATCTAGGATGAGTGAAATTTTACCTAAAGTATCCCACTGCACAAACTAATGCAATGATGGTCTTTTCAGATAAAACATCATACGAGAGAACACAACGTGAAGCATCTGTAAGATTAAATGGGCTTTTACTCTGTCTCAGTGGAGAAGTGGAAGTGTCACCAAAAGAGGAAATGGATCAAGAGAAAGCGATCTGTTGCAATGGTGGAAAATATGCAGGATGTAACCCAGGCATGGGCAAACTTCATCCGTCCAGGTGTTTTGGACTCCAACTCCCACAATTCCTAACAGCCTCAGGCCCCTTCCTTTCCCCCCTCTGCTGCTTAAGGCTGAAGATCTCTCAACCTGTCATCTTCCTTTTTGGAAACCGACAGAGAATCCTCCTACCAAAAGTCCTCCTCTGCTGTGATTGCTCAGCCTCTCAGCCAAGGGGAGGGCTGTTTCTGAGACTCCAAATGGGGAGGGGAGAGCAGACATGGTCGCCGCATGGCAGCATTGTGCACGTGTGCAGGCGAGGGAGAGTGTGTGATACTGCAGGGAGCTTCACACCAGCGAGTCCCTTCAAGGCATAGGGGTTCTGTGTGGGAAGTTTGGCCCAATTCTATTGTTGCTGGGGTTCAGAAAGCTCTTTGATTGTAGGTGAACTATAAATCCCAGCAACTACAACTCCCAAATGTTAAAGTTTATTTTCCCCAGACTCTACCAGTGTTCCCATTTGGGCATATTGAGTATTCGTGCCAAATTGGTCCAAATCTATCATTATCTGAGTGCACAGCACTCTCTGGATGTAGGTGAACTACATCTCCAAAACTCAAGGTCCATGTCCAGCAAACCCTTCCAGGATTTTCTGCTGGTCATGGAAGTTATGTATGGGAAGTCTGGTTCAATTCCATGGTTGGAGGAGTTCAAAATGCTTTTTGATTGTAGGTGAACTATAAATCCCTGCAAGTACAATTCCCAAATGACAAATCAAACCCCCATCAACCCCACCTGTATTCCCATTTGGGCATATTGAGGACTCGTGCCAAATTGGTCCAAATCTATCATTATCTGAGTGCACAGCGCTCTCTGGATGTAGGTGAACTACTGTGCCGTTGCACCTGGGGGCTATAACTCTTAGTGAAAGAGGCATGCTTCTTGCCCTCCTATAGGAAACTGGAACTCCCAAAGACCAAAACACAACAGATAACTCGAAAAGGTATTTATTGTTCACAATGAGTTATCTTTCTCAGGCATAAGCTTGATGTTTCAACAGGGATAAAGGAAATCTCTGAAGTCCAAGGAGTTTACAGCTGAGAAGCTTTTCCTGTTTCCTCTTTCCTCAATGGCTGTGAATATCGGAATAAACACAACCCCAGTCCAATGGCCTATGTTGAAGGGACAAGACCTTCCTCTGGTGCCAAAAGAACCGGTTTGAAGGCGCTTGGGTCTCCTCAATGTTGTCCAGGACGATCTGGACATAAAGCATGAGTCCCAAGGGTAAAAAACCTTAGAATTGGTGCTGAGAGGTAATTTAAGCAGGGGCTTTTAGAGCCAAGTCTCTTACTCACGTCCATCTGATAGAAACTCTGATGGCAGAATGAAAAAAGGGAAGCACTCCCCTCCTCCAGGAAGAGGTGGAGCCAAACAATTGAGCTTGAGAAAGAAATTCAACTGGTGCAAACAACACTTATTGACAGCTATAAATAACCAATCAATCCAACTATACATAAGCAGGGTAAAAGGCTGGATTAAGCATGATACAACAGTTTAAATCTTGCAACTAACAGTTCTACACATAGGTGGCGCCACTCGCGCTGTCACAACTACAACTCCAAAACCCAAGGTCTATGTCCACCAAACCCTTCCATAATTTTCTGTTGGTCATGGAAGTTATGTATCGGAAGTTCAGTTCAATTCCATGATTGGTGGAGTTCAAAATGCTTTTTGATTGTAGGTGAACTATAAATCCCAGTAACTACAACTCCCAAATGACAAAATCAACCCCCCAACCCCACCAGTATTCAATTTTGGGTATATCAGGTATGAAAATATACCCTGCATATCCGGTAATTTACATTACGATTCATAACAGTAGCAAAATTCCAGTTATGAGGTAGCAATGAAAATAATTTTGTGGTTGGGGGTCACTACATGAGGAACTGTATTAAGGGGTTATGGCATTAGGAAGGTTGAGAAACACTGACTTACAGTTTAACAAACACAGTTTCTTCTCTGCATAATGTGAATCCATTATCTATTGGCACCTAATTTTTCCTCTTTGACTTTGATAGAACATGAGTGAGGCACTTACTTTCCAAATATGTGCAGATAATGATATTTTAATGATTATTTACATATGGCAGGGATAAAAAAATGGTATAACAGATGCATAAAAAATCCAGCCTACTTCTGATGCTTTTACTTAATATGCATTCTTGCTATCACATAAGAAGATTATAGCACCCTGAAGTGCACAGTGTGTTCAGTGTTGCATTATGAAAGGTGTGAGTCAGCTTTGCAGAATCACAGAATTCAAAGGATCTCTGCTTATTAAATAAAAGGTTTCTGTTAAATGGGAAAGCCAGAGAGACAGGCTCCTGACGTTTTTTTCTTCTTGAAAGAGGGCCAAGGGATAAAATATTAAACACACAGCAGAAGGACTGAATCTAAGAAATCACAACACCAGCAGCGCATTCATCACTGGTTCATACATCACAACGAACCTCTTGCTTTCTTGTTTATGCACAAGGCAAAGACAATGGAAATTTCCCTTTCTGGAACCCTATTCACTTATGAAAATGTGTTGAAGTAAGACATAAAGAGGTGAACACACCAGCTCTACGGGCATCAGCCCCAACCCAAACAAGGTAACTATGCTGGCTTTTGTATTGGATCACACATCGGACACTTCCCAAGTGTCTGGGACTGTGTGATGTATTGGCAAATAATGCGTGCAGATCCTTTTGCAGTTGACAGATGGTCATTTTGTCAGCGCCGATTATTTTTAAGTACAGGCCAAGGTCTTTAGGCACTGCACCCAGTGTGCCGATCACCACTGGGACCACCTTGACTGGCTTGTGCCGGAGTCTTTGCAGTTTGATCTTTAAATCCTCATATTGTGGAAGCTTTTCCAGTTGCTTCTTGTTGATCCTACTGTCACCTGGGATTGCAGCACTGATGATCCACACTTTGTTTCTTTCCAGTATTTTGAAGTCAGGAGTATTGTGCTCCAAAACTCTACCAGTCTGGATTTGGAAGTCCCAGAGTAGTTTTACATGTTCATTTTCTGTAACCTTTTCAGGCTTTCAGTTCTTTGTCACAGGCAGATGGTATTTGTGGCATAATTCCAATAGATCATCTAAGCAACAGTGGTATGCCTCTGCTTGTAGTCTGACTGTGCAATCTTCTTGCAGCAGCAGAGTATGTGATCCATCATTTCGCCTGCTTCCTTGAAGAGTCTAGACTTGGACTCTGTAGTCATTGTAGTTATTATTATTATTATTTATTTATTATTATTTTAATATCCTGATTTATCTCTCCTGCAGGGGACTCAAAGTGGCTTAACATAAAAACATTAACATAAAAGCAAGGATATTCTCAATGCAAGGATGGTCTCCAAGAGACTGGAAGATGGGGAGACTTGAAAAATAAATTAAGGTTCTCAATTATTGGGTAGAAAAATGCTGTATTACAAAGGAATGCATTGCATGTACCTCCAATGTGTGTGAAAAATACAATTCTAATATACATGTGTTCACAGCACTGTCTACTGAGGGGTTAAGAAAGAAGGTGTGATACTGCAGTGGTTCTCCAAGTATTTTGGACTTCAACTCCTAGAAATCCCAGCCAGTTTACCAGCTGTTAGGAATCATGGAAACTGAAGTCCAAAACACCTGGAAGACCAAAGGTTGGGAACCACTGTGGAAGACAACTGAGTTATTTCCTCCCTGGAAGAAGAAATGGGAGTGGTGTGTATGTGCTTGCTCTCTGCTATATTAGATAGCCTGTCATTATCTCTCTGCATCTGTAATCCATCACTATCCTTGCTGTATGAGTGTCTTGCTATGGTTTTGAGTTTCTCTGTATACTGATAGCAGACCTGTAAATAGTTGCATGTAGCAACCAATGAAGAAAAAACTTCCAAAGGAGTTTGAATGAAAGCCAGACCTCTAATATAATTGTACAAGGCCAGAGGTTGTGCTATAAAATCTCCGCTAACTGTGACCAGGACTCTGCAGTGTTTTGGATTGGAACTAACTGCTTGCCTTTGACAGTCCATCCCACTGCAGAGCTGTAAGAGCCTGTAAGAAGAGGAATTCATGTGCCTACCTAGCAGGAGGTGTTGTGTGTGTTTCACTTCTCCCTTCTACCTGCTCAACCTTGGAGTATCCATGTACAAAAGAAGCTCTCCTTAATCTTCTTGCTATGTGAATTAGCAATGAAATTAGAGATAGAAGTGAGGCTCTTGTGTTTCCTTCTCTGCATGCTGATTCTACACATCTACAGAATCAATGAATAGGGACTATACTGGGTCCTAATTTAGGAAGGAGGTCTAGAGGGATGACACAAGGGCTTCACATCTTGTAGGGTCTCAAGCTATGGCTTGGCCTGACATCTGAAAGCAATGTTTCATGTGTGTGCCTTCAAGTCACTTGTCAACTAATGCTGGCATCATTAACTCTATGGAGCTGTCAAGGGCAATGAATCCTCCAACGCGGTTTCATCAATTCCTTCCTCTGAAATATGGCCTACAGCTCCTAATATTTCATTGGTGGTCTTCCATCCAAGTACTAACCAGGGGTTGAATTTGCTTGGCTTTCAAGATCAGACAGGATCTGGAGCCTTTAGGTCTTCTAATACTTCTGAAGTTATCTGATATTGGGGATTGGCACGCCCACTTTATAACTTTGGGTGTTTTTAGGGGACATCTTTGTAGCATCATTGAAGAAAGGCTTCCTTTCAAGCCATTTAATGATCTCAGAGAACATTGATGGTAATGAGTTTTTCTTTAAACCAAGTTGGAATGAATAGTACTGAATGAGAGAAGAACGCTTCTATAGGAAACAAAAAGATTCACCGAAAAGAGCATATGCTTCTGCTCATCTTGGAGAAGGTAATTGCAATCAAGGTAAACAAAAGCCTGGGTTTTGGGATGGATTTTTGGTTTTTTATGCATCTCCAGCTAATTTAAATGAGAAGTCCCCCTGATACATTTAATTAGATGTTATTCCTCATTATGGTGGAACAAAAGAGCGAACAAAATCAAAGCACTACGTTCAGCTTAGTTGAGAAGATAATGGAAAATTTGCGCTCCAATGCAGAGTGAATATATGCCCACTGGTTCAGTGACTCTGTATAAAGCCAAAATATATAAATATCAAAGAATGTTATGAGGTCAAAAAGATGTCACTCCGTCAAAACAAAACGTGATGGAATGGACAGCAAAATGGCCCAGTGTTAGAGTATCTTCTGCCCTTAGAGAAATTGTCACTTATCTTCTTATCCAAGCTCATCCAGCCAGCAAGCTGTTCATACACAAAGGTCTCTTTTCTTCAAGGCATGAGTTTAAACTGTTCCCTGAGAGTTCTCCTTTTCAACTTTTTAATGGTTTTTGCAGAAGAATTTCATCAGGATTCAATGTGGTTGAACTGAAGTTCCACCAGATGACTTCCAAATTGGATATTTTTCACTCTCTCTCTCTCTCTCTCTAGGACAGTGTTTCTCAACCTGGAGGTCTGTCTATAACCTGGGTTGCAAGGAGGTATCAGAGGTGTCACCAAGGACCATCAGAAAACACAGTATTTTCTGTTGGTCATGGGGGTTCAGTGTGGGAAGTTTGAGCCAATTCCGTCGTTGGTGAGGTTCAGAATGCTCTTTGATTGTAGGTGAACTATAAATCCCAGCAACCACAACTCACAAATGTCAAGGTCTATTTCCCCCAAATTCCACCAGTGTTCACATTTGGGCATATTGAATATTCATGCCAAATTTGGTCCAGATCCATCATTGCTTGAGCCCACAGTGCTCTCTGGATGTAGGTGAACTACAACTCTAAAACTCAAGGTCAGTGCCCACCAAACCCTTCCAGTATTTTCTGATGGTTATGGGAGTTCTGTGTGACAACTTTGGTTCAATTCCATCATTGGTGGAGTTCAGAATGCTCTTTGATTGTAGGTTAACTATAAATCCCAGCAACTACAACTCCCTAATGATAAATAAATCCCCCCTCAACCCTACTAGTATTCAAATTTTGGCATATCGGGTATTTTCTGCAAAATTTGGTCCAGTGAATGAAAATATACCCTGCATATCTGGCATTTACATTATGATTAATAACAGTAGAAAAATTACAGTTGTGAAGTAGCAACAAAAACAATGTTATGGTTGGGGTTCACCACAATATGAGGAACTGTGTTAAGGGGTCACGGCATTAGGAAAATTGAGAACCACTGCTCTAGGACAACTAGGCATGACAGAGGACTATGTAAGTAATATCCTCCAGTTGGTGAACTCCAGTGCCAATGGTGAAGTAGGCAGGGAGTCGTGACTGCTGAACATCTGGGGGGACAATGGTTCTCCACCTTGTCATATGCTGAAGATCAGTAGAAGAAACTGAGAAAGAGTGAAGGGTGGAAGGTGCACAGAAAGAGAAAGAATGAGGAGGCATACACATCGCAATTCCAATGTGTTTGGTTTGAGGACCCTTCCACACAGCTGTATAAAATACACATTGAACCTAATTATATGGCAGTGTGGACTCAGACAACACAGTTCAAAGCAGATATTGTGGGGTATCTGCCTTGATATTCTGGATTACATGTTTGTGTGGAAGGGCCCTGAGAGGGATGGAAGTACGTTAGAATAGACAGACAGCAAGATAAAATGAAAAATACAAATGGATCGGGAGAAGAGAAAAAGAGAGAATTGGATAAGAGAGAAGATACTGGAAGAGGAAGAAGGAAGAAGAATCCATGGCATGCAGAGCTATTAAATGAACAATAGAGGAGGAAAGAGAAGAAAAGATAATAGTTGACCCTATGGGACAGCAAGAAGACTTTGAAAGAGGTGAAAGATACTAAGCATCCAAGGAAAAGGTGAAGACATACTTGAAGGGAGAGTAATAGGTTCATAAAATCAGGAACCCTTTTATAGGTAATATAATTAATTTTCATAATTCAGCAAGCATATTTTAGCAAGGTAAAGGTAAAGGTAGTCCCCTGACATTAAGTCCAGTAATGTCTGACTCTGGGGTGTGGTGCTCATCTCCATTTCTAAGCCGAAGAGCCAGCGTTGTCCGTAGACACCTCCAAGGTCATGTGGCCAGCATGACTGCATGGAGCGCCGTTACCTTCCCGCCGGAGCGGTACCTACTGATCTACTCACATCTGCATGTTTTCGAACTGCTAGGTTGGCAGAAGCTAGGGCTGACAGCGGAAGCTCACGCTGCTCCCCGGAATCAAACCTGCGACCTTTCGATCAACAAGCTCAGCAGTTCAGTGCTTTAACCCACTGTGCCACCGGGGGCTCCATTTTAGCAAACAGAGTATAAAATGTCTTCTACATCTGCAATATCCTTGAAGTTTTCAAATCAATTATTTGGTCACACACGTTACAGTAAGTCATAGCAGGATCAAGTGTGTGTTAAAGAAAAACCTTATGATGTTAATTATTATGTACAGCTGGTAATGTAGGTCAACCGGCATGTTTGGGCCACACCTGGTGGGGTATAACTGTATGGATTTTAGAATACAGTTTGGAGAAGCAATACGCTGCTCTGAAGGAGATGTAATATGCTGTAATGCTCTAACAGCAATGCTCTTTGCTATGGTGGAATAGCTATTTACTCAAGGTTTATGTTTTGCTCTCTCATTTGAATGAAGAAGAAGAAGCCTTATTCTGAGTTACTTACAAGGACTATGTAAGTTTGTTGCACTGTTTGATTTTGTATGCAACACTGCAAGTTTATTACCTCTGCTGATAAGAGTATAGTTTTTCTGTTCCTTTTTCCTCTTGTTTGTGTGTTTTTTGCAATTGGACCTGGCTAAAACATGCTCTGCGCAACAACACACACACACACATCTATATAAATAAAAATGTAATTTTCGTTTGTGGGATTAACAGAACTCAAAAACCACTGGATGAACTGACACCACATTTGGACACAAGACATCTAACAACCCAATGTATGTCCTTCACTCAAAAATTTGATATTGTCATTAGGGAGTTGTAGTTGCTGGGATTTATAGTTCACCTACAATCAAAGAGCATTCTGAACCCGACCAACGATGGAATTGAACCAAACTTGGCACACAGTTCTCCCACCACCAATAGAAAATACTGGGAGGTTTTGGTGGGCAGTGTCCTTTGGTTTTGGAGTTGTAGTTCACCTACATCCAGAGATCACTGTGGACTCAAACAAATGATGGATCTGGACCAAACTTGGCACAAATACTCAATATGCCCAAATGTGAACACTGGTGGAGTTTGGGGAAAATAGACCTTGACATTTGGGAGTTGTGGTTGCTGGGATTTATAGTTCACCTACAATCAACAGAGCATTCTGAACCCCACCAATGATAGAATTGGGCCAAAACTCCCACACAGAACCCCCATGTGGGCCACAGCAATGCATGGAAGGGACGGCTAGTATATAAGCAAAAAATTGTGTGTGTGCGTGTGTGTCCGTATGTTCCACAATGGCTACTAACCAGCTTGATGGATCTGGACCAAAACTGATACATATATTTTTCATAATCCAACTTAAAATATTGGTAAGGGTTCAACTTTTTAAAAAATCATCTATTTGGGGCTAGGGCCCCAAAAATGAATAAATAGGCATGGATGTATGTAGTGCTCAGATGCAACCACAAGAGGGCAGTATATAGACAGAAAGGTTAGTAAGAAATAAAACTGCTTTGACTATTATGACACTGAAAGGGATTTATGTCTGGGTTAAGGAGGATTTCAGTAAAGCAGAGAATTAAGTGGAGAGCTGGCAAAGTGTAGTGCTTTGAGTGTTGGACTAAGACTCCGGTTTGAATCCCCACTTGGCTCCTGTAAGCCATTGAATTGCCTTGGGCAAGTCATTCCCTCTCAACCTCAGAGGAAAGCAACAGCCGGTCATAGAATCAAAGAGTTGGAAGAGACTTCATGGGCCATCCAGTCCAACCCCATTCTGCCAAGGAGCAGGAATATTGCATTCAAATCACCCCTGACAGATGGCCATCCAGCCTCTGTTTAAAAGCTTCCAAAGAAGGAGCCTCCACCACACTCCACTGCTGAACAGCTCTCACAGTCAGGAAGTTCCTCTCTTGTAGTTTGAAGCCATTGTTCCGCGTCCTAGTATCCAGGGAAGCAGAAAACCAGCTTGCTCCCTCCTCCCTGTGGCTTCCGCTCACATATTTATACATGGCTATCATATCTCCTCTCAGCCTTCTCTTCTTCAGGCTAAACATGCCCAGCTCCTTAAGCCACTCCTCATAGGACTTGTTCTCCAGACCTTTGATCATTTTAGTCGCCCTCCTTTGGACACATTCCAACTTGTCAATATCTCTCTTGAATATTATGGACTCTCCGTCTGAGTCCATAATACAAGATGGGCCAATGCTTTGAGGTTGCTTAAGATGTTCCAAAACTCTGCATGTAATAAAAAGGTGGATGGAATCCAATTACTTAAGATCAAAAATTACCCTCTTAGTTTAGGAAAGGCCATGCATACCAACAGTGTGCTATTCATTATCCTAATTACATGCCAAGTGGAAGAAGACAAGGAAGACTTCAAACACTGGGTGAGATAACCGTCATGCGGGGAAGTGAGCTGGAAGTCAGATGTCTCCTTAATCTTAACCTTAGCAAAGGGAACCTTATCATTCCAGCGAAGAGTGCTGACTAATTTCTCATCTTATTTTCCCTGCAAGAGGTACAATTTCCTTCCTTGGCCCGACTGACTCATGAGTCATTAGCTCTCTCTCTCTTCCCAGGGCAGCAGCATGAAAAGCCTCTCGTTCAGAGAGGAGAATGACTCTGCATATCAAAGGGATTCAGGTATGAAATGAAGCTTCCTTCTGCAAAGAAAAAAAAGGACATTGCTCTGAATCCATGAACAAACTACAGTGGCAGTGGGATTTTAAAAAACAAAACCTTTAAATTTCTGGCAATGTTTAATTAATCACAAACACTGGGGTGCTTATTTATTTATCGTGTCAGAAGCGAATTGAGACTGCAGATATAATGTAAAGAAAAACCACAAAGTTAAAAACTTGGCATTATACTAAATTTCCTTTGACCAGAAGCTGGCTACTTGGAGTGCCTCTGGTGTCACTGTGAGAAGGTCCTCCATTGTGCATGTGGCAAAGCTCAGCCTGCATTGTAGTAAGTGGTCTGTGGTTCGCTCTTCACCACACTCGAATGTCGTGGACTCCACTTTGTGGCCCCATTTCTTAAGGTTATCTTTGGAACTCATGGTGCCAGAGTGCAGTCTGTTCAGTTCCTTCGAAGTCTCCCAGACTTCTGTGTGCCCAGGAGGGAGTTTCTCATCCTTTTAGCCCGCCACATTTGGACTCTTGCTTGCAAGTATCTCTATAGATCTTAGGAAGCTATTTCTTGATTTAAGGCATTAGCCTGCTGGCTGATATCTGAACAGAGGATGTGCTAAAGTTGTCAATGCTTTGGTCCTTTCATTATAGGCTGCTACTTCCCGACGGATATGGTGCAATACTGGCAAACAGTATAATTTCTCTAGCAGTGTAGGGCGTAGACATCCTGTGATAATGCGGCATGTCTCATTATGAGCCACATCCACTGTTTCAACATGGAGAGATATATTCCACACTGGGCATGTGTATTCAGCAGCAGGGGAGCAAAGCACAATGGCAGATGTCTTCATTGTGTCTGGTTGTGATCCCCAGGATGCGCCAATCAGGTCTCCTATGATATTATTTCTAGTACCCATTTTTTGCTTGATATTCAAGCAGTGCTTCTTGTAAGTCAGAGCATGGTCCAGAGTGTCTCCCAGGTATTTGGGTATGCTGCAATGATCCAGTGGGATTCCTTCCCAGGTGATCCCCAGAGCTCGAGATGCTTGTCTGTTCTTAAGATGAAAAGCACATGCCTGTATTTTAGATGGGTTAAGAATCAGCTCATTTTCCCTGTAATAGGCAGTAAGAGCACCTAAAGCTTCTGAAAGCTTCTGTTCAACCATTTCAAAGCTCCCTGCTTGGGTGGTGATGGCGCGATCGTCAGCATAGATGGAATTCTCTGTCCCTTCTGGCAGTGGCTGATAATTTGTGTAAATGTTAAACATTGATGGAGCAAGCACACTTCCCTGAGGTAGGCCATTCCCACTGGGGTTAGGAGAGAAGACAGCTAACCTTTTCAGTTACTCAGAAAAAGCCTTATGCAACTTTCAATACACACATTGGACTATATATCCCTTTATTCCAAGGCAGCATGGCCATAATGCCTAGGGAAGGTAAGAACTTTGTTTAGGTATGTTTAGGGGGCATGAAGTTGCAAAGAGTGCCATTTACCTATTGATTTATTAATATTCAACATTTCAGCTGATACAATTCAACAGGGAGTGAATATCACAACAAAATCAAAATAAAAACCTACCCACCCCTTGAAATAAAATAACAACTGAACTTGAGGTCGATACAACTACACAAAAGGAAAAAGGAATAGTATCCCTGAAAAATTAATATGCTCTTGACCAAAGTTTTGGGGAGTGGGACATAAGAAGGTGACAATTTAAACATACCCAAAAGATAGAAACTAAAGGAATTTCCCCCTGAAAGGACACAATCTCTGGCATCCTTTCTGTTCTTCATTACGCCGATGCACAGTGACTCTTCTATTTCTTTTCCTTTGCCCCAAATTTTAAATTTATATTCTGATAGAATTCTGAAAATTAACCAAAGATATGCAAAAACCCCTCCTTTGTATAATTAATTTGGTGTTGCCATACAAATCATTGCCCATCTACTTGTTCATCTCAATTGACTATAGACAGCAGGCATGAGCAAACTTTGACCTTATCAGCTGTTAGGACTTGTGGGAGTTGAAGTCCAAAACACCTGGACAATCAAAGTTTCCCCATGCCTAATATAAACCTTGTATGGCATACGCTTTATGAGACCATTTTTTGCTTTCCATAGTTTGGGTTTTACGAAGAGGCACAAGTAAAGACAAGTCAATGGCTTACGTTTTGTAGTTGGCCACTTGACGTTGTCAGGAGTCTGGTGACTCTGACGTGACTATCAGCATTGCAGGCACAACCGAAGTCATAGAAACTCCTCCATTCAAAAATTCACACAAAACTGACATAACTAGACAAAGTCATGGCTCTTCTGTAAACAGTAAAACATATATTCTAGTGTCAAGATGTATAACAAATACCGAGAAGCCCCGAGAACCCTACCTTTCGTGAGGCATGTTTCTCTGAATTGTCCACATCTCCGTCCAGGAAGGGCATGGCGAATGAGCTGAGATCCTAGAAGAGAAGTAAAAGTATACTTTTGAATGGCCAAAGTTTTGTTTTAAGAGGGCAGAAGGATGCTAGGGATACAATAATATTCTTTTACAGACCAATTCGTCACAAAAGAGTTATTCTTCTGAAAAATGCTTTGTAAGCCTGCATCAGCTATAAAACTGGCAGAAAGCAGCAAAAGGCTTCGCTGTCCTGGAGAATCTTCCAATGACTCCGGCAACTCACTGAGTCATATCTTTTTTATGAAGGGCGAAGGGATTTTATGTGACTGCCAACCCTGGGCCCATCTATTATTATTATGCAGTAATAAAACTAAATCCCTCAAAGTTTCTCACAGTTGAAGTTCCGCCCTTCAAAAAGCCAACAAGATTTGGTCAAAATGTGATCGGGTTCATACATGCACAACACTTATGCGGTCCTTACCAACAGTTCCACCTGTCTTTATAGTCAGTTAGAAAAGGCAGTTTCTCTACCCCGTCTTCTGGAATTCTTTTTCTAGAAGATTCTGGACTGGAATGCTTCCTGATATGTGTGAACAAGACAATATCCTAGCTTTAGCCCTAAACGGTTCTGGCCCAGGTTAACTGTCCGAACGCATCTTTCCTTATGAACCATCTAAGACTCTAAGATCATCTAGGGAGGCCCTGCTCTTGGTCCCACCATCTCTGCAGATGCGTCTGGCAGGGACGAGAGACAGGGCCTTCTCAGCAGTGGCCCCTCAGCTATGGAACGCCCTCCCTAGGGATATTAGATTGGTCCCCTCCCTCTTAACATTTCGTAAAAAAAGTCAAAACCTGGCTCTTCGAGCAAGCTTTCACACATGCAGCGTAATAGATGAATATGGAAGTACGGAACGACTGGACAATGCAACTGGAAAATGATTTTTGTAAGGAGATGCTGATTAGTTATGTTTTTATTGGTTTTATATGGTATATATATATACATATGCTAAATGTTTTTAATTGTATTTTTATGCCTGTTGGACATTGAATTGTTGCCAACTGTGAACTGCCTTGAGTCGTCTTCGGGCTGAGAAAGGCGGTATACAACTACGGTAAATAAATAAATAAATAGTACTACTGACTTCTCTGCAGACCAATGTATCTCAGTTTTCCAGCACAAGTCAAGAATGTATTAAAACTTACAGAATAATATGATTTGTTTGTACTCTCCCTACATCTCCTCAAAGGGACTCAGGACACCTTACATGGCGATGGGTCTGATCAACATAGTTAAAATATAACTCATTAAAGTACATAAATCACAGCATAAAACAGAATAAAACCAGCATTATAAAAATATAAAAGCAAATATCAACCAACAACCAATGAACCTGCAATAATGATCAATTTCAGGGCATGGGTGGGCGGACTGGTGCAAATCGATTGTAAGGATAGGGCTGATGAATAAAGTGCATTGGTCAATTGGCAACAGCAAGGATAGAGGGCAATGTGAATTAGAGCACTACAACTTTGGATACAGAAAAATAGTAAAGTTCAAGGGCCCTAGAGGAATTGTCTAGTCTAATTGTCTTATCAGAGGAATTGTCTAGTCGAAAGCACAGTGGAACATCCATGTCTTTAAATCTTCACGGAAGATTTAAAAACATTGTGCATCTATGTTTTTGATGTGGGCGCCATGGGGTGCCGATTTGTTAGCCGTCCTGAGTCCCTCCGTGGAGGTTGAGATAGGACGCATATAAAAGCCCGAAATAAATAATAAAATAATAAGATGGACCGTGGAGTCTAATCTCCCGGAGGAGGGAGTTCCAGAGCTGGGGGGCCACCACCGAGAAGGCCTTCTCTCTTGTCCCCACCAACCGTACCTGTGATGGTGGTGGGAGCAAGAGAAGAGCTTCCTCGGAAGATTTTAGAGATCGTGCCAGTTCTTCAGTCTTCATACATAGCAGAAGATATAAAACACCAGAAGCGGCAGATTACCCTCAAATGACATTAAAAGGAAATTATTCTTTTGTACAGCCATACAATATATTTCTATTAGCAGGAACCGTGTTCTTGCTAAATGAATTAACAACAATTAACACAAAGGGGAAGGGACATATTGGCAGTAGCAATTGGAGAGCCGTGAGAGGTGCAAGGAAAATTATGCTTGTGCGACAATTTTGCAAAAAAGTTGCCCTTAATTAAAGAACACAAACTACAATTACAGCTGCTGCTTGTTCTCTAAAGGACCTTATTTTTAATTAATAACACCTTGCTTTGTAATATGTCCTTGTTTAATAAGCACATTGTGCAAAACAGAGTGGTAGGGGACACAGTGTAGTGTTCAAGCTGAATTCGAATTCCATCCTAGGTTTAGCAGAAATCTGGACCCAGCAAAAGGTCAAAATGTGACCCTCTGCCCCCAAATGGCTATCTATAAGCATGCCATTTTGGAAAATCGCATTCATAACCTTTTGGGAAAACTAGGAATCTTCACAGGTTTTTGGAAGCGTGACCCTTTTGGAGATTAATTACCATTAATTACCATTTTTTGGAATAATAACCTTTTGGAAAGGCATGACCTTGCTAGAGATCATAACCTTTTGTAAAGTATGATTTTCCTGAGAAGAGTTAAAAAAACTTGCTTGAGTCAATCTCCAGTTGGTACCATGCTTCCTGACTCCCTAATTACTTCGGATACCAACTGCTGACAACAGCATAGGCAGCTAGCCAATCACTAACTACACACATGCATCCAACGCTATTGGCAAAGGTAGCATTTCTGCTTTCATTATACTTCCTGTTGGATACTGGAAAGGACCAAAGGCCTTCCCCTCTGACGGATTCTACTGGAGAATGACTAGTAAATTGAAATTCTGTAGTTTCCCCTTGACATTACGTCTAGTTGAGTCTAACTCTGGGGGTTGGTGCTCATCTCCATTTCTAAGCTGAAGAGCCAGTGTTGTCCATAGACGTCTCCAAGGTCATGACTGCATGGAGCACTGTTCCCGCCAAAGTGGCACCTATTGACCGACTCATATTTGCATGTTTTCGAACTGCTAGGTTCGAATCTGGGGCTAACAATGGGAGCTCACCCTGTCTCATGGATTCAAACTGGTAAACTGCTTAGGTGGACAGTAAGCTAGGTTTAACAGTCAGGTGCTCAATCTGACTCGGGCTTTGAACCGTCAGTGATCTATTGCAGCTAGTAATTAACCAGCTGTGCTACAACCCAGCCAGTTGTAGCAACAGTCAGGTGTTAAACTAAGTTTCCCAACATTTGAGGTCTCTAACTGCAATAGTTGCTGAGCTAGACCCCCTTATCTGAAGTGTAATCAGTCCACGTGTGCATGACAAAATGCCATTTTTGGCCTCTAAGAAAATTATTTATTTTATTTATTTCTAGCATTTCTACCCTGTCCTTCTCAACCCCTGAAGGGGGACTCAGGATGATTTACACTTGGCAACAATTTGATGCCGTTACATATAACAAATACAGTAACACAACAATTAAAACAATAAATAGAGCATTAATTAAAACCATTAAAACTGAAACTAAATTCATAAGAATGACTAGTAAATTGAAATCCTGTACAGTTTTTTTCTGCTGATTGGACACTAGAAAGGACCAAAATCCTTCCCTTCTGACGGATTCTACTGGAAAATCTATTTGCTGAACACAGATGCTTGATCAAATACGCAATTCACCCTTTGCTACAGTCCAGTCCTATGACGGTCTACATAAAGGTTCATGCCAGAGAGATACATGAAACATACTCCCAGGTCAATGTGCGTAGGTTTGCAGCCTCAAACAGATATAGAAAGAAACCATCAGGCCAAATCTTGCAAGGCTTTCAACATACTTCAGGCAACTGAGAATTTTTTATTATGAACTTCAACTCAGAGTTGTTAAAAGCAATTATTTTTTATGCAAGGATATAAAATGCCAGTGAGTTTTGAGAGAAGATCTGTGATGACAAATCTCAAATTCTTGGCATCAGATACATCTGAATTAAATGATCTGATGGTCTTTTGCATCTTGAGCGCAAAATCTGGAAAGCATCAAATATAACCAGAAAAGGGAAGGTTTTACAGCTATCAGATTTTCCAAAAAAAGAACATAATTTGATCCAGAAGTTGTTGGTAAGAATTTCTGAGGCTGGGAGAAAAGCAGTAGACATTCCCAGCCATTACTCTGATTTCAAAGGCACCTCTTCAAGAGTCTGGGTTTTAGATTACAAGAGTTTCCTGCAAGCTTCTACTATGAAATCCTATAAAGGTAAAGGTTTCCCTTTGACATTAAGTCTAGTCATTTCTGACTCTGGGAGTTGGTGCTCATCTCCATTTCTAAACTGAAGAACCGGCGTTGTCCGTAGATGCCTCCAAGGTCATGTGGCTGGCATGACTGTATGGAGCGCTGTTCCTGCCAAAGTGGTACCTATTGATCGACTCACATTTGCATGTTTTTAAACTGCTAGTTTGGCAGAAGCTTGGGCTAACAATGGGAGCTCACCCCATCCCACGGATTTGAACTACTGATCTTGTGATCAGCAAGTTCTGCAACTTAGCAGTTTAACCACTGCGCCGCCGCTGCCCTTCTGAAATCTTATACTCCACACTATATCTTACTTGCAGAATTTTCTATTTGATCAGTCACACATTTTCAGGGCGCATTAAGCAACCACACCATTTGACCACAGAACCTTACAGGTGTGTTTGCAAAAACATAAAATACTCCTCCCTCTCTTCTCCCTCTTCCTCTTCCTCCTCTCTCAAGTTGGTGAGGGCAGACTCTTCTGAGCTGCTTCTTCTCTTGAAACTTTCCTGTAGGTGCTAAAAGTATGTGCTTGAATGCACAATTGAATGACTGTAAAGATTTTTAGCTTTGAAACTTGAATACTATTGAGGCATTATGGTGAGCCTAACACAGGATTTCCATGGCCAAGTGGGAAATTTAATCCTAGCCTTCAAAGGCCAACACTCAAAGCACTATATCACGTTGGCTGTCAGGTCTGACAAAATTTATTCAGAGAGGGGTTGTCTTTGCCTTGCTCTGTGGCTGAGAAAGCATGACTTGCCCAAGGGATTTCCATGACCAAGTGGGGATTCAGGCCCCATCTACGCTGCCATATAAAATCCAGATTATCTGCTTTGAACTAAGAGCCCCCGGTGACGCAATGGGTTAAACCTTTGTGCCAGTAGGACTGAAGACTGACAAGTCAGCAGTTTGAATCAGGGGAGAGCATGGATGAGCTTCCTCTGTCAGCTCCAGCTCCCCATGCGGGGACACGAGAGAAGCCTCCCACAAGGAGGGTAAAACACCAACACATCCGGGCGTTCCCTGCCCAACATCCTTGCAGATGGCCAATTCTCTCACACTAGAAGTGACTTGCAGTTTCTCCAGTCACTCCTGACATGGGGAGAAAATGGCTTTGAATTAGATTATATGTCAGTGTGCATCCAGCCTCAAATCCTAGTATCCAGCAGTTTGGGTTCAATACCCAAGGTGATTGAATCCTAAATAATAACAATCTAATAATAATAATAGTAATAATAATAATAATAATACGGTTCCGGCCCAATTTACCTGTCTGAACGGATTCTCCCCTATGAACCATTAAGGTTGATAAGATCTTCTGGAGGGGCCCTGCTCTCGATCCCACCTCTTTCGCAATCGCGCTTGGTGGGAACGAGGGACAGGGCCTTCTCAGTGGTGGCCCCTCAGCTCTGGAACTCCCTCCCGATGGAGATTAGATCTGCTTCTTCCCTCCTAACTTTTAGAAAGCTGGTAAAATCATGGCTTTGGGACACTGCATTTGCAGATTGATGACTGAGTCAATAACTGTTGACCTACTGGCAGATGGTGATGAATTTGTAATTTGTGATTTCACTCTGACGAACTGACTTTTTTGTAAATGGTATGAATTGTATTTTTATGTATTTTATATTGATTATGTATATTTGCTTGATCTTATTGTACTGAATCCTCTGTTGTTAGCCGGCCTGAGTCTCTCTCCGGAGGTTGAGAAAACCGGGTTATAAAAACTCTAAATAATAAATAAATAAATAAAATATATAGTTTTATAATAATATTAAAACTTTATTTATACCCCGCCACCATCTCCCCAAGGGGACTCGAGGAGGCTTACATGAGGCCAAGCCCAGCAATACAGTAAAACAATATAACACAAGAACACAACAGAAAATAAGAAAATAAAAATAAAATAAAATACAAAACCAATATAAATAAACAGAGCAACAATATAAAATCAGAACGTTAAAACACAGAAAAATTAATCACAGTGGGTAGGGCCAATTGCAAAGATTAAAATTTAAAACACTGTGTGAGAGGGCAATGTAATATATCAGGACAGGGGATCCGAGGGATAAGATAGGGTTTAATTGCACTAACAAGTAAAATAAAGTGCTTCAACATATCTTCATCTTCTCACCGTGAGAATTTACTTCTAAGTCAACAAATACACATAGTTTACTTTTGAATAAGATTCTCAACAAACCATGAAACCTAAATACCTATACACAAAATTAATGTACAGTCTGCTGCTCTCCCAAAGCTCTTCTCATAAGCCAAAAATGCGGTTCCCTCTCTAGACCAACAAAGCAGTGTCATCTGATGAAGGCGGTGGTTTTTTGCTTACAACTTCAACCCATTTTGCTGGTAAGATTCTACCTACTTTATATGGTATGAGATGGTGATGTAGGTGTTGGTCAAGTTATAATATGCACAGTTGCCACAAACAATGGTCACAAGGCATAAGGAAGGGAACTTACATATCCCAGTTTTAAAATCACGAAATGATGCCGAGTTATGGCCATAACTTGGTATAAAATCCTTTTTATACCAAAGATTTACTTCAAAGCTGGAACCAGTTCTGATTCTCTTTTCTTTCACGCTCCATTAAATGTCAGCAAGAGTGTGCACATCTCTGTGTGAGTGCCAAATTTGCCGGAGTGGCAAGCGAGACGCCAGCACTGGGCAGCCTAAGCTTCAACGTGACTCCAAAGGAGTGGGTGGCAGCAACACGCACAGATTACTACATTCACACAAGCCAGTGTTGCACTTTGCCAGGCTGTGCTTCCTTAAATGTTATCTCCACATGCCTTCTTCTTTTTTTTTTTACATTCTTGTTCCATAATTTCAAAAACAAAAAAATTACATCCAATCAATTGGTCGTAGAGTGAATACTGTCAAAAGTAAAGCATTTCTGCACAGAAATTAAACGATTAATGGAATCCACAAAGTGGGATGGGGCATTCCATGTCAAGAGATCTAAATTTTTAAAAAGTTCCCACCATAATGTTCTCCAATTTTGTTCATATTTTATTTTATTTTATTTATTTACAGTATTTATGTTCTGCCCTTCTCTCCCCGAAGGGGACTCAGTGTGGATCACAAAGCACACATACACGGCAAACATTCAATGCTGTTTTCTAGACATACAGACAGACAGAGATATTTTTGACATTTCCACTTCGGTGCCTGGAGGTTATGCTTGATTCTGGCCACAGGGGGAGCTGTTGCTTCATCCACTATGACATCAAGACATTTTTTTTATTGTATTTCCTCCTTGCTCTTTGATTCCTGGCATTATTATGGTGTCGTTGTTGGGGTTCAGCCTGTGTGTGAACCTGAACCTGATTCTCTGATTGTATTTCCTGATGGCAATGTGAATCTGAGGCCAATTTAGATTATGATGGTTTGAGTAGTGAAAATCCTACAGCCTTGAAAAGTGAAAGTCAAAATTCCCATGAGAACATGCATTCCGAGCCAAGCGGAGATGTTTCATTCCCTTTTCCTCCCAGTCTTAGTTCTCCAGAGAATCTGACACCTGGTCTGCCTAATGAGGATAGGTGGGGGCAAATTTGGCAGAGCTGGGGAGAAACACAAAGTTTACGTAGGTCAGCTAGATTGAGAGAAATGAAACAAAAACTTCAGCCATGTCTCGCAATAGATTTCTCGGCCTTAAGTATGCCTGGCCTTAATGCAGCTTCAGGCCAGGCATCGTTCCAGATTCATGTGCAAGCTATTGCAGGTCTTCTGATTCAAGTGGCCTTGTTCCTCGGAGGTTTTCTAGTTGTTCCATGTACGGTTAGTGGATTGCTAACAGGTTCCAGGATTCAGCAGTTTTGCTGTGGGTTTTATGATCTTGTTTATGGACATTTCTTGTTGCTGATTTTTACTGTGTCTTTTTACCTTTGCATATTTCCTCTATTTTGTATTCATCTTTCATCAATAAAGGATTGTTTTCCTGAAGTCAAGTGTGGTGGATTATTGTCTGAGGGTCCAGTTTCCTGCTCTGGGTTGCAACAGTCATAAAATACCTCCCACTTTTAAGAGGTCCCCAATTTCTCTACTCACAGCTCAGCTGTTTTCGAACTGCTTAGGTGGACAGTAAGCTAGGCTTAACACTCTGGTGCTCAATCCGACTCGGGCTTCAAACCTGTCACCTTCCGGTCAGCAGGATCTATTGCAGATGGTGATTAACCAGCTGTGCTACAGCCTGGCCAGTCGTAGCAACAGTCAGGTGTTAAACTAAGTTTCCCAAAATTTGAGGTCTCTAACCGCAATAGTTGCTGATCTAGACCCCCTTATCTGAAGGGTAATCAGTCCGACATTGAACAAAATGCCATTTTTGCGCTCTAATAAAATTGAAACTAAATGCATAAAAATGGCTAGTAAATTGGAATTCTGTACAGTTTTTTTCTGCTGATTCAGATTAAATTAATTTTGACATTATGGATGAAAAATCCAGTCACATAAACACACTCAAAGTGTGGGAGCCCCCGGTGGCGCAGTGGGTTAAACCCCTGTGCCGGCAGGACTGAAGACTGACAGGTCGCAGGTTCGAATCCGGGGAGAGGCAGATGAGCTCCCTCTATCAGCTCCTGCTCCTCATGCGGGGACATGAGATAAGTCTCCCACAAGGATGATAAAAATATCAAATCATCCGGGCATCCCCTGGGCAACGTCCTTGCAGACAGCCAATTCTCTCACACCAGAAGTGACTTGCAGTTTCTCAAGTCGCTCCTGACACGACAAAACAAAAACAAAAACAAAAAACAAACTCAAAGTATGCATGAAAATGTGTCATGATTCACTGTGACAAATTTTGGGCAATATTCAGACTGCAACAATTTCCATGCAAACAAAAATGTGGACTTGAAATTTTGAGCAAGCATTATGATTGTGTTGGACATAATACTGCAAGGTTTGCAACTATCCAGCATCTATAACCATCCTGCAGCATCTCTTCACATTTGGCACTGTCAGAGCAAATGGTAAAATCTACCAAAGTTCAAAGCCAGTTATTTAAAAAGAATCTACCTGAATATGCTTGTGAATAGTATCATCTGAAAGAGAAAATTTTGCTCTACAAGACTGATGTTTTTAGTTTGCAATGCGACCATTAAGTCTCAATTTGCTTAGGTCAAAGTACAGTGTCACACAGTTATGCATTATGCTCTATGCATCCTCATGGTCCCACTAGTTCATTTTATTGGTTGCTAAGATGTGATACCTGCTGGATTCCAGAACAGCTTTTTGCTGCTATTCCAGCTCCATCAGTGACATCATGTGGTCAGCAATATAGTTTCCCTGAAATCATTCTCTTGCAGATCAATGATGCTTTCAGAATGATGAAGTAACTGAAGAACACATGATAAGGAACCTACATTAAAGATACCCACCCATGGCTGTTACTGCATGAATATCGGCCATGGTCCCTATGGCTATGGGGATGCTGGTTTCAATGTAATCACCAGTAATAGCTGGCCCAAGCTACCTATCCGAACGTATCTCTGCCTATGAACCCACCAGGACTCTAAGATCCTCTGGGGAGGCCTTGCTCTCGATCCCGCCTGCATCACAAGCACGGCTGGCGGGGACGAGGGACAGGGCCTTCTCTGTGGTGGCCCCTCGGCTGTGGAACGCCCTTCCCATGGACATTAGATCAGCCCCTTCGTTAATGGTGTTTCGAAGAAAACTAAAAACCTGGCTGTTTGAACAGGCATTCGGATAAATAGTGCAATGAACAATGAATATAGGAAACGAAATTATGGATGACGAATTGGATCACGATTTTAGTTACGAGACGTTAATGTGTTGTTATTGATGTGTCATTATTTTGTATATTATGCTGTTAATGGTTTTAAATATTGTATGTTGTACGATTGACTTTTTGCTCTTGTTGTGAACCGCGTTGAGTCGCCTACGGGCTGAGAAACTGCGGTATACAAGCAAAGTAAATAAATAAATAAATAAATAATAGCTCAGCCATCATGGATCAACGCAAAAGTAGTGTACACAAAATACAATACATCGTGCATCCCCATCTGCAAGGGACCACAAAAATCGTCTGGGATGCCATAAAATAAAGAAGCATCCCCAACTTTCCCATAGTCTGCCTGGAGGAGGTTTGTAGCCCAACAATTGCTCATCCGCCATACTTTGAGAACCAATGGATTCAGAGAAAGATGACCTCCAGCCAACGCTGAATCATTCAGGAGGCAAATAGAAGAGACACTATGAAAACTGCATAAGTACCAAATGAAACTAATAATCAGAAACCCAAAGATTGGTTGTACTAGACCTGTAGAAATATTTATTGTTTCTGCAACGTTTCAAAGGCAATGGAAACAATCTGGTGAATTTTTTACATTACACAAGCTTATTTATTTTCAGTATGGAAGATAAATTGGCTGTAAGACGCAGAAGCAAAAAGGATTCATATCACCACTTTATTTCTAAATATTTACACTGTACAAAGCAATTTTATTTATGATTGATGGGAGTTTGGTAAAGAAATCACCCCAGGCATAGGTCTGCTTTTGCATTCATCCCTTCACACTCAGAATTATGATATGCTGTTCTGATTGGACATTCTTTCTTATGGCAGATGGCTGGCTGAACCAAACTGTTTTCATATCACAAATGAGCGAGAATGAGCAATGAAGACTTCTGACTCATTTTGGTTCCACTGCAAAATTGAGATTCGTGAGTTTACAAAACACCTGATCAATGGTACAATGTTAGGAATGTATACCCAGATGCACATTTATCACTGCCATTCCAAGAACAGTTCCCTAGGAGTGAGTTCCATTGAACACAGTATGACTTATGAGAAAGTAAAGATATTTTATCATATAATATAAAAAGCACACATCTTTATACAGGTCTAGGAATTAGGCTTGTGCATTTCGGCTGAGCCTCGATATATTTCTGCTGGCCGGATACTGGTAGACCCCCATATCTGTTTTTGCACGTCTTTGAAAACAGTTGGGTAGTCGGATAGCTGTTTTTGGTCTGTAGCTGAAAAATATGGCTAGATCTGGCCCATTGGAAACAATGGGGAACTTATGAGGCTCCTCTTTCTATTCCTGGGACCCTTTCCTTTTTCCCTTCAAGGGAACCTGGGTGCCATCAAGGGTGTTAAGAAAGCACCCTATCCAGCCCATTATGGGGAGGGGGACTTCTCACAGACTCCCCTCCCATATCCTTTATTGAGAGCTGGATTAAAAGCATCAAAGTTAAGATATCACTCTTTCTGCAATCCTTTCCCTTCAATCTGTAAAGGAGACCAGGTTTAATGCTTCTAAAGCTGTTTCTACTCTAGAGGAGAGGCATTGCAGGCAGGCATACACTTTCTCTCCCTGCAGCACATCACACAGCTTTCCAAGGCATTTTAAGGAGGCCCAGGGAAGAAAGAGTGATGACCTGGAGCTATCCTACCTGAGCTTCCTTTTAAAGTTAAGATACTACTCTTTCTGTGATGCTTTCCCTTCAATGTTTAGAGGAGACCAGGTTTAATGCTCCTTAAAGCTGTTTTACTCTAGAGGAGAGGTGCTGCATGCAGACATGCACTTTCTCTCCCTGGAGCACGTCACACAGCTTTCCAAGGCATTTTAAGGAGGCCTAGGGAAGAAAGAGTAATGACATGGAGCTATCCTACCTGAGCTTCCTTTAAAAACTCATTTCTCTGCCAGCCTTGCCTGGAGTGAGCATGTTTCAATCTCCTTTCTGCTTTGGGCTTAATGCATCCTTAAAGCTGTTTTCTCTTTCTACTCTATAGGAGAGGTAACTGGGTAGTAGTAGTTTTTAGAGAATGAGAGTTTTCTTTTTGTTTGCTGGAATTTGTTGTGTTGTTGTTGTTATTTGAAGGAGAAGAAGGGAAGGAGAAAAAAACCTAAAAAGGTGACTCTCCCAAGCCCGCAAATACATGTGCACCCCACCCACCCTGCACATCCCCAACTCCCAGTCAGTCCCACTAAATAAAAGGAATCAATAAAATAAAGGAAAATCAAAAAGATTAAACTGTGACACCGAATAGGGAATGATCCAAGATCAGCTGCCATGTGGAGGATGCTCCAAATGCACTGCTTCCAAGCTGCAAGCTTTCTTCTCCTTGGATTTGTTTGAGAGCATCCCAGTCCATATATATTTCCTATTTCCTATTCCTGGACTGCAACTCCCAGCAATCCTCCAGATAGATAAGATATATAGATTAGATAGAGATAAATAGCAGGTAGACAGATCAATCAGGAGGACTGTGGGGAGTTACAGTCCAAGAATAGGTAGAGAAGGAAGGAAGGAAGGACGGAGGGAGGGAGGGAAGGAAGGAAAGAGAGAAAGGAGAGAAAGAGGGAGGGAGAATTGGGCACAGCAATGCTGCCACATGGTCCCATTACAGACGGGAATCTATGATGGCTGGGCTCTTACCGTTACGGGCACCCAAACAAATCGAAGAAGCTGGATTGGCCAAAGGAAATGGCTAAAAACATATTCATGCTCAAGCCTACTAGGAGTGACTATAAGCAAAAAAGACGCAGTCACATTGAGAAAATATTGGGAGTCATCTAAATGCAAAAAACGTGCAATGCTACAATTCATACTGTAATTTAATTCTATTTTCTTTCCATGAAATTTAAAGACAAGTGCATAGGATTTACAGCAATAACTTCCACCTAAAGTGCTGCCTATACTCAAAACAATCTAGCCTCTGCAAGCTGGCTGTATTGCAGGTTTTCAGACCGAGACTGGAAATATTGCACTTTTTGGACTATAAATCTTAACATTCCCAAAATAGCACAGACAGCTGCTTTTATACCATGCTATTATTATACTAGTATATACACCAATATATTAAAGGAATACTGTCCCCATTTAATGAATAATGTAGCTGTACAAGTGAGCCTAACCAGCCATCTGCATCCCAGGGGTTCAACTCAACCAAGTGATGCTTTGACGGCTCTGGTTCATATAAGGCCGTAACAGGCAGAAAAAAAAGTTATGCACAGATGGCAATATCTTAGAGATGATCAATTTGCATTGTAACTGTTTCCTTGCAAATTATTCAGCTCTCAAGACTAAATAAAAATATTCCACTGTTGCTGTATTCTACTGTCACTATAGCCCAGTGAAATAATATCAGAAATCCTTAGGTAAAGGTAAAGGTTTCCCCTTGACATTAAATCTAGTTGTGTCCGACTCTGGAGAGTGGTGCTCATCTCCATTTCTAAGCTGAAGAGCCGGCGTTGTCCATAGACACCTCTAAGGTCATGTGGCCAGCATGACTGCGTGGAGCACTGTTACCTTCCCACCAAAGTGGTACCTATTGATTTACTCACATTTGCATGTTTTCGAACTGCTAGGTTGGCAGAAGCTGGGCTAACAGAGGGAGCTCATCCCTCTCCCTGGATTCCAACTGCTGACATTTCAGTCAGCAAATTCTGCAGCTCAGCAGTTTAACTTACTACGTCACTGAGGGCTCCAGAAGTCCTTAGTCCTGTTCAAAATGAACGTGCTTAGAGTCATGGATTCTGCATGCATACATTCCAGTATCCATGGCTTGAATATATCCCAAAAATAAAATTATGAGGGGAATAGAAGGGACACTATTTTACCATGTTCTTGAACATAATGGGATATTTATTTATTTACTATATTTCTATACTGCCATTCTCAGCCCGGGGGCGAATCATGGCAGTTTACAGAACGGCACAATTTGATGCCCATCTATATAAATAAAGATGTAATGTTCGTTTGTGGGATTAACAGAACTCAAAAACCACTGGACGAATTGACACCAAATTTGGACACAAGACACCTAACAACCCAATGTATGTCCTTCACTCAAAAAAATGATTTTGTCATTTGGGAGTTGTAGTTGCTGGGATTTATAGTTCACCTACAATCAAAGAGCATTCTGAACTCCACCAGCAATGGAATTGAACCAAACTTGGCACACAGAACTCCCATGACCAACAGAAAATACTGGAAGGGTTTGGTGGGCAGTGTCCTTGGTTTTGGAGTTGTACTTCACCTACATCCAGAGATCACTGTGGACTCAAACAATGATGGATCTGGACCAAACTCTACACAAATACACAATATGCCCAAATGTGAACACTGTGGAATTTGGGGAAAATAGAATTTTGACATTTAGGAGTTGTAGTTGCTGGGATTTATAGTTCACCTACAATCACAGAGCATTCTGAACCCCACCAACGATAGAATTGGGCCAAACCTCCCACACAGAACCCCCATGTGGGCCACAGCAACGCGTGGCAGGGGAGGGCTAGTAACAATATAAAAATAGCTAAAACATTTAAACATAGATAAACATATGAGCATCCACAGATTTTGGCATCCACAGGAGGTCCTAGAATCAAAACTCCAGGAGATACCAGGGCCCTATTGTTCAATTTGTATGTATAGGAGCTCCCTACAATCTCCAATGTGGCTGTGAAATCTCAGGAAACTTTGGATTCCTGCCAACAGTGCCAACAGTAGGAATGCATACTTGATAAGAGGTGAAAGATTCCCCACCATCTGCTTGCAACTCTGAATGAGGGTGTGAAACCATGCACAAAGAGTCAAAATGATAAAAATGGACAAAATTGTGCCAAAGCGATTCAGGCAGAGCCGTTCTTCAGCCTCACAGCACTTGGGGAAGCAGCTGCTCTCTCGGCTTGCTTTGCACATTCTTTTCGGTTAATAGCCATGAGTAATTATCATGAGCAAAAAGATCAGCTGGCACACAAAGATATTAAAGCTTGAAGGTTGTTATTATTATTATTAATCATTTATGCAGTACGGATCCACAAGCAGTTTTCAGATGGTTCGTCCATTTCATCTTCACACCAACTTTGCACAATAAGCCACTGTCACGTCCATCTTTACTGATGGACAACCGAGTTTTGGAAAGCATAATTTGCCCAAACAATCATTGTCCTATGAACAGAACAGAACCATTGTCCTATGGATAGAACCAACCAGTTCATAGTACTTTACAGAGTACAATGGACAGTTTATAGCATTTAAAGATTTCCACATCGAAATATTGTCAAGTGGGAGAAGAACTAGGAAACGAGACAACTAAGAGAAGCAAGGGAACATAATATATACTTGTCCACAGTGATGAATTCCAGACATGATAACTGCAATTAATGGTAATGGAGAACTATTTTCTCTCTCTCCAGGAAATGCAACCCTTGATTGCCTGTCACTAGTGGGCATCATGATATAAATAGCTGTACCCACATCTTTAGACTTCAAGAGTGTTTTGTCTGGCCCACTTTTCCTTCTGCTGGACATAGTTTGAAGAGAATATCTGCCAGAGCAAAAACACTGGAGATGGCAATGCAATGAGACGGAAAGTATTATGCTCTGTTGACCAAGCAAAAGTAGATAGTGAGCCTCCAAAGTATTCACATAGGCTGAGCAGGTCTGCAAACTTTATATTGTTTGCCAAGAACAGAAGCCCATGTGATGATATTTTGGATTTTATAACTTAAGTAGTTTGAGTACCAAGCATCACCCAGGTTATTTGAAAAGTCAAATTTTAATTGTACAATATGCACAAGGTTGTGAGTGAGCTACAACTCACATCATGCCAGGTTAACCCCCAAAACTCCATCAGTACTTAAAGTTTGTTATGTTGGGCAAGTTTGCTCTAGATGCATCATTGGTGGGGTCACTGTGCTCTCTAGCTGTAGTGTAAACTACAATTCCTACTATGGTGTGTCAGTCCTCTCAAACCTCTCCAATAGGTTGTGTTAGTATGTGTGCCAAGTTTGGTCCAGGCCCATCATCTGTGGATGTCACAGTTTCTCTGGTTGTGGGTGAACTACAACTCCCAGAAAAGGCCGGTCCCCAACCCAAACCCCCAATAATCAATTTTCTGCATATCAGGTATGTGTGCCAAGTTTGGTCCAGATCCATCAGTGTTTGGGTTCAGAGTGAACTACAACTCCCTCAAATCAAGGTGATTTCCCCCCAAAGACCTTCAGTATTTTTTGCTGGTAATGGGGGCTCTTGTATGCCAAGTTTGGTCCAATTCCATCTCTGGTGGAGTTCAGAGTGCTCACTGATTGCAAATCCCAGTACCTACAACTCCAAATTGTCCAGGTCAATTTCCCTCAAAACCCACCAGTATTCAAATTTGGGCATATCAGGTATGCATGCCAAGTTTGGTCCAGGCCCATCATTGGTGAAGTTCAGAGTTCAGAATCTATGATTCTATGATTCAGAGTGCTCTTAGATTGCAGGTAAACTATAAATCCCAGTATCTACAATTCCTCTAAATCATGGTAAATTCTCCCCAAACCTTTCTAGTATGTTCAGTTGCTGATAAATTCCTGTATTTCAGTGCTTCTCCACCTCTGGGTCCCCAGGTGTTTTGGCCTACAACTCCCAGAAATCCCAGCCAGTTTACCAGCAGTTAGGATTTCTGGGCATTGAAGGCTAAAACATCTGGGGACCCACAGGTTGAGAACCACTGCTTTATTTGCTGTGTGCCATAGAAAGGAATAGGAAAGGGTTATGGGAGAGGCAGTGGGTGGAATAATGCAAATTCCACACCAATGGAGAAACACTGGGATGTCTGTGGTGGAGAAAACACATAAAATCTAAATTGTCCCCGAATGAAAGCCTTCACTTGGGTGGGGGGCAGTATGGTGTTTGTGGAGGACATTGGCAGGGCTCTTGGACATGTTCATGGTGCTCACTATAACCTGCAATGTCATTGGAGAGAGGGCCATTGGTGTCTCCTGAGTAGTGGGAGCTATAGCTGTTTGTGGAGGCAGGAGCATATCTGTGTAAGAGGAATTCCCAGCCACACACACATATATACACATTTTCACTTTTATTGTGTGTATAGATTTTTTAAAAATTGTTTGGGACTGTTTAAAACTTGTGTATGCTTTAACTGTATTGTATTGGTTCTAAAGTGTCAGATACTTTGTGTCCTGATTTAGGAGAAAAGTTGCTGTGTCAATAAAGGTAATGATGGGAACAATAGTAACACCCAATGTGCAGATTGAATACTTAATTAAAAACAACTCTTTTGTTTGCTGTTTTGGCTCTTCCTAGATAAGGCTACAAACCACATCTTGAACATTAACAACAACAAAAAGAAAAGCAACACAGTTAATCTGGGCTAGAATGAAGTTAGTGGCCCATTTCTCCCTTGGGAATGTGAATTACATTCAGTCAGTAATTGTGTCAGATCTAGGAAAAGTCCAAAGAGCAAAACCATCTGTAATGCAACGTCCTGGAGTGTGTGAAACATGACATGAATCGTGCAGAACCCTCGTAACCTCAGTCAAGAAAAACAGAGTGTGCCATGGCTTTATTTAAATGAAAATATTTGAAATCAGCAGTTTCAGGCGTCAAGCTCATTGCTGATAGAACTGATATGAAGATGTGATTAACTACCAAATATTTGATCTTACAGGACATCCAGTACCTCCGTGAGTGACCTATCCTATCTAGGTGTGTACAATGCACATACTCCTTTTGAAAATGCATAACCTACTTTTTTTATTTTAGGGAATGGTAACATCCTAGTCAGAGGAGCCCCCGGTGGTGCAGTGGGTTAAACCACTGAGCTGCTGAACTTGCTGACCAAACGGTCGGTAGTTCAAATCCGGGGAGCTGGGTGAACTTCCGCTGTTAGCCCCAACTTCTGCAGCTCAAAAACATGCAAATGTGAGTAGATCAATAGGTACCACTCCAGCGGGAAGGTAACAGCGCTCCATGCAGTCATGCTGGCCACATGACCTTGGAGGTGTCTATGGACAATGCCAGCTCTTCAGCTTAGAAATGGAGATGAGCACCAACCCCCAGAGTCAGACATGACTGGACTTAATGTCAAGGGGAAACCTTTACCTTTACTTAATGTCCCAGCATGGTGTAGTGGTCTGAGTGTTGGGCTCTGGCTCTGGAGACCAGAGCTGGAATCCTTGCTTGGCTATGAAACTCACTAATGAACTTGGGCGAGCTATACTTTCCCAGCCTCAGAGGAAGACAACTGCAACTACCAGCCAGAGTCCACCATAGTAACTTAGAGGGACCAATGCTCTGACCTTGTATGGGGCAGCTACATATCTTCCAAAAAGGTGTAACTCATGCACATCTTAGCCTCAGAAAAACCATAATAGGCTTACTTTGAGATTACTTTGGAATTTTTTTTTGTCATGTCAGGAGCGACTTGAGAAACTGCAAGTTGCTTCTGATGTGAGAGAATTGGTCGTCTGCAAGAACGTTGCCCAGGGGATGCCCGGATGATTTGATGTTTTTATCATCCTTGTGGGAGGCTTCTCTCATGTCCCCGCATGAGGAGCTGGAGCTGATAGAGGGAGCTCATCCAACTCTCCCCGGATTCAAACCTGCGACCTGTTGGTCTTCAGTCCTGCCGGCACAGGGGTTTAACCCACTGCGCCACCGGGGGCTCTTACTTTGGAAATGATTTGAAGACATACAACAACAACAACAACAACAACAACAACAACAACATTGTAGGATGCAGGCAGTAAGTGTCCAGCAAGACAGATTATTCAAGCAGCTTAATCCAGACCACGTTATGCATTGGTAGCCCAGGGATTTAATGGAAAATGAAGGCAGGCAAAGGAACAAAAAACCTCAGCTGGTTCAAATAATGTCCTAAAGAGTCCAAACAACCAAAGCCAAAAAAACTCAGCCAATGAGTCATTAAACATACCCAGACTAGAGGTCAAGAATCCCAAGAATGACATAAGAACCAAGAACACTGCTAGTCAAAGAGAATAAACATGTAAGAGCAAAGATTATATATTTCCTATTCAAATGATATCAGTCATCAGGTGCTCACAAGACCTCAAAAGATAGAGGCTGCATCTACACTGCCATATAAAATCCAGATTATCTGTTTTAAAGTGGATTAGATGAGTCTACACTACCATATAATCCAGTTCATAGCAGATAATCTGGATTTTATGTCCCAGTGTAGATGGGGTGAGAGATAAAAGTCTTGGGAAGAAGGTTGTCCCTTCATATGGAGCCAGGAAACACTGCACAATGCAATTCTTCTGCATCATATTCCAGATAGTAAATAATGCAACCTTGAGAGAGGCTTGTGGGAGTTGGGCTAGGGCCATGGAAGACCCTAGGTTGAATCCCTTCACACCCATGGAGCCCCATGAGATGACTTTCAGCAAGTCGTACTCTTTCAGTATTTAGAAAAAGGCAGTGGTGAACCTCCTCTGAATAAACTTTGCCAAGGAAACCTTGTGGGAGGTTAGTCATCTGTCAGTGCCAACATGAAAGCCTGTAATGACAACATAATATTACATTGCTTCTTTTCTGGAATTTGTTCTCAAATTGTACCAAGCGGCAATAAGCTGGAATTCAATCTTCAAAAAGTGTATTGTGAGTACAGTAATTTCCATTACTGTATTCAACTATTCTTGACAGGCAACCTGTCCGTATCAATATATATTTTGTATGTTTCCTCTTAAATAAAATGTTTAGGAACTAGAAGAAGTAATTTTTAACATATAAATCCATACATATTTTAAACTAAGTCCAGAAGGCTGCATTTCACTTGCTTTGGCTTGCATCGTGCAAAAGATCACCAAAGGTTTTCTCTCCGTTCCAAGAGCGCTGACTACTCACAGTTGTGTGAACATGCCCTGTGTTAATTTAGATCAAAATGTCCAACATATGTAGGTTACTAGACATTTTAGTTCTTATACAGCCCTTGATTAAATTACCAAGGAATTGTGTATGCTCACAAAATCCCTAATTATTTCACTGTCGTTTGAGCTGGATATCTTCTAGCTTGATTATACCTTAATTTCGTTCTACTCATTTTCCTAGTCCAGAAGCCATTTAAAACTCAGCTTTATTATCTTAAGACATTAAATATATATATACAGGAAACAGAAGGATAAAAGAAGTTATTCAAAGATAACCAAATCCCTCTTTCATTTTCCTGTGACTCGAGGCCACCCAATTAGGGTGACTAGCAGAAGACTCACACCTAATTAGCTTGTTGAATGCTCTATTCCACACAACGGGGTGAAAACTATAGAGATGGATGGAAAGCTGGTTTTAAAAAGAAATAGACAAGCTCACAAAGGATGTATTTGTTCTGACAGAGGTTGAAAACGTTATTGTTTGGACTATAGTTTGCAGAATCCTATCTGCACAAGGAGTAGACCTCAAACTGACAACCAAGTTTGTGCACACCTGGAGGTATCAGGTTGGCTACTATTAGAAATAGAAAAGTTGTCTGAATGAGCTCAGTCTACTGCAGAAAGATAGTTCACATTTTCTTATGCAGCTACATGAAAAAACTGCCTTGTATTCAATCAGACTTTTCATTCATTGTACTTGTTAATGTGTGCTTCCCAGTCGTTTCCAACCTATGGCAATCCTAAGGCAATATTATTGTGGGTTTATCTGGGGCTGAGTGGTTAACACACCCAGCATCATCCAATGGGTTTCCATGGCTAAGTGGGGAACAGAACCTGGTTTCCTGTTTTTTAATATCTGCATGAAACCGCTGGGAGAGGTCATCTGGAGTTTTGGAGTTTGGTGCCATCTCTATGCAGATGACATCCAACTGTGCTATTCTTTCCACCGAAATCCAAGGAAACCCCTCAGCTACTGGACCAATGCCTGGCTGCTGCGACGGTCTAGATAAGGGTCAACAAGTTGAAGATTAATCCCTACATTACAGAGGTTCTCTAGGTCAGTCGCATGTTGGATCGGGGTATAGGGTGGCAACCTGTGCTTGACGGGGTTGCACTCCCCCGAAGACACAGGTCCGCAATTTGGGGGTCCTCCTGAATTCAACACTGATGCGCAGGTGTCTGCGGGGTGGGAAGGCCTTTGCACAATTAAAACTCATGCGCCAGCTGCGACCATACCTTGCGAAATCTGATCTGGCCATGGTGGTCCACGCCTTAGTTACCTCTAGATTGGACTACTGCAATGCATTCTATATGGGGCTGTTTTTGAAGACGGCCCGGAAACTTCAATTCATCCAACGATCGGCAGCCAGACTGCTAACTGGAGCAAATTACAGGGAGCAGTCTACTCCCCTGTTTAAGGAGCTTCACTGGCTGCCATTCATTTTCCAGCCCTAATTCAAGGTACTCCCACCTTCATCACAAGCGCGGCTTGTGGGGATGAGGGAGAGGGCCTTCTCTGTTGTAGCCCCTCGGCTTTGGAACTCACTGCCCAATGAGATTAGGCAAGCCTCTACCCTGGCAGCCTTTAAGAAAGACTCAAAAACCTGATTCTTCCGGCATGCCTTTTATGAAGGAATACATATCCCCATACCATGTCTGTCCCAGTACAGATCTGTCCTCTTGATGCACTTTCTCTCATCCTTAGTGAAGGTCAACCACACTGTCCACCCTTCTGCGTTCTCCCCTCAGATACATATTACTCCATTTACTTATCTCACCCAGGGTTTTATCAATTTTATCCTGTGCATCTGGCCTGCCCACTGTGTTTTTATTCTTCCACCATTTTATTTTGCGTTTGTTTATTGTTCATTTGTTATTTTTTCCATTTTATTTTGCTGTTATTGTTTGTTGTAGTATTTTACTTTGCTGTATTGTAATTCTTGGGCTTAGCTGCATGGTAGCCGCCCCGAGTCCCTTTGGGACAATGGTGGCGGGGTATAAATAAATATTATTATTATTATTATTATTATTATTATTATTATTATTATTAAGTCCAATGCTCAAAGTGTTAGCTTTTTGTTTGCATGAGGAAAAACTCCCAAAAACATAGAGGAGCATCCAAAAATACAAAACAAAAAACAAAAAAAACCCAAACCCATGGTTGAGCATTTAGCTCTCAGCAAGCAGAGCGTAAAGTGCCACATGGCTGTAAAGAATTTGTAGCGCTTAGAAGGCAAAGATCCTGAGGTTCAATCTTTAAAATAAAAAAAAAGTTATTTACCAAAATAATAACTACATTTCTTAATAGTGTAGCTACTCTACACTATTAAGAAATGTAGTCCTAGCTACTCTAAAACTCAATCTCTTCTAGTTTCATAAGAGAGGGAAAAATCTCCAAGGACACATCGCTCATGACACACAAGCAGAGAGAAATCTCAATACACACAGCACATACCAAGATGCAGTGCGGTTTATCATGCTGGCTCTCTGACACCCTATAACCCAGAGCATCCTATAACACCCCATACCCTATTTAAACATTTTAAATAGAGGGCCAGATCACAATCCCTCAAACTGCTGGAGGGCCAGATTATAATTTTTTTTAAAAATGAATTAATTCCCATGCATACCGCACATATCTTATTTGTAGTGCAAAAAACATTTAAAAACAATAAAATAATTAAAATGAAGAACAATTTTAACAAATATAAACTTATTAGTATTTCAGTGGAAAGTGTGAGCCTTCTTTTGGCTGATGAGATAGGATTGTTGTTGTTGTTGTTGTTGTTGTTGTTGTTGTGTGTGATTGCTGTCATTTCAGACTTAGGTTGACCCTGAGCAAGGGCCGGGTAAATGACCTTGGAGGGCCGTATCCGGCCCGCGGGCCTTAGTTTGAGGACCCCTGCCCTATACTATCTGACACCCTATAACCCAGAGCAGCTAATGTGATCCAACTACAATGACAGGACATGTGTGCTCCATTGGCCGCAGCTGGAGAGAAGGCAATTGGTATAACATGCAAAATATGTAAACGTGTAAAAGTGGCCATAAGAACAAGATGCTGTTTCCCATCACAATCAAACCAGAAGCCAAGCCTAATGTTGATCTCCAAACAAGATCTATAGTAACTGCCAATATCACCATCTTTATATTTTAGCCTTGTTCCTAACCAGTAAGTGTAAGTCAGCCTTTACTACTCCTGTGCTCACAATCAACATCCAGTTACGAGAATTGCCTGTGTTAGAACAGGCTGGCTTGTTCCTTTACTGCTGGCAATGGAGCTCAGATAGATACTCCTGGGAAGTCTGTAAACAGAAGAACGTGATAAAAGCCACCTCTTTCCCATCGCTTGCCTGTAACATCTGTAGACCAAAACTGTGCTCCTCCAGATGTTTTGGACTCTAGGGTTCTATATCAGGAGAAGGTAATATGGGGTCTAATGGATACACTTTTTCTCGGCCATCTACCATCTCATCCTGACCAAGAGCAGCCCTTTTGGGATCCAAACATTTCCCATCTTTCCTTCACTTTCTGCCTTTGAAAGAGAAGAGGAAGAAAGGGCAGGGAGGGGACTTGGGGAGAACCCCCTCCCTTACGACCCACTCACCCTGCTCCGGCCCACCAAGCGGCCCCCAATTGAGAATGTTTGCTCATGCCTGATTGAAACCATGATGCCACACAGTCCATTATGTCAGCAGGTTTCTTCAAGATGCTGACTGTAGAATCACAGAACTGGAGAATCGGAAGGGACTCGAGGGTCCTATATAGTCCAATCCTTGATAATCTAGGAAACCCACAACTACATCACCTACAACCATGTAGCCTTTGCTTAACGACTTCCAGTGGAGAAGCAGTCAATACCTTCTGAAGCATTCTGTACATAGGATTAACATCTCTACAATTTCCAACTGCAACAACAGCTACAGGTCTGATAGAAAACCAAAGTTACCTGTACTGCAAATCTCAATAATGACAACAACAGCAATAACAACATTCACATTTAGTTAACTTCTAGCTGTGTCTCTCCTTCATCTGAGTGAGCATATATAACCATACCTCGTTTAATGTCTGTATATTAGCAATACCAACTGTACTGAGATAATTTCTACCAGACGCACAGAACAAACAAGCAGACATTGCAGGAGATGGTTAAGCAAAAATTCAACATATTCCCTTGCACTCCATCCCACCCTTTAAACATCAAATTTCTCTGTTCAGGTTGTAAAAGGGGAGGAAGTTACAGCCAGAAAACAACTACGGAGAGAACACGATGTACAGCCTTTGATTTTGCTGAAATCAAGGGAAACATCACTGGTTCAATTATGCATGCAAAACAGACACAACATTACCTAGAACACCCACACAGCAGAATGCACATGTACTATGCCATTCCCCGATATAGTCGAACAAACATCTCTTCCCTTCAGCCTTGGTCTTCCACAAAATACACAGAGTTTCCCCTCCACTGGCACAATTTGTCTGCTTTTCCTATAGCTTTAGGGAAAACACAGATGACTCATTCAAATCCATTACTTACAGCTCTGAGAAATCCTGCGCCTTGGGTTGAAATATCCATAGAATTGCATATAGCAGGGTGGGAATTTCTTACCCTCTGGAAATAGGAAACAAAATTAAAATGTTTCGGGTCCGGCCAGAGATGCTGCTGCTGCCACAACAGATGGGGACCGGTGTCTAGTGTTTTCTTAATTCCCAGGGCAGAGCGACAAGAGAGATGGCAACGAACGCAAGGTAACCCAGGAGAACGCAGACAACAGTTTTATCTGATGCTCGGCGACTGTGAGCCAAGCACGCTCCAGACAATCTAGAGTTGATTATAAGAATCTTTCTATTAACTTTAGAAAGAGGGGCTAATGTCAATGCTGTGACGTAATGTAAAATAAACCATGTGTAGTTTCTGTTTGATCAGTCTACACACTGCCTTGTCAGGGAAAGAAAATATGCCACGCAGATGAACAGTAAACAACAAGTAGTTTACTCTTTGTAGTTCAGAACAACATGTGTACAGTGTGATCAGTTGCATCAACTCACATAATGTGCTTTTATGGGAAATTTAAAATTGTCTTTCTTTGTCCATGTAGATAAACTCTTTCAGCAGCTCATGAAGCAAGAGCACACTCCAAACTCTGTCTCTCTCTCTCTGCTTATCTCAGCAAACACCTTCATAAAAAAATGTAACAGTAACCAAAAGTCCCAGGCTCAGTCCCGACATGAAGCTCAACCAATCAGCTTTGTGCATCTTATGGTGGCGCAGTGGGTTAAAGCACTGAGCTGCTGAGCTTGTTGATCGAAAGGTCGCAGGTTTGATTCCGGGGAGCGGCGTGAGCTTCCGCTGTCAGCCCTAGCTTCTGCCAACCTAGCAGTTCGAAAACATGCAAATGTGAGTAGATCAATAGGTACCGCTCCGGCAGGAAGGTAACGGCGCTCCATGCAGTCATGCTGGCCACATGACCTTGGAGGTGTCTACGGACAACGCCGGCTCTTCGGCTTAGAAATGGAGATGAGCACCACACCCCAGAGTCAGAGATGACTGGACTTAATGTCAGGGGACTACCTTTACCTTTACCTTACACACACACTGACTGATTTCTTGGCATGCTCCAACAAATACTATTGGGGCAAAGCACAAACTTATCCATGTGTGAGAAAGGGATAGTTTAAATATGCATAAGTGAGAGGTTTAGGGTGTATGTGAGATTGGAAACTAAGACAGTGTACTGAGAACAAATTGTTGATCTGGAGAGGGAAGAAGATAGACCTCTACTTTACAAATGTTTGTATTTTTTAAAATATATTGTCAGTGCAATAACATTTTTAAACCGGGGGCATTTATTGGAGAACATAAGACAGGCATGGCTGTAATGATGGTCTGATTAGCAACCGGTCTTATATTAAATTAGTTGCAGCCCAAATGCTACTGCCCTGTCTACTGTTCCCAGCCTTCTGCCAACATGGCATAATGAGGCTTCTGCATTATAATATCATTGCATTCCCTGCAGCAAATTAGGAGGCAAAACAAACTGCAGGAGAGAAAAGGGATGAGAAAATAATGCCAAGAGCCAGCTCTGACAGTTCTTCTACCATGCACCAATCGAACGTGACATCTGTGATTAGCTGTTCTTGATTGTTTCTTCTCTGGAGTTCCCCTGTGTTTGAGTTTTATTTTATACTTCCTGTTATAATTTTAGAGTTTTTTAATACTGGTAGCCAGATTTTGTTCATTTTCATGGTGTCTTCCTTTCTGTTGAAATTGTCCACATGCTTGTGGATTTCAATGGCTTCTCTGTGTAGCCTGGCATGGTAGTTGTTGGGGAATTGTGATGATTGGTATGGTTTCTGGATCTGTGGGTTCATTGGTTAAAGGGGTCACCTGTTCCTGGCTGCTGATTGGTTGAATATTCTTTGGCTGTTGACAAGTGGAGAGGTCTAGTGGGAATGTCAATAAACATCATTGATTAATTTGGAAACCATTTGTGGTTAGGTGTGTTTGCCCACTCTGGGGGCAGAAGTATTGCGAAAGCGAATTGAGTCATGGAGGCAATGGGTGCTCAATCAGTTTATCCCTCAAGATAAGGGTCCCAAAGTGGCATTGGATTAGAATCAATGGGTGCCAGGATCCCATGATGAATCCCAGCAATGCAGACAAAAAAGGGTGTGAAGATAGCCTGATGAGTAAGTGTGCTCCCAGGCATGGATCCTTTGTGGCACAGGAAGATCAGCTGGCAGTGAATCCTTGTTCATTGGGAGAAGTGTAAGAAAGGGGAGATTGTGGTATGTGCATACTTGGTGAAAAGAGTGAAGCAGGACTGGGCGGAATGGCTCTGTTTCTTTTTGAAGTTTCTAAGCAGGAGGCAGGGGACCTCTCCAGGTCATCTATCTAGACCCCAAATCAGGTTCCATTGGCTGGGTTGTCAATAACACTAATGGTCATGCTGTACGTTTTTCAAGCTGCATGACCATGTTCAAGAAGCATTCTTTCCTGACGTTTTGCCTTCATCTATAGCAGGCATCCTCAGAGGTTGTGAGGTTTGTTGGAAACTAGGAAAATGGGGTTTATATATCTGTGGAATGTCCAGGGTGGGAGAAAGAACTCTATGCGGTCAGTGGTTCCCTTGATTTATGGCAAGAACACTTTTCCTCTGGATGGATCTTTGATGGATCTTTGGAGATTTGCTTAAGATGTTTTCTTTAGGAGGCTCTCGGTCTATGGTCAACATATGCTGGAAGTCAATCACGAGATCATCCATGAGAACTTAGAGGTTTTTAATATGTTAAATAAATACTTTTTTAATTAATACTTTTTCCACTTTCATGTGGCTCCTGTGTCCCTATCCCATGCTAATAAGGAGAACAGGTATGCATCAGTCAGGCATGTAGCTGAAGCCCCTCACCCCCCCCCCCCCCCCCCCGAAATTCTCATGGTGGTTCGCGAAAAGGCCTTACTGGTGCATTATTTAAACTGTTATGTTTATTCATATCATGATCTGATCACCATACTCAATATATCCCATATGCATGGGGGTATTGGGGTAACGATACAAAAGGTTTGCTAGGCTAGACCCTCTTTCACTCAGACTCAGCCCCCCCCCGAAACTCAGCCCCCCAACCCCCCCGGAAAAAAATTTCGCCCCCCCCCCCCCCAACGAAATCCTGGCTACGGGCCTGGCATCAGTTCATGTGCAGATTCTGGAAGGATGAAATCTTTAAAGATACTAACCATATTCATGTCTTCCACATCTCTGGTATCCTCACAGGACACTTTTCTCACGTTTAACAGAGGCGTGATTGGCACACTAAGGTGAAGACATGATTTCATTTTAAAAGCTATATCACAGTGGCTTTAATAAGGAAGCTCATCAAAAAGAGGAAGCCACGTCTTTCCCATATGAAAATGCTTGGCATGTTTTTATTCATCCAGTTAATGAATTTTTAGGAATCCAAATGAATCCCAATTTGCACATAATTTCTGGCTATGAGAATATATTGTATTACAATTTCTAGGAAAATATTACTGATAGCCGTAAAACAGACTTTTTTAAAGAAGCAGCTTTGAGCTGTAATTCCTATTATATCAGCCTTTAGCTTTGAGTGAGGTGGGTCACAAACTAATGCCCTCTTTCAAGGCACACCAAGAGGCAAAAATGCTTTTATTGTTGTATTGTCGAAGGCTTTCATGGTCGGAATCACTGGGTTGTTGTAGGTTTTTTCAGGCTACATGACTATGGTCTAGAGGCATTATCTCCTGACATTTCGCCTGCATCTATGGCAAGCATCCTCAGAGTTTGTGAGGTCTGTTGGAATTAGGAAAAAGGGTTTATATATCTGTGGAAGGACCAGGGTGGGACAAAGAACCCTGTCTGCTGGAGCTAGGTGTGAATGTTTCAACTGACCACCTTGATTAGCATATAATGGCCTGACAGTGCCTGGAGCAAACGTTTGTTGAGAGGCGATTAGATGCCCTTGCTTTTATTAAAAGTGAACTCCTACAGCCCAGATATAAAAGTTTTCCGAAGGGCATAATGAGAGGGAGGTTTTGAAAAAATAGAACAAGAGGGAAATAAAACATCATTGGCTTGAGATTGCTACCAAGCCCTTCTGAACCCTTGCGGGAGAGGAAAAAAAACTCACAGTCCTTTATCTGCCTTGTATTTCTGGAAGGGTGAGATGTTTTAACCCAGAACCCAGCTGAGAAGACATGTTAAAGTTACATAACAAGTCTTTTAAAGCCTGAATACTTTACAAAGAGAGAGAGAGGTTTCAACATGATATATAGTAAAAGGATTGGGTTCTGCTTCACTTACTTTGCAGCCACAACCGACATCTACATTGTGCTCATATTGCAGCTCACTGCACAATGCATACCACACTGTGCAGTGAGAGCCTAGGCAGATGCAACAAACACTTGAGAGACTGCACATGCTAATTTCCCTTCTTCTCTGAACTCTGTTGTTACTTGCTGTCAAGTCACCTTCAACTTACAGTTGAGAGACTTCTACTGTCTGTCAGCCTGTTCAGCCTGTGATTGTGTCTGATGTTCATGATGGGAATGGAGATGATGTTCCTGATGGTGGGTCTGGATCTGTTGGCAATGTGGTGAGGGTTTACCTGGGCCCAAGTTAAGCTCAGACGAGAGGCCCGAGCTGTCTCAGGAAGATTCACAAGGTCACATTCCTGGGAAAGGCCCTTCACAGTTTTTCTCAGAGCAACTGTCTGAAGATGATTTGTAAGGCGCAGAAGTTAATGTGAGCCAAGTTAATGAGAGTGTAGATAGAAGGCAAGGCTTTTGTAAACAGAGACAGAGTGCTCAGGAAGAAGATCAGTTCTCTTACAGGAAAAGAGAGACAAGAAACCTTTATCTGGTGGTAAGGTCAAGAGAAATGCTTTCCTTTTGGCTTTGGGATCTGGAAAAGCCTTATATTGATTCATGGGAAGAGTTGCCTCAGTTGGGTCAATGTTGGAATTTCATGACGGTCTTGCTTTCAAGTGTTTTTAGTTTTGTGTACCAAGTTTTTGCCAAGCTCCTGATTTGTGTATTGGATTTTTCATGGATTCTTGTGTCTGTTTCATGGATTTTTATACCTATGGGTGTTGTTTTGCCTTATTTATCGTGTCATCAGCAACCATACCATTGTATTACATTTCTAACAGAGCAAAACAAACACACAGATTAAAAAAAACACAGATTTTGCAAACTTGGTAGTTGGTTAAATGTCCTTTGACCAGTATCTGGCCACTTGGAGTGCCTCTGGTGTTGCCGCAAGGAGGTCCTCCATTGTGCATGTGGCAGGGCTCAGCATGCATTGCAGCAGGTGGTCAGTGGTTTGTTCTTCTCCACACTCGCATGCCGTGGAATCTACTATGTAGCCCCATTTCTTAAGATTGGCTCTGCATCTCGTGGTGCCAGAGCGCAGTCTGTTCAGCGCCTTCCAAGTCGCCCAGTCTTCTGTGTGCCCAGGGGGGAGTCTCTCATCTGGTATCACCCATGGATTGAGGTGCTGGGTTTGGGCCTGCCACTTTTGGACTCTCGCTTGCTGGGTGTTCCAGCGAGTGTCTCTGTAGATCTAAGAAAACTATGTCTTGATTTAAGTTGTTGACGTGCTGGCTGATACCCAAACAGGGGATGAGCTGGAGATGTCTCTGCCTTGGTCCTTTCACTATTGGCTGCTACTTCCCGGCGGATGTCAGGTGGTGCAATACCGGCTAAGCAGTGTAATTTCTCCAGTGGTGTGGGGCGCAGACACCCTGTGATAATGTGGCATGTCTCATTAAGAGCCACATCTACTGTTTTAGTGTGGTGAGATGTGTTCCACACTGGGCATGCGTACTCAGCAGCAGAGTAGCATAGTGCAAGGGCAGATGTCTTCACTGTGTCTGGTTATGATCCCCAGGTTGTGCCTTGAAGCTCATGGACTAATCTTTGTTTTGGAACTTTACTGTTTTGCTAATTTTACTGCTTTGCCTACTTATATTGTTCAATAAACTGCTTGTTGATTTTACCAAGCTGGTGTGGCGTTTAACATCAGAGGTGTCCCTGCTCTGGTGTACGACAACTTCCAAGAACCCTGGTCATAAAATTCTCTGCTCAGGTCTTGCAATCCATGGCTTCTTTGATTGAATTAATCCACTTGCAGTGAGCATCCTTTATCTGAAATACTTAGAACGAATAATGTTTTTGGATTTTGGAATACGTAGCATCCACCAGAGTTTGGTTCCAAAATCCATGGATACTCAAGTCCTTTTGTACAGAATGGCACAGTAGATTTGTGTCACTTATATAAAATAGCAAAATCAAGGCTTGCTCTCTGGCATTTTTTAACATTATCTTCAAGCTGTGGATGGTGGAATCCAGGGATAGGGAAGACTGACTTGATTTACATATATGTACATATTGAGTTATATCAGAGATATTCAGTATACAGGCGCTGATTTTGCAAAGCCCTGAAAAACGCCACATCCAATAATGTAATGCACCACTCAAGATCTATATTGCCTGATGAGTCCTTAGATCTGCTTTCCTGAGCTGTCATTTATTTAGCTGTTATTTATTTATTTACCCTATTTATACACTGCCTTTCTCCACCCCATAGGCGGCTTACATGTATAGGCAACAATTTGATGCAACTCCTTAATACAATTCCTCATGTTGTGGTGACCCCCAACCATAAAATTATTTTCGTTGCTACTTCATAACTGAAAATTTGCTACTGTTATGAATTGTAATGTAAATATCTGATAGGCAGGATATATTTTCATTCACTGAGCCAAATTTGGCACAAATACCTGATATGCCCAAATTTGAATTCTGGTGGGATGGGTTGATTTTATCATTTGGGAGTTGCAGTTGCTAGTATTTATAGTTCACCTACAATTAAATAGCATTCTGAATTCCACCAACAGTGGAATTGAACTAAACTTGGCAGCAGAACTCCCATGACCAACAGAAAATACAGGAAGGGTTTGATGGGCATTGACCTTGAGTTTTGGAGTTGTAGTTCACCTACATCCAGACAGCAATGTGGACTCAAACAATGATGGATCTGGACTAAACTTGGCACAAACACTCAATATGCCCAAAGGTGAACACCTTGACATTTGGGAGTTGTAGTTGCTGGGATTTATAGTTCACCTACGATCAAAGAGCATCCTGAACCCCACCAACGATAGAATTACGCCAAACTTCCCACACAGAACCCCCATGACCAATAGAAAATAATGTGTTTCCTGATGGTCTTTGGCGATCTCTTTGACACCCTCTCACGACCCCCTCCCCCCGTCCAGGGGTCCTGACCCCCAGGCCGAAAAACACTGATTTAGGGCATTATAGTCTAAAGCCTGCATTTTGAATTGTGCTCAGTAGCAGACTGGGAGACAGTTCTCGATTTACAAATGCAATTAGTAAAAGTCAAGGTTTTTAATTGGTTTTACCACTGGCCTATATATGTATACACAAGCATACATATGATCGATCTTAAATCTACCACAGTGCCAGGAATTATATCTACTATAGCCAACAACTTAGGTAACTATCTCTAGTGAAGGAGCCAAGAATCTAATTCAATCTTTTCTTAACAAGTTCGTTTCCTGACAATATATCAGAAGCATCTCTACACAAAAAAACAGCTTTTGCAGAAAACCCAAGCTGCAACACTCACTGCCTCATTATTTGGGTTAATTTAATAAAATAGCACCCAGTACCACACATTTAACATATTTATTTCCCCTCCCCTTCCTTGGGCAGGAAGCAAATTGGGCAAAGAAAGAAAATGAAATGGAAATGGGGTGAAGGATAAAGGTCTTCCAGTCAATTATTATGATTTACTATCTCTAACTCATTACAACTTCAAAAGGGCCCTCCCAGATCAAGCTAAGCATCTGTCCAACTCAGCAAGCTGTTCCAATAGCGGTCAGGCAGATGTTGCAGGGAAGGGCATGGAAGCAACTACAAACTGATTAATTGCATTAACTGAGAGGCAAAACAACCTGCCCACAGCTGACTCAGGCTGTGTTCACATAAAGTAAGCAAAGAGCACAGGTACGTCTCTATGGATTTTTCAGGAGGCTATGCTATATTAACTAGTGTTTATAAACTCTTATATGATATTCATAAAACTTCACATGGTCTATGGATTTGAAGGAGGCAGTTTCCCCTAATGCAGATTTCATCCATCCTTCACTACCATATTTATTTATCGTATCAGAAGCAAGCCAAGGGTACCGTTATATTAAATGTCCTTTGACCAGAAGCTGGCCACTTGAAGTGCCTCTGGTGTTGCAAAAAGAGGTCCTCCATTGTGCACGTGGAAGAGCTCAGACTGCATTGTAATAGATGGTCTGTGGTTTGCTCTTCTCCACACTCGCATGTCGTGGACTCCACTTTGTGGCCCCATTTCTTAAGGTTGGCTCTGCATCTCGTGGTGCCAGAATCTGTTCAGTGCCTTCCAAGTCACCCAGTCTTCTGTGTGCCCAGGGGGGAGTCTCTCATTTGGGATCAGCCATGGATTGAGGTTCTGCGTTTTAGCCTGCCACTTTTGGACTCTCGCTTGCTGAGGTCTTCCTGCGAGTATTGCTGTAGATCTTAGAAAACTATTTCTTGATTGAAGGTGTGTTGGCTGATATCTAAACAGAGGATAGACTGAAGATGTCACTGTCTTGGTCCTTTCATCATTGGCTACTACTTCCTGGCGGATGTCAGGTGGTGCAATACTGGATAAACAGTATAATTTCTCTAGTGGTGTAGGGCGTAGACATCCTATGATAATGCAGCATGTCTCTTTAAGAGCCACATCCACTGCCTTAGTATGGCCAGATGTGTTCCATACTGGGCATGCATACTCAGCAGCAGAGTAGCAAAGTGCAAGGGCAGATGTTTTAACTGTGTCTGGTTGTGATCCCCAGGTTGTGCCAGTCAGCTTTCTAGTACCCACTTTTTGCTTGATATACAAGCAGTGCTTCTTGTAGGTCGGAGCAATGTCCAGGGTAACTCCCAAGTATTTGGATGTGCTGCAATGCTCCAGTGGGATTTTTTCCCAGGTAATCCTCAGAGAGCAAGATGCTTGACTGTTCTTAAGATGGAAAGCAGAAGCGGCTTCACTACCATAATTCTGCATTATTCTTAGCTGCCATTGCCAACTCTACTTAAAGGCAGATAATTCTCCCTTTTTGGATTATAATTACATCCAGAACCACCTAGCCAACATCAACATTAGCTGGGAGGGGGGGGGGGACAATAATTGCAAATCAAATTAGGAACTTGTCCAATATCTAAGTAAAGATGCTACCGGATCCCAGTTTGGAATTCCATTGTAAAAGTGTTCTACGTAAGTGTCTCAATGCTATTCAGTCTCTTTTAGGAGAAGATATTTTATTCTGTATTTAGAACAAATTGTATTGAATATAAAATCACTCTTTATTGATGGAAGATGTTCAGTTCCCTCCATGAGTAGAAACACAGTCTCAGCTGCTCATCAGTTTTCTTTGATTCCCTCAATAAGATAATTGAGGGCATACGGGTTTTGTCATGTAAAGCATTGGATGATCTGTTCTCGAACTGTATCTTCTGGACAACTGTGCTATTTTTGCCATTTGGAGCTAGGGAAGGAATTTAGATAACCTCTCCAAAAGCGTTCCTCTTAGCACAATAATTGCATATTGCACCTGTTGCAAATCCAAAAGTGGAAAAAACTATGAATTAAAAATGCTATTTTTTCAGACATTAAACTATGAAAGAAGCACTCCGATTCCCATTTTACACAAAAAGCTAAATTGAGTTAGAAATACAAGAAAAATAACAACCACCTATCTGCTTCAGAACAGGATCACCTTGTTCATGGTGAATAATTATGATATGATCTGAAATCAAGCCAACAGATCCCCCAGAATTTCAGATAAACATCTTAACACCTCTCAACAAAAGATTTTCCCAGGCTCAGCCAGGCCTTCAAATGCTAATGAAGGTGGTCAGTTGAAACATTCACACCTAGCTCCAGCAGAGAAGAGCTCTTTGCCCCACCCCAGCCATTCCACAGATATATAAACCCATTGTCCTAATTCCAACAGACCTCACTACCTCTGAGGATGCTTGCCATAGATGCAGGCAAAATGTCAGGAGAAATGCCTCTAGAATATGGCCCTATAGACCGAAAAAACCCACAAGAACCTAGTGATTCCAGCCATGAAATCCTTCGACAATACATTAAACAGCATTAATCGTTCTTGCTGATGGATTTGTAAGTTCAGAGCAAAATGAACCAGCAATTAGCAGACTCTTCAGGAGAGTAATCTACTGAATCCCTTTATGCCCTCGATGAGAGCTATGGGATTTAGGTTATGAATGCTCCAACTCTTGGATTACACCATAATTATGCAGGTGCTTTTCAGTCAAGCAAGAATATTATTTGAGAGGAAACTAAAATAGGTTCTCCTCCAGATTTGTCATACCAATGTAAACGTTTGTAGTGGTTGTGTGCAGTTGTTACCAGTAACTAAAACTACCAAGATATATAAACATATTTTAATTTTGCTTATATTTTTGGAGTTGTGTGGCAATATATTTTGAAATTCATTTATTTGTCTGTTGTTTTGCTCTAAGGCCCCTTCCACACAGCTGTAGGAAGTCCACAGTGAACTGGATTATATGGCAGTGTGGACTCAGGTAACCATTCAAAGCAGATGCTCTACTCCAAACTCAAGAACGGAAAACGGAATGTTGGTGGGCAGGAAAAGAGATTTAAAGATGGGCTCAAAGCCAACCTTAAAAACTCTGGCATAGACTCTGAGAACTGGGAAGCCCTGGCCCTTGAACACTCCAGCTGGACGTCAGCTGGGACCAGCAATGCTGTAGAATTTGAAGAGGCACGAATGGAGGGTGAAAGAGAGAAACATGCCAAGAGGAAGGCGCATCAAGCCGACCCCGACCGAGACTGCCTTCTGTCTGGAAACCAATGCCCTCACTGCAGGAGACGATGCAGATCAAGAATAGGGCTCCACGGTCACCTGCGGACCCACCGCTTGGACGCCGATCTTGGAAGACAATCCTACTCGGACAACGAGGGATCCCCTTGATTTAAATGTTCAGAAGAACCTACTAGAACCCTACTGGGTGACCCCATGAACTTCATAGGATTTTCTCAGGGCGCTTCCAGACAGCAGCAAATCATTTATTTATTTATTTATTTATTTATTTGCTTTACTTTACTTTACTTATATACCGCTGTTCCCAGCCCGAAGGCGACTCACGGCAGTTCGCAACAAATAATGGGTTTTACTCTGGGTTTTACTCTGGGGCAAAAAATCCTGGGTTTTACTCAAATCATGGGTTTTACTCTGGGGCAAAAAATCCTGGGACTTCAGAAGAAGTCCACGTACAGACCTGTTGGTCTCAGGATTTCTGCCTCCATTGTCGACACATGCTGCTTTTGCACTTTCTTCTTTCACCTTGGTTATAAGGCTCCTGAGCTCCTTCTCACTTTCAGCCATCAAAGTAGTATCATCTGCATATCTAATGCTGTTAATGTTTCTTCCAGTAATTCTAACTCCAGCCATGGATTCGTCAAGAACTTGTCACAATTATGATCCACACCGTCAAAGGATTTAGAATAGTCAATAAAACAGAAATTGATGCTTTTTGGAAACTCCCTGCCTTCCTCGATTATCCAGCAGATGTTGGCAATTTGGTGTCTTGTTCCTCTGCCTTTTCTAAACCCAGCTTGTACATCTGGCAACTCTCACTCCATTGTGTCGCTGGAGTCTAACTTGCAGAATCTTGAGCATCACTTTACTGGCATGTGAAAAGTGTCACTGTACAAAAATTTGAACATTCTTTAGTGTTTCCCTTTTTTGCAATGGGGATAGGTTGATTTTTTTTCCCAATCTGAAGGCCATTCTTGTGTTTTCCATATTTGCTGGCATATGACACCTTGACAGCATCATCTTTCATTTTCATTAGGCAATGCTTAACAGTGAACACAACTCATTGTTCTAATTCAGAATTATTATTCTAATTCAGAATTATTCTACTCCTAATTCAACATTTGTCTGCATGAGAGACAGTGCCTTCAAGTCACCTGTTGACTTGTGGAAACTCGATGCACTTCAGAGGATTTTCTTCGGCAAGCAATACCCCGGGGGTGGTTTGCCATTGTCACTTTATAAAGTATAGCCTACAACAATTGATATTCCTCAGTGGTTTCCCAACCAAGTACTAACTAGGGCAGTTTATTGTACTGCTGAGTCAAGCATAAATTACTCATAATGCAATTATATAAATTTCTATTAGCCTGGAATATTATTTTCCAAATAATGGGTCAGGGAATTAAAAAATACCTTATCTTAAGTATTATATTCATCATTCTAAAAGAAAATATTTCAGATTGCTTTTTCTATTTTTTCACATGCACACAAAAAGAGTCTTTAGAGGAAAAAGGAGAGGAATGGGATTTTTAGCTGATTCTTTTTCCTTTTCCCCCCAAGGCTTTTTGTATTTCTCACTCTGAAATGGCTAAGAAACTACAGATCTAAAGCAGAGCTGTGGTTCGTGTTAGCAAAGAGCAGCAGAGGGAGCTCAGAGCTTTGCTAAGCAGTGCCCGCATTTATATTCTTGAAAAGGCCAAAGCCCCATAGACTCCAAATTGGGACACTTATAGAAAACTGGAGAGGGGGAGGGAGTTAATGATGCCATGCTGGTGTGTGAAGGGAAACCAGTAGCCTTTCTCTCAGATCTGCCTAAATGCAGCTCTTATCGACTCCTGGGGATAAGAGAAATTTCTTCCAGTAAAGCACTGTGCATTGACTTCCAGAACGGGCGCATTAATGGCTTTTAATGGACAAACAACACGCCTCCCTTCGCCCAGTGCTCCAGCACTTGCATATGCTATTAAGACCTAGACAGACCTTTCCATGTGCTTTGTATGCTAAGATGATTCACAGGCCTCCCAAGCTATGACAGAGCCTTTGGAAGGGGAAGACAACAAAGCAGCTTCCCTAATGTATGCCCAAGGCAACAGAATTGTATTACTATTGTAACTGTTGGGGCTTTATATAAATACAAGTCAATGTACAAGGTAAGTTTTAATATATACACTACAACAGGGTTGGACTAAATTATCCAACCTTGTGCAACAGGTAAAACCACTGAGCAGCTGTACTTGCTATCAGGAAGGTAGGTGGTTCGAATCCGTGGGACAGAGTGAGCTCCTGCCATTAGCCCCAGCTTCTGCCAACCTAGCAGTTTTAAAACAGGCAAATGTGAATAAATCAATAGGTACTGCCGCTGCAGGAAAGGCATAAGACGCTCCATGTAGTCATGCTGGCCACATGACCTAGGAGGTGTCTATGGGCAACACCAACTCTTCAGTTTAGAAATGGAAATGAGCATCACCCTGAAAGCCAGAGATGAAGCCTTTACCTTTATCTGTGTATCTGTGTGTCATTGTTTCTAGGCACTGAATGTTTGCCTTTGTGTCTGTATATGGTGGAAGTTAGAGCAGAATATGAATAAAGTATTATTATTATTATTATTATTATTATTATTATTATCCTTGGTGTACACTAAGATCCCAGTATCTATGGGCATATACTCCTCAACTTATCATGGAAACAATAAAATAATAATAATAATAATAATAATAATAATAATAATCTTTATTTATATTCCACTCCATCACCCCAAGGGGATTCATAGCGAATTACATAATACATATTTGGCAAGCATTCAGTGACGTTGTACAATTAACAAAGACAGACAATACATAAACAGAGGCAAGGCTTCCCTCTTTTTCATTTCCGGCATCTGGGGGTTGTGCTCGACTCAGCCACAGGGAGGAGCTGTTGTTCCATTTTTCCTACCAAGGAGCCTGTTGTCCATGGACGCTTTCCTGATCAAATTGCTGGCATGTCTTCAGGGGCGCCTTTTACCTCCCCGCCAAAGCAGTACTTATGTATCTACTCACACTGCTGTTTTCAAACTGCTAGGTAAGCAGAAGCTAAGGCTGACAGCAGGCGCTCACCCCAACCCATGGCTTAAACTGCCAACCTTCTGGTCGGGAAGATTTTCTGTAGATGGCAGTTTAACCCACTGTACTAACCGAGGCAACTTTTAATAGCAAACTCTATTGAAATGAATTGAAATGAATGGCTTTTGCTAGACATTCTCATAGAGTCAGAAAATACCTAGAGAGAGATATTTTTTGCAGATGCTGATAGCTAAAATCACAGGCACTGGTCCTGTGAGGATGGGGCTTGTACTATATCTTCTGATTTTAGAGTTTTATGATTGTATGATCTGCCAGCCAATGGCATTTATATGTGAACAGTGGTGTTCCAGAATACTAATATAAGCAAGGCAAAGAATATATAACTGAAATTCCACTTATCTTTCAAGGTGGACAAAGGTGGAATGCATGAGTGTCTTCCATGTTTTCAGCACAACAACAGACCTGTAAACATAGGTTTGGTTGCAAGCTACTTACTGACCCAGAGTCACTATATGGGAAGGGCGACCCTATCCAAGACTTAAATTCCAGTATAAAGAAACACCAATCCACAAAGAACCAGCTTAGTTTATTAGCTCTCATTCAGCTTGTTACCGTGCTCTGACCTACAAGAAGCACTGCCTGAACACCAAGCAAAAAGTGGGTGCCAGAAACAATATCATACGAAAGCTGACCGGCACAACCTGAGGGTCACAACTAGGCACAGTGAAGACATCTGCCCTTGTGCTGTGCTACTCTGCTGCTGAGAATGCCTGCCCGGTGTGGAACACATCTGACCACGCTAAAACAGTGGATGTGGCTCTTAATGAGACATGCCGCATTATCACGGGGTGTCTGCGCCCTACACCACGGGAGAAATTACACTGTTTAGCCGGTATTGTACTACCTGACATCCGCCGGGAAGTAGCAGCCAATAGTGAAAGGACCAAGTCAGTGACATCTCCAGCCCATCCCTTGTTTGGGTATCAGCCAGCATGCCAACAACTTAAATCAAGAAATAGTTTTCTAAGATCTACAGAGACATTCGCTGGAACACCCCAGCAAGTGAGAGTCCAAAAGTGGCAGGCTCAAACCCAGAACCACAATCAATGGCTGATACCAAATGAGAGACTCCCCCCTGGGTACACAGAAGACTGGGCGACTTGGAGGGCACTGAACAGACTGCGCTCTGGCACCACGAGATGCAGAGCCAATCTTAAGAAATGGGGCTACAGGTTGGAATCCACAACATGCGAGTGTGGAGAAGAGCAAACTACAGACCACCTGCGGCAATGCAACCTGAGCCCTGCTACATGCACAATGGAGGACCTCCTTGCGGCAACACCAGAGGCACTCCAAGTGGCCAGGTACTGGTCAAAGGACATTTAATCAACTACCAAGCTTGCAAATTCTGTTTTGTCTGTCTGTTTGTTTTTGTTAAAAATGTAATACAAGTGTCTGGTTGCTGATGACACGATAAAAAGCTCGTTACAGCACTCATAGGACTCCAATGAGAAGCAAAGTTGAATAGTCATGGCACCCAACCCCAATGACATGCCACAATAGTTTTAAATTAAGTTCACAGCTTAATAGTCATGGGGCTCAACAGAAATTATCCAGTGCCATTTTGACTTGTTGACAGGAGTTGCACCATCATTATCCCCCGACCCTAAGATGACGTGATCAATGGTTCCAAAGCAACAGAGACATCTAGGAAGCTCAACGCCGTAGCATTCCATTTCAGTGCTGTATCCTGGTCTGAAATTGTCTTTGTCAAGCCACCACATGCTCAGACAAGTTGCCCAGAATGGGGATATTAGCAATAGGGCATCAGTTCTTGCATATCTTTGGGGCAGAGAATGAACTTCAGGCTGAATCAAGGAAACAGACACATTCCCCAACAGAGCATAGCATTCTCCACTCCTTTTAACCTGTCTTATCCTGTCTTTAAAAGTGCACATTCATCTAAATCGGTGTCCCCATCGCAACCTGCATTGCAGATCTTGCACTGACCAGGCAGTTGGGCTAAATAGCTTCCAGAGATATCTCCAACTGGGTGATTCTACAGCAGAGGAGCTGAAAATAGGCAATCTATGGTGTAGAAGAAGGCAGCCAACCAAGGCGAGAGAAATGATATAAGAGTGACAAGAACAAAACTGATGGAGAGGAATATGAAAGACAAGGGGAACATGGGACGAATGCAAAAAAATACAGTTATATGTACCGTCAGCACAAGCCTTTACATGTTTATTCGGAAGTCATTCCTGCTGAGCCTGCTGGGAAAATGTACTTCTGAAATGTGGTTATACTTAATGCCCAGGTTTTTCCTTCTGCTGTGAATTAGAATTGTTTTATGTGTAACTGAGAATGCATCCTGGATCAAAAACCCATAAAGCACCTTTTAGGAGCATAAAAAGGAGCAAGGGAGAGGGATTCAAAACAAAATGTGGCAGCACCTTTAAGACTAATAGGGTTTTATTTCAGCATGTGTTTTCATTGAGATAAATGCATAGTACCAAGGACTGCATCCAAAGCACAGGTTTATATCCACTAGACTTGTGTACTAATCTGTTTTAGCCGTTTTACTTTGGCAAAACTGGCTTCTTCGGCTCTACTGGGTGGCCGTATTGGCAAGAGCCTAGCTATCACATTTTCCCGGCCATAACAGGACCATGTGGCAACCGATCATGGCTCCTCCTCCCCTATTCGGCATCACAGTTAGGTCCTGGCTCCAGAGTATTTAGTTACCCCTACTCAATTGCGTATTTATCGGCTGACGTCCAAAAACTCCATCCGGCTGCATGCCTGTTTTTGGGAGGTGCGCAAAAACGGATATGGGAGTCTACCAGTATCCGGCCAGCAGAAACCGATCAAGATTCAGCTGAAATGCACAAGCTTAATATCCACTATATCCATTAAAGAAGTGGGGTAATATCAATTCAGTACTGCGTCCAAGGAAATAGGGTTATATCCACAAAAACTCATGCTAAAATAAAAACCAGTTGGTCTTAAAGGTGCTGCCACATTTTTTCCACCCACTCCCTTCTTTTTTATGCTGCAAAAATCCTCATAACTATGTTACAAACTGCATTGAGTCCCCCCAGGGGTGAGAAAATATATAAAATTATATTTACTATATAAATACAGTAAATAAATAAATAAAATGATGGCTGAAAGTGAGAAGGAGCTGAGGAGTCTTCTAACCAAGGTGAAAGAAGAAAGTGCAAAAGCTGGGTTGCAGTTAAACATAAACAAACCAAGATTATGGCAACCAGATTGATAATTGGCAAATAGAGGGAGAAAACGTGGAGACAGTAGCAAACTTGGTATTTCTAGGTGCAAAGATAACTGCATATGTGGACTGCAGCCAGGAAATCAGAAGACATTTACTTCTTGGGAGGAGAGCAATGACCAATCTCGATAAAATAGTTAAGAGTAGAGACATCACACTGGCAATGAAGATTCACATAGGTAAACCAATGGTATTCCCCATAGTAACCTATGGATGCAACAGCAGGACTTTAAGGAAGGCTGAACGAAGGAAAATAGATGCTTTTGAACTGTGGTGTTGGAAGAAAATTTTGAGAGTGCCTTGGACCGAAAGATCAAACCAGTCCATACTCCAGGAAATAAAGTCTGGTTGCTCACGGGAGGAAGGATATTAGAGGCAAAGATGAAGTACTTTGGCCACATAATGAGAAGAAAGGAAAGCTTGGGGAAGACAATGATGCTGGGGAAAATGGAAGGAAAAAGGAAGAGCGGCCAACCAAGGGCAAGATGGATGAATGGCATCCTTGAAGTGACTGTCTTGACCTTTAAGGAGTTGGGGGTGCCCATGGCCAACAAGGAGCTCTGGCATGGGTTCGTCCATGAGGTCACGAAGAGTCAGAAGCGACTGAACGAATAAACAACAACAAATATGTTGTAAAGATATCCTAATCAGACTCCTTCCTTTTTCAAATAAAATAAGTTTATTAATGCAATAGACTACTTTGTGTATTTGATTTCAAATCTTAATATGGTTAGGAAAGTCACTGGGTGACTTAGGGCCAATCACTATCTCTTAGCCTAATCTTCTGAACAGGTTTATTACAATAGATCCAAGTGGGAGGACCATCTATGTTGCCTTGAGCTCCTTGAAAGAAAAGGCAACATAAATGTAACAAATCATAAATTCTTTTCGGAGATTAAAGAGAATTTGGTGGTTTCTGTGGCTTTTCTTTAGCTTTTTTTTCACCAACTGTAATTCTTAACTCTTGCGCCTGAAAAACATTTGCCAGCAGCAGCTTAGCAAACAGCTTTAAAAACAAAAATGCAGAACGAATAGTAGAGAACTGTGAGCTGAAGTCTCAGACATTTGGTTGTAGGTTTTGTTGTATGCTAATCAAAACAAATGGGTTCCATTTGGATACTGTTTTTGCAGTTGGAGCTAAAGACGTTCAGACAACAAAGCTATTACTTTTTTATTATTATTTCATTTTAAAAGTCCACTACTGGTGGAAATTACCATACTACAGAGTGAAGAAACTGGAGGCTGTTTTGTCGACTGAAATATCTTAACACTTTCGAAAGCTCTGTAGATGGGTGATAATATGAGAAGACCATGGTAAGACGCTGTCATATTGAGTGAGTCATCTCACTCAGAATTATCTTCACCAGGGAGGCATTTTGACCTGCAATACCTATATCTCTTCATTATTGGTTGGGACTGGTAGGAATAGCAGAAGACATATGGAAGGGGAGCAAAGGTTGGTCATCATGCATGGATGTCAGTCCTAACCATATTTGATAGAACTATTTAAGTAGTCTAGTCACAGTCAGCTGCAAAGAAAGCTATTCATCTCTATAATGATATGACACTGACTTAAGATACCACTAAGCATAGGAAAATTGCTATTCCATCTTTGCTCTAAAAGCAGGGTCTTTACGGCCATAACTCCAAAGCTTCAAAAACACCTCCTTAAGGAGATATGAATATCTCCCCCACAACTGGGCTTCTATGGGCCCTATCACAACCCACTGTTATGACACTATTTTTCCAATAACTGCCACAGCAACCAGGGGAGGGTTGACAATTTGGGGGGGGGGGGTTGAAAATTTTGGGGAGGGTTGAAAATTTGGGGTGGGGGGTTGAAACCTGCCTCCTAGCTCACGCTGAAGCAAAGAGCACAGCAGGGGCAGAGCAACCTTCAATAGCCTGCAGCTCCACCCCTGTCAACCACCTCCACCAAGTCTGGCCTCCTTAATGAGAGCATTCACCCAACCAACTTGGTTGCTTCACTACATCGGCTATTGCTGCAAGTAATGACAGTGTGAATAAATTGTCAATATTTGCTTGAGATATTGCTTACAGTTCTGGAGGGACTCTTAATTTTTTGCATCTCATAGACTTAGCATGGGGATTTGGTTAACCAGTTAAAATTCATGAGTAAACCAGGTTTTTAAAAAAATCTGAAACATTTGGGGGGGGGGTTGAACCCCTAACCCCCCCCTCGCTCAGCTAGGCAACGTTCCTGCCTAAATTTTTATTTTAGTTCAGAGAGCTTAGCATACTCTCTTATGCTGGAGTATCTTAAACTGCAAATCCCTGGACTCCATAGWAATTTGCATCATTGGAAATAGCAACCTTCTACAAGCCTCCTATACTAGTTATTTGTTATGTATATAATTCAGGTTGCTTACTATATTGTATATGTCTGTATTGGTATGCAGTCTTCCCTTAATTCTATGTTGTTTGAGGTTGTGGGAGGGACTGCAGACCATGTGATCATATCTGGGACTATTCAGTCTTAGACTCCATTTTAGAAGTGTCAGAGTTGCAGTGYATTGTGTTGTGTTTGAYGTTTGTAAATAAACCAACTACTGRTATGTTACTTTTAATGAAGACTACTTATTTTTGTCTCTTGAGAGCATGATTTAAAATCAAATATATTTTATGGGAAAGTAGATGTTTGGGGGGAACTGAAATAACATTTATAAAAATCTGTTATATATTTTGTGTATTGCCATAATAGTTTCTAGCAAGTCTAAAGGGAAATTAGATCAGCAACATCCCTCCTTTCCTTYAGAAGGAAATTAAAAACATGGATTTGGGACCAGGCATTTGGGCAATCTGGCAGATGAATAAAGGACTATGACGACCGATAAGAATAGATAATGTAGAACAAAATATGGACTCTGAGTTGGCGAACGCTGAGCTTGAGATTGGTTTATTGACCCTATATATTGATTGTTTTAACTGTCTTAATTGCTTTAATTGCTATTTTACACGTTTATTTGTATTATTGTGTAGGCATCGAATTGTGCCTTTTTGTAAGCCACCCTGAGTCCCCCCTCGGGGGTTGAGAAGGGTGGGGTAGAAGTACACGAAATAAATAAATAAATAAATAAATAACCAGGTATATCAGTCTAACAACTGAGAGATCTAATTTGCCTTGCATGAACACTAGTGGATATATACCACTAAAGAGAAGATTGACTCAAATGAGTTTTTAGCTCTTCTCTGGAAGATCAGACTTTACAAAAAGGTTATGATTTTCCAAATAGTAGTTTGTTTGTTTTTTTTTCATGTCAGGAGTGACTTGAAAAACTGCATGTCTCTTCTGGTGGGAAACCCTGATGTTTTACCATCCTTGTGGGAGGCTTCTCTCATGGCCTCGCATGGGGAGCTGGAGCTGACAGAGGAAGCTCATCCGCACTTTCCCTGGATTTGAACCTCTGGCCTGTCAGTCTTCAGTCCTGCCAGCACAAAGAAGCTCCAAACGGTAATGAATGCCAATAAGTCTCCAAAATGCCAGGCTTCCAAAAGGCTTTGGAGATTCTGGTTTTCCAAAAAGGTTATGATCTCAAAGGTCATAGTTTTCCCCAAAGCCATGGTAGTTCAAGTGGAATAATAGTGCTATAAATGGGCCTTAAAGAGATTACTAAATGTTTTCTTTCTCACCAAGCATGTTGGTGATTGAGACTAGATTTACAGTGCCATATCATGCAGTTTGAAACTGCGTTATATCCTCAGTGTAGACTCACACAGTACAATTTACCCATATTGAGCTGCATTGTGTAAGTCTACACTGACCATATAATGTAGTTTCAAACTGCATTATAGGGTACTGTAATGTACTTTAACTGCACTGAATTGTATTATATGGATCTAACCCAGGCACGGGCCAACTTGGGGCCTTCAAATGTTTTGGACCCCAACTCCCACAATTCCTAACAGCTGGTAGGCTGTTAGGAATTGTGGGTGTTGAAGTCCAAAACACCTGGAGAACCCAAGTTGACCCATGTCTGGTTTACACTGAGCATATAATGCAGTTGCAGACAGATCCAGCCATGGTTCTGGTTTTTGTCTAATTTCACTTTTTAAAGAAATGATTTCCAGGATTACATCAGTTCATTGAAATGGTTTAATGCATAAATAAATGGGGGATTTTGACAGAGCTAAATGTGTCATTTCATGTGATAGGAAAAAACCCATCTCCTGACAAGATGCTCCCTGACAGAGTTCAGCTGGCATTAAGACACCATATTTTCCTTGTCACTGTATCAGTGATCATTTTTATGCATGCCTTTTTTGCTCACGCAGATGGTGAGTTCTGGCCATTGGTCCTAGCCCAGTTTACTTTTTTCTGTTTACTTTTGAGATGCCCTTTTTATAAATAAGAGAGGAGTAATATTGCAGTTTGGAAACAGTGCCTTGTGTCTGAGCAAATGTTAGGAGAGATTGCTGTTGAATCATCACAGGCATCAGAGGCATGAGCATGCAGCTTTGCAAGGGAACGCTCTTTGCATTAATTGTTGACTGGTAATTCTGCTGGCACAACTCCCTGGCCTGGTGCTGTGCGTATAAATAGGCTGAAGGGCAAACAAACAAATTATTATGAAAGAACAATTTTCCCCATTCTCTTTGCAACTGCAAGATTCTGTCGAGGGGCTAAAGCCAACAGAGACTTAGGCGGCCAAACCAACCACTGTAAGAGGTGTTGCAAAGGTTACAGACTTCGTAATTACATTTTTTCCACTGGTATGAACTCTGAACAAGTTTCATCTTTACTTGAAAATGAAGTGTTTACTGTAGTTCATGGCACGACTTGGTTATCATTGAGGAAACACTGACCAGAGGCTGTGGACTATATATCCCATACTTCATGATTACACTGAGTGAGAAGACGAAAGCCACAGTTTCCTATCCTTGGATCAGCCACTGTAGTACTAGGCACATTTCCAACTTATAAGCTTTGGAAAATGTAAACCTTCATAACCTTTTGGATATTTTATGATCTTTGGAAAGGCATGACCTTGTTAGAAGTCATAACCTTTTGACAAATGATGCCATAACCTCTTAGTTAAAATCATGATCTATTAGAGTCATAATCTTTTGGGAAAATGGCATTCAAACAAGGCAATTAAGTTTCTCCGCTGCTAAACTGATGGACCTAGATATGTCTTTGAACTATTAGGGACAGAGATATACCAATGCACGCGTGTGCGCGCGCACACACACACACATTTAATCGCATACAATGAGACACACAAATACAAACAAAGGCAAAGGCTTCTCCTTCCATTTCTGGCTACTGGAGGCCAGACTAAACAGTTCTTTAGTTGCCCAAAACATATACTCTCCTTTAAAATATATTTGCCTTTAAATCATGCTCTCAAGAGACAAAAATAAGAGACTTCTTTAAAAATAACGTAGTTTGTTTACTCACAAACTTCATGTATTCAGCATACAGGTACTTTGCTTATCAGTTCTGCTACAGATAGGATTTGAAGTAATTTTTCTGTGCAGATAACACACAGAATTAACAGTCAGTAACATTCTGTAATCTAAAGCATTTATCTGTTCTGCGAGTCTAATAAAGACTTTCTCTAATCTGGAAGTCCAATGGAGTCTCTAAGCATACTGTTCCTATGTAAAGGTAAAGTTTTTTCCCCTGACATTAAGTCCAGTTGTGTCCAACTCTGTGGGTTGGTACTCATCTCCATTTCTAAGCCAAAGAGCTGGTGTTGTCTGTAGACACCTCCAAGGTCATGTGACTGGTGACCGCATGGAATGCTGTTACCTTCTCACAAGAGCGGTACCTATTGATCTACTCACATTTGCATGTTTTCAAACTGCTAGGTTGGCAGACACTGGGGCTAACAGAGGGAGCTCACGCTGCTCCCCGGATTCGAACCTGTGACCTCTTGGTCAGCAAGTTTAGCAGCTCAGCACGTTAACCCGCTGCATCACTGGGGGCTCCCTTGATTGGGACATTACCATTCCCTAAAATAAAAAAGTAGATTGATGCATTTTCAAAAGCAGTATGTGCATTGTACACACCTAGATAGGATAGGTCACGTCTGCTGAAGTCTAAAGCATACTGTTCCTTCTGAAATCTAAAGAACACAGTTTCTAAAAATGGAGTCTGAGTTCTGAACAATCCCAGTTCTGATCACATGGTCTGCAGCCCCTCCCACAAGAAAGAGTTAAGGTAAAATTGCATACCAGTACACATATATAATACAGTAAACAATCTGAATTATATGCATAAATAACTATGGAGGCTTGAAGAAGGTTGCTATTTCCAATAGTAGGAAAGTAAAATAACTTAATCTCCCAATAAGAGTGCCAGTGTAGTATGCTGGTTTGAATGGTTGACTCTGGATACAAGGCTTTGATTCCTCACTCAGCTATGGAAACCTTTGGATGACCATGGGTAAATCAAAATTTTTAGCCCCAGAAAATCCCATTAACTTGAATGACATCATAAATTGCAAAAAATAAATAAATTGAAAACACACAACAACAACCCCAATAAGTCAATGGACGGAAATGGCCATATTTGGAACTAAACAGAACAAATGGGAGCCTTCTGAGAGCAAGAAGCAGGCTAGTAAAAAAAAATAATCAAAATTACACTGAAAACACAGAGAGCTGACAAAAAAGAGACAAATTGCTTAGCTTGACCATGGAGAGCTGCTGAGTTTCTGTTTTAGCCACAAAAGGAAGGAGTCTCAATTCATTTGCAGTCAGAATAGAAGCTGAGCAACTTGACAGACAAGGAAATTGCTGGTTGCCAATCGGAATCAGGTGACTGGTTTGGTACTGTTGGCAAATATTGGGAAACAAGAGAGTGAAAAAGCCATGGGATTGCTCTGCCCAACTGGCTATATGCCAGATTAGATGGACTTTCTATATGGCATACATCACAAAGTGCCAATCAGCATATATGTATAATGTAATACACACACATGCATTCTAAACAATAGACTGCATAACACGCTACAATGCACATAAGGAATCCAAATCTGACATAACACAGACAGCACACATGCAATATAAACAGTAGAAACACTGCACATAAAATCAAAAGGAAAACACAGCACAGTGCAAACATTACTCAGTATAAATAAAAGGAAAACAGAGCACAAGAAGCATCCAGGTAGTAGATATTCTCTTTCACTACAATATGTAGGGGCTGACATACTAAAATCTTAACTGTAACCTCTGTGTGGGTCTTTTCAAGTTGCTTGTCACCTTACGAATGAGATAGGATTTGCTTAAGCAAGGAAGACATAGACTGGGATGAGCTGGTTCTACCCAGAGATGCCCAGGCTTCTCACTTCACAGACAGTGCGAAGCAAGTTATTATTTTTCATTTTTGTAAAGCCTTCAGATTTTAAAATATATCCTCAAATAGTCCCATATCCCCCTAATGACACCTCCCAAAAGCAGGTAGAAGTAACAAGTGTGGTATGTGTATATACAAATGCATATACACATACCACACGTACAAATCATAGAATAATAGAATCATAGAGTTGGAAGAGACCTCGTGGACCATCCAGTCCAATGCCCTGCCAAGAAGCAGGAAAATCACATTCAAAGCACCCTTGGGAGATGGCCATCCAGCCTCTGCTTAAAAACCTTCAAAGAATGAGCCTCCACCACAATCCAGGGCAGAGAGTTCCACTGCTGAACAGCTATCACAGTTCAAGTGGAATCTCCTTTCCTGTAGCTTGAAGCTATTGTTCCGCATCCTAGTCTCCAGGGCAGCAGAAAACAAGCCTGCTTCCTCATCCCTATGACTTCCCCTCACATATTTATACATGGCCCTCATCATGTTTCCTCTCAGCCTTCTCTTTTGAAGGCTAAATATGCCCAGCTCTTGAAGCCGCTCCTCATAGGGCTTGTTCCCCAGACCCTTATGGCACTCCACTCGTCACTTCTAAACAATAGCACTGAAACATTTTAAAGCTAATGTTACAACATTGTTAACTCCCAAACCAACATATTATAAGTGACAGTGTTTCTTATTATAGATACTTGTAAAACATCAGTTTTAAGCTCCGGTGCTTTCCCTGTATTCCCAGGAGGCAGCTGTGATGAGAGATGTTTTTATGCAATTCAGCTCAGCATGTCAATCATGACCTTTCCTGAGTCAACCTGACTTTGCAACAATCCGCCCTTGCCTTAGTTAAATCATATCTCAACCACTGCAATGTCATACTGCATAGCTATCCCGGTTGGGTAGAGAAAACCCCAGTAAATCCTTTGCAACCTTGCTTTCTCAGTTGCTCTTAAAGAGTCCCGGTTACACTGCCTTAGTCCCACGTTTGCCTTTTGTTCTTAACTTCATTCACTGTAAGCAGAGTTAAAATGCAGAGGTTAATTTGCATTCAATTGACTCAGTGTGGGAGGAAGCAGAGACTTGTTTTTCCTCTGTGTAAAGCTATCTGTGATAATAGCGGTAGGTTTTAGGCATGATATAGTAACTGGTACATCTTTATAGATTTGAAACACAGCTTGTGTGTGTTTGTGCTCACAAAACTCGAAAAGTAGTTGGTTAATTGATTTGACATTTTGACACAACTTTGCATGTGTTTTAATAGTAAAATGCAATTTTGAGAAAATCTGTGTTGCCCATAGCAACCACTCACAATCTGGCTTTCATTTCACCAGTATAAGAAACAAAAACTGAGCTCTAGCAACCAAACGCTGTGCAGCTTTCCTTTTACCCCAGCAGTAGAAGAAATAACAACCGATCACAGTGCAGCTTTCCTTTTACCTCAGCAGTATAAGAAATACCAACCAATCAAAGAGCAGCTATCATTTTACTTCTGAAGAATAAGAAATGAAAGTTGAGCTATGATTGGTTGCTATTGACAATACAAATAGTACAGGGGAAGTCAATGTGTTCGGGATTTTTAGCGCCAGCGGTTTTGTTAGTAAAAGTAAATGTGCTGGCACAACTGTGCCAGAAGCTAAATTTTCTTTTTCTATGCATGGTTAGTTTGTATGTGTTTCTGTTAGCCAGGCATTTTGCAGTTAAGCAGCTTTCCCCAGGCCGCAGTCATAGGCTAGTAGCCTGCCTATCATCGTTGGGGCTTCTGGAACCGCCCTTTTCCCCAGGTTCAGGAGGGAAAAACGGGACAGTTTGTTCAGTCTTACAGTTTGAAGCCCAACTACAGGACGCGTGAGTTTTTCCCTCCTGTAGAAAAGCTTCGTTTCTTACAAGCTTGGCTGGGGAAGACAATTCTCACAGCTTTACTAAGAAATACAGCACAGCCCTTGTTGAGGTTAAAGAAACAGATCCACAGCATTTGTGGAAAAAATCCAAAGGACTCCAGCTGGAAAATCTTCAGAGTTTTAGCCGGTAAGGTCTACTCGGGTACCCATAAAGCAAATTGGAACCCCCATGCCAGCTAAGTCTAAAAGACAGATTGCCCAGGGAGGTGTCAAAAGGATCTACCTCATAGAAGAAAGAAACAGTTCATGAAGCTAGTTGCCTATCCACTGTGGACAAGTTAAGAAATATTTGGTTGATTTGTTGAAGATCTAAGAAGTATTTGACTGATTTGTTGCACCAATAAAGAGCTTTGTTAAACTTTCCAAGCTTCTAAAGACTTTGTATAGGGAAATTCATAAGGCCTCTCAGCCGAGGCACCCCGGTGTCCCACTGGGCACATAAAGATCACATCCTGTTAATAGACAATTGCTACAGGCCCAGCCTGTGACAACACAGTAAAAGTTGTAGAAGTTGAATCAAGAAGAAGACGAAGAGCAGCACAATCGTCTCACCAATGCCAAGAACAGTTAGATCTACAGGGAAGATGTATGCAGCTGCAATATCTAATGATTTAGCTTCATATCCTTAAGTCAGAATAAAAGAATCATAGTATGGCAGGCTTTAGTCTTATGTCACAATACCGCATTCCTTACTCATCTGTAATGCCTCAGCCACGTTCGAACATAGGCCGCAGTTGGACCTCATAAAGGTGAAAGTGTATTATTTCTACGAAAACCACTCATTCCGATCAACATGATGTTCGAGTTCAAACAACTTCAATTTCCAATACGCCTTGTGTTCGCTATGACTATCAATAAAGCGCAGGGGCAATCTTGGCAAGTGTGCGGTTTGAATTTAGAAAACAATTGCTTCTCTCATGGGCAATTATACATCGCATGCTCCAGAGTCGGTAAATGTTCAGATCTTTATGTTTATGCAGAAAACAGACAAACCAAACACCAGCTTTACAATAAAAATGATTTTTGATAAAAAATATATACTTTAACTTTACTTTACTTTCCTCAAACTTTTTAAACAGAGGGCCAGGTCACAGTCTCTCAAACTGTTGGAGGGCCGGATTATAATTTGAAAATAAATAATGAACGAATTCCTATGCACACTGCACATATCTTATTTGTAGTGCAAAACCCACTTAAAACAATACAATAATTAAAATCAAGAACGATTTGAACAAATATAAACTTACTAGTATTTTAATGGGAAGTGTGGGCCTGCTTTTGACTGAAGAGATAGGATTGTTGTTGTTGTTGTTGTTGTTGTTGTGTGCTTTCAAGTCATTTCAGACTTAGGTTGACCCTGAGCGAGGGCCGGGTAAATGACCTTGGAGGGTCGCATCCGGCCCCCGGGCCTTAGTTTGAGGACACCTGGCTTAGACAATGCTACTAGCAAGTGAGATTAACAGGAAGACATTGGTTATTATATGTTTTTAATGGTTTTGTATTGTATTGATTTTATATTGATTTTATAATGCTGTTAAATATTTTAATTGTATATTGTGGGTTGTGATGGCATCAAATTACTGCCAATTTGTAAGCAGCCTTGAGTCGCCTTCGGGCTTGAGAAAGGCAGGATAGAAATATCATAAATAAATAATAAATAAATAACTTTGAACAATTCTGTTGTTTGGATTTGTGAAAATGCTATTTGCTAGCTGCCTTGACTACAGCACTATTTTTAGTGGAAAGGTGTGACAAATAAATAAATGGATTCTGCCATTAGGAGGAGAAGAGGAAGCGGCTTCCTGCCAGGAGTCCAATTTTCCCAGGTCAACATTTTAAAGCTCATTATTTACATATCGCATGGCTCTGAACATTTAAAAAACAATAATGTATAGCTCCATGATGTCTATGTGGTCTTTCACAGATTAGTCACTAGTATATAAGGAGTGTTCTGAGATATCTTTTACAAATAATAATGATAAAAGAACTCATTAGTTTGAATCTGGGTGCTCTCCAAAACTGCATTCTAGCCTTGGTTTCATGTAAACTGTTTCTCTCCCTCACAAAGGGCATCAGAAAAAGCCATTGCAGACAGGCTGCTAATGCTAGCAAATGCAATCAGCGAATGCGAAAGAAACAGGAGGGCGGATACACTCCATTACCAGCAGTTCCAGAACATTATGATCTTGTAGGTGATACATTGCTATCTTAATGGGCATTAATTACAATTTCATATTTCATACTAGCCCTGTGGCATTTATGAGAGAACCATCCTGTAGCTTATCAGCTGGTATATAGAAAAGAAGGAGGTTTTATTGGTAGGGGGCAGTTTGGTGTCTTTGAATTGCTGTGAGTTTTTCAGGCTGTATGGTCATGTTCCAGTAGCATTCTCTCCTGACATTTTGCCTTCAACTGTGGCTGGCATCTTCAGAGGTTCTGTTGGCAGTGAGGCAACTAGAGTGTTTATATACCTGTGGAATTTTCAGGGTGGGAGGAATAACCCTTGTCTGTTTAAAGCAAGTGTGAATGTTGCAATTAGCAAGCTTGAATAGCATTGAGTAGCCATGAAGCTGCAAAGTCAGTCAGTGAGGGTATCTGCATAGAGGTAGCCTGGCCTCTATTGCCTGAGGGCATCCTCTGTTTGGACGGTTTTAAGGTCAGGAGAGAATGCTACTGGAACATGACCATATGGCCAAAAAAACCTCACTGCAATCCAGTAATTCCAGCCATGAAAGCCTTCGACAACACAGTTGCATGGAAATTGGTGTGAAATACATTTTAAGGATCAATGACATCAATCTGGGCACTTACTAGGTACATATACTTGTACAGATTGGAACGGTACCAAATATTGTATAAGGCTACGTTTATCCCCTGAGTATAAGGTGTCTAAGAAACATAAATACTTAAATATAAATATATTTCATGTTTAGATACGGGTCCCATTTCTATTATACACATATATGCAAATATGGGTATTCCAAAGTCCAAAATACAACACATTTGTGCTCCCAGGCATTTTGGATAACAGATTCAGTTCTTAAGATGAACTAAAGAGCAAATGGACAGCCTCATCTTCCTTCAGCTCGTTGTTCCCAAACATACAAGTACATCTCACTTCATTAAATAGGACTTATCCATAGGTAAGTAGTTACAGTATAAGTTTCCAGCCTAAATAACTCATGTAGGAAAGGGCTATAACTCAATGGCAGAGCTCATGCAAAGGCATTTGGATGTCACCTCTTATTAGTGGATTGCTATGAGTTTTCTGGGCTGTATGGCCATGTTTCAGAAGAATTTGCTCCTGACATCTCCTTATTGTAGGTGAGCTTTAAATCCCAGCAACTACAACTCCCAAATGTCAAGGTCTGTTTTCCCCAAACTACCCCAGTCTTCATATTTGGACATATTGAGTATTCGTGCCAAGTTTGGTCCAGATCTATAATTGTTTGAGTCCACAGTGGATGTAGGTGAACTACAACTCCAAAACTCAAGGTCAATGCCTACCAAACGCTTCTAGTATTTTCTGTTGGTCATGTGAGTTCTGTGTGCCATGTTTGGTTCAATTCCATCATTGGTGGAGTTCAGAATGTTCCTTGATTGTAGGTGAACAATAAATCTCTGCAACCACAACTCCCAAATGTCAAGGTCTATGTTCCCCAAACTCTATCAGTGTTCACATTTGAGCAAATTGAGTATTCGTCCCAAGTTTGGTCCAGATCTAACATTGAGTCCACAATGCTCTCAGGATGTAGGTGAACTACAACTCCAAACTCAAGGTCAATGCCCACCAAACCCTTCCAGTATTTTCTGTTGGTCATGAGAGTTCTGTGTGCCAAGTTTGGTTCACTTCCATTGTTGGTGGAGTTCAGAATGCTCTTTGATTGTAGGTGAACTATAAATCTCAGCAACTACAACTCCCAAATGACAAAATCAATCCCCCATCCAACCCTACCAGTACTCAAATTTGGACATATTGGGTATTTGTGCCAAATTTGATCCAGTAGATGAAAATACATCCTGCATGTGAAGTAGCAACAAAAATAATGTTAAGTTTGGGGTCAGCACAACATGAGGGACTGTATTAAGGACTTGATGTATCAGGAAATTTGAGAACCACTACTGGAAACATTATTGGATAAGATGGACCAATACTGATACAGACGCATTTTCGGAAGCAAATCACAGCCAGAGTCTCCATATTTGTCTGGACTCAAATGTTATTTTCAAGGCAAAAAAAATTCTTCCAGGGTCAGAAGGTTCGTAGAAAGACTGTTACATTTCACAACATGAAGAAACCCTTCTCTCTCTCCCTCTCTCTCTCCCCCCCTCCCCCCCCCCCCCCCCCTCTCTCCAGGCTACAAAACCCATTTTATGAAAAGGAGCCAGGCAATAGGATCCAAGATAAAGAACATTTGTCACTAGTAGCTCCCACTGCTCCTGGAAGCCTGGCTTTGACCCAGCTGCTCCAAAAATAACTTTTGGGACTTCTTGGGAGACAGATGTTTCTTCCTCTAAATTAAAAACAGAAATTTGGACCATACATGAGTTTATCAGAAGCCATGAGGTTTCTCATTGCGCAACATTTTTCAGCGCTAGAGCCGACTCCGTAAGAACAAGAAAAACACTTTTGTGTACACTTCTCTTTCATCCCAACTGGCAAGCCATGGTAACCACATGCAGAACGAAGCAACATTCAAAATCATCTCTAAAAATTTCATCAAGGAAGCTAGCATGTTACAAAGCTGGTCAATCAAGTTTGAACAAAGCACGAAGTGGAAAACGAAGGTTAGAGATTTCTATAGTGCAAATGCAGGAGCAAAATGCCTCTCTGTGAAGCAAAACACCCACGAAACATCCAACAAGTGCTACTTCCAGCAAAGTGTGACGGCACAAGTGGCGCTACCTATATGTAGAACTGTAAGTTGCATGTATCATGCCGGATTTTGCCTTTTTACCCTGTAAATGTATAGTTGGATTGATTGGTTATTTATAGCTGTCAATCAATGTTGTTTGCACCAGTTGAATTGCTCCCTCAGCTCAATTATTTGGCCCCACCTCTTCCTAGAAGAGGAGGACAGTGTTTCCTTCTTCATTCCACCATCAAACTTTCTATCAGATGGACGTGAGAAAGAGACTTGGCTCTAAAAGCCCCTGATTAAGTTACCTCTCAGCACCAGTTCTGAGGTTCTTACTCTTGAGACTTATCCTTCATGTTCAGACCGACCTGGATGATGTTGAGAAGTCTCAAGCGCCTTCAAACCCGTTCTTTGGCACCAGAGGAAGACTTTGTGTCTTCAAACATAGGCCATTTGGACTGGGGTTGTGGATTGCTCCGGCATTCACAGCCATTGAGAAAGAGGGACCCGGAAAAGCTTCTCAGCTGCAAAACTCCTTGGACCCAAGACAACTAGAGACTGTAAAGTATATTTTCCTTTACCCCTTTGAAACTTCCAGATTATTGCCTTAAAGGGATAACTCTCTGTGAACAATAAAACCTATTTTGAGTTATCTACAGTGTTTTGGTCTTTGGGAGTTCCAGTTTCCCTAAAGGAGGGCAAGAAGCAATCCCCTGGGGGAAGATGTCATGTCCATGTATCTTTCACTAAGACCTATAGCCCCAGGCGCAACAGCACACAAAGGACAAGAGGGATCCTCTCACCTCTTGCAGGAGTCTACTGTATACTATGCAGCTGTGGACCAGTCTACATTGGGACCACCAAACGCAGCATTGCCCAAACACGAATCAAGGAACATGAAAGGCACTGCAGACTACTCCAACCAGAGAAGTCAGCCATAGCAGAGCACCTGATGAACCAACCTGGACACAGCATATTATCTGAGAACACAGAAATGCTGGACCACTCCAACAACCACCATGTCAGGCTACACAGAGAAGCCATTGAAATCCACAAGCATGTGGAGAAATTCAACAGAAAGGAGGAAACCATGAAAATGAACAAAATCTGGCTACCTGTATTTTAAAAAAACAAAACCTAAAATCAGGACAGTAAATAAAAAGCAACACTAAAAAAAACCCCAGGGGAATTCCAGGCAGGAAACAATCCACGCCAGCTAACACTTCCGAAACAAGGATTCCCTCAGGCAGGAAGCAGCCAAGTCTTGAAGCTCCAAGGCTATTCAATGCTAATCAAGGTGGCCAATTGCAACATTTAAACTTGCCACAAGCAGACAAGAGTTCTTCCTTCCACCCTGGACATTCCACAGATATATAAACCCACTTTCCTGGTTTCCAACAGACCTCACAACCTCTGAGGATGCCTGCCATAGATGTGCCATAGATGTGGGTGAGATGTCAGGAGAGAATACTTCTGAAACATGGCCATACAGCCTGGAAATCTCACAGCAACCCAGTGATTCCGGCCATGAAAGCCTTTGACAAAACTTCTTAGAATGACTCATGATTTATACCATTAACGGTTTATATGAAGTCATGTACCATCTATACACAATTTTATACAAGTTTCCTTTTAAATTACAGCATAAGGTACATTTAATATCCTTAATCCAGATGTTATTTCTCATGCATCCATTTGAACATTTATGCCCAAACTTGTGGCCCCATTTTATTATGTAATTTTTGCTATTTCATCATCCATCTCCAGTTTCAAAAGGCATATACACACTTTTAAAATTGCATGATCATCATTCTTGCACAATTCTAGATGAAACAATTTTTCTCCAGTTTCACTAACTAGTTTCCTCTTATCTTGATTAAATCTCTCTTTGGTTTGCAAGCATGAAAACCCAAACTCCTTCTTCTCATGATAAATAATTATCATTCTATCTCTGAAAATACTTTCTGAATTAAAAAAAATTTTTTCCTTGCACTTTCTGTTAATGTTGGGCTCTTCATTTCCCTGACAGTTTCAAAAATAATTATCTGCACAATCAAGTTCCTTGAGGCTGTTTCCCATGTTACCTTTCTTTCAAAAAGAGGATTCAAGAGATATTTTGACAGATATTTTACCAACCTCTAGTAAAAAAAATTAAAAAACAGGTTTGAGATTGAGTAAAGGGTCAAAAGGCTCTCAAAACAATGACTTTTCTGCCTCTGTTTTCTATTTTCATCCTAACTCTCCCCCACATTTCCTGACAAGCAGATACTCTCTGGATTTTTCCCATCTGTTTATCCCCATTTGCAATTCTCTGGCATCACAAAAGCGGTTTCTAAATTCCAATTGTTGTTGTTGTGCGTCTTCAAGTTACTTCTGACTTATTGTAACCTATCATAGAGTATTTAGGGGCGGAGGATGTGTAACTCACCCAATATTTCCATGATAGAGTGGAGGATTGAACCTTGGTTTCCAGAGTTTTAATCCAGTGTTCAAAACACTAGACCACATTGGATCTTAACCTTCAATCCCTACAGTAAAATGCAAGTCTCTTTCCAAGTTAGAAAGAAAACCACTCTACAATAATGGAGTTATAAACAAAAGTGCTCATTAATATTCACATATCGGCACAGTTAGTGCTCCATAAGTGAAGCTTTCACATTTATGTAATTACCTGATAGATATGCTGACTTAAATGTTAAAATCAGAGGCAGTATGCTTTTTGTACAAGTGGCTGAAGAACATGAACTGAAAGGTGTTGAGGTCCCACGCTGGCTTCCCATTGGCAACTGGCTAGCTGTTATGGCAACTGGATGCCATAGCGGGAAATGGCTGTGAAAAACACAAGCATCAGGCCCATAGCCAGGATTTTGATTTGGGGAGGGGGGGGGGAGGGCTGAGTTTGATTCGGGGAGGGGGGCTGAGTCTGAGTGAAAGAGGGTCTACCCTAGCAAACCTTTTGTATCGTTACCCCAATACCCCCATGCATATGGGATATATTGAGCATGGTGATCAGATCATGATATGAATAAACATAACAGTTTAAATAATGTAAGGCCTTCTCGTGGACCACCATGAGAATTTGGGGGGGGGGCCGCTCAAGCCCCCCCCCCCCCCCCCCCCGGCTACATGCCTGACAAGCATTAACACTGTATAGCAGGCATGGGCAAACTTGAGCCCTCCAGATGTTTTGGACTTCAACTCCCACAATTCCTTTTTTCCATCTGTTCATCCCCATTTACAATTCTCTGGCATCACAAAAGCAGTTTCTAAACTCCAATTGTTGTTGTTGTGTCTATGCCAGAGTTTTTAAGGTTGGCTTTGAGCCCATCTTTAAATCTCTTTTCCTGTCTACCAACATTCTGTTTTCCATTCTTGAGTTCGGAGTAGAGCAACTGCTTTGGGAGACAGTGGTCGGGCATCCGGACAACGTGGCCAGTCCAGCGGAGTTGATGGCGGAGGACCATCGCTTCAATGCTGGTGGTCTTTGCTTCTTCCAGTATGCTGACGTTTGTCCGCCTGTCTTCCCAAGAGATTTGCAGGATTTTCCGGAGGCAGTGCTGATGGAATCGTTCCAGGATTTGCATGTGACATCTGTATACAGTCCACGTTTCGCAGGCATATAGCAGGGTTGGGAGGACGATGGCTTTATAAACAAGCACCTTGGTATCCCTATGGATGTTCCGGTCCTCAAACACTCTCTGCTTCATTTGGAAAAATGCTGCACTCGCAGAGCTCAGGCAGTGTTGTATTTCGGTGTCGATGTTGACTTTGGTGGAGAGGTGGCTGCCAACGTAGTAAATTGTCAACATTTTCTAATGTTACACCATTAAGCTGTATCTCTGGCATTGGAGAGGGATTGGCTGGTGACTGCTGGAAGAGCACTTTGGTTTTCTCGATGTTCAATGCCAGGCCTAGCTTCTCGTATGCTTCTGCAAAGGTGTTTAGAGTGGCTTGAAGATCTTCTTCTGAATGTGCACAGACAACGTCATCAGCATACTGAAGTTCAATAACAGATGTTGTTGTAACCTTGGTTTTGGCTTTCAGTCTGCTGAGGTTAAACAGCTTGCCATCTGTCCGGTAGATGATTTCCACTCCGGTGGGCGAAGGTGTTTAGAGTGGCTTGCAGATCTTCTGAATGCGCACAGATGACGTTGTCATCAGCATGTCCACTCTTCCTCTGGAGGGGCGGAAGCCATTCTGGGATTCTGGGAGGGTGTTTTCTGAGAGGGGTAGAAGGCGGTTTGCAACTCCCACAATTCCTAACAGCCTACTGGCTTTTCGGAGTTGTGGGAGTTGAAGTCCACAACACCTGGAGGGCTGAAGTTTGCCCATGCCTGAGTTATACTTTACAAGAAACATCACACTTATCAACGCCATTACTCCCACCACTACCAATATTGTTAAGGTAGCTTTCTTGTATGCCAGATACGCTCCTACTCGTTTCTTGTTTCTCACGCTTAATGTGTTCTGTCACCCACACCAACAATTAGTGGAAGTGACTGGCTGTGCTTGTTTGTGTTGTTCCTGGACTTCTCTCTCCCCGCAGTGAGACCCAAAGACCATGTAATACTGGAGTTGACAAGCATCTCTACAACAGGAATGGTATGGCAACAGAAAAAGTAGTGGATGCAACTGCATTTGGGGAAGAAGACGGAATTGGTGTTCCAGGATGGAACCTGGATTACAAGAGGACTCAAGGCATGGGCTAGAAATTGTCTCTGGCTCTATTTCAGGCATGAGCAAACTTTGGCCCTCCAGATGTTTTGGACTTCAACTCCCACAATTCCTAACAGCCTACCGGCTGTTAGGAATTGTGGGAGTTGAAGTCCAAAACACCTGGAGGGCCAAAATTTGCCCATGCCTGCTCTATTTACAGCTCTTTGCAGGGTTTTAAATTTTTCACAACTGGTTTCGTTCAGAGATAAATAATATTCCCCATGGAAAAAAGAATGGAACTCCATCACTGGCTTTTAACTCTGATGAGATTCCAATTTCATGGATATCTACGTCGGAAAAAAGTCATCTCCTGGTGCCTCCTATTTTTAGTAATTGTATCACAGAATGCCTTCCCATGCATTGCTTTGCCCTTGTCTCATCACTATAATGAAGACATGGTGGATGTAATATATCACTAAGGAAGCAGGTCATTTGGACCCGAAACAGTTCTCCCCCACAGCTCAGAAGAGTTCACGGTTATCAAAATAATTGTTTACGACAGAAATTGTTCCCCAGCTGAAAGCGTAAATGAACTCCCTGAGATTCTACGAAGCCAAAACATGTTTCCCCACAAAACACATTGATTTCATGGCATTCTTTCTTCTAAATTCTGTTCATTAGCTAATCTCCCCTGGTAAGAACCAACAGGACTTCTCCCGGAAACACATTAACAGATATTTTGTTCAAGCTACTATGCATGATTGAACAAATGTTTGAAATTACAATGGGAAAAAAGGCATCCTGGACGATTTAGAACTAAAACAGACACACAGCTAATGACTTTATTTATTTATTTACTATATTTATATTCTGCCCTTAAAACATTTGTCAACACCATGAAGCCAGTCCAGTTCAATTCCATAATTTTGTCAAAACCATAAGCCATTCCAGTTCAGTTCCATAACCAAGTGCTGCTATGTCTGTTGTCCAAAAACGTGGTTCCAGTACCATTATTTCAGTTTTTTTTTCTGAAAGACAGGAAGGAAGAAACTGACCTGATCTCGCTGGAGAGCAAGTTCCATAGGCAGGGAGCCACAGCCGAGAAGACCCTGTTTCTTATTCCCGCCAAACAAATTTGCGAAGCTGGCGGAGCCAAGAGCAGGGCCTCTCTGGACAATATTAAACTGTGGGGTGGGACATAGAGGGAGATACGTTCTGACAAGTAAGCTGAGCCAGAGCCATATAGGGCTTTATAGGTCAAGACCAGCACTTTGAATTTAAATCATAAACATTACCATTAATAGCTATAAAATCACATTATCTGCAATCAAGGTCAGGCCATTCCAGTGATCATTACACGTAGATCCAAGTCCATCTATTGCACTGTATTAGTTGCCAAAGGCTTGATCCAAAAGCCATATTTTCACCTTTTTTCTGAAGGTCAGGAAGGAAGGGGCTGATCTAATATTGCTAGGGAGGGAGTTCTACAGCCAAGGAGCCACCACTGAAAAGGCCCTGTTTCTCATTCCCACCAACTGTGCCTGCAAAGAAAGTGGGACCAAGACCAGGGCCTCTCCAGATGATCTCACTCTCTGGCACTACTGTGAATACACTTGAAATGATTGTTAAATGCTACATTTTTAACTATATGTGTTTGGAATTGGCCCCATGTAAGCCATTCCAAGTCCCTTCGGGGAGATGGAGGTGAGGTATAAAAATAAAATTATTATTATTATTATTAGTAGTAGTAGTAGTAGTAGTAACTTTAACAGAGTTTACTAGCTAAATCTAAACCGTCTCCTTCATCACTATCTCCTCTTTGTGTTCGTGCTGGTCTAATACCTCTATCTCCTTTTTTCTGACACAGTATTTTCATCCTGGAATGAAGTGCCAAGTGGAGTGCCGCAGAATTCTGTCCCGGGCCCAGTTCTGTTTGGGGAAAATAGATCCTGACAGCGGCTAAAGGAGCTGGGCATGTTTAGCCTGAAGAAGAGAAGGCTGAGAGGGGATATGATAGCCATGTATAAATATGTGAGAGGAAGCCACAGGGAGGAGGGAGCAAGCTTGTTTTCTGCTTTCCTGGAGACTAGGGAACAATGGCTTCAAACTACAAGAAGGAGATTCCATCTGAACATGAGGAAGAACTTCCTGACTGTGAGAGCCGTTCAGCAGTGGAACTCTCTCCCCGGAGTGTGGTGGAGGCTCCTTCTTTGGAAGCTTTTAAACAGAGGCTGGATGGCCATCTGTCAGGGGTGATTTGAATGCAATATTCCTGCTTCTTGGCAGGGGGTTGGACTGGATGGTCCATGAGGTCTCTTCCAACTCTTTGATTCTATGATTCTATGATTTGATGTTGTAGTTGCTGGGATTTAAAGTTCACCTACAATCAAAGAGCCCCTTGAAACCTACCAACAATAGAATTGGGCCAAACTTTCCACACAGAACCCCCATGACTGACAGAAAGTACTGTGTTTCCTGATGGTCTTTGGCGACCCCTCTGACACTCCCCTCTTGACCCCCTCAGGGGTCCCGACCCCCAGGTTGAGAAACGCTAGTCTAGATCCAGGGAAGTCAAGCTACCCCTCTATTCTGCCTTGGTCAGACCACACCTGGAATCACACTGTGTCCAATTCTGGGCAACACAATTGAAGGGAGATGTTGACTCTAAGCTGGAATGTGTCCAGAGGGGGGTGACTAAAATGATCAAAGGTATGGAGAACAAGCCCTATCAGGAGCGGCTTAAATAGCTGGGCATGTTTAGCCTGAAGAAGAGAAGGCTGAGAGAAGACTTGATGAGGGCGGCCATGGATAAACATGTGAGGGAAAGTCATAGGGAGGAGGGGCAAGCTTGTTTTCTGCTGCCCTGGAGACTAAGACTTAGATTCCACCTGAACATGAGGAAGATCTTCCTAACTGTGAGAGCTGTTCAGCAGTGGAACTCTCTGTCCCGGAGTGTGGTGGAGGCTCCTTCTTTGGAGGCTTTTAAGCAGAGGCTGGATGGGCATCTGTCGGGGGGTGCTTTGAATGCAATTTTCCTGCTTCTTGGCAGAAGGGGGTTGGAACGGATGGTCCATGAGGTCTCTTCCAACTCGATGATTCTAGGCCCTTGATCAAAAAATGATAATTAAAAATGTCCCCTGTGAGCTTTTTTGGTGGTGCCAAGCAGACACGACAGTGATAATAAATTATGTAGCGCTGGGTCATTTTCATTTCTGAGAATGCTACTGGCATCCTGTCCCTTTGGGACACTGTGAAAAATTAAAAGCATAGCTTCCAGGCTCAGCTGTCCAATCTGGATTGGAATGCCATCAGCAAGAAAAGCTATTTGTGCATCAAGGTTTAGAAATGTACCTGATGAAACAACTGCCATCCTTGCAGTTGGTTGGAGATACCACTTGCTTGCACTGGACATTTGTGAAGGAGCAGGCCAACCTGCAGCCAATATTCAGGAAAAGGACATATTTGCACCTTTTTGATTCTGGGGCACCAACAGGAGTGAAACAAAATTATTAAGACACTTCGGGTATGTGGATTCTACACAAGTGAGAAGAAATGTGAATGAAAAGCATGACAGCTTGCTCATTTGCCCCTTTAATGAGTGATGAGACTTGGTAACACCAACACCAACTGTACCACTGGAAACATTAATGTCCCATTGATGTTGTATTTTCTCCTCTTATCTCAAGGATCTGCCCATATAGGGTTTCTTTAGAGCAGTGGTTCTCAACCTTCCTAATGCCACAACCCCTTAATGCAGTTCCTCATGTTGTGGTGACCCCCAACCATAACATTATGTTCGTTGCTACTTCACAACTGTAATTTTGCTACTGTTATGATGCATTTTCTTTCACTAGGCTAAATTTGGCACAAATACCCAATATGACCAAATTTGAATAGTAGTGGGGTTGAGGGGAGTTTGATTTGTCATTTGGGAGTTGTAGTTGCTGGGATTTATAGTAAACCTACAATCAAAGAACATTCTGAACTCCACCAATGATTGAATTGAACCAAACTTGGTACACAGAACTCCCATGAACAACAGAAAATACTGGCATTGACCTTGAGTTTTGGAATTGTAGTTCACCTATATCCAGAGAGCACTGCAGACGCAAACAATGATGGATCTGGACCAAACTTGGCATGAATCCTCAATATGCCCAAATGTAAACACTGGTGGAGTTTGGGAAAAATAGACCTTGGCATTTGTGAGTTGTAGTTGCTGGGATTTATAGTTCACCTACTATCAAAGAGCATTCTGAAACCCACCAATGATGGAATTGAATCAAACTTCCCACACAGAACCCTCATGGCGAACAAAAAATACTGTTTTCTGATGGTCCTTGGCAACCCCTCTGACACCCCCTCGCAACCCCCACAGGGGTCCCGACCCCCAGGTTGAGAAACACTGCTTTAGAGCATACTCCCAACAGCCAATGTCTGTACCATTCCAGCTGTCTTCTTCAGCAATTGTTGCCTCAAACTGCAGCAGCGGAATAAATGTCAAAATATTTAAAGCAAAAGTAGACAACTTTCCTTGCCCAGTCAGATGGGGTTTTTCAATCATTTTTATTAAATACACAATAAACAAATCTACAAATAAACAATCCATATACTATTGCTTTTTGGCCTTTTGGCTAAGATCAAGTGTAGTAATCTTATCTGTTTAATATCTATTATTTTGGGGCTGCGGTGGTGCAATGGGTTAAACCCTTGCGCTGCTGAAGTGCTGACCTGAAGGTTGGCAGTTCGAATCCACAGGACGGGATGAGCTCCTGCTGTTAGGCTTAGCTCCTGCCAACCTAGCAGTTTGAAAACATATAAACGTGAGTAGATCAATAGGTACTGCTTCATCAGGAAAAGGCAAAAAGACATTCCAAGCTGTCATGCCAGCCACACGACCAGGAGATGTCAGACGCAGGCTCCTCGCCTAGGAAATAGAGAAAGAGCACCTTCCCCAGAGCTGGAGATAAGTACCACTTCCAAGCCAGAAATGAAAAGAAAAGTCTTTGTGGATTGTTGTAGGTTTTTTCAGGCTATATGGCCATGGTCTAGAGGCATTCTCTCCTGACGTTTCGCCTGCATCTATGGCAAGCATCCTCAGAGGTAGTGAGGTCTGTTGGAACTAGGAAAAAGGGTTTATATATCTGTGGAATGACCAGGGTGGGACAAAGGACTCTTGTCTGCTGGAGCTAGGTGTGAATGTTTCAACTGACCACCTTGATTGGCATATAATGGCCTGACAGTGCCTGGAGCAAACTTTTGTTGAGAGGTGATTAGATGTCCTTGTTTGTTTCCTCTCTGTTGTTGTGCTGTTGTAATTTTAGAGTTTTTTTTAATACTGGTAGCCAGATTTTGTTCATTTTTATGGTTTCCTCCTTTCTGTTGAAATTATCCACATGCTTGTGGATTTCAATGGCTTCCCTGTATAGCCTGACGTGATGGTTGTGTCTTTGTCTTTGTCTCATTGTTTTGTAACAAGGCATTTAATGTTTGCCTATGTCTGTGTATATACTGTAATCCACTCTGAGTCCCCTTGGGGAAAAAGGAGGAACATAAATAAAGTGTTATAATAATTATAATTATAATTATTATTATTATCAACAACACATAAAATACACTAAAACAATACTGTTATTCTTCAAGTACCTTTAGTTTATTCTTCTCAATTCTCATCATCTTTATTGTCCACTCATAGTATTCTGAACCACAGCTACCTGGATTAGTTTTTGCAGAAAATGAACACATGATATGTTTGTTTTATGCCAAATCATATGTTCTGTGGTATTATCTTCTTATATACGACAATATTCATTTATCTGTTTCCAGACTCTACGCCAGGTTAGCCAATAAAAAGTCGTGGTTCCATCAAATGTTCCAGCTCATATCTCACATATTAAAAAATCACATTCTACTTAATAGTTCTAATCCATGCTGTTTTGCCTGAAGACTCCCACCAAGCTTGCCCATAACCAATATTTAGGACAGGGGTGGTAAACTCATTTTCACCAAGGGCCATACCAGCCTTATGGTTGCCTTCAAAGGGCTGCTTGTAATTATAAGACTACCAAGGAGCTGCGGTGGCACATCCTGAAGGTCAGTGGTTCGAATCCACGGGATGGGGTGAGCTCCCATCTGTCAGCTCCAGCTTCCCATGCGGGGATGTGAGAGAAGCTTCCCACAGGTTGGTAACACATCTGGGTGTCCCCTGGACAATGCCGCTGCAGACGGTCAATTCTCTCATGCCAGAAGCAACTTGCTGTTTCTCAAGTTGCTTCTGACATGATAGAAAAAAATTGTAAGACTGTATAAATGGAACTATGTTGCCCTGCCATTGAAAGCCTTGCAGGCCATATAAAATGACATAGCGTGCCAGATTTGGCCAGCAGCCATTGCATTTCACATGTGTGCTTTAGGAGAATGTGGGAACTGTAGGCCTGAACATCTAGAGAGCCAAAGGCCTTCACCTTTGATCTAGAGGCTCCGTTGGGTTTGTAATGCTATGCAGAGTCGCACTGGGATATATCTTCCCAAATCCAACAGAAGTTGGTTCCGATGATACTTGCACAAAAGTGGTGTATAGGTGCCCAACACCTTGAGCATGCCCAGTGCAGCTTGCAATAGATCTGCAAATCCTCAAACATTTATCAAATATAGGACAGTTCACCAAGTGCCCAAGGGAATGGTTGTTCCAAAAATACATGAAGAACTAGTTGTATGGATGCCGGCCAAGACATTTATTTATCCATTTATTATATTTTGAACCCCTTCTAACAAAATTTCTTGGAATGGCTTGTATAGTACTATAAATAAAAATACAGTACACAATAAAATCAGCACAGGAAATACTAAGAGTACAAACTAAAATATTCAAAAGGAGCCAGAATCCCTGGGAGAAGAGCAATGTTTCAGCTTGGTGCTAAAAAGATAACAGTGTGGGCAGCAGGCAAGTCTCCCAGGAAAACGTATTCTCCAGGAAGGGAACCACAACTAAGAAGATCTTCTCTTTTGTGGCCACCAACCTAACGCCATTATAAACAAGACTTTCTATATTATTGTGTGTCTGAGTCATGCAGTTATAAAAGGCTGTTTCGTTTTTGTTTAACTCGAACAGTAATCTCCATTGTGCTGGGCAGAACCAAAATGGAACAAATCTTCTAACAACTAGATTCAAGGGTACAAACAGGGGTGGCTCAACCCATTATAAGCATTTGCGATATAGTTGATTTTGCCCAGGGGCGCTCTTGAGGCGCTCTTGGGGGAAAATAGACCTTGACACATGCAAGTTGTAGTTACTGGGATGTATAGTTCACCTACAATCAAAGAGCATTCTGAACTCCACCAACGATGGAATTGAACCAAATATGGCACACAGAACTCCCACGACGAACAGAAAATATGTATCAGTGATTGGTTGGGGGGCGGCGCCAAAATACTGTTTGCTTACCGTTGAAAATTACCTAGAGCCGCCTCTGGGTACACATATTGTCGCACCCTAAGCCTAGAGCCACCTATGACCACACAAGAATCCAGAGTAATGCAAAGAGTTTGTTGTAAAACACATAAAATATATGGGGGGGGGGGGGCAGGAATAAAGAAAGAATAGGAATAATCTAAAACAGGTTTAGTAATAGGTAAAAATCACACAGGATTCCAAATGTCTCATGAAAATCCAAAGGTCACACAGTCCAGGATTGCCAAAAATCACAAGTACAGCATAAATTCATAAGCAAAAGATATCCTTAGATAAACTTGAGCAAGAATCATAAAACAAGAATATAAAAAGCTTTCAGGATACTTGAATCCAAAAACAGGGCTTGACCTGACACAAGAACTCAGCCTTAGGTTCTCCTTCGAACGCCAATGTTGCCTGAACTAATTTTAAGGTAAACAACTGGCTGTTAATAAGCAGTCATGAAATCATGATGTTTCCCATGAACTTTATCTGTTTCCCATGTAATCTCGCTGACCTACAGAGCTGATTTTCTGTCCTGATTTGCAAACGGAGATCCTTGCTTACCTCTATACAATCACGTGCTTTCCCTTGAGTTTTCTATTTCACTTAATACGTCTTCTTCACTTGACCCCTTATCTAATGATGTTGTTTCTGCCTCCTGTGACTGAACTTGGAGCTCAGCACTGTCTGAGGCAATTTCATTCCTTTGGCCTGTATCACTTTGGATCCCAGGAAATCCCACAAACCCTTGAGAGTTTTCTATTTCACTTAATATGTCTTCTTCACTTGACCCCTTATCTAATGATGTTGTTTCTGACTCTTGTGACTGAACTTGGAGCTCAGCACGTCTTCTTCACTCGACCCCTTATCTAATGATGTTGTTTCTGACTCCTGTGACTGAACTTGGAGCTCAGCACTGTCTGAGGCAATTTCATTCCCTTGGCCTGTATCACTTTAGATCCCAGGAAATCCCACAATCCCTTCTGAATTATCCGTGAACCCATCAGCCCCTGGCTGCTGCCCTAGCTGCTGAGCTACAACACATATCATCTTTTTATCCCTCACTTTCTCCATTCAACTTCATATAATTGAGGACTTTCCTCCAGCTGGGGCAAAACATTAAGTACGTTTTTTTTCTCTTGAACAATTAAAAAGTATAGGAATTTAGTTATAGAAAGGTTCTATACCTCTGGCGTAACATTTCTTCAAATATGACCTCATAAAGAACTGGGCAAAATTCTGTGTGCAAATCTATTTATTTCCCCCTGTAATTGTTAAGAACCATTAAACCTGACTGTGATCCCGTTATCAAGATGTTTCAGTGATCAATAGAAATGATGTAAAGAGGGAGTTGGATCAGACCTGCTGAAATTAACATAATCAATCAAAAAGTTGGAAGAGACCCAATGATATTAATAGGACCTGAGTCAGCCATTACTAACAACCCTCCTTCATTTCAGTGGATGTTCTCCAAAGATCTTGGTCCAACTCTATATGTTTTAAGAAATGCCATTAGTACACATTGAAACAAGTTCATTGCAACTAAGCCCCATTCAAAGCAAAAGAATTGAATTTCATTTTCACTTGTCCTCACTGATGTCCATTAAACACTGCAATAGGAGCATAGTGTCTAGATCTAGGGAAGTAATGCTTCCCCTCTATTCTGCTTTGGTTAGACCACACCTGGAATATTGTGTCCAATTCTGGGCACCACAATTCAAGAGAGATATTGACAAGCTGGAATGTGTCCAGAGGAGGGCGACTAAAATGATCAAGGGTCTGGAGAACAAGCCCTATGAGGAACGGCTTGAGGAGCTGGGCATGTTTAGCCTGAAGAAGAGAAGGCTGAGAGGAGATATGATAGCCATATATAAATATGCAAGAGGAAGCCACCGGGAGGAGGGAGCAAGCTTGTTTTCTGCTTCCCTGGAGACTAGGACGCGGAACAATGGCTTCAAACTACAAGAAAGGAGATTCCATCTGAACATGAGGAAGAACTTCCTGACTGTGAGAGCCGTTCAGCAGTGGAACTCTCTGCCCCGGAGTGTGGTGGAGGCTCCTTCTTTGGAAGCTTTTAAACAGAGGCTGGATGGCCATCTATCAGGGGTGATTTGAATGCAATATTCCTGCTTCTTGGCAGGGGGTTGGACTGGATGGCCCATGAGGTCTCTTCCAACTCTTTGATTCTATGATTCTATGCAACCCAATATCTGCTTAAATGGAAGCAGGTCACAACTGAGAGTAAGTGTACGTAGCAATTTAATTCTTTGTATGTCTACTCAACAACACTGTCCATTAAGTTAGTGGGATTTGTTACACCGGGTTTTTAAAAATTAAAATACAGAGTATGAAGTTCAAGGTGGAGAGAGCTTGGCTTGTTGGAAGAAAAGTCAAATTTGGCCCCTCATCCTCCACATAAAACAAGCACAAATACTGTATATATTCAAATATAAGCCAACTTGAAAATAAGCTGAGGCACCTAATTTTACCACAAATCGCTGGGAAAACGTATTGACTCGGGTATAAGCCGCAGGTGGGAAATGCAGCACCTCCTGGTAAATTTCAAAATAAAAATAGATACCAATAGAATTGCATTAATTGAGGCATCAGTAGGTTAAATATTTTTGAATATTTACATAAAATTGTAATTTAAGACTATGCAACTCTGATTGAATCATTATTCTAACCTTCTTCAATGTAAACGTGCTTACGTATCCTTCCAGTAATAATTAGAGTAAAATAATAATTCTATATAAATAAAATGAAATGTTCATTTGTGGGATTAACACAACTCAAAAACCACTGGACGAATTGACACCAAATTTGGACACAAGACACCTAACAACCCAATGTATGTTGACAAAAATTGATTTTGTCATTTGGGAGTTGTAGTTCCTGGGATTTATAGTTCACCTACAATCAAAGAGCATTCAGAACCCCACCAACAATGGAATTGAACCAAACTTGGTACACAGTTCTCCCATGACCAACAGAAAATACTGGAAGGGTTTGCTGGGCAGTGTCCTTTGGTTTTGGAGTTGGAGTTCACCTACATCCAGAGATCACTGTGGACTTAAACAATGATGGATCTGGACCAAACTCTACACGAATACTCAATGGAATTTGGGGAAAATAGAATCTTGACATTTGGGAGTTGTAGTTGCTGGGATTTATAGTTCACCTACAATCACAGAGCATTCTGAACCCCACCAATGATAGAATTGGGCCAAACCTCCCACACAGAACCCCCATGAGGGCCACAGGAGTATAATAGAGTGAAATAATAAATGTAATAATAATAGAGTAAAATAATGTAAATGTAATAATAACAATAATAATAGAGTAAAAATAAATGTAATAATAATAATAAATAGAGTAAAATAATAAATGTAATAATAATCGAGTGAAATAATGTAAATGTAATAATAACAATACAGTAAAATAACAAATGTAATAATAATTGGGTAAAACAATGTAAATGTAATAATAATAATAATAATAATAATAATAATAGCAGAGTAACATAATAAATAACTTTGACTTGAGTAGAAGCCAAGGGGGGCTTTTTCAGCCTTAAAAACAGGCCGAAAACCCCGGTTTATACACAAATATATATGGTAAATAGTGGAAAGGCACCACCTCTTTCCTCCAGTTAGATAGTAAGGTTATGGAGATTTCCATTTTCCAAAACAATCTAGTGTCAAATATAATTTTTTCATCAGTGTAGGCAAGGTATAGGTGAGTCATGCCCTCATAAGTAAGCCACATGCACCCCAGCAGCTTCTTGATCAAGTTCTCTACCAAGTAAAATCTTTACCTAATGTGCAATATGTGAAATAGATGGGTAAATGATGGATAAGCAGAAAACGAGCCATAGATCCACTACAAATGCCAAGAAAGACTTGCAACTCCAGCATGACACAACTGGTTGAGATGCTATGCCTCACCCTAAGCAATTTAGTAAGTGGTGCTACAGCTCACAGCAGTAAATTCCAAATGTTTAACCCTGTAGCAGTTCCATTAAACCACACATGGGAGAACTTTGTCCCTCCAGGTGTTTTGGACTCTAACTCCCACAATTCCTAACAGCCTACCAGCTGTTAGGAATTGTGGGAGTTAGAGTCCAAAAAATTTGGAGGGACAAAGTTTGCCCATGTCGGCGTTAAACTAAGGTACAAGAAACAGCTTTGTTCAAGCCCCAAAGCAATGTTTTGAAAAGTTAGGCTTCCCCAGAGTTTTAGGGATATGATCTTTATGGACTACAACTCACAGAATGCTCCGCCAGCATTGCAATGGTGGCTGAGTGATTTTGGAAGTTGCAGTCCCAAATATAGTTTCCTAAGCCTTAGGAAATGACAAGGCCTTTAAATGGAAGTCTCTGCTCTTGGTATCTTTACCTAGGAATGACTTTGGCTGGTTCAAACAACTAACAGCAACCCAAACTAGTCCCATAGGGGTGAGATCAGCAATAACTCAGTAGTAGAAAATAACCTGGAATCGGATTACAGAGTACATCACTTGCATATACATTTAGCTTTGTTGCTTCCCACCTGCTTATCAAGTCAAAAACTATCTCCTGTCAGAAGAATATGCATGATCTCGTTTTTCAAAACACAGAAGAGGAAAAATAAAGGGAGAAGTAAAAGGTTTCCAGAGAACTGCATCAGCTGATTGCAGAAACTACGGAAATAATAGAAATGGCATTGTATAACGATCACAAAAGGAGGGGAGCAACCAGGAAGGCAGCGGGAAATGCCTCACATCTGGGAGAATTATATAATTTTTAAAAAGGATTCTCTTTATCTCTGAGAACTTGTTGTCCTCGTGGACAAGTTAAACATGAGCCAACAATGTCATGTGGCGGCAAAAAAAGCCAATGGGATTTTGGCCTGCATCAATAGGAGCATAGTGTCTAGATCTAGGGAAGTAATGCTACCCCTCTATTCTGCCTTGGTTAGACCACACCTGGAATATTGTGTCCAATTCTGGGCACCACAATTCAAGAGAGATATTGACAAGCTGGAATGTGTCCAGAGGAGGGCGACTAAAATGATCAAGGGTCTGGAGAACAAGCCCTATGAGGAGCTTAAGGAGCTGGGCATGTTTAGCCTGAAGAAGAGAAGGCTGAGAGGAGATATGATAGCCATGTATAAATATGTGAGAGGAAGCCACTGGGAGGAGGGAGCAAGCTTGTTTTCTGCTTCCCTGGAGACTAGGACGGAACAATGGCTTCAAACTACAAGAGAGGAGATTCCATCTGAACATGAGGAAGAACTTCCTGACTGTGAGAGCCGTTCAGCAGTGGAACTCTCTGCCCCGGAGTGTGGTGGAGGCTCCTTCTTTGGAAGCTTTTAAACAGATGCTGGATGGCCATCTGTGAGGGGTGCTTTGAATGCAATATTCCTGCTTCTTGGCAGGGGGTTGGACTGGATGGCCCATGAGGTCTCTTCCAACTCTTTGATTCTATGAATACAGAGCGTGTGCCCACTCCCGCAGATGTTATTAGTTGGCAATTCTCTTACCACCAGGAGGTTCTTAATGCACTTTAGGCGGAACACGAATCATATCTACAAAGTGTTTCCTAAGTAGGACTGTCATTGTATTTTGTTCACCTTGTTGTTCTGGTTTCTTTGCTTCTTTTATTTTGCACCAACCTACAGTCACGATCATAAGAGAAGACCCTGAACACACATTTTGTATTTTGTACCTTTGCTTTTCTGCTTTCTTCTATGCTGCAAAACAACGACAGGCCTCTTGTGCCTCTGCATTGTGCAACATCAGACTCCCAAGGAAGTGATCCACTTGTTCCTTTGTCGAGTGTACAGCTAACAACATGGCAACCTGGTCTCTTGCTTCTAAAGTAGTTAAGTGAACATTTGACATTAGCAGCAGGAGGAAAGCCAGGAAGAACTGAGCTTTCAATGAGTACACTTAGCACTCTAAGAGCAATCATTTCTATACTGTGACACACAAAGGTATAACCAATAGCAGTATCCAGATTGTCCTGGACGTTTGAAATTTGGAACTTGAATTCACGGCATGCAGCTGACAAGTTGATTTTTGGACTATGATGCCCAGAGTCCCCAACCAGCATTTTCATGTCAGCAAAAAAAGCAGGTGATGTTGTTAAGAGTGGAACACAGATCAGTTCTGGTAGAAGTCTCCAATGGCGCATGGGTCAAACCCTTGTGCCAGCAGGACTACTGACCAAAAGGTTGGTGGTTCACATCCATGGAACAGGATGAGCTTCCATCTGTCAGCTCCAGCTTCTCATGCAGGGACATGGGAGAAGCCTCCCACAAGATGGTAAAACATCCAGGCATCCTCTGGACAACGTCCTTGCAGATGGCCAATTCTCTCACACCAGAAGCGACTTGCAGTTCTCAAGTCACTCCTGACACAAATTAAAAAATCAGTTCTAATCAACCATAGTGAATGGTGAGGGCAGATGGGATCTGCAGCACCGGGATTGTGGCGCAGCTGGCTGAGTGTCAGCTGCATTAAGATCGCTCTGACCAAAAGGTCATGAGTTCGAAGCCAGCCCGGGTTGGAGTGGGTTTCCAACCAATTGTGTAGCCTGTTGTCGACCTTTGCAACCCGAAAGACAGTTGCATCTGTCAAGTAGGAAAATTAGGTACCACCTTAAAGTGTGGGGAGGCTAAATTAACTAATTTATGAGGCCATAAAAAAGACTCCAGCAAGCACTCCAGCAAAAAAGCATGCGGGGAATGCGGAAGTACTTCATCAGCGCAGATGGACGATGAAAGCGACAGCTCCCCTGGCGGCCAGAAAAAGTTAAATAGCCTCTGTGTATGTCTGTATATGTTGTATGTCAAAATTGGCATTGAATGTTTGCCATATATGTGTACACTGTAATCCGCCCTGAGTCCCCTGCGGGGTGAGAAGGGCGGAATATAAATGCTGTAAATAAATAAATAAATAAACATCTGAGAGACCACGTGTTCCCCAGCCCAAGATGAATGGGAAGCCTAACTGCTGTTCTTTATTTTATACTTTAAATATATTATACTATAAGATAATTTAAATTCTAAATTCTAAATTTTTCAAGTTATTCCATCTGGAGATTCCATCTGAACATGAGGAAGAACTTCCTGACTGTGAGAGCCGTTCAGCAGTGGAACTCTCTGCCCCGGAGTATGGTGGAGGCTCCTTCTTTGGAACCTTTTAAACAGAGGCTGGGTGGCCATCTGTCAGGGGTGATTTGAATGCAATATTCCTGCTTCTTGGCAGAATGGGGTTGGACTGGATGGCCCATGAGGTCTCTTCCAACTCTATGATTCTATGATCCTGTAACATGTTGATACAGTTAAGACGTGTTAAGAGAAGGAAAATCATGTTCATATACAAACTGGATGAACTCCTTCAATTCCAAAGACCTTAATGAAAGTGCCTCCATCAACTTATTTATTTATTGCACACCCAGCGTAACACAACATTTCTTTTGCATGCCACTAGATTCCGAAAAGGGCCCCCTGGCAGCGCAAAGGGTTAAACCGCTGAGCTGCTGAACTTGCTGACCAAAAGGTTGAAGGTTCAAATCTGGGGAGCAGGGCGAGCTCCTGCTGTTAGCCCCAGCTTCTGCCAAACTAGCAGTTCAAAAACATACAAATGTGAGATCAATAGGTACTGCCTTGGTGGGAAGATGACAACACTCCATGCAGTCATGCTGGCCACATGACCTTGGAGGCGTCTACGGACAACGCCAGCTCTTCAGCTTAGAAATGGAGATGAGCACCAACCCCCAGAGTTGGACATGACTGGACTTAATATCACAGGAAACCTTTACCTTTACTAGATTCTGATGTTTTAGGACAAGAGGATCCTATCCGCCCACACTTTCACCAGAAGGAGAGGCAATCTCCCCTGCCCCCCCCCCCCAAATCACGTTGTTATTCCATGACAAGAAAATAGCCTAGTGGTTTTTCACAACGCCACAATTGCACAATACCAATTACCACTCCAACCTGTCAGTTGCCTCCAAAGGACAACCAGACAGTACATCACGCACTTGTGCACACTTGGCTGCATGTCCACCAAATGGGAGCAATCCCCCCAGGAAGATGTTGGCCTGCTCTGAACAGGTTCAATTCGGAAGCAAGTCCTATTGCCTTTCATGGTGATTTACACAGCAATCCAGAGGTGTTTACTTAGAAGCAAGTCCAACAGTATTTAAGGATAATGCCTGGCACACTCATTAAGACTGCAAGTCACTTTAGTTCCTGATAGGAAGGGTGAGGCCTAGAGCCTATACGAAGCTACAAAATCCCCATTAATCTCTAAAGGGTTCCTTGATATGCATTGAATTGCAATAGGTCATAGAGTGTAACTTTTGTATGTGGAAAATCTCAGGTTAAATCCAAGGTATCTTCAGTTTGGTCCAGGAAAGAATATCAGGATCTTTCTACACTGCCATATAATCCAGATTATCAAAGTATTTATTTATTTATTTAGCAGTTTTGTATACTGGTCTTCTCACCTCTGTCGAGGGACTCAGGCCAGTTTCCAACAATAATATCACAAACAGTCATTTAAAACATCATATTACATATTAAGCTAAAAACATTAAAATAGCAAAATGCAGTCAAATAATTACAATGGTCAGTCGTCACAATAAAATCATTGTTCGTCATTCGTCATCATCCATCCATACCACAGAATATTGACTCACTCGTCGAATGCCAATTTCCAGAGCCAAGTTTTCACCTGTTTTCTGAACGTCAAGATAGAAGGGGCAGTTCTGATCTCCAGTGGGAGAGAGTTCCAGAGCCGAGGGGCCACCACCGAGAAGGCCCTGTCCCTCGTCCCCACCAGAGGTGCTTGTGAGGCCAGTGGGACCGAGAGCAGGGCCCCTCCAGACGAATCCAGTTTATCTGCTTTGAATTGCATTATATTAGTCTACATTGCAATATAATCCAGTTCAAAGCAGATAATCTGGATTTTATATGGCAGTGTAGAAGGGGCCAATGACAGTAATGCAAGGAAAGTTAAAAAGCATTACATTTTTACCCTCCCTGCCTCTGCAATGCATATTTACACAGGGCAAGTGACAACAAGTACATTTATAAATATACAGGGCAATAGCAATGAATTGGTTGGTATAAAATCGTAATGTGATCTTGTTTATATGGTGACAGATTGAGGCACATAAATGGTTCCCATTCAAATGTCTGGACGGAACAGCTTTTACTGCTCAAAAGTTCTCACAGTAACTGGGGTGAAAGGGCATGTTAGGTCCTCATGATCCAATTCTGTACGTGTCCTGGTAATACACTCCTCATTACGTGACAGTGCCATGTGTGGATACTGGGAAAGGACAGTAGCACTAAAATACTTACAGAGAGAGGGAGGGAGACAGAGAAAGTGCGAGCTCTAAATTAGCTTACTGATAAACAGTGAGAAGAGTTGTGTGGTTTAGGGCCTTGAACTACAATTGTGGAGGTGAAGGTCTGAACCCTCACGCAGACAGTGTAGACTCATACAATCCAGTTCAATACAGATAATCTGGATTCATAAACTGGATTATATGGCAGTGTAGATCCAGCCTCAGCTATCAAAATAGCAGTCCCCAGTGGTGCAATGGGTTAAACTCTAGTACTGATTGAAAGATAGGCGTTTTGAATCTGAGGAGTGGGGTGTGCTACTGTCTGTCAGCTCCAGCTTCCATGCAAGGACATAAAAGAATCCTCCTACAGGATGGTATACGCCTGTGAGACGTGGACAGTCTACAGACGTCACATGCAACTCCTGGAACGATTCCATCAGCGCTTCCTCCAAAAAATCCTGCAAATCTCTTGGGAAGACAGGCGGACAAATGTCAGCATGCTGGAAGAAGCAAAGACCACCAGCACTGAAGCAATGGTCCTCCACCATCAACTCCACTGGACTGACCATGTTGTCTGGATGCCTGACCACCATCTCCCAAAGCAGTTGCTCTACTCCAAACTCAAGAATGGAAAACAGAATGTTGGTGGGCAGGAAAAGAGATTCAAAGACGGGCTCAAAGCCAACCTTAAAAGCTCTGGGATAGACTCTGAGAACTGGGAAGCCCTGACCCTTGACTGCTCCAGCTGGAGGTCAGCTGTGACTAGCAGTGCTGTAGAATTTGAAGAGGCACAAATGGAGGGCAAAAGAGAGGAATGTGCCAAGAGGAAGGTGCATCAAGCCAACCCATACTGGGACCACCTTCCACCTGGAAACCAATGCCCTCACTGTGGGAGAAGATGCAGATCAAGAATAGGGCTCCACAGTCACCAACAGACCCATCGCCAGGACACCGAACTTGGAGGACCTTCATCCTCGGACTACGAGGGATTGCCTAAGTAAGTACAGGATGGTAAAACATCCAGGCATCCCTGGGCAATGCCTTGGAAATGGCCAATTCTCTCACACCAGAAGCGACTTGCAGTTTCTCAAGTAGCTCCTGACACACACACACACACAAGCTATGGAAATCCAAAGCATGACCTTGGAGAAGTCCCACTGTCTTAGGCTGAGAGAAAGACAAAGATAAACCCTTCTAAACAGATCTTGCCAAGAATTGTGAGTTTTAAATGCAATTTTAAGTGTATCATGTTCAAATCTGTATTTTAATCTAAATCCACATTGCATTATATAATCGTTTTTAAATTTTTGAATTCATTCTGTTTTAAACTGTGGTCAAAGTGTCAGATTGTTTGCCACCTCAAGTTGCCATGTGGAGAAAGGAAAGGTAGAAATAAAATAAATTGGCAGATAGATAGACTTCCATGACAGGATTGCTTTAGAGTTGCCTCAGGCTTGAAATGACTTAAAGACACATGTCAGTTATCACTTCTGAAGAAATGTGTGTGGAGTTAGAGACTATACACAGAGATATCAAAGAATGTTACAAGTGTTTAGAATTTTCTTCTTCTTTACTTTGGCATATCTGCAAACTATAGGTTGAGTATATTGTTAAAAACTTTAAAAAAAATGTCAAAAACTTTATAGGTTGAGCATCCCTTATCGAGAGTTCCAAAATTTAATGTACTTCAAAATCCAAAATTGTCCACGAGTGATGGAGAGAATAACATCTTTGCTTTTTGATGGTTTGGTGTACCCACACATGGTTTCATGTGCAAAAAATATTTAAAATATTGGGTATAAAATTACCTTTAGGTGTATAAGGTGCATATGTAACATTAATGCATTTTGTGTTTAGATTTGGGTCCCATCTCTAAGGTATCTCATTATGTACGCATATGCAACAACAGATACTCCAAACTTTAATACTTCCAGTCAGGCCTGTAGCGAGGGGTGGGTTTTAGGGGTTCAACCCCCCCCCGAAATGTTTCAGATTTTTTTAAAAAACCTGGTTTACTCATGAATTTTAACTGGTTAACCAAATCCCCATGCTAAGTCTATGAGATGCAAAAAATTAAGAGTCCCTCCAGAACTGCAAGCACTATCTCAAGCAAATATTGAAAATTTATTCACACTGTCATTACTTGCAGCAATAGCCGATGTAGTGAAGCAACCAAGTTGGGGGGGGGGGGTGAATGCTCTCATTAAAGGTGATGGTACTCACCTTTAAGGCCTTGCATGGTCTGGGGCCGATGTACCTGAGGGACTGCCTCACCCCCTACCAACCCCAGAGATCCCTCCATTCTGAGGACCAAGATTTGTTGGAAATTCCCAGTGTCAAGACCTTGCGTCTAACAGCAACCAGACGCAGAGCCTTTACAGCAGTGGCACCATCACTCTGGAATACTCTGCCACCTGAAGTCGGTGCCTTGCGGGACCTATCAGCTTTCCACAGGGCATGTAAGACATACCTGTTTCGACAGGCCTTTGACTTTTGATATTGCTGTTTTTAAATTGTTTTAAATTGTTTTTAAATTGTGTTAGATTTAGCCTGTTCTTGTAAGCCGCTCCAAGCCCCAGGGGAGTGGCTGCATATAAGTGTGAATAATAAATAAATAAATAAATAAATAAAATAAGGAGGCCAGACTTGGTGGAGGTGGTTGACAGGGGCAGAGCTGCAGGCTATTGAAGGCTGCTCTGCCCCCTGCTGTGCTCTTTGCTTCAGCGTGAGCTAGGAGGCAGGTTTCAACCCCCCCCCCCCCCCGCGAAAATTTCAACCCCCCCCCGAAAATTTCAACCCCTCCCGAAATTTTTTTCTGGCTACGGCCCTGCTTCCAGTCCCAAGCATTTCGGATAAAGGATACCCAAATCTGTGCCAAGAACACACACACACACACACACAAAGCTATGGAAATTCAATGCATGACCTTGGAGAAGTCCCACTGTCTTAGTCTGAGAGCAGCTCACGCTTTCTCCTTGGTTGCATTTTCTTCATGAAAGAGCACTAAAAAATACTGCAAGACTTTATTGCTTTCAGTGTGAAGAGCATTTGACTACTGAAAGCAAGGCCCATTGGGTGTCCATGCAATATTTGGATTCTTATCCTTTTACATATAAATATGGCTTTCATTTTTTGGATAAACCACAGATCTTCAACCAGGCATAGGGAATGCAAGAAAGCATTGCTTAGTTGTGCTTTCCAACACCAATTTGGACCCACACATAAACAAATACTAAGCTTTGGATGCTTATTTATGCATTTTAATCCGCCTTTGCTCATTATAGGTTAGGGACCAAGGAAGGGATAATATGATACCACAGATGCACTGTGCAAGAAACCCTGAAATTGTGACCTGGAGCACAGTACAAAGCAACATTTTATCTTACTCACTCATTAATAAGCCAAGTTGTATGTAAAGATGTTGCCAGGTTGGTCTGTTTTAGTATGAAATGATACTAAAATGTAGCACCTTTGATACAGATTTTGTAGCATAAGCTTTCATAATAAATAATAATGAATAAACTTTATTTATACCCCGCTACCATCTCCCAGAGGGACTCGGGACAGCTTACAAAGCACTCAAAGGTGCAAACAAATAAAATATAAAAATTGCAGAGACACTAGCATGAAACAATAACAGCCAACATAAATATCTCACTTCACACAAATCCCTGATTAAAATCAGTAAAATACAGCGATTACTGCAGGTATATTTATTTATTTATTTGTTTAAAACTATTTTTTAATTTATTTATTTGTTTATTTAAAACTTTTTATATCCTGATCTTCTCTACCTCCGTAGAGGGTCTCAGACCGGCTAACAGCAAGTATTCAATGCTAGTAGTACAATCTAAAATCAAAATATTCTAACAACAGACATCAACAGTGAATTAAAATACATATAGAGTAAAATACATATAAGCTGATTCGCCATGTTAAAATCGTGTCCAATTCAATCTGCGTCTTGTGGTCCATAACTTTGGTCAATTGCCGGTCTCAACAATAACAATGGTCAATCTCAGTCATAGACTTGGTCTACTTTGTCAGTTGCTCCAGATGCAGAATATTTGGGTTTTCAGTTAGTCTCAAAGGCGCTACAAGAACCCTTTGTGTACTAACCCAGTAGTTGTTTGTGATGGAAAAACACAGCAGCTCTCTCACCTATTCATCAGGTCCACATTCTCCGGTCTTTGCACACTAGAATTTGTTCTGGTTTACTTTCCAAGGTCCATTTTTGCTAGCTTTCAACACAGACTTTGACTCAACTCTCTTCCCACAAAAAAAAAACTCTACAAAGACTAAGGGCTGCCTCCAACTTTAAATTACTTAAGTATCTCCAACAGGTCCCTTCCATACTCTTATTAGTCCAGGGATAGGAGACACACAACCATTCCAATGTAGCTGAACAAAAATCTCCAGCATTGTTCACCACTGGCTAAGGTTGTTGGGAACTGCAGCACAACAAAATGCCGAAGGTAACATCATTACCACTTCCTGCATTAGAGAGTCAATGCTGAAGGATTGCTGTTCCCAAATGCCCTGACCAGTTCCTCCTACCCGAGGATAGAACTGTAGCTCTTCTTCATCCCAGTTGATTACAGATATGTATTCCTATATTTTCAGAGTGACAAGAATAAGTTCCATCCACAGAAGCTCCATCCCCAACATCCCCTTAACTATCGTATTGCTTCAAGTGTATAGGGAGGACTGTCTCCCATTACAAGTCTTGAAATCAGCTGCCAATCCAATCAGCTTTTGTCCATGCTGGGCCTGGCCAACCGTGGCATTCCAGGTGTTTTGGAATTCAGCTTCCATAATTCCTAAAAGCTGGTAAACTGGCTTTCAGGAGTTGCAGGCCCAAACACCTGGAATGTCACAGGTTGACCAGATCCAGCCCATGCCATTAAGGAGATTGCCATCTTTGTCTCAAGCAACAAAGTCTTGACCCAGCCCTGATTGCATCTACAAATATGAGTTCATTCTTAGTAATTATTGGAAGACTAAAGGGGGTCATTTTAATCTTTAATTCAATATGATCGCCACAATGTTAGAAGTGTGCCAACATACAGCACTGAAGAGTCAAGAATGCTCCAAAGTGGGCAGTGGGGTTAGACCAGGCATGGGCAAAATTCAGCCATCCAGGTATTTTCGACTTTAACTCCTACAATTCCAAACAGCTGATAGGCTGTTAGGAATTGTGGGAGTTGAAGTCCAAAACACCTGGAGGGCCAAACTTTCCCCATGCCTGGGTTAAACTGAGTGACTCAAACCATCCTTCCAGCTTGTCTACCTATCTTTACTCCTCTGAAATGTAAATATATACTAGGGTTTTTTTTCCTGCCTCTTCTCTTCCTCTCCAAATTCTCTTTCAATGCTTCCTGAGAATGATGCTAGATTAGATTAGCACTCTGAGTAACTTTCCTATCTTAGAATACAGTTATCATAATAAAGACTTGATTTGCTTTCTCCAAACCACTGGGGCCTTTGCTCTTTCACCAGGATGTCTAAGCACTACCTGCACTCTCTATCACTTTCTCCACACCCCATAAACTGTCCTAATGATTCAAAGTATAGGGAGGACTGTATCCAATTGCAAGAACATAAACAAGGTTCAGCTGGCAGGCCAGTTGGCTTTTGGCCACACCATGGAGAAGAGTACCATCATGTCCTCAGGCATCAAAATGTCTTGGCCCAGCCCTGGTTGCATCTATAAACATGAGCTCATTCTTAGTAATTATTGGAAGGTGGAGTGGAGGCCTTTTAATCTTTAATTCAACATGATCAGTACGGCGCAGGTTTTCAATTCAGATGAGGAACTGGTTGAGGCATGTGCATGTTTTCAGAATATCTGTCAAGCCTCTCATTGGATGAAGCACCACAGATCTTGAGAGCACACCCCTCTTAGCGCTTACAATGCGATGGACTCCAGGAAACCACAATCTCCCCCCTCCCCCCGTTCACAAGGGACTTACTTCTGAGCAAGCACAGCATCAACTAAACTTTGTGCTGCATGCAATCTCTCTCAAGGGAAGCACCTCCCCAAAACCTTAAGCCTTCCTTCGCACTCCCACTGCTTCTTCCTGTGACCACCACCAAGCCCTGTTACCTGCTAAGTCAGTGGTTCTCAACCTTCCTAATGCCACGATCCCTTAATACAGTTCCACATGTTGTGTTGACCCCCAACCATAAAATTATTTTTGTTGCTACTTCACAACTGTAATTGTGCTACTATTATGAATCATAATGTAAATACTTGATATACAGGATGTATTTTCAATCACTGGATGAAATTTGGTACAAATACCCAATACACCCAAATTTGAATACTGGTGGGGTTGGGGGGGATTGATTTTGTCATTTGGGAGTTGTAGTTGCTGGGATTTATAGTTCACCTACAATCAAAGAGCATTCTGCACCAAGTTTGGCACTGAACCAAACTTGGCACACAGAACTCCCATGACCAACAGAAAATACTGGAAGGGTTTGGTGGGCACTGACCTTCAGTTTTGGAGTTGTAGTTCACCTACATCCTGAGAGCATTGTGGACTCAATGTTAGATCTGGACCAAACTTGGGATGAATACTCAATATGCTCAAATGTGAACATTGATAGTGTTTGGGGAAAATAGACCTTGACATTTGGGAGTTGTAGTTGCTGGAATGTATAGTTCACCTACAATCAAAGAGCATTCTGAACCCCACCGATAGAATTGGGCCAAACTTCCCACATCGAACCCCCATAACCAACAGAATATACTGTGTTTTCTGATGGTCTTTGGTGATCCCTCTGACACTCCCCTCGTGACCCGCCCCCCAGGGATCCTGACCCTCAGGTTGAGAAATGCTATTTGCACGTCCCCATCCTGCCCCACTCCTTACTAAAAGAATAGGGAAAGAAGGGTTGCACAGGTGAGAATGAGAGAGGCAGCCTTCCTAGGAACGCAAAAAACTGACTTTTCCTCAGTCATGCTATCAGTCCATCTAACCTTGACTGTCAACAATGACTCTCAAAAGTTCCTACTAAAATTCTTTCCCAGTTCTGCTGTTCCTCAAATGAACCAGGCCTGAAATTCTTTATCTTCTGCGATCTGACAATGTGGTTCAGCATGGTAAGGAGGAAGGTCATCACAGACTTGCGATCAGCTGGCCAAGAAATAGGATGCATTGAAGCAGCATTTCTCAACCTGGGGGTTGGGACCCTTGGGGGGCTGGATGTAGGTGAACTGCAATTCCAAAACCCAAGGTCAATCCCCACCAAACCCTTCCAGTATTTTCTTTTGGTCATGGTAGTTCTGTGTGCCAAGTTTGGTTCAATTCCATTATTGGTGGAGTTCAGAATGCTCTTTGATTGTAGGTTAACTATAAATCCCAGCAACTACAACTCCCAAATGACAAAATCAATGTCTCCCCCAACTTTGCCAGTATTCAAATTTGGGTGTATCGGGTATTTGTGCCAAATTTGGTCCAATGAATAAAAATACAGCCTGCATATCAGATATTTACATTAGCAAAAATTACAGTTATGAAGTAGCAATGTAAATAATTTTATGGTTGGGGTTCACTGCAACATGAGGAAATGTATTAAAGGGTTGTGGCATTAAGAAGGTTGAGAGCCACTGCACTGAAGGAATGCAAGGACTATGCTAAGCAGGAGGAAAGAAGGAGAGGGTGGGATAAAAGGCACTCACCGGGATGTGGACTCGCAACAAGCGCTTCTTCTGGCCGGAGCTTTTCTTGCTGCTGCAGCTGGAAGAGGCATCTTTCTTCTTCTTGGTGTCCATGGCAGTGCTTCCCATTTCTTTAATGCCAGTTCAATCCAAACCCACCAGACCAATTCTGTGATCCAAGGAGGAGCAAATGGAACCTGTCCAGCAAGGTTGTCTTGGATGCAAAACCCTTCTGGGTATCTTTTAAACTGCTGGGTTTTGTTTCTTTTTGCAGAGCCTCAGGTCAACCAGAGGGAAAAAAAGAGGAGAGATGTCAGCAGAAGGTGAAAGTTTGATGAGCACCGCTGAAGTTGGCAAGGAATAGGTTGGTGTAAAGGTGCAAGAAGCTTGTTCCATCCATGGTCTAGAAGGAGGAGTACCAGTCCTGGCAATCTTTGGGACACTGAGGTTGGAGGGAATCCTTTGCTCTGTCAGAAAGAGCCCCAGCTGCTGAGCGATTGGCAAAGTTGCCAGGTGGGCATCTCAGGCTGCCAGAAAGGAGGAAGTCAAAAGGTGCATGGGAGCTAAAAGGAAAAGGCGCATGGGAGGTAAAAGGGAAAGAGGCAGAGAAGGGAATCAATAGTGCAAAGACCTCTCAGCCATGCAGTGCCACTCACTTTCTCTCTCTGGCTTTGGTCAGATGCCCAAGACCATCTCCTTCTCTTGCCAGGCAGGAGCAGGAACTGAGAGCAAAAGAGATGCAATTCTACTTGAAAATCTGGTTTCCTCTTCGTGCTGCAAAACAAGACTCCTAGCCAAGGCGGGTGCTGAAAAAGAGGGAGGAGAAAGAGAGAAAGAGCTCTGGCAGCCTTGGGTCGGGTTCCTCTTTGCAAGGAGACGCTTCTGACAGCTGCTGATCTGCCCAAAAAGGAGGAGGAGGAGGGGGGAGGAAAAGGGAGAGGGAAGGGACTGGAGCAGAGCCAGAGCAGGGTGTGAGTGTGTGGCGTGTTTGTGTGCCTTCGCAATCGAGGAGGAGAGGCGTCTGAACAGGAAGTGCACAATCACGAAAAGCAACTTTCTCTCTCCAAGGCAGGGCGCACGCCCCTTCTCTCCAAAGGAGCCAAGGTCGCCAAGGCTGGCAGGAGGAGGAGGAGGAGGAGGAGGAGGAGGAGGAAGGCCCCTTGGCCAAGGACCTTCTGCTGCCTTCTCCCTGCCTCCTCCACACCTTCCTCTCCCTCTTACTCATCCCTGGGAAGACGAGGAAAGGGAGGAAGGCGAAGGAGGCGCCTTGGAGGCGTGTGCGCATCTCTACTCCAAGGGCGCATCTCTCTCTCCTCTGGAGAATCAAGGCCGTTTGGCACTCTTGGACTACCCATGGCTCAAGGCTATGGAGTCAAGGGAGTTGTAGTTTTAGGCATGGGGCAAACTTGGGCCCTCCCTCCAGGTGTTTTGGACTTCAACTCCCACCATTCCTAACAGCCTACCGGCTGTTAGGAATGGTGGAAATTGAAGTCCAAAACACCTGGAAGGAGGGCCCAAGTTTGCCCATGTTTGGTGTTGAGAGGGAGGAGGAGCGTGGGGCAGAAGGAGGCGTCTCCACCGTGGTTTCCTTTGGCGGGGCGGGGCCCAAACGGAAGACACGTGTTTGCCTGCCTGCGTTACGTGTGAAGGGGGCTCGTTGTGGCAGAGCCGCGCGTTTGGCTCCCCTCGGAGGGAGGTGTCAAGGGTTTTTGCTTGCCCTGCCCCAGGCCTCCATGTTTCCCAAACACGAGAGAGAAACGATCCACCAAGAGGGTTGTTGTAGGTTTTTTCGGGTTATATGGCCATGTTCTAGAGCAGTGGTTCTCAACCTGGGGTCTCCAGATATTTTTGGCCTACAACTCCCAGAAATCCCAGCCAGTTTACCAGCTGTCAGGATTTCTGGGAGTTGAAGGCCAAAAACATCTGGGGACCCCAGGTTGAGAACCACTGCTCTAGAGGCATTCTCTCCTGACGTTTCGCCTGCATCTATAGGAAGCATCCTCAGAGGTAGTGAAGCCTTCGACAATACATTGATCCACTAAGAAATGATCAAATCTTAACTTCAGGGCAGTGGTTCTCAATCTGTGGGTACCCAGGTGTTTTGGCCTACAACTCCCAGAAAGCCCAGCCAGTTTTCCAGCTGTTAGGATTTCTGAAAGTTGAAGGCCAAAACACCTGGGGAGCCACAGGCTGAGAACCACTGCCTTATGGAATCTATTATGGAATCAGTGCAATTTGACAGCCAAATTCAAGGTGCAGGTTATGACCTATAAAGCCCTATCTCCGCAATCGATCGCATCTCCTTCTATAAACCGACATGAACTCTAAGATCTTCCAGGGAGGCCCTCCTTTTGCTCCCACCACTGTCACCGTAATGTTGGTGGGGATGAGAAAGAGGGCCTTTTCGGTGGTGACCCCCGCCTATATATCTGCTTGGATAACCCACATCCATAATCCTTGGATATCTGCTTGGATAACCCACATCCTTGGATAACCCACATCCAAGCAGATTTATGGATTAAGCCAGTGTTTCTCAACCTGGGGGTCAGGACCCCTGAGGGGGTCACGAGGGGGTGTCAGAGGGGTCGCCAGAGACCATCAGAAAACACAGTATTTTCTTTCGGTCATGGGGTCATGTGTGGGAAGTTTGGCCCAATTCTATCATTGGTGGGGTTCAGAATGCCCTTTGATTGTAAGTGAACTATAAATCCCAGCAATTTCAACTCCCAAATGTCAAGATCTTTTCCCCCCAAACTCCACCAGTCTTCACATTTGGGCATATTGATCATTTGTGCCAAATTTGGTCCAGATCCACCATTGTTTGAGTCCACAGTGCTCTCAAGATGTAGGAGAACTACAACTCCTAAACTCAAGGTCAATGCCTGCCAAACCCTTCCAGTATTTTCTGTTCGTCATGGGAGTTCTGTGTTCTAAGGTTGGTTCAATTCCATCGTTGGTGGAGTTCAGAATGCTCTTTGATTGTAGGTGAACTACAAATCCCAGCAGCTACAACTCCCAAGTGAAAAAATCAATCCCCCCTCCAACCCCACCAGTATTCAAATTTGGGCCTATCAAGTATTTGTGCCAAATTTAATCCAATGAATGAAAATCCATCCTGCATATCAGATATTTACATGACGATTCATAATAGTAGCAAAATGACAATTATGAAGTTGGGGGTCACCACCACATGAGGAAGTGCATGAGGGGGTCGCAGCATTCAAAAGGTTGAGAAATACTGGATTAAGCAAAGGTAAATCTACTATTACTATTAATATGATATTATAATTATATATTTTATATTACATGTAATATTACTAATAATATTACACTATAATGGAATAGTACAATATAGTAATATATAATACTAATATTGTGCTATTGTAATAATATAACATATGGTAGTTACCTATTGTAAGCTGCTCGGAGTCCCTTTCGGGGTGAGAAGGGCGGCATATAAATGTCATTCATAAATAAATAAATAAATAAATAAAAGTTTACCCTGACGTTAAGTCCAGTCATGTCCGACTCTGAGGGGTGGTGCTCATCTCCATTTCTAAGCCAAAGAGCTGGTGTTGTCCATAGACACCTCCACGGTCATGTGGCAAGCATGACTACATATAGTGCCGTTACCTTCCCGCCACAGTGGTACCTATTGATCTACTCACATTTGTGTGTTTTTGAACTTCTGGGTTGGCAGAAGCTGGGGCTAACAGTGGGAGCTCACCCCACTCCCCAGATTCGAACCACTAACCTTTCGGTCAGCAAGTTCGGTGGTTTAACCTGCCAGGGGGCCCTAATGTTACCTGCCTTGATATTCTGGGTTAAATGGCTGTGTGGAAGGGCTCTCATATAATACAGTTCAAAACAGATAATCTAGGATCAGATCCTGGGAGATAAGGCAATGTAGATCCAGGCCCCTTCTGCACTGCCATTTAGTCTAGATTATCAAAGTAGATAATCTACATTTTGAACTGGATCATATGAGTCTACACTGCCATATAATCCAGTTAAAAGCAGGTAATCTGGGTTGTATATGGGAGTGTAGAAGTGGCCTCAGTTTGCTTGATCTGTTGCTGCCTGGAGGTCATTCATGCGATTGTGATAAAAGTTATTTTAAAGAAGGAGAGAGAAAAAAACAACTCACATGGTTACATTTTGTGTCCTTTTGTTTTGCTTTTTTGTTTTGCACTTGTCTTTAATTGATTTAAATTGTGGACGTTTAAGCCCGCAGAGCTGCTATTGCAGGCAGTCTTGTTTTTGTGTGCATACTTTCTCCTCCAATCTGGATTATGCAGGTCTGTAGCTGGGAAACTCACTGGGAAGGGTGGAGAATACATTCTAACCCATTAAGTTGTCAAAATCTGTTTGCCTTGTTCCTGTTGAGACAGCATATTTGTTTTGACTAGTCGTCAATGCCACACCGAATGCTGCAGCTAATCAGAAGTCTGGAAAACACACGGCTGTGAAGGTGGCCTCATTTACCCTCCAACATTGCAAACTACAGGAAAGGAGATTCCACCTGAACATGAGGAAGAACTCCCTACTTGTGAGAACTGTTCAGCAGTGGAATTCTCTGCCTCAGAGTGTGGTGGAGGCTCCTTCTTTGGAGGCTTTTAAGCAGATGCTGAATGGCCATCTGTCAGGGGTGCTTTGAATGTGATTTTCCTGCTTCTTGGCAGAAAGGGGTTGGACTGGATGGCCCATGAGGTCTCTTCCAACTCTATAATTCTATGATTTCTGAGATGAAAACCATGACACCTGTGGACAAGCAACATGAGAATAAGTCCCAGGTGGCAAAACATATGAACACACAAACTAGGAGATGCTGCAGCAGTTTGCTTTTGCCTGAACCAACAGGGAAGGACAATATTCTGATATTTCCTGTCCTTTCCCCTTAGTGAATTATTTAAATGCAAACATGAGGTAAAGTAACTGAAGATCTTGGAGTCCTCGTGGACAACAAGTTAAACATGAGCCAACAATGTGATGTGGTGGCAAAAAAAAAGCCAATGGGATTTTGGCCTGCATCAATAGGAGCATAGTGTCTAGATCTATTCTGCCTTGGTTAGACCACACCTGGAATCCTGTGTCCAATTCTGGGCACCACAATTCAAGAGAGCTGGAATGTGTCTAGAGGAGGGCGACTAAAATAAAGGGTCTGGAGAACAAGCCCTATGAGGAGCGGCTTAAGGAGCTGGGCATGTTTAGCTTGAAGAAGAGAAGGCTGAGAGGAGATATGATAGCCATGTATAAATATGTGAGAGGAAGCCACAGGGAGGAGGGAGCAAGCTTGTTTTCTGCTTCCTGGAGACTAGGACGCGGAACAATGGCTTCAAACTACAAGAGAGGAGATTCCATCTGAACATGAGGAAGAACTTCCTGACTGTGAGAGACGTTCAGCAGTGGAACTCTCTGTCCCGGAGTGTGGTGGAGGCTCCTTCTTTGGAAGCTTTTAAACAGAGGCTGGATGGCCATCTGTCAGGGGTGATTTGAATGCAATATTGCTTCTTGGCAGGGGGTTGGACTGGATGGCCCATGAGGTCTCTTCCAACTCTTTGATTCTATGATTCTAAGTCAGGAGAGGAAATTGAGAAAGTGAGAGACATAAACTGGTGCCCTTTCTACACTGCTGTATAATCCAGATTACCTCCTTTAAATTGGATTATATAGCAGTGTAGACTTGTATAATCAAGTTCAAAGCTGATAACCAGATTATTTGCTTTGATTATCTGGATTATATAGCCTTGGATGTTTTAAAAAGCTGCTGAAAAAGTGCGGCAACAGGATTAACTCAGGCCCTATCTACACTGCCATATAAAATCCAGATTATCTGCTTTGAACTGGATTATATGGCAGTCAGGGGCGGCTCAACCCATTACGCAAAGTAAGCATTTGTGGTATAGTTGATTTTGCTTGAGGCACTCTTGAGGGAAAATAGACCTTGACATGTGCAAGTTGTAGTTACTGGGATGTATAGTTCACCTACAAGCAAAGAGCATTCTGAACTCCACCAATGATGGAATTGAACCAAATATGGCACACAGAACTCCCACGACGAACAGATAATATATATCAGTGATTATTTGGGGGGGGGGGCACCAAAATACTGTTTGCTTACCATTGAAAATTACCACTGATGGCAGTGTAAACTCATTTAGGGCCTTTCTACACAGCCACATAATATCAAGGCAGATAATCCACAATATATGCTTTGAACTGGATTATCTGATTATCTGAGTCCACACTGCCATATAATCCAGTTCAATGTGGATTTTATACATCTGTGTGGAAGGGGCCATACTCCAGTTCAAAGCACATAATGTAGATTATTTGCTTTGATAATCTGGATTATATGGCAGTGTAGAAGGGTCCTAAGTGTGCCTCTACGCTGTAGAATTAATGCAGTTTGACACCACTTTCAATGTCTTGGCTCAATGCTACAGAGTTCTGAATTATTTAATCAGTTACCAAGATTCCATATAACTGAGTCATGAATGTTACAAATGATATCAAACTGTGTTAATTCTACAGTGTGGATGCACCCTAGGATTTTCCCAACCAAATTGGAACAGTTGAAGGAGATGCTCTCACAATGCAACTGGCATAACTCAAGTTCATCCAACCCGGTTATAGCTCCGACACTCCAAGGACAGCTACAAGTCCTGTAAGTCAAGATACCTCCTTTGAAAGGAACAAAAACCAGGGGAGCACCCTATGGGCCCTTCCACACAGCCCTATATCTCAGAATATCAAGGCAGAAAATCTCACAGTATCTGCTTTGAACTGGGTTTTCTGAGTCCACACTGCCATATATTCGAGTTCAAGACAGACAATGTGGAATTTTCTGCCTTGATATTTTGGGATATAGGGCTGTGTGGAAGGGCCCCCATAAAGGCAGAATAATCCACAATATCTGCTTTGAGCTGGAATATCTGAGTATACTCTGCCATATATCCCAGTTCAATGCAGATAATGTGGGATTTTATTCAGCTGTGTGGAAGGGGCCTATGAAAGCCAAGAGAGAAAAAGGGAGACCTATCTCAGCATTTTTGGTTCAAGCAGGCATGCATGCCTGTGTAAGGAATATGCAAACACAACAATAATTTTATGCATTATACATATGCACATTTATACACATTAATTTTGTATGTGTTGATCTTTCTTGTGTTTGAATATAGGCACCGAAGAAGGCATTCACACAAGAGTGACATTAACAACCTAGAGGAACCTGGAAGATATAGATTTAAAAAAAGATCTCCTTGGCTTATACTCGAGTCAAGGTTATTTATTATTATTATTATTATTATCATTATTGTATTGTCGAAGGCTTTCATGGCCGGAATTACTGGATTGTTGTAGGTTTTTTTGGGCTATATGGCCATGTTCTAGAGGCATTTCTCCTGACGTTTCGCCTGCATCTATGGCAAGCATCCTCAGAGGTAGTGAGGTCTGTTGGAACTGGGAAAAAGGGTTTATATATATCTGTGGAATGACCAGTGTGGAACAAAGGACTCTTGTCTGCTGGAGCTAGGTGTGAATGTTTCAACTGACCACCTTGATTAACATTTGATTGCCTGGCAGTGCCTGGAGCAATCTTTTGTTGAGAGGTGATTAGATGTCCTTGTTTGTTTCCTCTTTGTTGTTGTGCTGTTCTAATTTTAGAGTTTTTTTTAATACTGGTAGCCAGATTTTGTTCATTTTCATGGTCTCTTCCTTTCTGTTGAAATTGTCCACATGCTTGTGGATTTCAATGGCTTCTCTGTGTAGTCTGACATGGTGGTTGTGAGAGTGGTCCAGCATTTCTGTGTTCTCGAATAAAATGCTGTGTCCAGGTTGGTTCATCAGGTGCTCTGCTATGGCTGACTTCTCTGGTTGAAGTAATCTGCAGTGCCTTTCATGTTCCTTGAGTCGTGTTTGGGCAATGCTCCTGCGTTTGGTGTTCCCTATGTAGACTTGTCCACAGCTGCATGGTATACGGTAGACTCCTGCAGAAGCGAGAGGATCCCTCTTATCTTTTGCTGAACGTAGCATTTGTTGGATTTTCTTGGTGGGTCTGTATATAGTTTCTATGTTGTGTTTCCTTATCAGCTTCCCTCTGCGGTCAGTGGTTCCCTTGATGTATGGCAAGAACACTTTTCCTCTGGGTGGATCTTTGTCTTTACTCTCGTGGCTTGTTCTTGGTCTTGCAGCTCTTCTGATGTCTGAGGTGGAGTATCCATTGGCCTGGAGAGCCCAGTTGAGGTGGTTCAGTTCATCTTGGAGGAGGTGGGTTCGCAGATTCTTTTTGCATGGTCTGCCAAGGCTTTAATGGTGCTTCTTTTTTGACTTGGGTGATGGTTGGAGTTTTTATGTAGATAGATATCTATCTGTGTGTGTGGGTTTTCAGTAAACGGTGTGACCCAACTGTTGATCTGGTTTACGGATGACTAGGACATCTAGAAAAGGCAGTCTTCCTTCATTTTCTTTTTCCATTGTGAATTGGATGTTTGGGTGGATGCTGTTGAGATGGTCCAGGAACCTGTTTAGTTCTTCTCCTCCATGGCTCCAAATGGTGACCTACAACAACCCATTATTATTATTATTATTATTATTATTATTATTATTATTACATTTATTATTTTTCGCCATTTATTATTAAATTTGTTACTTTACTCTATTATTACATTTACTATTTACTATTTTACTCTATGTTTGTTATTATTACAATTATTATTTTACATTATAATTATTACATTTATTATTTTACTCTATTATTACATTTCATTATTTTACTGTATTGTTATTACTTTATTACATTCATTATTTTACTTTCTTTATTATTACTAGAAGGATACATAAGCACATTTACATTGAAGAAGGTCAGAATAATGTTTTATCAGAGTTAGAGAGTCTTAAATTACAGTTTTATATACATATTCAAAAACATTTAACATACTGATACCTCAATTAATGTAATTTTATTAGTATCTATTTTTATTTTGAAATTTACCAGTAGCTGCTGCATTTCCCTACTGCACCTTATATTCGAGTCATAGAATCATAGAACCATAGAATCCTAGAGTTGGAAGAGACCTCATGGGCCATCCAGTCCAACCCCATTCTGCCAAGAAGCAGGAATATTGCATTCAAAGCACCCTTGACAGATGGCCATCCAGCCTCTGTTTAAAAGCTTCCAAAGAAGGAGCTTCCACCACACTCCAGGGCAGAGAGTTCCACTGCTGAATGGCTCTCACAGTCAGGAAGTTCTTCCTCATGTTCAGATGGAATCTCCTTTCTTGTAGTTTGAAGCCATTGTTTCGCGTCCTAGTCTCCAGGGAAGCAGAAAACAAGCTTGCTCCCTCCTCCCTGTGGCTTCCTCTCACATATTTATACATAGCTATCATATCTCCTCTCATCCTTCTCTTCTTCAGGCTAAACATGCCCAGCTCCTTAAGCTGCTCCTCATAGGGCTTGTTCTCCAGACCCTTGATCATTTTAGTCACGCTCCTCTGGACACATTCCAGCTTGTCAATATCTCTCTTGAATTGTGGTGCCCAGAATTGGACACAATATTCCAGGTGTGGTCTAACCAAAGCAGAATAGAGGGGTAGCATTACTTCCCTAGATCTAGACACTATGCTCGTATTGATGCAGGCCAACAGTCAATACATTTTCCCAGTTTTTGCTGTAAAATTAGGTGCTTCGGCTTATATTCGGGTCAGCTTATACTTGTGTATATACGGTAATTAGTCTATGATAACATAAAACAATTTTCTTGGTTATTCTTTTTTATGATATCTTTTTTTCTTTCTGATAAGATGCTGGTGTAATATCTGCCAAAACAACTCAGAAGGCTTTGGGTAATATGGACCTTGTATTTGCTATTTGTCATTAGGTACCAAAATGCCTTGGTTTTGTCCTAGTATTTGCTCTAAATTACCCCCATAAATAAAACTATAGACCCTTCTACGCTGCCATATAATCCAGACTATCAAGGTAGCAATCCACATTATCAGCTTTCAAGTGGATTATCTGAGTCTACACTGCCATATAATCCAGTTCACATCAAATAATCTGGATTTTATATGGTAGTGTCGAAGGGGCCTAGGTTTACACAAACCCCTAATCAGTGTATAAATTGTAGTTGTAAAGCTTTTGAATGTAGTCTTGCATCATTTTGCCAAAGTCCAAAGTTTGCTTCTTTCGAACATGTAAATCCAAACTGTTTTGAATATTCTATAATTAAATGGGGACATTGTTCCTTTCTACACTGCCCTATATCCCAGGATCTGATCCCATGCTGCATCTACCTGAAAGTCTTCCCCATTGGGGTTTTAAATTGTAACACTGGTATTTCTGACTCCCAAATCTACAATACGTGCAAGCATTTGCAGGAGATAATAAGGCATAGACCACTGTTTCAGTGGTAGGTCATAAACACTGGCCTTATTGACATTACTGCAAGCTGGCCCTGCCATAAAGCTGACGAAAACAATCTGCTGTAGGCAGCACAATGATTGAGGGGAGGATAAATGATGCAGATAACCAACTGAGTCCAGGTAATGCAGCAAATGTTGAAATGTTGGTGCTAGAGGTAAAGGGGGTGCCACCATTTGGGTTCTGCTTCAGGCAGCAAAATGCCTTGGGCAGGTGCTTGCATTGCAGATGATATGGGTGGCAATATTTTAGGAATGCAGTGGGTACGGTCAGAGTTGTCACACCCCATTTCATATCCCCCAGGTATGCTGCAAGGTAGTTATTTTTATGTATGAAGAAGCCACATAGAATCATAGCATTGGAAGAGACCTCGTGGGCCATCCAGTCCAACCCCCTGCCAAGAAGCAGGAAAATTGCATTCAAAGCACCCCGGACAGATATCCAGCCTCTGTTTAAAAGCCTCCAAAGAAGGAGCCTCCACCACACTCTGGGGCAAAGAGTTCCACTGTTGAACAGCTCTCAGAGTTAGAAGTTCTTCCTAATGTTCAGGTGGAATCTCCTTTCCTGTACTTTGAAGCCATTATTCCGCATCTTAGTCTCCAGGGCAGCAGAAAACAAGCCTGTTTATAAGTCGGGGACTGCTTGTACTACCTAAACAGGGGCACAGACAGCAGAGGAAACACCACAACAGTATTAACCCTTCCTATGCTTTCCAAACCTATATTTGACTACGCCCTTCCCTCCTCCCACCGCTCCCATTGTAGTGACTTCCCATTCTTTGGGTTGGGGATATTCATATACCGTTCTGTTCTTCCTTCCTATTTAGGCCCATAGCCAGGATTTTGATTCGGGGGGGGGGGGGGGGCTGAGTCTGAGTGGAAGAGGGTCTACCCTAGCAAACCTTTTGTATCGTTACCCCAATACCCCCATGCATATGGGATATATTGAGTATGGTGATCAGATCATGATATGAATAAACATAACAGTTTAAATAATGCACCAGTAAGGCCTTTTTGCGAACCACCATGAGAATTGGGGGGGGGGGGGCTGAAGCCCCTCAAGCCCCCCCCCCCCCCCAAGTAC
>NW_026847660.1:122370316-122629594 GCF_025583915.1 Anolis sagrei ordinatus | reverse complement strand
TCAATACCCCCATGCATATGGATATATTGAGTATGGTGATCAGATCATGATATGAATAAACATAACAGTTTAAATAATGCACCAGTAAGGCCTTCTCGTGGACCACCATGAGAATTTGGGGGGGGGGGCTGAAGCCCCTCGAGCCCCCCCCCCCCCCCCCCCCCCCCCCCCCCCCGGCTACATGCCTGTTCCTATTACATTGTTTTTCTATTCTTCCTTCTGGCCGAACAGTTATTATTTATAAATTCCCTAGAAACATTCTCACAAATTAAATTATGAGGCCTTCTATAAAGACTTCCCTCTTTCATTTTTTAAATAATGTTTAAAAATGGTTTCCAATACTTGATAAAGCTATTTGTGTTTTTTCTTTGTTCATCATTGCCGATTTGCCCATTTCTGCTATTTTAAAAACTTACAATCCATTATTCTATTGTCGGGAGATCTGCCTTCTGTGGTGTAATGAAAATCACATGTAGTTCATGTTTTACCAGTCCACACACTGTCTTGCCAAAGAAAGAAAATATGCCACACAGATGAACAGTAAAGAACAAGTACCGGTAGTTTCCTCTTTGTAATGCAGAGCAACATATATACAATCATGTGAACATTGACTCACACAATATCCTATGAGAGAGATTTAAATGGTCTTTCAAAGTCCATGTGGAAGATCTCTATCCAACAGCTCACGAAGCAAGAAGTGTCTCTCTCTGTGCTAACTCCTGCACAGCTCAAGCCTAAAAATGTAACTGTTGCCAAAACTCCCAGGCTCGGCTAGCTCCCCAGGCGTGGCCCAACCAATCAGCTTTGTGCTTAGCATTTTCAGTTAACACACTCACCAACACATTTTAGATGCCCTAACACCTTTTTTCAGTGTTATGCATATATCTGTGCTGCAGTTATCATGTACTACAATTGTAGTTGAGTGATTTTGTTTGCAATAAAAATGTGTTTTCAGTGCTTCTCTTTTCAGCCAAATTTTATCAAATTGACTCTCCATTAGTCAGCAGGTGTGCCTTTAGAATAGGTCAGCTGAGAAAGATGCCCACAATGTACCTGAGCCATCAAAAGGATGTCAGTGGTATTGGATTATGGAATTTGTTCTTTGGTGTGGCACCAGCACTCTCTGGCTGAGAAGTCCAAGACTACAACTCCCATTATCCCATAACATTGAGCAGTGGCAGCTAAAGTAGTGTCAAACCACATTATTCTGCATCATAGATGAAACCTTTATTTGCTCTAGGACTTATTCATTTGTCTTTTTGGCAGTGTACAGAACTCTTTTCCCGCACCTCATTACAAATGAGAGGATTTAGTAGCTGTCAGGTTTCTTCACCATCTGCCTTTCACACACACACACAGGGAGAGGGAGAAGGAGAGAGAGAAAGAGAAGTCCGATTGTTTGCCTATCTCAGGGACTCAGCATAATCTTTTATCCCTGGTATAGACAAAGTGTAGATCCCCAAAAGGCATTTGGCACAAGGCTATGCAATATTGGCTGTTGAAAATGTCAAAATTGCATAATCCCAGGTTTCTTTCCACTCCCAAAAAAGAAAAGAAAAGAAAAAAAAGAAAAAGTCTGGCACATGACCATTCTGTGTTTACATTCCATCACTCAATTTCCCTGCAGCTATCCTGTGAATTCAGATTATGCAAGTTTAATGTTCCCTTATAAAGACCTACCAAGCATCTCAGGATCATTGTCGTATGTCTGCCGTTGAGGTCTGGTCACACCGATGGTTTTGCACTCTACTTCATAGGCAAAGATTATAAATCACTTGTCTTGCATCTCAGTGCTGATGCATAGCATGCAACAGATAAATACTTTTCTGGAAAAACAAAACCTTCTATTTTTCAGTTCCTTTTATCCAAAAAACGAGAACTGTCAGTACTAAACCTCATTTGGAGCTTATCACTGTGTACTTTTTGTCAGCACAGCTCCCTCTAAACGCCTCCACATATTTGGCTCACAAACATTTTTCTGATTTTCATTGGCAGCATTTCTTAATACTGTGAACATGACAGTTTAGGGTGTGTATGCAATATGAATATGTGTGTGTTTGTGTGTGCATGTGCATATATCTTTATATATGGTGCATATATAAATGATGGGTTACGGCAACCAGACTGATTGATAACTGGCAAATAGAAGGAGAAAATGTGGAGGTAGTGACAGACTTTGTATTTCTAGACATGAAGATTACTGCAGCCAGGAAATCAGAAGACGTTTCCTTCTTGGGAGGAGAGCAATGGCCAATTGGAATAAAATAGTGAAGAGTAGAGACATCACACAGGCAATCAAGGTCCACATAGTTAAAGCAATGGTATTCCCCATAGTCACCTATGGATGTGAGAGCTGGAACATAAGGAATGCTGAGTGAAGGATGATAGATGCTTTTGAACTGTGGTGTTGGAGGAAAATTCTGAGAGTATCTTGGATTGCAAGAAGATCAAACCAGTCCATACTCCAAGAAATAAAGCCTGACTGCTCACTGGAGGGAAGGATATTAGAGACAAAGATGAAGTACTTTGGCCACATAATGAGAAGACAGAAAAACTTGGAGAAGATAAGGAAAAAGGAAGAGGGGCCAACCAAGGGCAAGGTGGATGAATGGTATCCCTGAAGTGACTAGCTTGACCTTGAAGGAGATGGGAGTGGCGACGGACGGCGATAGGGAGCTCTGGCGTGGGCTGGTTCAGGAGATCACAAAGAGTCAGAAACAACTGAATGAATAAACAACAAAAACAAAGAGGCTTCCATAGAGATGTCACATAATTAATTATGCAATCCTTATGCATGTTTACTTAGATGTTAGTCCTAGTGATTGTTGATAAGTATCACAGATTGCAACATAAAAGAGATATAGACCATTCTGTGTTTACATTCCACCACTCAGGTTGCCTACACCTATCCATATTGTTTTCCAGGATTCTTTTGCCTTAAGCAAAGGTTGCTTGCATGTTGTCTGTTTTGCAAACTTATTGGTTGCTGCCCTTTAGCCTGGTAGTAAGACACAATGATGAAGCAATAACAATAAAACCTTGTAGTCAGAGTACAATGAGACAATTGTGTCTCTGTTAAAAACTAGCTGAGCCACAAAAGGACAATTAACATAAGTCAATATCCACTTCACTTCAAATGGCGCAGGACATGAAGGGAGAATCTCAATAGGTGTATTTATTTAGTGTTGTGATGGAATTGAAGAGGTGCTGTAGGCAGGCTACATCATAAAAAGAAACCTCAGGTTGTTGCAATATATTTTGAGGCAAAGGAATAATGGATATTATCTATCTCATTTGGGCATATTGAGTATCTGTGCCAAGTTTGGTCCAGATCCATCATTGTTTGGGTCCACAGTGCTCTCTGGATGTAGGTGAACTACAACCCCAAAACTCAAGGTCAATTCTTGTATTTTCTCTTGGTCATGGGAGTTCTGTGTGCCAAGTTTGGTTCACTTCCATCATTGATGGAGTTCAGAATGCTCTTTGATTGTAGGTGAACTGTAAATCCCAACAACTACAACTCGCAAATGACAAAATCAATCCCTGCCCCCAACTCCACCAGTGTTCAAATTTCTGTGTATTGGGTATTTGTGGCAAATTTGGTCCAATGACTGAAAATATACCTTGCTTATCAAATATTAACATTATGATTCACAACAGTAGCAAAATTACAGTTATGAAGTAGCAATTAAAATGATGTTATGGTTGGGGGTCACCACAACATGAGGAACTGTATTAAGGGGTTGCAGCATTAGAAAGGTTGAGAACCACTACTCTATCTGATCCAAATATGCACAGCTTCAAGCAATGGTAGGCAGTAGCCTCCATGTTGGTAGGGTGGTGACTTTACGCCAGGTGTTACTTCAGCTCAATAGATGTGTCCTGTATCTTTGGCCCCTTCTACACTGCCATATTATCCAGATTATCAATTTTGATAATCCACATTATCTGCTTTGAACTGGATTATATGAGTCTACACTGCCATATAATCTGGTTCAAACCAGATAATCTAGATTTTATATAGCAGCGTAAAAGGGGCCTGAGGCTTATTTTAATTCCTGTTCCAGGCTTTGCTGGCATAAGCCCTTGGACTGCCTTGTCTGTACTTCCAAAGCCCATCCCACCCTGGCCTTGCCCGTATTTTTATTGCGGCTTCTGTAGAATTTTTCTGTTTAGTCTGGAAGCAAAAAAACGAGAAGCACATCAAAACATCATGTAGATATGTTATCTAATATATTGCACTTTGGATTATAAAGCAAATTTATAATGCCAGCAATCATTTTTTCTTTCTCTTGCAGACAAGAATCAAGACCAGAGATATTACTCTAAAAGAAGTTTTGAGAGGCATGAAAACAACTGTTTGGTTTCAGCTGCGGACAGCCTGATTAAACTGCATATCAAAATGTAAAAGCCATTCTTTGGTAGAAGGTGCTGTCTCAATCAGTTTTTATTAAAATGGCAAACATCACTCATCCGTATGATGGATGCCCAACTTGAAAAGCTTTCAGTGGTGTTGAAGGTTCAAAGGACAAACCTCTGTTCTGTTGTTATCTACACTACATGCCTCCGGCTAAAACTTAATTTTTTTTCCTACTTCTGTATTTCCTGATAGTTGAAAGTTCTCTGGCTTTTGGCCAGGTTGGATGATAGCGCTATTGAGTCATATTGCAGAACTGATAAAAGAAGCCAAACAATTGCAACTGCAGGGGGGAAAGTGAAGATTTCAAAAGTTAGATTCGATAATGAGGAACGCCTTTGACTTGGATTTATTCAACTGCAGGGGTGGACTTTATGGAGGGGAGCTCAAAAAAGAGAAGTAACAATGGGGATCCTATCATGCTTTATTGCTCTAAAAAGAGATCCACAAACACTAAAAACAGTAGAATATACAATGTAAAACAGTGTTTGTCAACCTGAGGGGGTTGTGAGGGGGTGTCAAAGGGATCACTAAAGACCATAAAAAAATCACAGCTTGGGGGTTCTGTGTGAGAGGATTGGCCCAATTCTATCATTGGTGGGGTTCGGAATACTCTTTGATTGTAGGTGAATAATAAATTCCAGCAACTACAACTCCCAAATGTCAAGGTCTATTTTCCCCAAATTCCACCGGTGTTCACATTTGGGCATATTGAGGATTTGTACCAAGTTTGGTCCAGATCCATCATTATGGATCCTCCACAACATGAGGAACTGTATTAAGAGGTTGCAGCCAGGATTTCATTTCGGGGGGAGGGGGCTAATTTTTTTCAGGGGGGGTTGGGGGGGGCTGAGTTTTGGGGGGGGGGGGGGGGGTTGGGGGGGGGGCTGAGTCTGAATGAAAGAGTCTAGCCTAGCAAACCTTTTGTATCATTACCCCAATACCCCCATGCATATGGGATATATTGAGTATGGTGATCAGATCATGATATGAATAAACATAACAGCCTACCCCCCCCCCCCCCCCCCCCCGGCTACATGCCTGATGCCCACCAAACCTTTCTAGTATTTTCTGTTGGCCATGGGAGTTCTGTATGTCAAGTTTAGTTCAATTCCATTGTTGGCGGAGTTCAGAATGCTCTTTGATTTTGCTACAGTTTCAACCAATTCAACATAGTTTGTGGCAACCATAAAAACAAAGTTTCTGGAGTAAAACAACTACTTTCAAAGAATTTATTTATTTTATTTCAAAGTTTTCTATACCGAACTTCTCAACCTCATTGAGGGACTCAGCCCGGTTTCCAACCATAAAAACACATACAATCACTAAAATATCAAAGATCACAATTACAAGAAGCCTAGGACCTGCACTTTATAATCATATTTTACTTCCCTGGGTATTTTAGACTGTTTAATTTTTATTTTACATTTACATTTTTTATTTATATAGATAAGCAAGACTCTACTGTATTTATGTATTTATTTATTATTAAGGAAAAATCTATTAAACTTCAAATTATGTTATGATTTTACAAATGAAGTATTAAAACATTTTGTTTTACAACTAATCAACAGAAAAAGCAGTTCAATACATGGTAACATTATGTAGTAATTAGGGTATTTATGAATGTAGTACCAAAGCAATATATTGAAACAGCTGTGGATCCAGGCGGGAGGAATAATTGGATAATACAGAACATTGGATGAGCGAAGGTTGGATAAGCGAGACTTTGCTGTCCCACACAAATAAACAGGAAATAATCATTCAAACCAGGAACAGAAAATCTTTCAAATTTTGTTACATAGTGTAATTGTTGAGCAATCTCCTCTACCTTTGAACCCACTGAAATTAAATACCAGTTTGGTTTCTTGAAATGTACAGGCAGCCACACCAGTCTTTTCACGATTCTTTACATATCTGATCTTCACACAGCTTTCTGCGGGTTTGTCAGTGAGCCAAGATAAACATAGCCGACTTGCCTTACCTTTAATCTCATCGACCTTTTTTTTTTTACAAACCCAGGACTAATTTAGTTATGAAGTTCTAGAGTCCTATCATGACAACATTCCAGGTTCATTCCTCGCTCCTTCCCTCCCTCCCAACTTAAAAAAATAATAATGTGACTATGAACTGTTGGCAGTGGCTCAGGAGTTAGCAAATGCCCCTGTTTAAACATTTAACTGGCTTTATTTTGTTGCTTTTATCGTAGGGAGTGCCCTGGGAGAATTCCTTTCCAACAAAAGAGAGGGATAGAGAATAGAACAAATATTATGATGCCATGAGCTGGTGAATTATTACCTTTCCTGAAATTCCAACCAAAACAGCTATTTTGCAAGGCCAGGTGCTAATATATAATTATGTAAAGACGCATATACACACACACATATTCAGTGCAGAGTTAAGGCATTGTTTTATAGTGATTTACATATGAAATAAATAAACACAGCATGAGTATACTTCTGTCTGGAACCACCAAGATGACAGCTTTATGGTTTCCTGGAACACAGCCTAATAACAATGTTAACCTTTTCATCACAATAACAGCAACGTGGCTCCTTTAAGACCAACAGCCTCAATTATTTTAGCATGAGCTTTCGTGGGTTACAACCCACTTCATCAGATGTGAGGATATGGATTGCCATGCACAAGAGCTCATGTTAAAATAAATTTCTCTTAGAGGTGATGTAAAAATATTTTCCCTCTTTGCCGTGGTAATAAAGCATTCTAGTAAACTCTCAGTTAACCAGAATGCAAGGAATGGGAATGTTCAAGCAACCAGCAATAAATAAATTAAAAAAATATATAACCAGTTAGGACATTAAGATCATCTGGGGAGGCCCTTCTCTCGGTCCCGCCGGCATCACAAGCACGCCTGGCGGGGATGAGAGATAGGGCCTTCTCAGTGATGGCCTCTCGGCTGTGGAACGCCCTTCCTACAAATATCAGATCGGCCCCCTCCTTACTGGCATTTCGGAGGAAAGTTAAGAAATGTTCGAACAGGCATTTGATTAGGCAGTGTAATTGATTATAGGAACATGGAATAACGGATAATGAGACTGGATTCTGATTCTATTGATGAGACGTAAATGATTGTCATATTGATGTTTAATTGTTGTTATGCTATTGCTTTTAAATGTTCCAATGATTTTGTAATGTTTGTCTTGAAACTGTTGTTGTTAACCGCTTTGAGTCGCCTAAGGGCTGAGAAAAGCGGTATATAAATGAAGTAAATAAATAAATAAATAATGCATGATGCATTTACAAAGATGTTTTTATAATACAATAAAACTGGGTTACATTAGGCTTCTATTTATTTATCTATGTTTGCTTCTAATTACTTCAATATACACACACCCCTATCAATCATCTCTCTCTAAAGTCCATACAGAGTTTATAGTATGGTATAGTATTGGTTATAGTATTACTTAGGTGCATATTTAATAATTAATTAATTAATTAATATATTTAATTAGTTAGGTGTATATTTAATAGTAACTCTCAAACAACCAGAAACTACATTTATTTGTCATCTACCAATCACCATAGGTGCCAGTTCATTGACACGGCACCCCATCTACACTGCCATGTAAAATCCAGATTATCTGCTTTGAACTAAATTACCAGTATATGGCAGCATAGAGTCATATAATCTAGTTCAAATAAAATAATCTGGATTACCCGATTTGATAATCTGGATTATATGGCAGTTTATAGCCAGCCTGAGAGCCTACTGTGTTTGCACACCATCCTGAGAACTTGTAGAATAGACATATTTAGATAAATAAGTACATAAATAAAAAGCTGTCAGGCTTTTCCCACCAAAGAACACAATACCTTGGCATTAAAGTCCCAAAGACCAGGAAAGTTTTGCCAGATCAGTGTCTCAAACAATTAACACGGAAGTTTTAAGACTTGGCAACTGGGCCAACTTTAACAAGGATTTCCGCCTGCCAAGGAGTTACCTGAAGATCTGCTGATAGCGCTGAAATATTTGGTTTGGGCAGGTTCTGAACAAGTCAGCCTTTTGAAATGGAATGGCCACTGCTCTTTTCACTTCTGCTATTGTAGAAGCAGAAAAAGTAATCCTTCTCTTGGATTACACTCCAGCGAAGGCCAACTTGCAAAACCAACACGAGGAAACCAAAGACTGAATAGAATGTTTCTGGCAGCTGAACCAAACCACAGCTCTTTGTGATCTCAGCAAGTTGTTTTGTCAGGAAAATGAGACAGAGTAGGATGGGATAGAGCTGGGCTGGAAGAAGGAGGAGTAAATCTTTATATTTTCTTGAATGGTTGGAAGAAATCCAGGATAGATCTATCGATCTACATTCCAACCTCTCATTTTCCGTCATGTCATTGCCTTAGAGACCAAGGGTGCATCTTCTAGACTTTTGAATTAATAGTTTGACACCACTTTGACTACCATGTCTCAATGCTATGCAGAGGCGGCCCTAGGTAATTTTCAACGGTAAGCAAACAGTATTCCCCGCCCCCCACAACCAATCATTGATATATATATTTTCTGTTCGTCATGGGAGTTCTGTGTGCCATATTTGGTTCAATTCCATCATTGGTGGAGTTCAGAAGCTCTTTGTAGGTGAACTATACATCCCAGTAACTACAACTCGCATATGTCAATGTCTATTTTCCCCCGAGAGTGCCTCAAGAGCGCCCCTGGGCAAAATCAACTATACTGCGAATGCTTACTTTGCGTAATGGGTTGAGCCGCCCCTGATGCTATGGAATGATGGGAGTTGTAGTTTTACAAGGTCTTTAGATTTCTCTGCCACAGAGTAATTGTACCTCACAGAACTACAAATCCCAGCATTGAGCTATGACAGTTAAAGTGGCCTCAAACTGCATTAATTCTGCAGTGTAGATGCACCCTAAGGCCGGAGCTACTCTCCCATATAAAATGCTGTTTATCTGCTTGGATCTGGATTATATGAGTCTACACTGCCATAAAACCCAGTTCAAAACAGATAACCTGGGGTCGGAAACTGGACTATATTGCAGTGTAAATAGGGCCACAGATGGAGAGAGATCTTTCCTAGTATGACCTGATTTCTTTAGACATGGGTGACAATCACATGGCATTTATTTATTTTTTTATAAGATATGAATAGAACCAATCTTGCTTCCCTCCAGATGTTCCTGGACTGCAGTTCCTAGCAACCCTAACCAAACGAGCCAATAATTAAGAATGCAAGAAAATGTTATGGGACCGCAACTTTCTGCATTCTTAATTATTGGCTATTTTGGTTAATGTTCCTAGGAAGTGCAGTCCAGAAACATCTGGAGGAAAGCAAGATTGATTCTATTCATATCTTTAAAAAATAAATAAATCTGCAAGCATTTTATTCCTCTTCTGGACTAATGATAGCTCCATCTTGTGGGTAGAAATTGCTAACATATTTTGGCTAAGAACAGGTTGAATATCCCTTACCCAGAAATCCAAAATGTGCCTGTCTGAGACAGTGATGCCAGTACTTTCTGGTGGTTTGATGTATACAAACTTTGTCTCATGCACAGAATTATTTAAAATGTTGTATATAAAACTAGATATGACCATGGTCGTGACCATTGAGGGGTCTACGGACGGACAACGCTGTCTTCGGCTTAGAAATGAAGATGAGCACTAATCCCCAGAGTCAGACACGACTGGACTTTATCTCAGGGGAAAACCTTTACCTAAAGCAAGGAGGAGCTGAGGAACCTTCTAACCAAGGTGAAAGAAAATGAGCAAAAGCTGGGTTGCCGTTAAACATAAAAAACCCGATATGATGGCAACCAGACTGATTGATAACTGCCAAATATAGGGAGAAAATGTGGAGGGAGTGACAGACTTTGTATTTCTAGGCACAAAGATGACTAAAGACGCAGACTGCAGCCTGGAAATCAGAAGATGTTTACTTCTTGGTAGGAGAGCATGGGCCAATCTCGATAAAATAGTGAATAGTAAGACACCACACTGGCAATGAAGATCCGCATAGTAAAAGTAAAGGTATTTCCCTTAATAACCTATGGATGTGAGAGCTGGACCATAAGGAAGGCTGAGCAAAGGAAGATGGACGCTTTTGAAAACTATGGTATTGAAGGAAAATTCTGAGAGTGCCTTGGACCGCAAGATCAAACCAAACCATACTTCAGGAACTAAAGCCTGGCTGCTCACTAGAGGGAAGGATATTAGAGGCCAAGATGAAGTATTTTGGCCACATCACGAGAAGACAGGAAAGCTCAGAGAAGACAACGATGCTGGGGAACATGGAAGGAAAAAGGAAGAGGGGCCGACCAAGGGCAAGATGGATGGATATTATCCTTTAAGTTACTGGCTTGACTTTGAAGGAGCTGGGGGTGGCAACAGCTGACAGGAGCTCTGGCCTTGGTCACGAAGAGTCTGAAGGGACTGAACGAATCAACAACAACAAAGCAATAATTTCTTAATGCTGCCTTAGACCATAGGCCATTTGCATACAAACAATTACGACATAAAAGTGCAGATGCAAAACTACATAAAAATACTGTATAAAACAATGGGCACATAGCTTTGTGAAAGAGAAAACCAATTGTCCTTCAGATGAAAACAAACAAACAAAAACTGGGGAGTTTGTAAGAAAGGACACCTTTAATAAGAAACCACAGTGTTCCCAATTTTATTATTTTATTATATCACTGCCTATACTCCAAATCTCTGAGCACAAAGAGGGGGCTGAACCTTAGTAATGAAAAGAACAATAAAATGTATTGTCGAAGGCTTTTCATGGCCGGAATCACTAGGTTGTTGTAGGTTTTTTTGGGCTATATGGCCATGTTCTAGAGGCATTTTCTCCTGAAGTTTTGCCTGCATCTATGGCAAACATCCTCAGAGGTAGTGACCTCACTACCTCTGAGGATGCTTGCCATAGATGCAGGCGAAACTTCAGGAGAAAATGCCTCTAGAACATGGCCATATAGCCCCAAAAAAACCTACAACAACCCAGCACAATAAAAGCTATTAGTCATATTTCTCCTTGCTTGTGTTCTGGGTCTTCCTATGTAATATATTGTTATGGAGGCCCACCTAGTGAGCGCATGAAGAATTACATCTAAACAAATATAACACAGGCTACATCTACAAGCTGCCATATAATGCAGTTTGAACTGCATTCACTTATTTATCTATGGTGAGGCGCCAGTACCCTTTGGTAGAGAAAGCTACAGATTTTGTCAAACTACAACTGCCAGGATTCCATAGCAGTGAGCCATGGTGGTTAAAGTGATACTTTTGCTTTTATTGTTTGAATCAGTTTTAATATGTTGGAAATTGTAATGTCTGTCTTGCTTCTGATTACTAAAAATGTGCTTTCATTGGTTTATTGTCCCCCCCAGAAGTACAATTAGCAAAACACAAATCACAAAAAAATCTCTAAAGGACTTCCCTCCATATGCATTTATTCATGCATATTATGCAAATCCACTAGAGGGCACAATTTTTTTGTCATAGATTAGAATATTCTGTATTAAATTGAATGCTTTTGGTTCATGTTATTCTTTAATCATCCTTGGTTCTGCTTCAAGGTGTGAAATATCCACCCCTGAGAAAGCTTGAATAAAAATAGCTTCTAATGTTCCTTTTTTTCTTTTATGTGAGAGAAATCTACAAAAATATGAAGGGCATCTTCTAGCAAATTTATTTACTTACTAGCTGTCCCCTGCCACACGTTGCTGTGGCCTACATGGGGGTTCTGTGTGGAAGGTTTGGTCCAATTCTGTCATGGGTGGGGTTCAGAATGCTCTGTGATTGTAGGTGAACTATAAATCCCAGCAACTACAACTCCCAGATGTCAAGATTCTATTTGCTCGAAAGTCCACCAGTGTTCACTTTTGGGCATATTGAGTATTCATGTAGAGTTTGGTCCAGATCCATCATGTTTGAGTCCACAGTGATCTCTGGATGTAGGTGAACTACAACTCCAAAACCAAAGCACATTGCCCACTAAACCCTTCTAGTATTTTCTGTTGGTCATGGGAGTTCTGTGTGCCAAGTTTAGTTCAGTTCCACCATTGGTGGGGTTCAGAATGCTCTTTGATTGTAGGTGAACTATAAATCCCAGCAACTACAACTCCCAAATGACAAAATCCATTTTTTTTAGTGAAGGACATACATTGGGTTGTTAGGTGTCTTGTGTCCAAATTTGGTGTCAATTCATCCAGTGGTTTTTGAGTTCTGTTAATCTCACAACGAACATTACATTTTTATTTATATAGATTTATTCACTAGCTGAACCCAGCCACAGGTTTCTGTGGTTCTCAGAAAACAGAAGATGTCCAGATATGGAACAATCTGGGCTAGGGAACTCTTCCCACCAAAAGTTTCCTGGTGGCTTTTAAGTGCAAGGCTATTCAAAGGTAATCTAGGTGGGCAATTGCAACATTCACACTTGACTCAAGTAGAAATTGAGGGGGGCGGGGTTGGGGAGTCGTTTTCATGCATGCGCTGTAATGTCTTTTTGGTTTTTTTAAAGTCCTTTCTGCTGTGTTTTTTTGTTTTTATGAGTGATTAGCTATCTTGTGCCATGCGTTGCTGTGGCCCAGTCTGTGTTGTGCTTTGTGTGTGTATATATTTGTGTATGTATGTATGTGTATATATATATGTGTGTGTGTGTTTGCGTATATATATGTGGTTTTGCACATGCGTTGTAATGTAATTTTTTTTTGGCTTTTTAAGTTTCTTCTGCTGTGTTTTTCAGTGTTTTTATGAGTGACGGTCACTCGTTGGCCTCATAGGTGTATTGTGTCCAAATTTGGTATCAATTCATCCACTTGTTTTTGAGTTATATTAATCCCACAAACAAACATTACATTTTTATTTATATAAATGGTCACTCCTTGGCCTGACCGGTGTATTGTGTCCAAACTTGGTGTCAATTTGTCCAGTGGGTTTTGAGTTATGTTAATCACACAAACAAACATTACATTTTTATTTATATAGATTGTGTCAGAAGCGAATTGAGGACACAATTGTAATGTATTTAAAACACAAACAAAGTTAAAAACTTGGCATTATGCTAAATCTCCTTTGACCAAAGCTGGCCACTTTGGGTGCCTCTGATGTCTCTGTAAGAAGGTTCTCCATTGTGCATGTGGCAGGGCTCAGGCTGCATTGTAGTGGGTGGTCTGTGGTTTGCTCTTCTCCACACTTAAATGTCGTAGGCTCCACTTTGTAGCTGCATTTCTTAAGATTGGCTCTGCATCTCGTGATGCCAGAGCGCAGCCTATTCAGAGCCTTCTAGGTTGCCCAGTTTTGTGTGTCCATGAGGGAGTCTCTCATTTGGTATCAGCCATGGATTGAGGTCCAGGTTTTAGCCTGCTACCTTTGGACTCTTGCTTGCTGAGGTATAGCAGATACTACTATTGTATTTAAATACATTTTTCTACATTTTCTACACTTTCCCACATTTTGTACAATTGCTTGACTTTTAAAAAAGGGATCCTAGTATTCCCAATTCAAGGTGCAGGTTCTTACCTACAAAGCCCTGAATGGTTTGGGACCCGCCTACCTGCGTGACCGCATTTCTGTGTACAAACCCACACTATCTCTTCGATCATCTGGAGAGGCCCTGCTCGCGCTCCCACATCCTTAGCAGGCGTGATTGGTGGGGACGAGAGAGAGGGCCTTCTCGGTGGTGGCCCCCCAACTCTGGAACTCACTTCCCAGGGACATCAGGCATGCCCCAACTCTGGCAGTCTTTAGGAGGAGCCTGAAAACATGGTTGTTCCAGTGTGCCTTACCACAATAAGGAAAATGCTCAGCAACATGCCCTCAAATGCACTTTACTTCTGTTTTAGGATTGATTGTGTTCCCTCATCTCCCTTTAAAAACCCTATACCAGTCATATCCTACCTTGTTCATGCCCAGCGTTTATTTTTTTAATTTTAAACTGTTACATTTGGCCTGGCCATAGGTTTTTTTTTAATCCTTGTGTGTTACTGTTTATTAGTTATGGTTCATATGTGATTTATATTAATTGTATTGTATTTATTGTTTTTGTTTATTGCTTTTGTTTATTGAAGTTAGTAGTAATTTTATTGATTAGCCCTTAGGCCATATCACAATAAGAAACAGAACAACAAGGCCTGACAAGACCTGATCACACTCCACATAGAAAGTTAAAATAAGACACTTATAATAATACAGTAACTACATATGATAAGACATGATAACTTTTGTTTATTGATGTACTGTTGGGCTTGGCCTCATGTAAGCTGCTCTGAGTCCCTTGGGGAGATGGTGATGGGGTACAATAAAGTATTCTTATTCTTATTATTCTTATTCTTCTTCTTATTATTATTATTATTATTATAGTATTGGAAGACATTTGAGGTCTAGTGGGTGTATCTGCACTGTAGAATTAATGCGGTTTGACACCACTTTAACTGCCATGGCTCAATGCTATGGAATCCTGGGAGATATAATTTGGTGAGGTTCCAGCACTCTTTGCCAGAGAAGGCAAAAGATCTTTCAAAGCTGCAGTGATTCCATTGTATTGAGCCATGGCAGTCAAAGTGGTGTCAAGCTTGGGGCCGGGCTTTAGCACAGCACGTTAACCGCCAGCTGCAGTAAATCTTGCCAACTGAAAGATTGACAGTTTGAAGCTTGGGTCAGGATGAGCTCCTGTGTTTTAGCCCAGCTTCTGCTTACCTATCAGTTTTGAAAACAGCAATATGAGTAGATAAATAGGTACCGCTTAAGTGGGGAGGTATTTAAGGCATTTATAAGGAAATGCCAGAAAAAAGCCGGTGATTCAATCAAGGAGGAAGTTTAAGAACAAAGCTCTTTGGTATGGAAAGTGGAGTGACAGCACCCTCCTTGTGGCAGGAACCGAGCACAGTCTCCAAGATGTCAAAGATTATTATTTATTATTATTTCAAAGTTTTCTATACCGAGCTTCTCACCTCTTAGAGGGACTCAGCCCGGTTTACAACCATAAAAACATACAATCAGTAAAATATCATAGTTCATAATTACAATAACACATTTAAAATAACAACTATATTTAAAACTACAATGGTCAGTCGTCATATTAAAAACAAGTACCGTATATTCCGGCATATAAGACGACTGGGCATATAAGACGACCCCCACCTTTTACAGTTAAAATATAGAGTTTGGGATATACTCACCGTATAAGACTACCTCTCTTCCAACACACACCCTGAAAGGCCCCTAAGTGATTCTAAACTGACTAAACAACTTTGTTTTGGTCTCTACATTGTCATTTATTGCAGCTTGCAACTCTTTGCCTCTTTCTACATTGCCATATAGTGCAGCGTATAAGACTGCTCCTGCATATTAGATGACTCTCATGCATAAGGCTACTCCAGTGTATAAGATGACTCCCATGTATAAGACTACTCCCGCGTATAAGACGACCCCTGACTTTTGAGAAGATTTTCTTGGGTTAAAAAGTAGTCTTATACGCCAGAATATACAGTATACCTCATCTTCCATCCACAATCCTAGGGTGCTGTCTCATTCATCGAAAGCCTGTCTCCACAACCACGTCTTCACCCGTTTCCTGAATGTCAGGATAGACGGGGCGGTTCTGACCTCCAGTGGGAGAGAGTTCCAGAGTCGCGGGGCCACCACCGAGAAGGCCCTGTCCCTCGTCCCCACCAGGCGCGCTTGTGAGGCTGGTGGGACCGAGAGCAGGGCCTCTCCAGATGATCTTAGTAATCTTGATGGTTCGTAGGGGAGAATACGTTCGGAGAGGTAAACCGGGCCGGAGTCGTTTAGGGCTTTATAGGTTAACACCAGCACTTTAAATTGTGCTTGGAAGCTAATTGGCAGCCAGTGGAGCTAGTGTAACAGCGGAGTGGTGTGCTCCCTGTACCCAGCACCCGTTAGTAATCTGGCTGCCGCGTTGGACTTGCTGCGGCTTCCGGGCAGTCTTCAGAGGCAACCCCACGTAGAGAGCGTTGCAGTAATCTAAGCGGGATGTAACCAAAGCGTGGACTACTGTGGCCAAGTCAGACTTCCCAAGGTACGGAAAAGTCTATGTACCTCTATCTATGTACAGTTGTCTGTCATGTCAATGTACAACAGCATTGAATGTTTGCCGTCTATGTGTTCTGTGATCCACTCTGAATCCCCTTTGAGGTGAGAAGGGAGGAATCTAAATACTGTAAATAAATAAATAAACTGCTTTAATTCTGTAGTGCAGATGTACTCATTAACTAACATAAGATTGTACTCTATAACCTTGCCGAACTACAGTGTGCCAGATGGAAACACTGACATGCTCTTACAGCTAAAAATGGCACATGGGGTAAAGGGATTAAGGGTGGAGTAGGAACAGCCAAGTCATTCTTGATTCCTGTTAATTAAATACAGTTCATTGAATTTTTTGTGCTATTAAACAGCCTGAGCATTAACACTTTGAGCATAATTCTGTCATTTGGATTAGATTAGGCATTCAATTAATGCAGGCATGACAAATCTTGATTAAATTGCATTGAGAACATCTCCATTTAATTCTGTTTCTTAGGGTGCATCAAAGCTGTAGAATCAATGCAGTTTGACGCCATCCGTAGTGTTGCAATGGCTCGGTGCTATGGATTCCTGCGAGTTGCAGTTACATAAAGTTTTTATCCTTCTTTGCCAAAGCGTGCAGGTGTTTCACCAAACTACAACTCAAATATTTCCATAACATTGGCCCATGGTCATTAAACTGGTGTCTAACTGCATTAATTCCACAGTGTAGACACACTTTTAGTGTCACTGCATTTAGCCCCAAGACTTAGGCCCCTTCTACACTGTCATATAACATCCGGATTCTCTGCTTTGAACAGGATTATATGGCACTGTAGACACATATAATCTAGTTCAAAGCAGATAATCTGGATTATTTACTATATGGCAGTGTAGAGGGGGCCATACTGTACTTAATGTGAAATTTCTTCACGCCAAGGATTTGTTTTCTAAACTTATTACTTTGTCCAAAATGATCAGTGATAGAAAATGCCCCACACCAGTACAAATTCCAAAAAGCAGAGACACATTTTATTATATTTATAATATTATAATTTGATACAATATAATACTAATAATACTACAATATTATAATTATATATTTTATATTACATGTAATATTACTAATACTATTACAATATAATGGTGTAGTATAAGATACTAATATATAATACCGATATTGTACTATGCTAATAATTTAATATTTTGTATGTATATATATATCTTGTAAGCTGCTCTGAGTCCCCTTGTATTAACTTAATGTTTTAATTATTTATAATTACTGTTGTTGTGTATTTTACTGTGTTGAATTGTAGGCATTGAATATGTGCCGGCTGGAAGCCGCCCTGAGTCCCCCCTAGGGGGTTGAGAAGGGCGGGGTAAAAATACCTGAAATAAATAAATAGAATCATAGAATCAAAGAGTTGGAAGAGACCTCATGGGCCATCCAGTCCAACCCCCTGCCAAGAAGCAGGAATATTCATTCAAATCACCTGACAGATGGCCATCCAGTCTCTGTTTAAAAGCTTCCAAAGAAGGAGCCTCCACCACACTCCGGGGCAGAGAGTTCCACTGCTGAACGGCTCTCACAGTCAGGAAGTTCTTCCTCATGTTCAGATGGAATCTCCTCTCTTGTAGTTTGAAGCCATTGTTCTGCGTCCTAGTCTCCAGGGAAGCAGAAAACAAGCTTGCTCCCTCCTCCCTGTGGCTTCCTCTCACATATTTATACATGGCTATCATATCTCCTCTCAGCCTTCTCTTCTTCAGGCTAAATATGCCCAGCTCCTTAAGCCGCTCCTCATAGGGCTTGTTCTCCAGACCCTTGATCATTTAGTCGCCCTCCTCTGGACACATTCCAGCTTGTCAATATCTCTCTTGAATTGTGGTGCCCAGAATTGGACACAATATTCCAGGTGTGGTCTAACCAAAGCAGAATAGAGGGGTAGCATGACTTCCTTAGATCTAGACACTATGCTCCTATTGATGCAGGCCAAAATCCCATTGGCTTTTTTTGCCGCCACATCACATTGTTGGCTCATGTTTAACTTGTTGTCCACGAGGACTCCAAGATCTTTTTCACACGTACTGCTCTCGAGCCAGGCATTGTCCCCCATTCTGTATCTTTGCATTTCGTTTTTCCTGCCAAAGTGGAGTATCTTGCATTTGTCCCTGTTGAACTTCATTTTGTTATTTTTGGCCCATCTCTCTAATCTAGTCAGGGGTCCTCAAACTTTTTAAACAGAGGGCCAGGTCACAGTCCCTCAAACTGTTGGAGGGCCGGATTATAATTTGAAAAAAAAAAACATGAATGAATTCCTATGCACACTGCACATATCTTATACACAATACAATAATTAAAATGAAGAACAATGTCAACAAATATAAACTTATTAGTATTTCAATGGGAAGTGTGGGCCTGCTTTTGGCTGATGAGATAGGATTGTTGTTGTTGTTGTTGTTGTTGTGTGCTTTCAAGTCATTTCAGACTTAGGTTGACCCTGAGCGGGCCGGTTAAATGACCTTGGAGGGTTGCATCCGGCCCTCGGGCCTTAGTTTGAGGACCCCTGGACTAGTCATTAATAAAGATGTTGAACAGGACCGGGCCCAGGACGGAACCCTGCGGCACTCCGCTCGTCACTTCTTTCCAGGATGAAGAGGAAGCATTGGTGAGCACCCTCTGGGTTCATCCATTTAACCAATTACTGATCCACCTCACCGTAGTTTTGCCTAGCCCACATTGGACTAGTTTCCTTGCCAGAAGGTCATGGGGGACCTTGATAAGAATGAATGAATAAATAAATAAATAAAGGGCAGCATATAAATGTAATATATACATGTTATATAAAATATATAATTGTAATATTGTATTATTATTAGTAAGATATTGTATTTCATTATACTATTATACATATTATATGAATTATACCATATATTATGTCATATTATTAGCATAGCACAGGAGACAAGATGGAACTGTCCTATTAATATTACTAATATTAATATTACTAATAATAATGCACCCATCATACTGGAAAAAATCAACTTATATCCCCATACCAAAAAAGGGAAATGCGAAAGACTGCTCCAACTTCCATACAGTGGCCCTTATTTCTCATGCCAGTAAGGTAATGCTCAAGATCCTGCAAGGAAGACTCCAGCAATACATGGAGCGAGAGTTGCCAGATGTTCAAGCTGGGTTTAGAAAAGGCAGAGGAACCAGAGACCAGATTGCCAATATCCGCTGGATAATGGAGAAAGGCAGGGAGTTTCAGAAAAACATCTATTTCGGCTTCATTGACTACTCTAAAGCCTTTGACTGTGTGGATCATAATAAATTGTGGCAAGTTCTTGGTGGGATGGGCATACCTAGCCACCTTGTCTCTCTCCTGAGGAATCTGTACAAGGACCAAGTAGCAACAGTCAGAACTGACCACGGAACAACAGACTGGTTCAAGATTGGGAAAGGCGTACGGCAAGGCTGCATACTCTCACCCAACCTTTTTAACTTGTATGCAGAACACATCATGCAAGGATGTGCGGGGCTTGATGAATGCAAAGCTGGGGTGAAAATTGCTGGAAGAAACATTAACAACCTCAGATATGCAGATGACACCACTCTGATGGCCGAAAGCGAGGAGGAGCTGAGGAGCCTTCTAATCAAGGTGAAAGAAGCGCGGGTTGCAGCTAAACGTCAAAAAAACCAAGATTATGGCAACAAGAATGATTGACAACTGGAATAGAGGGAGAAAATGTGGAGGCCGTGACAGACTTTGTATTTCTAGGTGCAAAGATTACTGCAGATGCAGACTGTAGCCAGGAAATCAGAAGACGCTTACTTCTTGGGAGGAGAACAATGTCCAGTCTCGATAAAATAGTAAAGAGTAGAGACATCAGACTGGCAACAAAGATCCGCCTAGTCAAAGCCATGGTATTCCCTGTAGTCACCTACGGATGTGAGAGCTGGACCTTAGGGAAGGCTGAGCGAAGGAAGAGAGATGCTTTTGAGCTGTGGTGTTGGAGGAAAGTTCTGAGAGTGCCTTGGACTGCGAGAAGATCCAACCAGTCCATCCTCCAGGAAATAAAGCCCGGCTGCTCACTGGAGGGAAGGATACTAGAGACAAAGTTGAAGTACTTTGGCCACATCATGAGGAGACAGCAAAGCCTAGAGAAGGAATGATGCTGGGGAAAGTGGAAGGCAAAAGGAAGAGGGGCCGACCAAGGGCAAGATGGATGGATGGCATCCTTGAAGTGACTGGACTGACCTTGAAGGAGCTGGGGGTGGTGATGGCCAACAGGGAGCTCTGGCGTGGGCTGGTCCATGAGGTCACGAAGAGTCGGAGACGACTGAACGAATGAACAACAACACCATAGTGGTGTAGTACAATATAGTAGCATATATTACAAATATTGTGCTATGCTAATAATACAATGTATTATATATACATATAATATATAATAATATTATAATGTAATACAATATAATGATATATAATAATATATCATACTGGCTATTAGGAATTGTGGGAATTGAAGTCCAAAACATCTGGAGGACAGGTCCAAGTTTGGCCATGCCTTTACTATAGGAAAAGTGTTTGCCAACTTGGAGTCGATGCCTCTAGTGTCATGGCGGGGAAGGTTCTAGACACCCGCGCATGCGCGCCCACGCTACGGAAAGCGGAGGGGGCTGGAGCGGCCAGGAAGGGATCACGTGCCTCTAGCGTCGTCCAATGAGAGGCCGCGGTGTCGGCGAGGCGGCTCGCGCCTGAGCCCCGCCCCTTTTTCGGCGGGTGAGGGTGTCTGGCTCGCGCTGCTGTTGCTGCCTCTGTTTCTGCCTCTTGGCCGCTCTTTTCTTGTCAGGGGAGATTCTGTTCTCGCTCCCGCCGCAGTTCAGGCGAGGAGGGAACGACCGAGGAGGATTACTATGTCCCGCCCGGGTCCGGAGCCCCGCCGTCTTTCTTCAGGTAAGTCTGAGGGGGGGAGAAGAGCAGGAGGAGGAGGAGGAGGAGGGCGGAGAGGCGATGCTTCAGGCCGTCCCCAGAGGATGGGCTGCCTGAGGCCTCCCTCCCAGGGTAACCACGACACGAAGGCGCTCACCTCAACATCACCTCCACAGCAGGACCAGTTTGAAGGAAATGTGCCAGTCATATATCACACACACACAAAATATAATATGTATATGTATGTATACATATTATATTTTGTGTGTGTGTGTGATATATATGACATACACATACATATTATATACATACAACATATACACACATACATGCTACATATATATATATACACACACATATATATGGTATATATACATACTACACATATACATTCACACATGCATACATATACATATTACACATATATACATACCTATACATACTACATACATACATGCTACATATATAGACATGCATATACATCATCTTCTATATAAATAAAAATGTAATGTTCGTTTGTGGGATTGACATAACCCAGAAACCACTGGACGAACTGACACCAAATTTGGACACCATACACTTATCAGGCCAACAAATGACCATCACTCATAAAAATACTGAGAAACACAGCAGAAGGGACTTAAAAAGCCAAACAAGAAAAATACATTACACCGCATGCACAAAACCACATATATACACACATATATACATACATACATATACACACATATACACATACATGCTACTTTTATACACACATGCATATACGATATATATATATACATACATACTACACATACATTCACACATGCACACATGCATATGTAGTATGTATAGGTATGCATATATGTGTAGGATGTATATCCTACACATATATGCATACCTATACATACTACATACATACATGCTACATATATAGACATGCATATACATCTTCTTCTATATAAATGAAAATGTATTGTTCGTTTGTGGGATTGACATAACTGGACAAACTGACACCAGATTTGGACACAATATACCTATCAGGTCAATGAGTGACCATCACTCATAAAAACACTGAGAAACACAGCAGAAGAGACTTGAAAAGTCAAACAAGAAAAATACAATACAACGCATGCGCAAAACCACATATATAAACAAATATACACACACGTAAATGCATACATACATATACATACAACATATACACACATGCATCTACGGTATATATACATACTACACATATACATTCACACATGCATACATATACATACTGCACATATATACATACCTATACATACTACATACATACATGCTACATATATAGACATGCATATACATCTTCTATATAAATAAAAATGTAATGTTCGTTTGTGGGATTGACATAACCCAAAAACCACTGGACGAACTGACACCAAATTTGGACACAATATACATGTCAGGTCAATGAGTGACCATCACTCATAAAAACACTGAGAAACACAGCAGAACAGACTTAAAAAGCCAAACAAGAAAAATACATTACAACGCATATGCAAAACCACATATATACACAAATATACACACATATATGCATATATATATACACACAAAACACATATACATAGACTGGGACACAGCAATGTGTGGCAGGAGACAGCTAGTACACACACATGCATATGCATACTTATATGCACATGCATATATATATACACACACACTTTTTTTTGTTGTGTCAGGAGCGACTTGAGAAACTGCAAATCATTTCTGGTGTGAGAGAATTGGCCGTCTGTAAGAAAGTTGCCTAGGGGACGCCTGTATGTTTTTGATGTTTTATCCTTGTAGGAGGCTTCTCTCATGACGCCACATGAGGAGCTGGAGCTGATAGAGGGAGCTCATCCGTGCTCTCCCCAGATTCGAACCTGCGACCTGTCGGTCTTCAGTACTGCGGGCACAGGGGTTTAACCCATTGCACCACTGGGGGCTCCTATATACACACATACACATACTACATATATACGTACACACATTTGCATGCTACATATATAGATACTATACACATGCATTCACACATGCATGCATATACATTTAATACTGCAGATATATATACACATACATATGCATATACATATGCATTTAATACTACATATATACACACATATATATCTCACACCAGAAGCAACTTGCAGTTTCTCAATTCACTCCTGACTTGAAAAAAAAGAAAAAAGCACATATACATACTATGTATATACACACATATACATAGCATATATACACACACAGGCATACATATATACATATACTACATACATATACATACTATCTATCTATATGTATATATTGCATATATTGTTCAAAGTTGCTGAGTTGGCCCAACTTTCCAAATAAATGGACAGATCCATGAAGAATTTTATGAACACTTGGAAACCCATTTATGAGCTTTTTTTTAATCATAAGGAATCTTAACCATAAGGTGTAGCTCTGGTTATTCATCAAAATGTGTTAGGTTTTCTTCAATGGGTCTTCAGTGGTGGAATTTTGTTTCCAAAAGGTACCAAATCCTGACCCCAAATTGAGAAGGGAAAAAGAGTTATAGGTGGTAGCCCAGTTGTTGGCAAGAAGTAGAATATTATACATGCCGATCAAATCTATGAACATGTTTGCAAATGGAGTAGAATATTATAAATGAAGATCAAAGCTATGAGCATGTTTGCACACACTTTGATCCAAACCTAGGGATAATTGCATTTCATAGCAAAAGAAGGGATATCCTTAGCACCTTTTGCAATTCCTGCAAAAATTTCTTTAGGTGGATTTGGTACTTTTGGGGGAAAAGCTTCATCGCTCTATCTCCCTTCAGAGCTGACCTTTTTCTTGCAATTTCTTTGCTTGTATATTTATTTTTACACTCCCTCCCCCATTTATACACTCATTAATAGGATTTTTTATTTTTATTTTTAAATCCAGTAGTAGAGGTCCTGTTGAGGAGGAAAGTGCAACGCTTGTTTTCTTCTGCTCTGGGGACTAAGGGCCCTTCTACACTGCCATATAAAATCCAGATTATCTGCTTTGAATTATATGGCAGTGTAGACTCGTATAATACAGTTCAAAGAAGATAATGTGGCTTCTCTTGTTTGATAATCTGGATTATATGGCAGAGTAGAAGGGGTCTAAGACACAATGGATCAATTGATTCAAATTGCAAGGAACGAAATACCACCTGAACTTCCTGATGGAAAGAGCTGTTCCAACAGTGGAATATGCTGCCTAGGAGACCAGTGGAGTCTCTCCTTCTCTGGAGGTTTCTCAGCATAGGCTGGAAGGCTATCTGTTGGAGGTGATTTGATTCTGTGTTCCCGCTTGGCAGAAAAGGGTGTTGGACCAGATGGCCCTTGTGGTCCCTTCCAACTCAATGATTTTATTATTCTAGCGAAGGATTTCCTAATAACAAGTGAAACATCAAGTGAGGTGTTTTGACATTATGAACAGTGCATGACTGGGCAGGAGCTCAGTTTGAACACCTGGCATGTTGAAGAGCAATGTCGATTTTCCTCCTTCCTCTCATTCTGTGCCAGGCTCACTGCAGACTCAGCCAGACTGTGAATAGATGTGTTTGTTTCCCCTGCAGTTCTCTGCAGGTTGATGCAGGCAATGAGCAAAACTCTTGCTATTGGGACCTCATCTATACCAGGGCTTCTTAAACTTTTCCCACTCATGACTCCCCCTTCTGCTCAAGAATTTTTTTATGTGACCCCAGATATATAGGTATATAACAGGTATAAAAGTCAAACACTTGCTGATAACAAACCAGCATTTGCAAGGCTTGCTCAATAGTCTAGTTTCCCTTTTTGCAGGGTACAGCTGAAGCAGTATCTGCAGAGTCCATTGTAAACACTACACGTTGTTGTTAACCGATTGTCAAATTTTGTGTGACCCTAACCTTGAGTTAAGGGGACCCCAATTGGGATCATGACCCACAGTTAGAAGCAGTCTATACAACATTTTGCCAAATAATGTACAAGATCTTTCTGTTTGTTTATATGCATGTCACTTACCTGGGAGTAAGTTCCATTTGACTTGACTTCTAAATAGAAGTTCATAAGCCAACATACCATAAAAAGAAGAAGCGAAGATAGAAGAGACAAACTGCAGCCCTAAGCAGCTTGCAGTCTGAGCTTTGAAAAGGGAGAAATAGCTGAGAGCAGTGGACTTCCATCACTTTTAGAAGAGAAGGGAAAACATTATGTGCATTGATCTGGTAAAAATCACTTGTGTACATATAATTTTTAAATAAATGCCCTTCTCTTTCATATTCCTTGCTTTCTAATCTCCTGTTGCTGCAGTACATGGAGGCAGTTATTCAGAATCACTGAATGCATATTTAAATGCTTGTTTTCTGTCATTCAGTCAACAGTTTGAGAAATGGTACATTAAAGGTGTAGGGTTCCTCTCATGCCTTTGTAGGATTATGGATATTCTTAATCTGAAGTTGAAATTGTTATCTTGCATATTGAACTAGCCATTTGTAGGTTCCAAAGTGCAAGATGTTTTTCACATAGGAAGGTGAAATCCTGACTTTGAGATACTCTTTTCCTGCTGCACGTGAACACTTTTTTTAGTGTTGAAATATAAAAGATCTTGCATTCACATTACAAATTGTTTTAAGGAAAGGTTGATGTAAAGCTGTAGATCTGAGTATACTTTTTATGAAGTAAAATTAACTGAATTCAAGATTAACGCATGTCTGAAGGATTCATCTCTGAATAAGTGGTTAGATTTTTCTTTAATTAACAGTTCTTACATCTGAGATGTGTGTCATTCAGTCTGTTGCTGTCAAAATAAATAAATGAATTTATATAAACACTATAAATTAATTATAGTGTTACACTGAAATATGTTCGCTTATCATACTTTACATACATGCGAAGTGCAATTCCCCTTTCTAACAAAATGAAGAACAGTATAGCATACTACTGTGTTTACATTCATGAATTTTTATGTCCTGCTGCGGTCCATGGTATTTGAACATGGCTATTTGAACGAGCCTTCGGAATCTAATGCAACAGTCAAACATGAAATTAGACAAAAGTGAACATTGGAACGGCTCAGACAATGATTTTTGGACAATGAAGGCATTGGTTTTATATGTTTTAAAAGGTTTTATTGAATGTGTTTTTAATTCTGTTTAAATGTCATTTTAATTGTATATTGTTAGGCATGGAATTGCTGCCTGGTTGTAAGCTGCCTTGAGTCACCTTCGGGTTTGAGAAAGGCGGGATATAAATATTGTAAATAAATATTAAATGAGTGGTAATGGGGGAAATAAATGCTGTGGTACATGCTTGGTTTGTGTTTGTGAAGACTTTGATAGTCTGAATTGTACTGCTAACACAAGAAATGTATGTAGCGCTGGCTCCTAGGTATTCATATCTGAAACAAGTTCATAGAGTTAGGAGTTAGTTATGCTAGCTTTTAAAACATTATTTGAAGATCTCTGAGTTTGTGTTAGAATGAATTTATATAGCGTTAGGAGTGTTAGAATGTTATCTGTTTTAGTATTTACAATAATACTCAGTTGTTTAATCAAGATGGTCATGCAGAATGTATGTATACTCAAAATTAAGTGTCCTTGACTACTATGTTAGTGCCCTAGAATTACAACTTTGGTTGTCTTTCATTCAGAGTTCATGCTTACACATCAAAAATAAAAATAATGTTGTAAAAACTGTTATGATGTTATACTTCCAATATACTCTTAACACTTCAACTGCACTAGCTAGAAGATATTAATGGTTGTAAAGAAAGAGAAGAATAGTTCACATTCTTAAAGTACCACATGACTTAGATTTGTTTGGTTTAGTAATCCTTTCATTTTTCTCGGCTCAAACTGTTCTGAGATTGGGAGTTGCTTTACCTTTCACAAGAATTTAATTACTAATGCTGATGGTTAAGCATCAACAATATTTATTGTTCTTATCAGGTATCATACTTAACATGCAGGTTAGTAGCTTACCTTTGTAAACAAGTTTGTTTCCTACATGTTTGTAGATAGTTTCCTTTGTGCTGGAGAAATAGGTGAAATAGAGTCCATGCTACAGCCTTAATATGAATGGTTATTGTGCCTTTTTATATATCCTGGCACTGTCGGTAAATATCTGCTGCACATGTACTAGACTTCTTTTTTATTATGCTTGAGGTAATAGTGATGTCTCATATTCACAACTGTGGCTGATAAGACTGTAAATAATTATTGTTGCTGAAGGTTATATAGGGCACTTCAGGAAAAACGGATATGGGACAGAGTGCGATACTTTAGCATCTGACTGCTGGATTAAGCCAGCTAAAGCTTTCAAAGTCTAATCTTCTGGCAGGGATGGGTTTAGTTGCAGGTTGATTAAATAGTGATTATTGAATAGGGAAACCACGGGAAATTAAAAGAACTGGTGTGGGGAAGTTAGGTAAAAATTCTTCATTAACATGCAAGAATTTCTTTGTACTATGTAACTGAGATATTGTGAGACGTTACTAATATTAGCTCTGTGTTTTAAAATATCTAGTTTTCATGAAAGGAATTGATCAATATTTTGCCTAGAATTGTTGAATATCTTTTAAATGAGTGAGAAATTGTTGGTCTTACCCAATTTTTTGCTGCAAGAGGAGACCCAGCAAATTAGCTGCTGAATATCAAATCAAGCTTATTGTTGAGCCTGGCACTTGGATTTTGGTCTAATAAACATAAATTTGTTGTAAAGGTGCATATAAAGCTTTTTAAAAATGCCATGATGTAGCTTCATTTTTTGCATACTTAGAGAATATTTTGATCAAAATATTAGTGTGTGTGTGTGTGCGCGTGTATCCATCCAATTGGTAATTAAGCTAAAATACACTTGTAAAATTAAAATAATTTATTATGATGTAGAACATCAGCTGGTTTAGGTTGTTCCACAGATATGAGGAGTCATCTCAATAAGAGGAAAGCATGGCATTGGTTGTTATGAAGATGTACCAGTCAGTCAAGGTCTCCAGGGAAATATATTGCAAATTCCTAGAAACATTTCCTGAAGGGGGACATAAGGGGTCTTCAGATTCTCAGTATGAATATCATATTCATAGGGATTTTCCAGGTCTGCTCATGAATGTGTATTGCCAAATAAAATATTCATTGTTATGATCCATTAAATCTATGTATATATGCACAAGAATTCTACAGAATGTTGTGTCTTGTGGTACTCAATATTCTTGAGCACCAGTTTGCATTAGTATGACTGATTTTTAGGGTCCTTCCACACAGCCATATAACCGAGAATATCAAGGTAGATACTCCACAATATCTGCTTTGAACTGGGTTTTCTGAGTCAAAGCAGATAATGTGGGATTTTATACAGCTGTGTGAAAAGACCCTTAGAAACCTATCTGGTAGGCATACTTAATGCATGTGTTAGTGTAATTTTTCTTTGGTGTACAGAATGAGACAAGGAGGAAATTTCTATTTCTTTGATCCTCTTAAGTGCTATTCAGCTATTTTTTGCCCTTCACTCATGGTTTGTTTTGATCTGGTATTAAAGCTTGTCGACTTCTTTCATTCATCCTCATTATTGCAGAAGTAAACCTATAATACAAGAAATAATATACAGTACTTGTTTCAAAATGGGATCTATCTAGCATTGGATATAGAATCACTTTTGGATATAGAATCACTTTTTAGAATGCTTCTGGAACATGGCCATACAGCCCGAAAAACGTACACCCACCCAGAATCACTTTTCTTTAGTAGGTCCAAACATTCATAATAAGGTGTTTTCTTCTGTGCTCAGAGGCAGGAAGAGTTTGTGTCCATCTTCAATTTCACTGGCTACTCACATGTCATCACTCAGACATATGCCCTCTTTCCTTCCTCTTCTCAGTTTTGTAACATACTTGTTTACCATAAGCACACTAGCTTTCATAGAAGGGACTGGAAAATGTCCTTTAATTTTTCATAAAGGTGGTTGGATAAGAGAAGCTCAACTTGTATTTGTTCTTTATTTGTTTAAACAAAAAGAATTGTATGGTATAATTTAGCTTGTGTTAAAATACCTGTCCAATAAAATACTGTATAAGCTATTGTAGCCTGTCATGCTTGTAAGAAATATATAGTTAAACTGGTTCACTTATTGTGGCATTTCCTTATCAATGTGTAGCTGCTACAGCTGTTTTTGACATAGAGCTGTTTTGATTTTTATTAGTTAGCAATGACCCTTCTTTCCATTTGATTTGCACCATGGAAAATACAGAGGATGGTTTCCTCAAACATGCACAATTTCATCCTCTTGTCTGCAAAACTGATGTACTTTTAAAAAAGCAATTAAGTGTCTATGGGCAGATATGATGGCTTGAGTGGAAAAAAGCACAGGCATTAGCTTGCAGTTTTTTGTTTTTTTTAAAAAGTGTCCTTGTGCCAAGTCCCATTTTTGTTGTCCCTTAGAAGATTATGGGATAGAAAAGGGGGTGGGGGGAAGAAAGATTTAAGTAGCAACTTTAAGACTACCGGTAATTGATCTTTACTTCAGCATTAGCTTTTGTGCAATCTGTTCCCCAATGTTGCCCATCTCTGGTGAAAAAAATTGATTTGAATTCTAACATTATTTTCTGCTAAAGAATTTTACGGAAAAGTTCAAAGCAACGAAGTTCAGTTGAGTCTTTTGCTGACTAGAAAGAATACAAGCTTTGCAAATCAGATTTCAAGTCAGAGAGAAGCAGGAACAAAACTTGGAGAGGTGGAAGGAAGCACTTCAGTTCTGGCAAAATCAGCATTGACTATTTGTTTTTTTTATTTTGGCTAGCTTGCCTTTAATACTATATTTTTCTAAATTTTCACACAGCTTAAATATGTCCAGAAGTTTTGTGATCTATGTTAATAGTCTATCCTCAGCAGGATTGCAGTTACTGCTTAACTTCTCTGTGTTAATAAGTTTCCTTGTTCACAAAGACAAAAGACACCAGAAGGATTACAATGTAACTCCTGCAGTCGTGACATTTTAACTTGTTTTAATCAGCTAATGTGTGTGTTGGAAAGGTCAGTACTACTTTTGTTATTTAGAAAGTTTATTGTAAACTTGTGCTATTATGTTGTAGCATTGGCACCAATTCCAGATGGGTAGATTTAATCAAGGAAGCCATGGCTATCTGAGGCTGCAAGATCTGAGGAGGACTCATTCATGGAGTCCTCAGAAGTCAAAGATAATTTGATCGCAATTAACAACAAATTGGCAGTTTTTGTCTACAGCTCACAAAACAAATGATGTTATCTAGTTTCAGTTGGTTAGTAAATAGTCTTAAACTTTTAAAACAAATCCTTCCGACTCTGCTTCCGTGAACCTTTCAACGTATTACAGTAATGAAGATGATGACAGTGACATTTTTTGGTTATTGTTAAGAGCTGTCAAGTTGTCTCACTTAGTCTATCTTTGCATTGTATGGCAACCCTATGATTTAGAAAGCTCCAGCTCACCCTATTATCCCTGCTAAGGTCTTACAAAGTCAAGACTGTGGTTTCCTTGATTGAATGTAGACTAAATATGATGCGGTATTTCTCTTTTCCTACTTTTTTCTACTTTACCAAGCATTATTGTATTTTCCAGTGAACCATGTCTTTTCATGATATGTTCACAAAGTACAACAGACTGGGAGACCTGAGGCTCAGTGATTTATTAGTCGTTTTAGGAGTCCATGGTATCCATAGAAATATTCTCTAACATCACTTTTCAAATGAATTGATTTAGTGCCTGTTGGGTTTCTTTGCCATCTATCTTTTACACCACACATAGAAATTCAGATTGTGCTTTGAATAATCATTTGATTTTCCTTCAAAAGGGAATACGTGATCATCAGAGTATGGAAGACTGACATTCAAAAGCTATAAGACCAGTTTTTTAAATGATATTTAGGAGAAACTTGATAAGACTGAAAAGAACAATATTTTCATGAACCTGTGTAGTTGGAAATCATTTTTATAGTTTTTGAATATTATAACATTTTTTTCTGAATCAAGAAAATTGTAATCCACCACACTTCACACTAAAATAAATACATTTAAAGGTGCCTGGTGACTTCTTTTTTGTATCAACCTTCCTTCTTCATGGATCTCTTTCACACTGCAAGCCACTGAAACCAGTAAGATTATTTACTCAAAAGCTAATAGTGATTATAGAATTACTTTTGAGAATGATATTTCTTGGTAAAGGAAGAAGGAGAAGGAAATATGATCAGTAAGATAAATACTCATTCAGGTATTTGAGTGGTATCTGGATAAAGGTGGAACATGAAGCTGGCAGTACCTGAGATAAGATATAGGTAAAGGTTTTCCCCTGACATGAAGTCCAGTCGTGTCTGACTCTAGGGTGTGGTACTCATCTCCATTTCTAAGCCGAAGAGCCGGTGTTGTCCGTAGTCTTCAGATTTGGGCCTATTGGGTATTTGTGCCAAATTTGGTCCAGTGAATGAAAACACATCCTGCCTATCAGATACTTACATTCTGATTCATAACAGTAGCAAAATTACAGTTATGAAGTTGCAACGAAAATAAAGTTATGGTTGGGGGTCACCACAACATGAGGAACTGGATTAAGGGATGGTGGTATTAGAAAGGTTGAGAAACACTGATGTAAAGGGACCTTTGACCAGGTTTTTGTTCTGTGGGATGACTATTACTGGTTTTCCAGTCTTTGGTTAATTCAAAATAAGGTCTCTGTTAAAAAATTAGATATTGATTCCTACTGTAGGAATGTAAAACAGCCTGTAAATGTTTAAACTGTCTAGTCATATTTGCCTTCAGTAATTCAGAAACATAGTGTTACCTTAATGGGAACTAGCCTGCACGCTTACCAAGATGTCAGTGTCCTTCTTTCTCTATGTCTTTTAGTAGTTGTCTCCAGCATTGAAGACCATAGCTGGAGGTGAAGAACAGTGTGAATAGAATGTTTTCTAGGTGTTGGACTTGAAGGTTGCTTGCTGACTTCAAAAGACAGATTGGCTCAGTAGCTATAAACTATCCAGTTTAACTATATTCTGCAGAAGATTTATGTACCCTAAAAGAGGATTTGGCTGGCATTAATTATGGCTAGTGTTGAAGCAGATGTAATTCTACTTATAGGATAGGATTGAAGAGATTTTCAGAGGACTTTCAGTTCCTGATACTGGACCTATATTAGGCAACAAGGTTATTTCTACCTAGTGTTGTCTAAATGGAGACATTTGTTGAGAGATTTGCATGCTACATAATGATGTGATCTCTGCAAATTCTGCTGTGCTGATTTGTGTCTTATTTTGATACAAACACGCTGTTTATATTTCACTGAAACTCTGCATGTCTTTGTGATCTAGTATTAAGGATATCGGTAGGCTTAAGGAAGAGGGTTGTGTCTAGCTGATGTATGTTTGGATGCTTTGTTTTAAGATAGGATAAAATATTGTCTTGTTCTTAAGTGCAGCTATTACAATATAGAATTAAGCTGAAGTAGGCAGTTTTCTGAAACATGTTTTATGGAACTAATAACTATGAGTGTATTTCAGTTGGAAACCTCACTTTATTTCTTTGGTTTTCCTTTAGGGGACTGAAAATGTGCCAGAAATAATGCTAGGACTACAATGGGAAGTGTCACACTTCGCTATTTCTGCTATGGCTGCCTCTTCACTTCTGTGACCTGGACGCTTCTGCTCTTTATTTATTTCAATTTTAGCGAAGAAACACAATCTTTCAAGAATGTGCCCATCAAGGGGCTTGAACCTCAGAAGCCTTTTCCCAAAAGATTCTATCCTCGTTTTGTCCATGGACCCGTGCATGTCCCTGAACTGCAGCACAGATATGGCAAGATCAGGAATCCTTTGGAAAATGCAGTACAGGATCCTGTTAAGGATGACACTGAGCTCTCTCCTGAAATGGGTAAGCCTGGCTAATAATGGGCTAAATATTAATTGAACGCATAGTTTTAAAACTTGATGATTCTGGACACATTCTGAAATTAGAGAATTCATTTTGACACATTTCATCTTTCAGGTATGATTTTTAATGAACGTGACCAAGAAGTGAGAGACTTGGGTTATCAAAAGCATGCTTTCAATATCCTCATCAGTAACCGGTTGGGATATCATAGAGATGTGCCAGACACGAGGGATGCAAAGTATGTTTTTACATGTTCTTTATTCCCAAAATAGATGTTTTACATTTATCCTAAAAAAATGCTGACCATTAGGCAAGTAGAATTAAGGAACACAGATTCCATATTTTTGTAGAGATGCCTGGGGAACGTGGCATTATAGAATTAATTTTGTATGTATCAGGATGTGGATAGGAGCCCCCGGTGGTGCAGTGGTTTAAACCCCTGTGCTGGCAGGACTGAAGACCGACAGGTCACAGGTTCAAATCCGGGGAGAGGTGGATGAGCTCCCTCTATCAGCTCCAGCTCCTCATGCGGGGACATGAGAGAAGCCTCCCACAAGGATGATAAAAACATCAAATCATCTGGGTGTCCCCTGGGCAATGTCCTTGCAGATGGCCAATTCTCTCACACCAGAAGCGACTTAAGGATTCTTTTGAGGAATTTGTTTTGATGTTATATTTGTAACTAGCCGTCCCCTGCCACACATTGCTGTGGCCCACATGGGGGTTCTGTGTGGGAGGTTTGGCCCAATTTTATTGTTGGTGGGGTTCAGAATGCTCTGTGATTGTAGGTGAACTATAAATCCCAGCAACTACAACTCCCAAATGTCAAGATAATATTTTCCCCAAACTCCACCAGTATTCACATTTGGGCATATTGAGTATTTGTGTAGAGTTTGGTCCAGATCCAGCATTGTTTGAGTCCACAGTGATATCTAGATGTAGGTGAACTATAACTCCAAAACCAAAGGACACTGCCCACCAAACCCTTCCAATATTTTCTGTTGGTCATGGAAGAACAGTGTGCCAAGTTTGGTTCAGTTCCATCGTTGGTGGGGTTCAGAATGCTCTTTGATTGTTGGTGAACTACAAATCCCAGCAACTACAACTCCCAAATGACAAAACCAATTTTTTTTAGTGAAGGACATACATTGGGTTTTTAGGTGTCTTGTGTCCAAATTTGGTGTCAATTCGTCCAGTGGTTTTTGAGTTCTGTTAATACCACAAACGAACATTACATTTTTATTTATATAAATGCCATACAGGAGTGTAGTCATAGCCACACTCTTCAAGATGAACCCCCCCCCCACACACACACACACTGCCAAACTTGTTTCCAGCTGTACCATTAATTCTGGATAATATTAATGGGAAATAATACAATTTACAGGTAAAAATAAAGAAGGAAATATGCATATAGGAATCAAGACAGGCTTATTGGAGGCCAGATCTTACAAAAATAGTGCACAGAGTAGGAGGAATAAATGTGCCTCTGGTGTTGGTCAGCTCCTCACTTACCAGGTCCAAGTTTTCAGTTGTTAGTGATGTACTGGCTGTTCGAATTCTTTAAACTTTGCTTATATTCTTATTGCAAAATGGAGGGAGAATGTCTTTTCCCGTAATTTTAGTATCTGAGAAATATTATACTCTTTTTTTTTGTTTTGTGTTTTCAGATGTAAAGGAAAGAAATACCCTCTTGATTTGCCCTCTGCTAGTATCATAATTTGCTTCTATAATGAAGCATTCTCTGCCTTGCTTCGAACAGTTCATAGCGTTCTGGACCGCACACCATCACATCTTCTCCATGAAATTATTTTGGTAGATGACAGTAGTGAATTAGGTAAGAGATGCATGCATTTATGTTAGTTTTGATGTATTCTATGGAGACTTGGATTCCAGTTTGAGAACTATTATGATTAACTTCAGTTCTTTATGACTAAAGAGACACAATAATCTACTATTTTACAGTTTTTATGGAAATATTACTAGTAGTTGGGAAATATTTAGATCCCATAGAATCCTAAAGATCTGCAGACTAAGCTTTTGTGGTCTGTAACCTATTTTGGTAGATTTTGTAGTAGTTTGTAACCAAATGTATGGCTTTGGATTTAAATCTGTTATAATAACAACACAGAAAGGCTGCTGCTTTCATGCTTTACTGGCAAACTGCCCAAATACAGCTAATTTTCTAGCAATAGAACCCCGGGCTAATTAAATGGTGGCTTAATCAAACAGTGCAGTTCTTATATTCCCATCAGTAAGATACGGCTTTGATAGCATTAGTTATTTCCTTCAACCCACGCACCTGTATCAAGAACATCATAAAACCTTTCAGTTCCTCATTAAAAGAGAGTCTTTAGTTGTATATGGCAAAAAAAGTTAAAGTAAGGATGTTAACACAGATGGTTTGGTTCCCAGCTTGTTTTGCTGCTTTAAATCAGACTTTATTTTTTTTTAAATGGGAACAGATTATTAATAAGCTGACATGTTTCTTTCTTTTTCACATTCTAGTTGATCTGAAAGAAGACCTAGATGTTTATCTAAGAAAAAACCTTCCAAACAACATAAAACTAGTCAGAAATGAGAAGCGAGAAGGGCTCATTCGAGGGAGAATGATAGGAGCTTCCCATGCTACAGGTATAGTAAACTCTAAACTTAAGCTGTTTCTTTACTTCCAAATCAGGTGAATTTGACCAAATGGCTTGTGATATCAATAGTATATAGTTAGACAATACGGCCTTCTTTTATGGGCCCAAATGTAAAATAGCTTTGTTTCTTTTTGTTATTTTTTAAGTAAGGTATTCTATAGGTATGAAGCCTTTAGACCAATCTTTTTCAACATTTTACCCCTGAAGCTCATTGTAATAGTTTTCATGACTTAAGGAACCCCTGCATCTGAATTATGACAGTTAAAAAAAAAACACCTTTTTCTCCAGTCAAGATTTCTTGCTGAGCCTTAGCAACTTCTTGCGAAACCTTGGAGTTCCAGGGAAATCAGATTAATTTAGAACATGGGTGAGAAATCTTTTGAGTGAGAGGAGCACATTCCCCAGAGAACAAGCTCTTAGAGATAGCTTCCTGTGATGACCAGAACCAAAGACAGTAGCGAGCTTGCAATCAAATAAAAAATGTGTTCTAGAGATCTGAATTGCAGCTTTAACTTTTCTGCTCCATTCCCTTAACGGAAAGAAAAACCTTTAGAGACAGGATGACAAAATTTCCTTCAGCAGAAAAATAAAAATTCAGCTAAAACCAGAATTAGTCTCGTTTGTAATCTCTCCCGATCACATAGAAGAGAACAATTGATCTTTCTTCTGGAGGGAGCAGGAGAGAGGCAGGTGGATATACTGCTCTTCTTGAATGTGTCCAGTTTTGAAGTAATGTCAGCACAGCCCTCCTGCTGAAAATATTTTTTACTAAAAATGTGAGTTTCTTATCTTGGGATTATCCTTATTCAGCCAAAGAACAGTTCTCAAAGAACATGTCTCATTATACACAGGTTATTGAGTGCAAATACACTTGTATTACACCTCTGAGAAATGCAGTTTACCAGTATCTTACACAATCCATTCCCAGTCATCTCACTAGAGAATTTTGTTGTGGTTACAACAACTAATTGGGTTAAAATGTCATTTGGTAGTCTGTAATCAGCCTGCATTGTGCATTAACATACATCAGTGTTAAATTAGGAAAACTTATATTGTAATTTGTAACTATGGCATAAGCTATTCCTAACTAATGTGTGTTAATCATCTACATTACAGTAATAGGATTTCATTGAAGTTCCCAGCATTCAGCAGTACTTATTCAGCTTTATATAGCTCCGTATGCTATATATGCATTGGAGAGAAGAGGCAGGAAAATATGCATAGCAGTAACATACATATCCTTTCTAAAATGGCATGTTTTTATTTTCATGCCTGTAGTAGAAGACCCTTGGGTTTTATTTTCAAGCAATGTCTTTGTGTGTGTGTGTGTGTGTGTAGAGAGAGAGAGAGAGAGAGAGAGAGAGAGAGAATGCTTGTATATTACACAATTGGAAATGCACTTGTAGTTGTTTGCAGTTATAAAAACAAAAGCAAGATCACAAATTTTACAATAAAAAGAAACATATCAAACAGTTTGAACATATTAGAACATTAGGATCCAGCAATAAAACAGTAAAAAAACAGTTACAAAAAAACCCATGAAGGATTTAATGCCTGTTAGAACAGAAAGGTCTTAGTATCATATTTAAATGCTATTAATGAACATACCAAGCAGTTCTCCCTGGGAAGGCATTCCATGGCAGTCATTACTGAGGAAAATTTTGATTACACTCTAATAGGTTGGAGAAAATGATCTTCTTATTTGTGGAGAGATGTGTAGGAGTATGTATTCTTTGGGTAAACATATCCTAAACCATTTAGGACTTTTTAAAAGAATAGCAATAACATATTGTATCAGATTTAAAGCCTGCCTAAAACCCCCTGCTGTCAATATAGTAGTTGAAGAAATCCCTGCTATTCAGTTCTGAATTAATTGGAGTTTTTGGACCATCTTCAAGGTAATTCTGGTGTGTGGCTACAGTGCATGGCTAATTGTAACTAGGCTACTTTTGTCCAGGTGGAGCTGAAAGCAGCTAATAGAGGTGTCCTGTGCTACTGAGACAACTTGGGCCTCAACTAACAAAGCTAATTGCATGAGTGCTCACAAGCTACCAAGTTGTCCTCTCCATGTTGAGCTCCTCATAGCTGGACAATTAATCTCGGTTTCTTGGTCTTCACCCCATTATCTGCTCCAGGCAGTGGTTCAGTATAGCACTGTGTCACCAGCATTTGATGAAAGTGCAGATCCCCAAGCCTATGTTGCTCTCACTGTTGTGCATGTATGACACAGTCTTCTTGTATTTAATGTGCGTTTGATTTCCCAGGGAAGGTGCTTGTATTTCTGGACAGCCATTGTGAGGTGAATGAGCTGTGGCTGCAACCGCTTCTGACGCCCATCCGAGAATCACGTAAAACAGTGGTTTGCCCTGTCATCGATATTATCAGCGCTGATACCCTTACCTACAGCTCTTCCCCAGTTGTCCGTGGAGGGTTCAACTGGGGCCTGCACTTTAAATGGGATCTTGTTCCTTTATCAGAACTGGAAGGCCCTGAAGGAGCTACTGCTCCAATCAAGTAAGTTTTCTGCTATTGAGACACTTCCTGTTAGTCCCAGTTGCCATCTGCTAAACATCCCTTTTTTATATTACATTGGAAAGGATCAACTCTACATGCCATCAAAGGCTCTGTCAAGGAAAGGCAGGATAAAATTTAAATAAATACATGATGTGAAATAATTTTGATCATTGATGTTTAGAACTCTTAAACTGTGAGGAAAAATTGAGAGGGGGAAAGGTAACAAGTACATTTTGGCAGATATCTACTTTCTCACCTGGGAACAACTGATCTACTTCTAATTACTACATGGAAAGCTGAAACTAAAAGTCCTGTATTTTCCATTTACAGAATGGTAGAGATATTAGTAATGTAAATTATAGTTTCCCTTCGTGGTCAGCTGTGATTTGCACATATGGTATATTCCTTGAAATCTGTTCTGTCCATAGGTAGAAACGTTTAGTATAAACATTGGCTAGGTTACAGATGGGACAATCCTAGTCCTTCAGGCCTTCTGGTGTCATCCTTCAGATGTTTTTGGACAACAACGTCCGTCATTATTCAACATTATGCTCTATAGCAGCTGATTGGAGTTGCAGCTCAAAGAACACCTGAAGGAGTAAACTTTCTTCATCCCTGACCTGAGACATAGGCAGGAAATCCAAGAGAGGTGGAAGACAATATTCAGAACACTATTGGGAGAAATTCCTTCAGTTACATTATTCATTTAATTCATATGGCTACAAGGGGTCCCTAAGGCTGTTTGCAATAGTAAAACATTTGGTAAATATGTAATAATTGACAAAATTTACCCTAGACTAAGAAAAACAAATAACACAACTGGTCACAGCTGGTCACAACAGGGCCTGTTTTGCTCATTTGGTGCCTTTTACAAGTTGTTTAAAGCCTGTTTTGCTTCATTTGGTGGTCTTTAAAAGTTGTTTAGGCCCTCTTTAGGGTTTTCCAGGGCCCTGAAAAGACAGATATTTACCTATCTCCTGAAGACTTGGGAGGAAATATACCCGGAAAGTCCATTTAGAGAACAGTAGATACTACCACTGTAGAAGGCCTGCTGTCCATTTCCATCTGTTTTGAAATAGTGTGAACAGGTGTCTGGATCTTGGGGAAAATATAGGGAAACATTGTACTCTGAACTCTTTTAACCATGTGTTTGATACCTTTATTCTATCTTTTGTGTTGCTGCAGTGCATGTATATATTGAACCCAGCCCACTAAGAATCTTCTCTACTTAACATTCTCCCTTCTCTTCCTCCCACCTTTGGGAGGAAATATCATTTTCTTGTAGGTCACCTACCATGGCAGGAGGCTTATTTGCTATGGACAGAGAATATTTCAATGAACTTGGGCAATATGATAGTGGCATGGACATCTGGGGAGGGGAAAACCTGGAAATATCATTTCGGGTATGTATGGTTTTATTTTTTAGCAGCCAGCAAACTTTTTGCCTTTCTTTCAGCATGACAGCATTTAGACTGATGTTCTTTCCACATGAAAACCATACAGTTCTTTTTTCACACTTTTTTTTCAAGTAGATGAGTTGTGAGTTCTGTTTTAACAGTTGCTGCTTGACATTTTGTTTTATTATCCATCCATGACTGAGCAGGGATTTGAACCCTGTCTCCACAGTCATAGTCCAGTACTCCTTACTAACTTGCCGCTTGCTCAGTAGGTTTTTTTTACACAGAGCCCACTGAGTTATAAATGATGTCATAAATATAAATGGGATCCTTCAATTACTTAGAAAAACCGAATCTGTGATTTTATTGTTTTCAAGTTATGCAGGCAGAACAACCTTGTCCAGATGCTATGACTATACTTTATTAAGTGTAGTCATAGCTTTGAGTCAAGATTAGTCTATCTGTATAACATGTCACTGCTATGAAGTTAACCCCCCCCCCCCCCCCAATATATTATATCCATTGTTTTGCTTCTGGCAGATCTGGATGTGTGGAGGCAAGCTTCTCATCATTCCTTGCTCCAGAGTAGGACACATCTTTCGTAAAAGGCGGCCTTATGGCTCACCGGGCGGCCAGGACACCATGGCGCACAACTCTCTACGACTGGCACATGTCTGGATGGATGAATATAAGGCAAGCCTAACATGGTTGGGATTGTAATTAGTGGCACTTGTAGAAACGAGAGCTCTGGGTGGTATGTTAAAGCACATGGGAAGAGTCTAGGAATTCTGGCCTTCTTCCTCAAAAAATGATTGAGATGTATCTTTGGAGCAGGCCTGCACTGAGTTATCAGTCCCAATCTGTGTGGATGATGAGAATGATAGAACGACTCCAATATAGTGGAAAGGTGCCTAGTTGTCTTACAACAGTGGTTCCCAATCTTTGGTCCTCCAACTCCCAGAAGCTCTTGCCAGCTTGTCCAATAGCCAGGAATTTTGGGAGCCCAAAATACCTGGAGGCCACAGGTTATGCAGTCCTGTTGTCAAGGGATAGGTAGCTTGTCCTGTGTTTTTTTCACACCTTCTATCAGGAAACAAATTTAGGATTGTTGCAGTTCAATTTCAAAGCAGAGTTTTCTAGAGCAGAATGGTTTATCAGATGACTTTCCAAAGAAATAGTGCAATATGTGAAGATGGAATGGTGCAACAATAACTGGAAAGGCCTGGACTATGATGTTGGATTGTGTGATTTTATAATTTTAATGTTGATATTTTTAGTGGGTGTTTTAATGTATATGTTTTTATTTGCTGGATATATATGTAATGTATGGCATCAATTTGTGCCTCCATGTACTCCGCTCTGAGTCCCCTTCGGGGTTGAGAAGGGCGGGATATAAATATGTCAAATAAATAAATAATAGTCAACAGTCCTGTGGTATGAAGGGCTCCTCCCAGAAAGTGTGTCACTGTGATTGAAACAAACAATGTGACCAGGTGACAGTGTACAGCATGCCTTTCATAGACATTCCCGATCCAGTTAAAGCCAATGTAGGATTGGGGTTGGTGGGCACTCCATATTATGAATTGCTTCTACCCACAGCATGTTTGTTAGGTCTAGCATAATGTTTGCTATCAGTAGTAGCCAAAATCTGTATACGGAATTTAAAAATGAGTCAATACACTGGAAATAAAACACTAGACCATTTCAGATCAGAAACCCACATCACTAGGAGATTTCCTTTGGGCCCACTACTTCATAGTGTTCAGTATGGCACTCACATGCTATCAGTATCCAGTGTATTTGGAAGTGAGAACTATGGATGTATTTCTAGGAACTGGTCCAATTATTTTGGGTATAAGACCTCATCAAGTCCTTGGCACCTACAGTTTCTTACTTATTTCTGCATATAGAAATGGTAGCTTTAGGCCCAATAGAATATTGACCTAAACACAACTCTGTGTTGGAAAATTTTGATATTGACTGTTAATGTCAACAAATGGTAATGTTAATATTACAGTAGAAATTTGCAAAAATAGCTTTTGATGTCTTAGAGGGCTTTTCTTGACTCTGCTGACATTAGAGAAAAAACAGATGAGCCTTTTAAATGCTTGGATCTTAAATGCCAGAAAATCTATTAAAAATTCAGGTTGACCCCATTATGGAAATAGATATTAAAGCTTAGTGATTATAGTTACCTTTCAGCTGTTTCCAGTAATAACAAAGGATGAAAGCACACACTGTGTGTTAACTTGGATATATTTTTTCGTATATTTAGTATATTTTGTCTTGTGTTAGTCTGTTGCCCCAACGTCTTTAGCTATTATTTTACAGCTTGGACTACATGAGTTGCTGCTCTTTTTCTTGGTAACTTAATGCAGAAAGACTTGGTAATGTGAAAGAATATAAATTTTCTTGACCTCAAACCCCAGCATTGGCTGAAGGGAAATTGGGAAATTTAGGTTTTTTATGTGTCATTTTGTATTCAGTGAGGATGCACTGTAATTGGTGTATGTTTGAGTGCAATTTGGAGCCCCCGGTGGCACAGCAGGTTAAACCACTGAGCTGCTGAACTTGCTGACCGAAAGGTCAGCAGTTCGACTCGGCGGAGCTGTGTGAGTTCCTGCTGTTAGGGCCAGCTTCTGCCAACCTAGTAGTTCGAAAACATGAAAATGTGAGTAGATCATTAGGCACTGCTTTTGCAGGAAGGTAACAGTGCTCCATGCAGTCATGCCAGCCACATGACCTTGGAGGCATCTACGGACAACACCGGCTCTTCAGCTTAGAAATGGAGATGAGCACCACTCCCCAAATTCGACATGACTCTGTCAGGGGAAACCTTTATCTTTACCTTTACCTGAATGCAGTTTAGTATAAATGTAGTTTAATATTCAGAAGAACTAAACATTGTCCCCATCTCCATGATTTGTTCTCATTTTCACTTAAAATAGATTTCATCGTAATGTATCTGAAATAATTGTTCTGAATTGTAATTTCTCCACAACCCTTCTCTTTCTTTAATTTAGGATCAATATTTTGCCCTGCGACCAGAACTGAGGACAAGGAACTATGGAAATATTACTGACCGGGTGGAATTGAGAAAAAAGTTGAATTGCAAATCCTTTAAGTGGTACTTGGACAACATATACCCAGAAATGCAAATTTCTGGGTCAAATGCCAAAGTTCAGCCACCACTCTTTTTCAACAAAGGGCAAAAACGACCAAAAACACTCCAGCGTGGCAGGGTAAGAGGATGTCCTTTCTTCATCAGATTCTGAAATCTACACTTTAGAATGAAAGCACTTATTTAAATGAAATAGAAATATTTTATCACTTGCAGCTACAATTTGGTACAGCTTTATGGTAAAAGCTGCGTGTGAAAATATATTGCTACAAATGCCAAAATGAGTGACTTCTTTGCAGATGAACAGAATCTTCATCTTTATGGATGCCTTCCTCTTTATATTGTGCTCTATGTGAGTCCCCTGAGGGGTGAGAAGGGCAGAGTACAATTAAATAAATAAATATGCATTTTCATAGTGTTTTGTCTGAACAAATGTGTTTTGAAGTACTCTTTTGATTAGCAGTTCTTCCTGTGGAAGAGTATATGTGATAAAATTACATCAGAATTAGTTGTATTTCTTAAAGCAATATCAGAGCCAAATGAGATTGTAGATTCTCATTTGGATGTGATTTTTAGATTCTTTACTTTGCATGTGAACTGGTGCCAGGACTCCATGTGTGCCAGGACTGGACATAATGGAATTGTACATGTTATTGTTCCTTATTTGCCTTTCCCCATAGATGAAAGGGGGAACAACAACAGATTAAAAGCAACAGTTAAAAACAGTTAAGGAAAAACACAGAAGGCCAACACATATTAAAACAGTCAGTCTGCATTTTATATAATATGTCAAGATTGAATGTAGGTATTTTTTTCCTCTTTGCAGTTACGTCACCTTCAGTCAGATAAATGCCTGGTTGCCCAAAGCCACCCAAGTCAGAAAGGAGGACTTGTTGTGGTCAGAGAGTGTGACTACAGTGATCAAAATCAGGCAAGTGCCCCTAAGACTGTACTTTCCCCCTATTTGTTGCCATGTAGTTGCCATTTTCTGGATTGAATCTGTCTCAGAATTGCTTTTCATTGCTATGCATGCTTAGAGTAAAGCAAAATCCAAGCACAGAAGGTGGCATGTCTCGGGTATTTTGTCATTGCATGCTTTGCCTTTGACACTTAGGGCATGTGAGGTTTCCTTTCTATACTAATTTCTGTGCCAGTAATTTTGTAGTGTCCATGCGGATTAGTGTGCTAGGATGCATTAGCTCTTACCGACCTTGTATTTTTGCTTTAGGATGAAGCACTTGAGTATGTGGGTTTTAAAAAGCCAGATAAATGCTTTGACAACAGATCAAAAACACATTAGTAAAATCATTTTAAAAACACCCCAACAAAACAAAGTGGAACAAAGAAGGAATCTAGGAAGCTTCTCTTATTGGCCTTCCAGTATATGTAAAAACTAGATGAAAAGAATCCCTTTTTAGCTAAAGGTAGGCATCAATATTCCCCACTGCTAGTATTCAGTTCCTCTATTGAATGTGCTCCCAATCTGGTTCCTTCTTACGTAAAATGGCAAAACAAATATCCTTTGATCCATGCTGTTGCAAGATGGGAGAAGATACAGATCAGATTGAAGTAGAAATGCTGTTTGTAACTCATTCACTTGGGCCTTCTTTGAGTACTTGTAGAAATGCCTTAAAGTGCTCTCTCTGTGTTCTGTTGCTGGAATAGCAGCTTATTGATGCTGCTTTATTTTGCAGTTCAGAACCTAAAAATAATATATAGTGGTTGATAGGAAAGTGATGAGCTAGCGGTATTTTCGGTCATTACTCAAAGGAGTATAGCTCTTTTTCTGTTGGCATGGGAGGCATCCTGTTGTGAGTTATCTTCTGTTGCTGAAAAGGCAAGCACAATGTCTCTGTAGTCCTTTTTGGTTATTATTTTTATTGACTTCCTCCTTTCAATTTTTCTGTGATGCTTGTGTTGATAAATCAGACTGGAAAACATCAACGCATAAAAAGCAAGCATGTTGAAATTGTGGGGAAGCAATCAACAGCAGCTCCTGAAACCACAAGTGACTCACTTCTTTGCAATCTCTGCAAAGGCAGCAAAATGTCCAGTCCCATCCATTGCTGTTCTCTCTGCAACCAGGAGCCTCTTGCCCTCTGAGCTCATGAACTCTCATTAATAATTGAGATGCTCGCTTTTTTGGAAGGAAGCCCTTCCATGGCACGAATGTTGCTACTGAGTTGCAACATTTGTGATTGACAGTGAGGCTGGGAAAGAGTTCTACAAATGCAGTGGACTGCTAAATAAATAGGGCCCTAGAGCAAATCAAGCCTGAACTCTCCCTAGATCTTGTCAGCGTTTTGGAAGAAGCAATGATCCTCCGCCGTCAGCTTCGCTAGACTGGCCACGTTGTCTGAATGCCTGATCATTGTCTCCCAAAGCAGCTACTTTGTTCTCAGCTCAAGAACAAAAAACAGAACATTGGACAACAAAAGAGATTTAAAGATGGGCTTAATGCTAAACTAAAAAAGTGGAATAAACACTGAAAACTGGGAAGCCCTGGCCCTCAAGCGTTCAAACTGGAGGTCAGCTGTTGCCAACAGTGCTGTGTATTTTGAAGAGGCATGAATAGAGGGAGGAAAGAAGAAATATGCCAAGAGAAAGAAGGTGCCTCAAGCAAAGCCTTGTTGGGGCCCACCTTCCATCTGGAAATCTGTGTCCGCATGTGAAATAATGGGGCTACAAAGTGCCGTCCACAACATGCGAATGTGGAGAAGAGCAAACCTCAGACCCCTTGCTACAATGCAGCCTGAGCCCTGCCACATGCACAATGGAGGACATTCTTACAGTGACACCAGAGGCACTCCAAGTGGCCAGCTTCTGGTCAAAGGATATTTTGTATAATGCCAAGTTTTTAATTGTGTCTCTGGGTTTTTTATATATTCATTATAACTGTCTTCTTAATTCGCTTCTGATATGATAAATACATTGTGAAAGAAAGACTATGGAGATCCAGAATAGGTCTCCACAGTCACTTATGGACCCACTGCCAAGACTCTACCCTTGGAAGACAACCAGACTTAGCCACAAGGGATCGCTTACAGTAGTAGTAATTTCCATAGAGGATGATGAAACTGAGACTTTTCTATCTTTTTCATGATACAGCCAAAGTACAACTCGCTGGAAGAGATCATAAGGCTTGGTAAAGTAGAAGGCAGGAGGAAGAGAAGAAGACTGTATTTCTAGTGGATAAACTCAATCAAGCCAAATCCTGAGTCAGAGGATAGCATGATCTGAAGGTCTCCCATTCATGGGATGGCGCAGTGGGTTAAACCCTTGTGTTGGCAGGACTGAAGACCGACAGGTCACAGGTTCGAATCCAGGGAGAGGCGGATGAGCTTCCTCTATCAGCTCCAGCTCCTCATGCGGGGACATGAGAGAAGCCTCCCACAAGGATGGTAAAACATCAAAAACATCTGGGCAGTGTCCCCTGGGTAACGTCCTTGCAGACGACCAATTCTCTCACACCAGAAGCGATTTGCAGTTTCTCAAGTCACTCCTGACACGACAAAAAAAAATATTAAAAAAAATATCATGGGATCATTTGAGTTAAAATTGACTTAATGATTGTTAACAATAACCAATACAACCACCAGAGGGTGCACAAGTTTAATTTTATTTATTCTGACCTGAACTCCCTGGGATCAGGTAAAGCCCACTCAGTGGCTGGTAATGGTGGGAGTTGAGAGTCCAGTGCCATCTTTGAGGTTTTTGTTTCCCTGTTTCTACTACAAGGTGATAAGCTAATAAAAGGAAGCAGAAGACACAATATGTCACGTTATGCTCAGAAGATATATTGTGTAGACATCACCAAAGCACACAACAACAAACCATCTATTTCGCGGGGTAAATCGTTTCCCTTGTGTGAAATGGAATTCTTGGAGGTTTCTTTGGTTCACATGGCACTAAAATGTCAATGATTGCTTCCCTTAGGTATGGCTATACAATGAGGATCATGAACTAATCCTAAACAATCTTCTGTGTCTGGATGTATCCGAAACCCGGACTTCTGATCCACCCCGCCTTATGAAATGCCATGGTTCAGGAGGCTCTCAGCAGTGGGTCCTGGGGGTGAGTTCTTAATGAGGTTGAGCTGTTCCAGTCTTCTGCATGTTGGAAAGTTCTGAATTGAAAAATGGATTGTAGGGGCAATGATTCCTGTTAACGTGTTTTTCAGATGTCAGCTTGTTACACTTAAGTATTGGCTAGATTCTGTTGAGATTTTACAGATAAAATCTAAGTGGCCTTAGTTTAAGCATAGGCAAAATTTGGGACTTGAAGTCCAAAACACCTGGAGGTCCAAAGTTTTTCTCATGCCTGCCTTAGATCCTTAAGAGAAAAGACTCATCCATTCAGAAAACATTTTTTAAGTTTAGTTCATGTAGTCCTAGGCTCATATTCGAAATGGGATTTAACTGTGCCCCATAGCATTGGTGTATTTACGTGATCGTCAGAATACTTCATGTGCCTGTATCCCGTTTCTTTACTGGTACATACCATGTTTGTACTGCTCAGTTGACTACCAGGACTTGGAAGCCTTTAGGGTGGAGTAACTCATTTGTAAACCTCCCAAATATTGTTAAATTGCAGCTCTCTTCAAATTGTTAGCACTACCTTATGCTTGAGAGTGAAATCGCCTGCAGAGCTTGCCAACACCTGCTTTATATTTACATTGTTAAACACACACATCTGGAGACACATGAAACATCAGTATCTCCGAATTGCATTTTTATTTTGCTTCTGGGATGGTTTTTAAGTAGTGGTTTTAAGGGGATAAAAAGAATCTGTTTTGACAAGTAAAAATGCCATTATCAATATCCAATGTGGCAGATTTGCCAAGATTAGTTCTCCTCTCCCCCCACCCCACATTCCTGAGCTCTAGATCAGTGTTTCTCAACCTGGGGGTCGGGACCCCTGGGGGGGTCGCGATGGGGTGTCAGAGGGGTCGCCAAAGACAATTAGAAAACACAGTATTTTTTGTCGGTCGGGGGGGTGGGGGTGGTTCTGTGTGGGAAGTTTGGCCCAATTCTATCATTGGTGGAGTTGCTCTTTGATTATAGGTGAACTATAAATCCTAGCAACTACAACTCCCAAATGTCATAGTCTATCTTCCACAAACTCCACTAGTGTCCACATTTGGGCATATTGAGTATTTGTACCAAGTTTGGTCCAGATGCATCAGTGCTCTCTGGATGTAGGTCTACTACAACTCCGAAACCCAAGGTAAATGCCCACCAAACCCTTCTGGTATTTTCTGTTGGTCATGGGAGCTCTGTGTCCCAAGTTTGGTTCAATTCCATCATTGGTGGAGTTCAGAATGCCCTTTGATACTGTAGGTGAACTATAAATCCCAGCAACTACGACTCCGAAATGACAAAATCAATTCTCCCCTCGACCCCATCAGGCTAGAATTATGTGGGACAACAACAAACAAATTTGGGTGTATTGGGTATTTGTGCCAAATGAATGAAAATACATCCTGTATATCGGGTATTTACAAGATGATCCATCACAGGAGCAAAATTACAGTTGTGAAGTAGCAATGAAAATAATGTTATGGTTGGGGGTCACCACAACACAAGGAACTGTATTAAGGGGTCGCAGCATTAAGAAGGTTGAGAACCACTGCTCTAGATGTTCTTAGAGTTCATTTGCACAAGTATAAGCTAATGAAAAAAGCCCCCTGATGGTGCAGTGGGTTAAACCGTTGAGCTGCTGAACATGCTGACCAAAAGGTTGGTTCAGATTCACAGAGCGGGGTGAGCTACTACTGTTAGGCCCAGCTTCTGCCAACCTAGCAGTTCGAAAACATCCAAATGTGAGTAGATCATTAGGTTCTGCTTTGGTGGGAAGGCAGTGGCAGTCTATGCAAATATCCTGGCCACATGACTTTGGGGATGATGCTCATCTCCATTTCTAGCTGAAGAGCCAGCGTTGTCTGTAGACTCCTCCAAGGTCATGTGGCCAGCATGACAACATGTCTGCGGACAACACTGGTTGTTCAGCTTAGAAATGGAGATGAGCACCACCACCCCAGAGTCAGACATGACTAGACTTAATGTCAAGGGGAAACTTTTACCTTTACCCTAAGAGGGTCAGCTCTCATTAGCTCAGGAATGAAGGTGCTTCTGTTTCCTTTCCCCTCAATTGTTGCCTGGTGCTTTTCCCTCTCCAGAAAAATGACCGGCTTTATCAGGTGTCCGTTGGGCAGTGCATGAAGGTTGTGGAGCCCTTCAGCCTCAAGGGATATGTGGCTATGGCGATTTGTGATGGCTCCCTCCCGCAGCAGTGGCATCTGGAGAGCTGAGCAGCAGAGGCAGAACCTCGGTTCCTGAGTCAACTGAACTGAATTAGGAATCTGGATTCCAAATGGACACTTGCGACATTCAGTATTTAAAGGAAGTTCAGAAAACTGTTAGTGGACTATAAGTCCAGGTGGGACAGAAACTATAACAATCATGTTTCAACCTCTGTCCCCAAAGCAGAAGTGCAATTATGTTCTTGGGACAGGCATGGGCAAACTTTGGCCCTCCAGGTGCTTTGGACTTCAACTCCCACAATTCCTAACAGCCGGTAGGCTGTTAGGAATTGTGGGAGTTGAAGTCCAAAGCACCTGGAGGGCCAAAGTTTGCCCATGCCTGTTTTAAGAATTCTCTGGTGTCTGGAAGCTTTCTAAATAATAATTAGAAATCATGTAACTTAATTAGTGAAGAAATGCAACTAATGCACACTTCCTCACTGTCAGAACTGTACCCCGTTTTGTTGTCATTCCTTGCACAAAATATCACGGTACTATCTTTTCATTTTGGTGAATGGCTGAATTATTTTAACTGATCTTCTGTCGTAGTCCTTTGCATATTTAATTTTAATCCATTTATTTTAAACTTTGCATAGTTGCAATTTTATGTGTCCTTTGTCTTACGGTATTTAAGATAGTTACTGCGATTTAGGTTTGATGGCTGGCTAGTATCCAAAACTATGCGGATGGCAGTCTCCTCCTCCTGCTGCGGGACTTCCCAGCGTCTTCCCCTCTGCATCTCTCTTGCGCTGTAATCATCTCCTCTGGTTAAAGGAACCCTTTGACAGACCTAGGAACGGCTGCGGTGTCTGAGGATTATGGCTAGAATTATGTGGGACAACAACAAACAAAAGGCACTTTTGGACGTGGCTGGGATTTTAAAAGAAAAATATACTTGATTATCTGTACTCGGTTTCCATGCAGTGAGCTCAACAGAAACCGATGTATGCTATGTATGTTTAAAACGATCATGATGGTGTAAGATATATATGTATGTAAATAAACAGCAAGAAATTTGAATTTCTCTGAAAATGAAAGCATTCATTGAGTGGGATGCATTATATCATCAGTTCATTCAACACAGAGTTAAAACACAGGCCTGAAAAATATTTGGTATTGAATCAATGGTGGTAACATGCTCAATCAAGATCTTTGTCAAAAATGGGTCAGTTTTAATTAGTGATAGGATTTTTGTTTTATGATTCATATGTGATTGCAGTAATTGTATAAACACAGTGTATGGTGGATTTATGATATTACATAGACATCACATGGAGGTAGGGACAGACTTTGTATTTCTAGGTGCAAAGATTACTGCAGACACAGACCTCAGCTAGGAAATCAGAAGACGTTTACTTCTTAGGAGGAGAGCAATGACCAATCTCCATAAAATAGTGAGGAGTAGAGACGTCACACTGGCAATGAAGATCTGTATAGTTAAAGCAATGGTATTTCCTATAGCAACCCATGGATGTGAGAGAGGAAGGCTGAGCGAAGGAAGAGAGATACTTTTGAACTGTGGTGCTGGAGCAAAATTCTGAGACTGCCTTGGACCGCAAGAAAATCCAACCAGTCCATACTCTAGGACAGTGTTTCTCAACCTGGGTGTCGGGACCTGTGAAGGAGGTCCGTTATTAAACTGCTGCCACCAATTGTAACGATGACCGTTTTAATGCCACCGAATGTGAAGGTGCGAGTGGTAAAACACCCACTGCCACCTTATCTATGAGGGAAGCCGGGCAACGATCAATATCAGCCTAGGAACTATTTTATAAAGGGACTGTTTCTGGCTGACTTTATTATTGCAGGCTGTTCAACTTAGAAGAAACTGTATCAGGCAAGGCTTGAGGAAAAGTAACAAGTTTATTTTAACAGGAGTATAACAATGTATAACTGTTCTTCAAAAGAGGCACAAATCTTGATGGATACATTGGAAAGGTTTCATGAGTAAACTCAGGCAAACACTTCATAAGGTTTCACAGCTGGCACAACAGGCTTAAACCCAGCCAAACCTTGATTCTTAATTTAGAATCAACAACCCCCTGTACCGGGTCCTTCTCTGCAACCACTTTGGTCACCAATTGATTCCCTGAATCTCTAAGAGATTCAGTTTTTCCCTATAGCACACTGGCTACAGACACATTCCCTGAATCTCCACCAAAAGATTCAGTGTTTTCTCAGTAGCTCTCCGGCCACTGACTGGATTTTTAAAACACAGCTGCCTCTGAAGAGGCGGTTGGCTCCGCCCCTGTTGCTATGGCAACTTAGCTAACATCAAGCCACTCCCACAAAACATAATCTCCCATACTTACCATCCCTAAACCATTGTCCAAACTACACATAACCAAAGGAATAAAATTTACACATCGTCACAGGACCCCTGGAGGGGTTGTGAGGGGGTGTCAGAGGGGTCACCAAAGACTACAAGAAAACACAGTATTTTCTGTTGGTCATGGGGGTTCTGTGTGGGAGGTTTGCCCCAATTCTATCGTTGGTGGGGTTCAGAATGCTCTTTGATTGTAGTGAACTATAAATCCCAGCAACTACAACTCCCAAATGTCAAGGTCTATTTTCCCCAAACTCCACCAGTGTTTACTTTTGGGCATATTGAGTATTTGTGCCACGTTTGGTTCTGAACCATCATTGTTTGAGTCCACAGTGCTCACCGGATGTAGGTGAATTACAACTCCCAAACTCAAGGTCAATGCCCACCAATCCTTCCAGTATTTTCTCCTGGTCATGGGAGTTCTGTGTGCCAAGTTTGATTCAATTCCATTGTTGGTGAAGTTCAGAATGCTCTTTGATTGTAGGTGAACTATAAATCCCAGCAACTACAACTCCCACAGGACAAAATCAATACCCTCCCCCAATCCCACCAGTACTTAAATTAGGGTGTATTGGGTCTTTGTGCCAAATTTGGTCCAGTGAATGAAAATACATCCTGCATATCAGATATTTACATTACTATTCATAACAGCAGCAAAATGACAGTTATGAAGTAGCAATGAAACTAATTTTATGGTTGGGGGTCACCATAACACGAGGAAGTGTATTAAGGGGTCGTGGTATTAGGAAATAAATCTAGGAAATAAAACCCGACTGGTACCTGGAGGGAAGGATATTAGAGGCAAAAATGAAGTACTTTGGCCACAGGGAGCTCTGATGTGGGCTGGTCCATGAGGTCATGAAAAGTTGGAAGTGACTGAACAAATAAACAATGACATCACAGTTACGGAAATTTACATTTATAGTCATTGCACCATTGTTTTGACCTAAGGTGCTCCCTCAGATATCTTTTGAACTGTGCAGCTCCCTCCACAGGAAACTTTGAAAACAGGATGATGAACAATGATGCAAGCTTTGGGATTAATTTTACTATATGTTACAGCCGTTTTAGCATGTTGCATAAAATCTTGCACTATGAAGTCCTCTTAGGACTTTATTGCACGAGGCACACAATGCATTGCAGGATTGTTACCATTGGTGACAATGGATATCCTCTGACACTATGTGCATCCCACTATTGTCTTGGGTCCATCCCACCCCCCATGAGTAGCCTGTCCCTTTTATAATTGACAGCTAAAACCCTTAAATATCTCATTCCACTATTTCATTCTTGAGATGGCACAAGGAGCATTCCCACTACGGATGGATGAACCCATATGCTGACCTAACAGCCAAGAATCCACATTCTTGTTTCTTTAGATCCGCACAGGACGCTTCTCTTCCATCAGTTATTCTGCACAACCAACCATATATACTTTTAACTTTTTTGAAGGGGAAATAATTAAAGAACACTAGGAGGAGAACTACCGAGACTAAATAAGAGATCAAAAGATTTAGAGAACAGTCCCAGCAATGCCTGAGAAGCAGATCAAGTGACAATTACAATCTGAGAAACAAGCTCCTCAGTTGATTGCCTCGCAGCAAGCCACTCTGGAGGAGCAAAAAGAGGAAATAAAGAGGAGCTTTATGTCCTCTGGTGAAAGCGAGGTAAAGGAGACAAGGTTTGCTGCACTTCGAGCCTCCGGAAAAGAAACGCAACATACACAATACAGCGCTATATGAAACGAGTCAATTAAATTGCTGGGGGAAGAACAGTAACCCAACTTTTTTTTACAGAGACGAAAGCACAAAGTTGGCAAAGTATCCGTAGATTAAAGGCACCCTGCAAAGCAAAAAAGGCAGCTGAGATAAATAGCTGGAAAAAAAAGTCGGATTCTTGATTTTAAGGCTTTGGCGATGGAGGGAGGGGCAAAAGTGGAGAGCACAAGAAGAGCGTAAAAAGAGGTAGGTGGAGCTCCAATAGAGCTCACTTTCTGTAGCAACAACAACCAAGGAAGCAATTGCCAATCAAAAAGGAAATGGAGCCACAGTCATGTGACCTCAAGTAGGCAGGAGTAGTACGCCGTTCTCTCCCCACTCCCATTCCCAAAGTGGTTGATTTGTATGTTATATCAAACAAAAATATAACACTAAATACACTGGGTAGGCAATATGGCAGGAAGGTTTGGCTAACAAGTGAGTCTTTGCAGAAGATTTAGCGAAGATGCTCAGTTGTGCAAATAAAGAGGTGCAATATTGGGAGGTATTCCCCTTAGAACAGTGGTTTTCAATCTGTGGGACATGGCCCAGGAGTGGGCCACAAGAACGAAAGTCCAGTCCCCGAACTTCCTTCCTCTATTTTATTTCCATTCCTTTCCGCAGACCTATCTAGCCCCACCCATTTTGGCACTAATGTTGGAGAGTGGTCGCTGGTCAAAGTGGTCCCCTGTCAAGTGGGCCATGGTCACTGTGGGCCCTGGTCAAAGTGGGCCCTGGTCAAAGTAGTCCCAGGTCAAGTGGGCCCTGGTCAAGTGGGACCTGGTCAAAATGGACCCTGTTCAATCAAAGTGGGCCCTGGTTAAAGTGGGCCCTGGTCAAGTGGGCTCTGGTCGAAGTGGCCCCTGTTCAAGTTGGCCCTGGTCAAAGTGGGTCCTGTCCAAGTGGTCCCTGTTCAGGAGGACCCTGGTCAAAGTGGGTCCTGGTCAAGGTGGGCCCTGGACAAAATAGGCCCTGATCAAAGTGGGCCCTGGACAAAATAGGCCCTGTTCAAGTGGGCTCTGGTCAAAGTGGTCCCTGGTCAAGTTGGCCCTGGTCAAAGTGGGTCCTGTTCAAGTGGTCCCTGTTCAAGTGGGCTTTGGTCAAAGTGGTCCCTGGTCAAAGTGGTCCCTGGTCAAAGTGGTCCCTGGTCAAAGTGGGCCTTGGTAAAAAAAAAAGTCTGGGAATCAGTGCCTTAGAATCATAGAGTTGGAAGAGACCTTGTGGGCCATCTAGTCCAACATCTCGCCAAGAAGCAGGAAAATCACATTCAAAGGACCCCCCTGACACATTACCATTATAATGCGGCTGTTGCGACAGAGCAAGTTGGTGCAATAAAGTGCAGTCCCCTTGAAAAACAGGTACAAGTCTCTCAAAGTCTTACGCTAACAAGTTTCAGCTTCTTAATACAAACAAGCAATATTTATAGATGTAAAATATTTTATTTGTAAATGCTGATCTTCCAAATCTGTTTCCACAAATTTCAAAGCCCATAACACTCTGTATACTTCAAAAATTCATTTTTTGTCAACATTAGAGAACTATGATACAGAACAGGAGAGAGAGAGAGGAAAAAAAACCTGTAGTAGGACAAATACTGGTAGGATCGATGCTGGAATATTGTACAAGAGAAGAAAAATATTCAAGAAACAAATTTCATACAGCTATTTATCAAGAGAAAAATATATACAATTGATTTATTCTGTAAGATAAAAATACATCATGCCATATACATTACAAGTCCAGAACTGTATCACTGAATTATACCGACAGTTTTACAGTCCACTTCAGCTGTGCACACAAAGAAAAAACTTCATTTCTTTTTTAATATTTAGACTGTGAAGTGTCAGTACCAGAATTTAAAGTACAAAATAAAAAAAAAACTAACCTGGTTCAAAATGTTGATTAGGTCTCTACAAGCCAAACACAAACAGTGTTTATTTATTTTTTTAAAAGAAATGTAAACAAAAACAATCCATACAAACACATATTTTTAAATTACACTTTCCAAAACCCTATTGCGAGAGTCCTGCAGATGAAAGCACAATTACATCTATTTTTTTCCTTGTTTTTATTTTTAAAGAAGGCAGCTATTGTATTAGACTTACGCTTTCACTACACATTTCTATTCCCGTTACATGATTTTAGTGTGAGCCGAACAGTTCATGTAATCCCTCCCCTTCTATACTCTCTCCGGAAAAGAAAAAAAAAATCAGTGTTCGGCTTCTGTTTTGGGTGGTTTAAGCAGTTATTCACAGTTATCACAAATTCTAAGCACACAAAAAAACCTGATTTTAAGAAATAGGGATGTAACAATATAATACAAACAAAATAAAAACCAGTCTTAAATTTCCTCAGACGTCTACAAAAAAGTCATATACATGCTCTATTATCAGTCTTAAGGGTCGACTTACAAAAGTTAATGGATAGAGCACAATCGAGCCTGCTTTCAAGGTTAAAAAAATAAAGTAAAACCTCTCTTAAATTGAGATTTTGGTTATTCCATAACAATTTTTTTAATGGCATGTTTAGTAATACATGAGATCATATTGTAACATCCCTATCAAAGTTTAATAATAAGCACCCGAAACTGCTGCAGAGTCTTGATAGCATTTGGTCAATTACTATTTCTTTATATTGTACTTTTTTTTTTTACTCCCTCAAAATTATTTACACGTCTGTACAAAGTAACAGGGTTTGTTAGTTTCTGCAGGTAACAGCAGCAGCTTGGCTTCTAACTCTTCCTTTTTAAAAATAGCTTCATTCACTTATTTCAATAATAAATACAAAAAGTTTCTCTTATTTTACAGAAATCAAAAACTACAATAAACTGACTCATGGAATCAAGTATTTTAAATGTATTTTAGTGCAAGTTATTTTTTTCCCTTAGCTCTATCCCTAAGGAAGTCATTCAGTACATTCCTTGTTCAGTGGTGTCTACTTTTTATTTAAACTTATTTTATTTTTATTTTATTTTTCTGTATTTAGAGGGCCTGCCCCTTTCATAAAGTAAGGCTGTGGCCAGCACTTTGGACGTCTCCCTTTCTTTCGCTGGTGATTTCAGTCTACATTCATTGATGCCACGCTGCCCCTCGGCAGGTCAGCTCTCTACACCGCTTTCTCTGCCCACGTTCAACAACTTCTCAGTTCGCGAGCGAGTTCATAAAATCAAAAGTGCTGGACCGGTTTGGAGATCTGTGGCGTCTCTCATGCGCTCGGGAAGCCAAGCACCGGCTGATGCGCTTCCCGCCGTCCGGCTCCCTCCCTTCCGGCTCTTTGCCTGGGAGCAGAATATAGGCAACTTGCAGAAGGGACCGCTTTCACATCCCTGCCCCAGCCTGCAAAACGACGCCATCAGAGTCACTCCTTCCTTGGGACACGCAGCCCTAGGAGACGGCAAGGAATGCATCTAGTTCATCCATTTCCGGCAGTTGACGGCTCCACAGTGACATGGAATCTTGTGCTGATCATCTTCAAAATCAAACTTATAGTCGTAACAGAGCTGGAAAGAAAAAAAAAACGGGCAATTTAATCCCATGCTTGCAAAACCTATTACACCCTGTAAATCAGGCATGTGCAAAGTTGGGCCCTCCCTCCAGGTGTTTTGGACCAACACCCACAATTCCTAACAGCCTACTGTGTTGTGGCTGAGCTATTTTCTGACGATGAGGATGATGGGATTCAGATTCCTGCTGGGATTCAGCTTCCTGGCTCTTTATCTGTGCCTCAAATCTCTGGGTCTGCTTCTGAGGCTCCCACAGACAGTGCAGTGTCAACACAGACGTTCCCACCACCTGAAAGGAATTTTAACGAAGGAGATAGCGAGCAGGTGCCTTCCCACGCTGATACCGAAAGTGTAGATAGTGACTTGACCCGGCAAGCTCATCTTGATCTCCGGGTCAGGCGGAGTTCTCGTCTGGCCAGCAGACAAGAAGCCAGTTCGGTGAATGGTCGTCACAATGCTTTTATGATGATGAGAGCCTAATGTTTTCATGTTAAAAAGGTATTTAGGCCTCTTGCAAACTCTGAGAAAGTGTCAGTTCAACATAGCTTACTAGCTTGAAAGCTTCATGGAATAACCTTAGCCTGAAAGCAGTACGCTTGGGATTTATTTCATTGTGATTCATGGGGCAATTGTTTCATTGCTTGTACCTGGGACTCTGGTTTGAACTTTGCCAATAGGATTATGTCTCCTGTTTTTCCTGAAGATCTTTGGAACGATATTCTGCTTTTAACCTTAATCTTTGGAATTTTGCAATGTTTATTCTTTATTTTGACTTGGATTTTCTCCTCAATAACCTATAAAACTACAGCTCTTGTGTGGTGGTGTTTGGAAGCAAGGTGAAGCTTACTCTGAGTTGCAACATACTGGCTGTTAGGAATTGTGGGAGTTAAAGTACATAACACCTGGAAGGCAAAACTTTGCCCAAGCCTGGTCTATTTATTTATGTCCTGAATTGCCCTTCAAAAACAGCTTTTAGACAATATTGAAAGTAAAAGAAAAACGCTTTACTTCAGCAAACACAAAGGATAAGCAAATGCAATTGAAAAGTGCAAAAGAAAGCAAGGAAGTCTTCCAGACACAAATTCAAGTCTCTTACAAGGACCTCAAAAGAAACACCAGTCTTCCATCAGACAACAGACGATGAACTAAGTCCACAAAGCAGATTCCATAGGAGTGAAAACAGCAGTATCAGGGCCGTTGTTACCAGCAAAAGCTGACTAATCCTGCCTCTGATTTATAGCCCTGAATTCCCCACGTAGGGCATCTCTCAATTAGCTCAGCATTTTTAGCAGCTATTCTGGCTGAACGGTGTCTGTGCTCTGTCTCTTTTCGTCTCTCTAGAAATGTGGGCACTTTCAAACCCCCATCATCTAATTCTTCTCCTCCCTCCACTTCCTGAGCACTTCCCTGCTCCCCTTCCTCTTCCGAAGATGAGGAATCCCCAACAATGTATTTGTTTGTTTGTTTCATTTATATACTGCTTTACTTAGCCCCTGGGCGGGGGACAGGGACGGGGGACGGGGACTCAATGTCATCGTAATCGGCAAAATTCAACGCCTCATAATATAAAATGCATTACATAACTAAAATAACATATAACTGTAGATTAAAACCAATAAACTATAAAACATCTGAATAGACAAACATAAAACATTGCACCAATGTTTTATGATCTTAACTACTCCACCTCACTCCCTGAACGCTTGCTTAAAAAGCCACGTTTTGAGTAGTTCCCTAAACGTTGGGAGGGGACTGATCTGATATTGCTGGGGAGGGAGTTCCGCAGCTGAGGGGCCACCACTGAGAAGGTCCTGTCTCTCGTCCCCACCATTTGCACCTACGAGGGCAGCGGGACCGGGAGCAGGACCTCCTCAGCAGATCTTAATGCTTTTAGATGCTGTTTACATTGCTGAATCTATTTGGGGATAGGGTTCATCACTTTGGATAGGTCTTTAAAGTTTGGACTTAAACCTTGAACGGATTCAACACTGTCAGCATAGGTGACCTTGTGATGGATACATAGATTCATAGATAAAATACTCATGGGGAAGTTTGTCCCACCCTTGTTTTATAACATCACAAAGGGCCACTTCACCTAGCAACAGCCAGACCAGTGACTTCACAAAGGGCCACTTCATCTAGCACAGTGGTTCCCAACCTTTTTTTTGACCAGGGACCACTTGACCAGGGGCCACTCTCCAACATTAGTACCAAAATGATTACGAATCAGTTTTTGGTCAACTTTACATTCCATTTGGCTATCTGGGGTGCTCATTCAGAATATTGCATTGGATAGACCACAGGAATCTGTGTTAAGAAGGACGTATTCTACAACAAGCCATAGTAGAAGCCATACAAACCGCACCTCTTCCCCTTTCTGGATTCTCCTGCTAGAACTGATGATGATTTTATGCCCCCTTTCAAAGGTTACCACCTCAGCCACACAGTTCGGTGCACAGGAATGATTAATATACCTAAAAGGAAATGAAACAAAACAAGAACTCAAGCATGAGATTGTAAAACGCGGAGGTAAGTAAGCAATTGCACCCAATGTTGACCCGAGGAAAGTAATGATATAAGCATTGTTGCATCTATATAAATAAAAATGTAATGTTCAGTTGTGGGATTAACAGAATTCAAAAACTACAGGATGAATTGACACCAAATTTGGACACAAGACACCTAACAACACAGTGTATGTCCTTCACTCAAAAAATTAATTTTGTCATTTGGGAGTTGTAGTTGCTAGGATTTATAGTTCACCTACAATCAAAGAGCATTCTGAACCCCACCAATAATGGAATTGAACCAAACTTGGCACACAGTTCTCCCATGACCAACAGAAAATACTGGAAGGGTTTGGTGGGCAGTGTCCTTTGGTTTTGGAGTTGTAGTTCACCTACATCCAGAGAGCACTGTGGACTCAAACAATGATGCACCTGGACCAAATTCTACACGAATACTCAATATGCCCAAATGTGAACACTGGTGGAGTTTGGGGAAAATACAATCTTGACATTTGGGAGTTGTAGTTGCTGGGATTTATAGTTCAACTACAATCACAGAGCATTCTGAACCCCACCAACGATAGAATTGGGCCAAACCTCCCACACACAATCCCCATGTGGGTCACAGCAACGCGTGGTAGGAGACGGCTAGTTATATTATATTATCATTTAAAATTGAGCACAAGGAAAATAGCTGATCTCTAAAGCAATACCACCTTGCAGGGCCTCCTGTCAGTGTGGCGTCAATGACGTGATCGTTGTCGATGCGGAACATGTACACTCCACGGTTCTAAGAGAGGAAGGAACCAGAGAGTCAGATTTGCAAGGTCATGAAATAACATTCCCAATTCAGTAGTATATCTCAGGCATGGGCAAACTTGGGCCCTCCAGGGGTTTTGGACTTCAACTCCCACAATTCCTAACAGCCGGTAGGCTGTTAGGAATTGTGGGAGTTGAAGTCCAAAACCTCTGGAGGGCCCAAGTTTGCCCATTCCTGCTCTAGAGGAAAGATTACATTTGCTATGTTATATAAAAACGAGAAACGCATGATATAAATACAGGAAACACATCAAGCTGCCTCATGTAATACCTGAGATTCGTAAAGCTTCTCCTTCCTGTTGGCTACCTCGTTGCGGATGATGGTTCCAATATATTCAATGACCATTGTGTGCTTTTCAATGTCTCTAGCAGCATACAAGCCCAGACCCTGCAAAGGTAAAAGCAGACGGTTTAGGAGTCTTGAAGTTGCCAAGTGCACAAAATGGGCTGCTTATTGCTGGCATGAAAGGATTAGCATTTGGGTACCAAAATGATGAAGCTAATGCTTCTTAATAAACTTGCAATGCAATCCGGTGCCTGTTTACTCAGGAAGAAATCTCCCCAAGTGTTAAGATGGGCTTATTCCTTTGGGAGTGTATTAAGAATCGCAGACTAAGACAGCAATGACAGGAGAACACCAATATGTTCCTATAACAGGGGTGGTAAATTTGTTTTCATAGAGGGCCACGTCATCCTTATTATGATTGCCTTCAAAGGGACGTTAAATCCATGGAACAAGAAACCGTGGTTGCAGGAAGCCAACTATAGAAGTTTTTTAAATGGTGGTCAGTGCTCTTTAATCAATAATAATAATAATAATAATAATAATAATAATAATAATAGGAAGCGTCCAACGTGTGATCCAATACAACAGCCAGCAGAGTGACCTTGTCTGCTATGTACTAATCTTTTTGTGTTTCAAATAATAATAATAATCAAACTGCAAAGGCTCTGGCACAAGCCAGTCAAGGTGGTCCCAGTGGTGATTGGCACACTGGGTGCAGTGCTTAAAGACCTTGGCCTGCACTTAAAAACAATCAGCCCTGACAAAATTACCATCTGCCAGCTGCAGAAGGCCACCTTACTGGGATCTGCATGCATTATTCGCCAATACATCACACAGTCCTAGACACTTGGGAAGTGTCCAATGTGTTATCCAATACAACAGCCAGCAGTGTCTGTTGTGGACTCATCTTGTGTTTCAAATAACAATAACAACAACAACAACAACAATAATATCAACACCCAGCAGAATGTCTGCTGTGGACTGATCTTGTTTTGTTTCTAATAATAATAATAATAATAATAATAATAATAATAATAATAATAATACTACAACAACAACAACAACAACAACAACAACAACAACAACAACACAATAATAGATGTAAAGATAGAACTGCAAAGATTCTGGCACAAGCCAGTCAAGGTGGTCCCAGTGGTGATCGGCACACTGGGTGCAGTGCTTAAAGACCTTGGCCTGCACTTAAAAACAATCAGCGCTGACAAAATTACTATCTGTCAGCTGCAAAAGGCTACCCTACTTGGATATGCATGCATTATTCGCTGATACATCACATAGTCCTAGACACTTGGGAAGTGTCCGACATGTGTACTAATCTTGTGTACCTAATAATAATAATAATAATAATAATAATAATAATAATAATAATAATAAATTGGGAAGTGTCCAATATGTGATCCAATACAACAGCCAGCAGAGTGTTTGCTATGAACTCATCTTGTGTTTCTAATAATAATAATAATAATAATAATAATAATAATAACAACAACAACAACAACAACAATAATTCAGTCCATGGGCCTTGGGTTTGTCAGATGTTTTCTACAACTAGTCACTTCTTATTGTTTTTAGAGCTGACTGGAAGCGACAGTGATAACTTTACAACAAAAGTCTGAATCCTACTGTTAGATCTAAGAAAATAAGATATATTGAATTAATGGGATGTTGACTCATTATTCAACCACTGGTTCGTGGGGTTTACTCTGGCTGGGAATAACTAACAGGACGCAGGTTAGAGATGTTGCAACTGACCTGAATTCGTGATCGTGCCAAGTAGACATTGGATTTCCATTCAGTCTTCATCTTCCGGTACTGAGAGGACTTTGAATGAACAAACTGTTTACTGTAAGGTGCATTTAGTTCTCCTGTAACTGTGCTCTGAAATGACTTTGAAGTGCTGGTGCTATTCAAGGTATGAGGCCTGTAGGAATGGGTCACATAACAGAAGAGACATAGAAGAAAAACTGAAGATCTCTCTGAATTGTATCACCCAACTGAACTGAAAGCCCCCTCCAGACAGACAAGACATTCAAAGCCAACTAGCGTAGACAACGCAACAGCCCCCCTGGCTTGGACATGCACATACACAGCCTACGACAACAGGGTTTGTAAGCAGCACACAGAAGCACGAGTATCCTACGCAGCCTATAAACCCTGGGCTGTACTATGTGAATTTAAAAGAAAATACCTTAACACAAACCTCTTGACATGGCTGCTCATTTTGGGTTCGGAGCGGGCGCAGCCGGTGGGGTTGATGGCGAGGGGGAGCTCCATGAGCGGGTTTCGGCCGTATCGGAAGGTGTAACGCTCACAGGCTTCCACCCCGGGGAGCTGCAAACACACAAAGGGGTGAGGTGTGAATACAGTTGCAGAAAAGCAAGGGGATTGTGAATAAGAACCACTGATGTTCCATACAACAAAATGCAACAAAGAACAATGCTAGAACTATTCCACTGATTAAAAGCTACTGCTCTAGTTACAGGACTACATTAAACTGATAACATTCTTCTTAAAACTCTGATTTTCATTACCTAATAACAACAGTTGCTTCTTTTTTTAGTTGGCATTCATAATCAAACCACTTGTTGGAATTCGAAGAGGTCAGTAGTGGTTTTTTATTGGATGTCCCTGTCAGAACCCCCTTTAGTCCATTAACTAAAGAGTTGTAAGCATCAAAAACAACCTCAATATTATTTGTCTCCAACTGGATTTCTCTTTTAAGAAGGTCTACTTCTGACGAGTCCATGATGTCCTTTAGGTGGGTTGGATTAACAAATTTCCACCTAAGTCTGTTATTATATTGTAATTCCAATGTCTGGCTCTCCTGATTGGTGCTAAGTGTGGGCCTTCTAAGGTCAGTCTGCAGGAGGCATCTCACTGTCATAGGTTGGTGATCGCTATCCAATCTGGGAATAACTTCCAAGGGCGTAAACGCTGGTTGGAGATCCCTGGAAACGCAAATGAAATCTATAACACTACTGGCGTTTGCTGAATGGAAGGTGAATGGGTATATAAATTCCTCATTTAAGCCTCTAAGGATCATGAGATCGAATTTGTACAGTAGGGCCACTAATGAAACTCCAGCTTTATTTCTTTGACAGTCACGGGACCTCCATCCGAAGTCGAATAAACTTGCATCTGGGGGGATGTTGCTAGCTGATGCAATCTTCAGTTTGGAGTTGCCCCAGTCTCGCATTGAAGTCACCCAGGATGATGGTCTGTGCTGCCGGGAACAGCACATTAATTTCCTCCAGCGCCCCTTCAAGAATTGGCCATATATCCCGTTTATCTAACTTTGATGTTGTAGGTTGTATGTAAACATTTAGGAGGATGATAGGTGGACTCCTTTTTGCCAAAGGGGCAGAAATATTTGTTAATTTGACTGTAAGGATGTTATTACAGTAGAAATACATCATAACAAAATATATGAAATAACACATAAAATAAAATAGACAATATAAAATGACATAGTAAAATCAAACACAATCAGTGGGCCAGATGTATGAGATAAAATGTTAAATGTTAAAAGTTAAAACCCTGGGTGAGATAGGAATGAAAAGTGCATTTATGAGAAAGGAGTCCGAGAAGGAGGAGCAGTAGGGTTTGGCTTGTGGCTTATTCCCACAAGCCAAGCCTGTGGGAAGGGGTGAAAGAAGGGCCTCTCCAGAGGATCGAAGAGATCGTGCAGATTTGGAGTCTTCTCAGGAGGAGCAGTAGGGTTTGGCCTTTATACGGGACAGGGGAAGGTGTTTTGTCTTAAGGACAACTGCAGGTGGAAACAAACAAATGAGTAGAGTGGCCACTCTCCGAAGGCACATCGAAAGAGCCAAGTTTTTAGATCCTTCTTAAAAGCAGCAAGGCTAGGGGCTTGCCTGATCCCCCTAGGTAGCAAGTTCCAAAAACGGAGGGCCACAGCAGAGAAGGCCTTCTTCCTTATTCCCACAAGCTGAGCCTGTGATGGAGGAAGGGGCGATAGAAGGGCCTCTCCAGAGGATCAAAGAGATTGTGCAGGTTTATGGTAGAAGATGTGGTCACAAAGCTAGGTGGGTCCCAAACCGTTCAGGGCTTTATAGGTGATGACCTACACATTGAATTGGGAACGGAAGATAAACGGCAGCCAGTGGAGCTCCTTAAACAGGGGGGTTGACCGCTCCCTGTAATTCACCCTAGTTACAAGTTTGGACGAATTGAATTTTCCGGGCTGTCTTCAAGGGAAGCCTCACGGAGAGTGCATTGCAATAGTCCAATCTAGAGGTAACTAAGGTGTGGACCACCTAAGAATGTGGATTACCACCAAACAGGAGCAGGCCTAATATAGCCTGCTATAATTGTATCATGACTCACCGATTCAGCAATTCTTGCTACTGCAGAAACAGTCAATCCAAAAAGGTCTTCCCCTTTCAGATATGCAGAGAAGAGCTGGAGCATCTCAGAAGTTTTCCTTACAGAAGCAACAGGCTCCAGGATTTTATCCCAAACACCTAAACAGAGGGAAGATACAGTCAACAACAACAACAACAAAGCAGGAGAATAGTTTGTTGTCGACCTTTGCAACTAAAAGACAGTTGCATTTGTCAAGTAGGAAATTTAGATATCACTTATGTGGGGAGGCTGATTTAACTGATTTATGAGGCCATAAAAATCTCCAGGCGGTATGCAAAGAATGAGGAAATACTTCATCAGTGTCACAAACGGACGGTGAAGCAACAGCTCCCCTGGTGGCCAGAATACCCTCATGAAAAAATGGTTTGTTAAATAGCCTCTGAGTGTCTGTCTATATATGTTATGTGTCTATGGCATTGAATATTTGCCATGTATATGTACACTGTAATCCGCCCTGGGTCCCCTGCAGGATGAGAAGGGTGGAATATAAATACTGTAAATAAATAAAAAAATAAACAAGGGTTTTTTGGCCAGGGACAGCACTCTGCGGCTGGATTTCCTGTTTAGGAGGGACTTCTTGGGAGGGGGGAGGACTCCCAGTGGAGGCAGGGCTTCCTGGGGTGTGGCACCTGTCAAAATGAGTTTGACATGAGGTGCTACCTGTAACTTCCTAAGGTAACTGATTCACATTAATACCAATTCTGCACTCCAGTATTGGACAAGATCAGTGTTCTGTAACTGGAATGAAAACAATCCTACTGACATTCCCAATTCAATAGTATATCTCAGGCATGGGCAAATTTCGGCCCTCCAGGTGTTTTGGACTTCAACTCCCACAATTCCTAACAGCCTATCGGCTGTTAGGAATTGTGGGAGTTGAAGTCCAAAACACCTAGAGGGCCAAAGTTTTCCCATGAATGACTATATCTGGTGTTTAGGTAACCAGAGTGAAGTTAGCAATCCACTGACTCTCTCAATATCCTGCATTACCTTTTGGAGTTGCATCGGTAAGGACCAGGTCTTCGTGGCCTTGCTCGATGATCCTGATGACAAAGAGAGGGAGACCTTCCTTCTCCTCGATGGAGCACAGGTAGCGGCATCTGCGGTTGGCATACCGTGTGCTCCAGTAGAAGCGGCTGGCCTCATAGCCCACTGGGTAGAGCACCCTGGTAGAATGGAAGGCCTGCATCTGATGCGGCAGTAGTTGGCCGATGGTGTGGAAAATCAGGCTCCCCACCCGGAAGGTGTGCTCGCGGTCCCCGCGTTGCACGATGCTGGCGATCTGCCGGACCTCGTCGCGCTGCACGTAGACCCGCCTGAAGACGGCGAAGTAGCTGAGCTCCTGCTCGTGAACGCCCTTTGGTTTGTGCATTGGGCAAAGCATAGTTTTATCCTTAAAAAACATGCATTGTGCTTTAATGGCGCAGGTAAAGTGATAAATGTTGGTGCACCTTAACCTGTGACAGCCGCTGGTGGCGCCCATCTTGTGGCAGAATGTGCATTTCATTTGCAACCCCCTCCGCAGGGCGAGTTCCACGTTGATTAAGGCACCAGCTTGCGTCTCGTAGACCTCCGTAGACCAAAGGGCACAATTCAAATGGACCCAAAGGTCTAAGTCAAGATTAAGAAGTCTCGCTGGCCCGTCCGTGAGTCCGTCGCCCTCTTCGTGACAGAAGCAACATTTCCGGTAGTCCTTAGGAATTGGATCGGGTTTAATCGTTGTGCCCAGTTTCTTGAGGAATTCGTCTATCTCCTCATCGCAAGGAGGTTTGAACGTTCCTTTAGGAATCACAATCTGTATATTCCATTTCTTCCACTTCATGCCTTTCCATTTCTTACTGACTGGTCGACCGTCGTCAAGACCATTGGGAATCGTTCTCAAACGGGGTTTTAGTTTTACTGTGACCTTAAGTTCATCTGGTTTGGGTTCCACTCTGGCTGCTTCAAAAGCAGGAGGGAAGATGATCAGGGGAGAGGAAGGCGGAGAAGCCTTTTCCTGGAACTGAGGGAGGCAGTGCACATCCAAGGTAGAGATGTTGTTGTTATATTGGTGGAACACTTTGGGGGGAGCCTCCTTTACTGGAAACTGGGTTAGTGAAGGGATCGATTCCTGAGGAATAAGGAGAAAGCAATTAAATGTGGAATGAACAATCATGCCTAGTCAATATTATTTTCCAGTCAACAGATATGTAAATGACATTCATATCCAATCTACCCCGGAGTCTAAGATCTTCTGGGGAGGCCCTGCTCTCGACCCCGCCTCTATCACAAGTGAGGTTGGCTGGGACGAGGAGCAGGGCCTTCTCGGTGGTGGCCCCACACCTGTGGAATTCATTCCCCGGGGAAATTAGATCAGCGACATCACTCCTTTCCTTCAGGAAAAAAAATGAAAACATGGATTTGGGACCAGGCATTCGGACAATTGTGCAGATAAAGAAAGGACTTTGAGAATGGCCAGGAAATGACTAATGGAATAGAATTTGGAACTCTGAAAGACGAACGCTGAGCATGTGAATAGTTTTTATATGATGTGATGTATATTGATTGTTATGATTGATTTAACTGTGATAATTGTTTTAACTATGGTTTTTGTACACTATGTATAATTTTTGTATAGGCATCGAATTGTGCCTTTTGTAAGCCGCCCTGAGTCCCCCCTCGGGGGCTGAGAAGGGCGGGGTAAAAGTACCCGAAATAAATAAATAAATAAATATTGGATACACACACACACACACACACATCCTAAGGAACATTTTGGGGGCTCTGTGCTCATCTGTACTGAAAACATTCTCCCACCTCCATCCCAAGCATGGTTGATGGTGGACGAGAGAGGGGCCTTCTCGATGGTGGCCCCCCAGCTCTGGAATTCTCTCCCCGGGGAGATTAGGCTGTCTCCCACCTGTCCATGTTTTGCACAGATCTAAAAATTCCATTCCAGAAGTGTTTTTAAGAAACACCCATTCTTAAAGCTTTTCCTAATTTTGTTAAAATAGAAACTTTCATGTAATAATGCACTTGTACGCACAATGGCACTATAGTACAATGTCTTGCCATCGCACTTTGTTGATAACTATAGTTGCTAGGGAAGGAAAAAGGTCACTTTTGAAAGTTCAGCAAGTTGCTTTCTTGAGAAGTTTTTGTTTTGGGTAGATACAAGTAAGTGAAAACAAACTTAACATTTTATAAAATATCATGCTTTCAAGTCTTTTAAGCTTTATTTGCCTTAATGGCCTTCCAAGAATTCTTTAAGTGCCTTTATATGATTTATTGTTTTTTATTGCTTAAATATATTGTCTTCTGTCTATTTGTATTCATAATGCGGCATTGAATTTTGCCTTGTTTGTAAGCCACTCTGAGTCCCCCTCGGGGTGAGAAGAGCGGGATATAAATATAGTAAGTAAGTAAGTAAGTAAGTAAGTAAGTAAATATGTGGATGTTTCACTGTGCTTTTGATTAGATGGTTCCCCAGAAAATTTGGGGCTCAGCTATGACCCAAAATCCAGCTCTGCAATTTACTACTGTCCCTTGCCCAGAGACGTAGTGCTCCACCTCATATTGCCCTCTATTCCCAATTTATTATTATCTCACACTTGCACTTTATCTATCTATCTTTATTTATTATATTTTTATCAGTTTTATTTTATCAAATGTTATTTCTGCTAAATGTTGTAATGGTTCTTTGTTTTGTAGGCATCGAATTGTGCCGTTTGTAAACCACCCAGCGTCGCCTTCGGGCTGAGAAAGGCAGTATATAAATATGGTTAATAAATAAATAATAAATAATAATATTGCAGAGCTCCCGGTGGCGCAGTGGGTTAAACCGCTGAGCTGCTAAACTTGTTGACCGAAAGGTCACAGATTCGAATCCGGGGAGTGGCGTTGTCAGCCTCAGCTTCTGGGTGGAGAGAGCTTGGCTTGAAGGAAGAAAATTCAAATTTGGCCCCTGATTCTCCACTTAAAACAAGCTCAAATACCATATATACTCAAGTATAAGCCAACTTGAATATAAGCTAAGGCACCTATTTTTTCAACAAAAAAGCTGGGAAAACGTATTGACTCAGGTATAAGCCAAGGGTGGGAAATGCAGCAGCTACTGGTAAATTTCAACATAAAAATAGATATCAATAAAATTACATTAATAGAGGCATCGGTAAGTTAAATGTGTTTGAATATTTACATAAAACTGTAATTTAAGATAACCCTGGTGGCGCAGTGGGTTAAACTGCTGAGCTGCTAAACTTGTTGACCGAAAGATCACAGGTTCGAATCCAGGGAGCGGAGTGAGCTTACGCTGTTAGCCTCAGCTTCTGCCAACCTAGCAGTTCGAAAACATGCAAATGTGAGTAGATCAATAGGTACCACTCCGGCGGGAAGATAACAACACTCCATGCTATCATGCTGCTCACATGACCTTGCAAGAGTCTACAGACAATGCTGGCTCTTCAACTTAGAAATGGAGATAAGCATCAACCCCCAAAGTCATGTGGCCAGCATATCTGCATGGAGTGCCATTGCCTTCCCACCAAAGTGGTACTTATTGATCTACTCATATTTGTATGTTTTTGAACTGCTAGGTTGGCAGAAGCTGGGGCTGACAGTGGCAGCTCACCCCGCTCCCTGGATTTGAACCATCAACCTTTCTTGCAGCATGTTCAGCAGCTCAGCAGTTTAACCCGCTGCACCATCAGGGGGGCTGAGTCCTCTTATAGACCAATTTATTCACAGGCAGACATTCTAGCCATTTTAAACCATATGTTTTAACAAGTTATTCATGATGCTTGAATGGAAATCGGGGCAAACTTAGTGCGCTATTTTTATTCTTGGGCATCGCCCAAAAATAAGGCCTCAGGCAGGGAAATCGCCCAGACTGTGATTCATATTATGACATATAATATCACTGAACCACAATTCCTGGGGAATATCTCCTGCACATGCCTCCTTTTATTGCACACTGATGTCAGGAGTGGAAATGCTCTTGGCAGGTGACACTTTAACATAACTAGTATGGATACCACACCATTTTTTTCTGTGTATAATTTTAATGAATTGATTTGAATTACACTGCTTGAGCCAGTAATATGTGGATTAGAGAGCAGTTATCCATTGCTTTTCACATTTCTCTAAATGTGCCATATAATTCTCAGTTCCAAAAATGTACTAAAAGTATGACTATAAATGCGTATTAGAATTAAATATGTAACAATAATGCAAACATTCCTATTTCTAAACATCAGAGATGAATGCAGGGACGAAACAAAACAGACTTAAGAAGAAGCATATGTTAAGATTTGTGTATCCCTAATTCTAACATCTTATAACAGACTAGCTGCACCCCTGCCACGCATTGCTGTGGCCCAGTCTGGTGATCTGGAATATAAAGTAATGAGAAAGTGTTGGTTTCTAATATATATAATTTATTTATGCTTGTGGGTAAACAGTATTTCTTGCTGTTTCAGTGTTGATGTGGAGATTGTCTGGTTTGCCTACTCTAGAACACACAACACATAACTGTCCTTCTTTAGGGGTCCCTTTCAAATCTATGATACTATCTCTCTCTCTGTGTGTGAATCATATCTATCTCTCTATCAATATCTATGACTGGATGGCTCTTTGTCAGGAGGGCTTTGATTATGTTTTCTTGCTCTGGTAAAGGGAGTTGGAATGGATGGCCTTAAGTATTTTCTGATGGTCATGGGAGTTCTATGTGGGAAGTCTGCCCCAATTCTGTCGTTGGTGGGGTTCAGAATGCTCTTTGATTGTAGGTGAACTATAAATCCCAGTAACTACAACTCACAAATGTCAAGGTCTATTTCCCCCAAACTCCATCTGTGCTCATATTTGGGCATATTGAGTATCCATGCCAAGTTTGGTCCAGATCCATCAGTTTGAATCCACAGTGCTTTCTAGATGTAGGTGAACTACATCTCCCAAACTTAAGGTCAATGCCCACCAAACCCTTCTAGTGTTTTCTGTTGGTCAGGGGAGTCCTGTGTGCCAAGTTGGGTTCAATTCCATCGTTGGTGGAGTTCAGAATGCTTTTTGATTATAGGTGAACTATAAATCCCAACAACTACAACTCCCAAATGACAAAATTATAATTTTTGAGTAATGGTCACTCCTGTGTTGTGAGACATTTTGTTGCCAAACTTGGTGTGATTTCATTCATTGGTTCTTTTGTTTTTAAGGTACTCATGACACACAAAGCATTTTTATATATATAGATTGCAATCAACTTCACTCAGGTAAGGTAAAGAAGAGGACAATGAAGTTTGCATCAAGGCCTAATTTTATATAGCATATGGCTGAAAAAATGTGCCTCTCCAGGCGGCGATGTCCTGTTCTTAAAAATATAAATAAAACAAAACCTTTGTTATTTTATTCCCCGAGGCAGATCAAGGCCTGAATTTTGAGGCAACTGATGTTATAGATCAGGAATGGGCAAACTTCAGCCCTCCAGGTGTTTTTGACTTCAACTTCCACAATTCCTAACAGCCGGTAGGCTGTTATGGATTGTGGAAGTTGAAGTCCAAAACACCTGGAGGACTGAAGTTTGTCCGTGACTGTTATAGATACTTGTCCAGACCCATATTACAGCTTTAGTCCCAGCATGCATTTGGACTGATGGATATTGAAAGAGCCTGGTTGTTAAAAGAACAAGTGCATTAGGGATTTTTTTTTATTTACCTTGCTATCGAGTTTTTTTGCTTGCATGGATGCTGAATACAGAACAAAGCAATTGTTGCTGCAGAAGAAAAAGTCTTTCTCCATTCTTTCCATCTTCTCTCTGGAATCCTGAAAATACAAGGTCAAAAAGTATAATAATGTGCTTGGACTCTCATTGTTATGAAAAGAACCAATAACAATCAAGATATGCCTTATTTATAAGAAATTTATTTTATGTTAAAATTCACTTTGAGGATCAAAGTTCAGAACAGACTAGAAAATGTTGCAGTTCAGTCCATGGTTGTGGCTGATACTGATGTAAATGGGGAAGTGGATCATGGGAACTCTGTGCCTGCAAACCAACATGAGATTTTAACTCCTGAAAATGATCAGTTTGTGTCTCCAGCAGTTAGTGAAGGTAATATTCCAGAGAGGTGCTGAGATTATGCAAAAAAGTCATTTTCTAGGGAAATGTGTTCAGAGGAAGAAATCCCAGGTGGAGAAAATAATGAGTTGCAAGATAATGAGCTGGTTGATAGGAGAATCAGTTTTCGTAAACTTTGTACTGCTCAACAGAATCTCTGAAGGTCACACCGCTTGTTAGAGAAGAGATCCATATCAGGAAGTCATGGAAGAAGGCATGATTTCATGTGTATATTACAGAGGCCGAGGGGAATTTTCCAGCCAGTCTGGTCAACATTGGTAATTGAGGAAACAGCTCTTGCCAAGTCCTAGTCAAGCTTTCTGAAGGAATTCTAGTTTCATGTCTTTGTTCCTGTTTCATGCTTCCAAGTTTGAAAGATTGTTCCTGCCTTGTACTTCCTGGTTTTCTTGCATTCCTGTGCTGGATGTCCCGTTGCTTTGGGATTTTGGATTATTCTTGTACCTTGCACCTTGTGGACTATTTTATATAGAATCATAGATCATAGATAGAATCAAAGAGTTGGAAGAGACCTCATGGGCCATCCAGTCCAAACCCCTGCCAAGAAGCAGGAATATTGCATTCAAATCACCCCTGACAGATGGCCATCCAGCCTCTGTTTAAAAGCTTCCAAAGAAGGAGCCTCCACCACACTCCGGGGCAGAGAGTTCCACTGCTGAATGGCTCTCACAGTCAGGAAGTTCTTCCTCATGTTCAGATGGAATCTCCTCTCTTGTAGTTTGAAGCCACTGTTTCGCGTCCTAGTCTCCAAGGAAGCAGAAAACAAGCTTGCTCCCTCCTCCCTGTGGCTTCCTCCCGCATATTTATACATGGCTATCATATCTCCTCTCAGCCTTTTTCTTCAGGCTAAACATGCCCAGCTCCTTGAGCAGCTCCTTAGAGGGCTTGTTCTCCAGACCCTTGATCATTTTAGTCGTCCTTCTCTGGACACATTCCAGCTTGTCAATATCTCTCTTCAATTGTGGTGCCCAGAATTGGACACAATATTCCAGGTGTGGTCTAACCAAAGCAGAATAGAGGGGTAGCATGACTTCCCTAGATCTGGACACTAGGCTCCTCTTGATGCAGGCCAAAATCCCATTGGCTTTTTTTGCCGCCACATCACATTGTTGGCTCATGTTTAACTTGTTGTCCACGAGGACTCCAAGATCTTTTTTAACACATACTGCTCTCGAGCCAGGCATTGTTCCCCATATGTATAGACTTTGAAGTTTTTACTTTGAAGTTTTTACTTCAAAACTCAAGCTTTTTGAGGGTATTCTAGTTCCATGTCTTTGCTCCTGTTTCATGCTTCCAAGTTTGAAGGATTCCAAGTTTGTACTTCCTGGTTTTCTTGTATTCCTGCGCTGGATGACCCATTGCTTTGGGATTTTAGATTACTTTTGTACCTTGAACCTTGTGGACTATTTTATATATAGACTTTGAAGTTTTTACTATTTTCGCTACAGTGCTTTTTATATACCATATATATTTGAGTATAAGCCGACCCGAATATAAGCCGAGGCACCTGATTTTACCACAAAAAACTGGGAAAACTTATTGACTCGAGTATAAGCTGGGGATGGGAAATGCAGCAGCTATGGGTCAGTTTCAAAATAAAAATAGATACCAATAAAATTGCATTAATTAAGGCATCAGTAGGTTGACTGTTTATTAATATTTACATAAAACTGTAAGATAAGACTTTCCAACTCTGACTAAACCATTATTCTAACGTTCTTCAATGTACATGTGTTTACATATCCTTCCAATAATAATAGAGTATAATAATAAATGTATAAATATAATAAATAATAAAAATATAGCTAACCTATAAATGTAATGATAATAATAATAATAATAATAATAATAATAATAATAATAGAGTAGGGCAGATTACAATGTATATCTCAGGCATGGGCAAACTTGGGTCCTCCAGGTGTTTTGGACTTCAACTCCCAAAATTTTCTCGAGTATAAGCCGAGGGGAGTATAAGCCGAGGGGAGCTTTTTCAGCCTTAGGAAAGGGCTGAAAAATTAGGCTTATACTCTAGTATATACAGTAATATTTAATAAACTGCTTTGCTGATTTAACTTGGGACAGGAGTGTAGTGGTTAAGTACAGAGGTATTTCCTGACCTGGAGTGCAACAGAAAAACCACTTGAGGATGCAACATCATTTTTAAAAACTCAGGACAAAGTCAAAAGATATAATGAGCAATGCTGGAATGTTGCCTTTATGGGTACATGCTAATACTAACTTTAGTTTAGCTATCACTTTGCTTGTACAAAATAAACTAATTGGAGGGGAGGATAATTTGAAATCCACATTAAAATGGATAGCTCAGAGGAGTACCAGCTTCACAAATTTGCTTTTTGAAGTATTCTTACTATCAATGAAAACAAGAGGAAGAGGTGTGCAGGGATAAAAAGAGACTCAGATATCAGGAGATCTCAAATTTTGAGCTAGAAATTAGTTTAATTATGGATATGGGTTTCAAAAGCAGATAGTGACAAAGACAACTCATCAAGTGTGGCTTCAGGGAATGAGCTCAGAATTAGGGTTTTTTTGGTTAACATCTGGGTCTTGTTTTTCCTTGAGTCAAGTGTCATCTAGATGAATTTTCCTCCACTTGAACACATGAATTTCTGCAATTTCTCTGAAGTAATTGCTCTGAAAGAGTCTTAACCAAATAAATCAGAATAGCAATTAAATAGCTACATATTGCACGTTATAGGAATTACAGGAAGACACACAACATACCATCTCTTCTTTGTACTTAGCTATTTAAAAAAGTGCAACTTTTAAAAAAAGTGGCTGCAATGTTTCCACTAGTATTACCTGCTTCAGCAAAGGAAGATCTTTCAAAGACTTCCGTACTCCACTGCCCAGAATGACCACTTTACAATGAGAGCACCACTGCGGCCTCAATGCCGAACCGTCAATGACATTTGGATTGTGTGCTTTATAGCCTGCCAAAACTTAATAAGAGAACACAGATGTGTAAACATGTAAATTATTTAAGTAACAGTTTATTGGCTGTACTGGTCCCTTCAAATTATTGCAAATCATACTATTACCACCTTCTCCTAAGCACCATTTTCCTAACAACCAATGTGGAGGCTGACAGAATTAGCACACTCCTCCTTCTTAAAATGCTAAACCAGGTATGGGCAAACTTTGGCCCTCCGGGTGTTTTGGACTACAACTCCCACAATTCCTAACAGCCTACCAGTGTATCTCAGGCATGGGCAAACTTGGGCCCTCCAGGTGTTTTGGACTACAACTCCCACAATTCCTAACAGCCGGTAAGCTGTTAGGAATTGTGGGAGTAGTAGTCCAAAACACCTGGAGGGGCCAAGTTTGCCCATGCATGTGCTAAACCTTCCTCACTACCATATTGTTTTGAATCGTTCAACATATATTTTAGTAATTTTGGAATTCAGAGCAGAGGTCCTTGAACAAAACAAAACATAACAAAAACCTACAAAGGAAAATTGGAAAGATAAAGAATGGAATTAGTACATATCAACAAACTCCAGTCCTGGCACACTACTAAACACCCCAGTTCATGAGGCAAGTTCACCAAGCTTGGTAAGCTTCACTCTTTCTGGTTCTCCAGTCAGTATCATACTACACTTTTAAAACTCCCTCTACTATTCACCTTGCCTTCAGACAACAAATGTCTTCCTGCCTTTGTCCCTCAACAACCATCATTAAAACTGAACTTGTAGTCTCATCACCAAGTGATGAAGTAGCAACCAATAGTGAAAGGACCAAGGCAGTGACATCTCTGGCCCACCCCGTTTGAGTATCAGCTTGCATGCCAACGACTTAAATCAAGAAATAGTTTCCTAAGATCTACAGAGACACTCGCTGGAACACCTCAGCAAGCGAGAGTCCAAAAATGGCAGGCTCAAACCTAGAACCTCAATCAATGGCTGATACCAAATGGGAGACTCCCTCCTGGGCACACAGAGGACTGGGCGACCTGGAAGGCACTGAACAGACTGCGCTCTGGCACCACGAGATGCAGAGTCAACCTTCAGAAATGGGGCTACAAAGTGGAATCCTCGATATGCAAATGTGGAGAGGAGTAAACCACTGACCACCTGCTGCAATGCAACCTGAGCCCTGCCACATGCACGATGGAGGACCTTCTTGCAGCAACACCAGAAGCACTCCAAGTGGCCAGATACTGGTCAAAGGACATTTAACCAACTACCAAGTTTGCAAACTTTGTGATTTGATTGTCTGTTTGTTTGTTTTTAATGCAATACAACTGTTTGGTTTGCTCCTGACCAAATAAATAAATAAACCAAGTTGTTATTTCTATGGTTCCTGGGTATTTCACTCCATGGATCTGATGATGTAGACTTAAGTCTTTGATAGTCATATTACCTCTAAGCCTCTAAGGTACTACAGCAGGCATGGGCAAACTAGAGCCCTCCATGTGTTTTGTACTTCAACTCCCACAATTCCTAATAGCCTATACAGGCTGTTAGAAGTTGTGGAAGTCCAAGACATCTGAAGAGCTAAAATCTGCCCATGCCTGACTTTGTTCTTGCAAACCCATTTTCCTAAGACGGGCACTTCTGCAGTTGTTGGAGAAAAGGGTCTAGTAGACTTTTCTTTCCGATAAGAACCTCTATGCATCCAACCAAAATAAAACTGAGAAGACACTCATGCGTTGTCTAAACACGAAATCTCATTGTTAATTTTTTAATTCATGAATGTTCAAAGGACACATTCCAACTCACCATTACCACTTGGTGGAAACGACATATTATGTTGTTTGAGTCCATAAGGCCCCGTTAGTCCAGGAGGGCCTATAGTGCCTGGTTGAGGACCATGCAGTAATAAGTGCTGTCTGTATTCAAAGGTGGGGTTTGATTTGTGAGCGTTGATCATTCCCATAGAAGCCGGAACATCTGACACACTGCTAACCTCATAACTATGTGGAATCCTGACATGAAGAAGGTTGGAAAATGCAGCCACCACACTGCCAATGTTCTGCAATCAAAAAGGGAGAAAATATGCACATCATTTGTTTCAAGTAGAAAATTAAATGGGCCGGATGATCTGTATGCATTGGAACAACCCCAGAACTGATAATGCACCTATCCAGTTGGGGGCAGAGAGTTTGCATTGTAGATCAGTCACCAGAGGCTGATGGTTTAACTGATAATTTAGAGAGGATTGTGAGTTTTCCTGTGGCACAAAGTGATGGGCCTTCAATTCTGGAAGATGATAATTCTCTCTGTGAGGAAACCAGCTTGGAAAGTGCAGGGCCTCAAGGGCATTCAGGGGAGTCAGAAGTAGGAACAGCAGATAAGGAATCAAGTGAAGAGCTTGATTCCTTAGCTGCAGGGAACCCACCTGCAGCTATGGAGATCAAGAAAGGTCTTCATTTTTGAACCAAAAATAGATTGCATCATTTAGAGAGATTACGTGGGAAAGTTGTGGAAGAAATTCATGGGAAATGGAATGATTTAATGGGTAAACAACAAGCTGTTTACATTAAGGTCAATTGCATTAGAGAGAGGAGCTAAGCATGAGTTCTCTTGTTCCTGGTTCAAGTCAAGCTTTGCTTTTGGATTTAATAACCTGGAAGTTTTCTGTGTTCCTATCCATGTACTCCTGATCAAATTTTTACTAGTTATAACTTCCTTATTGTGGATTTATGCTGTATCTGTGATTCCTGGGCTTTGACACTTCTGTAACTTTATTTATTTATTTATTTATTATTTAAACTTATATGCCGCCACTCCCCTGGGGCTCGGAGCGGCTTACAAGAATAGCTAAAATCTAACAAAGTTTAAAAGCAATTTAAAGCAATTTAAAAACAACAGTATCAAACATTAAAAGCCTGTTGAAACATGTATGTCTTACATGCCCTGCGGAAAGCTGGTACGTCCCGCAGGGCACGAACTTCAGGTGGCAGAGCATTCCAGACTGATGGCACCACTGCTGTAAAGGCTCTGCGTCTGGTTGCCGTTAGACGCAAGGTCTTGACACTGGGGACTTCCAATAGATCTGGTCCTCAGAACGGAGGGATCTCTGGGGTTGGTAGGGGGTGAGACGATTCCTCAGATACATTGGCCCCAGACCATGCAAGGCCTTAAAGGTGAGTACCATCACTTTGAAAGTGATCCGGTGCTCAATTGGTAACCAATGCAGCTGTAGTAAGATTGGTGTTATGTGGCATCTCATCGGAATTCCCGCAAGCCGAGCAGCTGCGTTTTGTACCAACTTGAGCTTCCGAATCACCGACAGAGGGAGGCCAATGTAGAGGGCGTTATAGTAGTCCAGTCTTGAGATGACCATGGCCTGGATCACCATAGCAGTTGGATTGAGCAGTTGGATGAGACAGTTGGATTATTGTTTGGTTATTCCCTTTTGCTACACCCTTTTTGGATTATATATCCTCTTTCATGTTCCTGATTTTTATATGATATATAGGTAAAGGTTGTCCCCTGACATTAAGTCCAGTCATGTCTGACTCTGGGGTGTGGTGCTCATCTCCATTTCTAAGGTGAAGAGCCGGTGTTGTCCGTAGACACCTCCAAGGTAATGTGGCTGGCATGACTGCATGGAGCGGCGTTACCTTCCCGCTGGAGCGGTACCTATTGATCTACTCACATTTGTATGTTTTCAAACTGCTAGGTTGGCAGAAGCTAGGGCTGACAGTGGAAGCTCACACTGCTCCCCGGAATCGAACCTGCAGCTCAGTGCTTTAACCCACTGCGCCACGGGGGCTCCATATATATATATATATATATATATATATATATATGTGTGTGTGTGTGTGTGTGTGTGTGTGTGTGTGTGTGTATATGTATATGTATATATACTGCTTATATTCCTGGACTCTTGTGTGGTGTGGTGGTCAGAGGTGTTTTCAGGCCTGGAGTGCAATAGTTTGTAAAACGGGATGAAAGCTACAGCTATTCAATTTCTACTTGGCATCATCAGGAAGCTCAATCAGACTGAAAGCAACATTTCTTGGGTTTGTATCTATGTGACTTCATCATACAAATAATGTGACTAGGTGACCACACAACATTAACATAATTTTGGTATGATTTCTAACCATTTCAGCAAGAAATCTATTTTAAATGGTAGCACAACTACTATAAAAGTGATAGCAGTAAATGGGATGTTAAGGAAGTAATGAGAAGAGAGACCCAACCCAATGAAATGGCTTTGAGACCAATCACCGGACCTCGCGACAACTGTAGCGCTGCAGCACTAATACAATGAGTAACTATGAAATTAGCAAAACTGCAGTGGCTATAGATCACATTGATATATTTACTTATGGTTTTGGGCACATTGTGGTGCTTACCTCTGCAGCAGCGGGATGTAAAGTAATTGCTATGGATACAAAGCCAGATCTTGGGACGTTTGGGGAAGATCCAATCTGAGAGCCAAAGAAGCCAGGCCCAGGCTCTGTCTTGATATAATTCCTTTTTGCTTCTGAACCTTAGTTTGGAGAGAAATGAGAAATTAAACATCCATGCAGGTGCATGAGAATGTAGGCAGAGAAAACAAAACAAATTAGAAGGTAATTCTGGCATTACCTTTTCCAGTGCTAGCAGGTAGGATTGGGATGATGGGGGAAGGAATTGGCTCTGGCATCTCTTCCTTTACTGCGGCCAGATCAGGATATCTGCTTATTTCCATGCCCATTACGCTCTCAGGAGAGGACGAGGGAACAAAGCTGTCGGGAGTGTCTCTGTCATCACAAGGATCCTGAACCCTAGAAAGGGAAAGAAAACTCGGAGTTGGAACCTCTCTTCATAGACAAACAGGTAATATGGAAATTCAGGGTAAATTAAAGAAAGTGACACCAGTTTGGAAGGCATGTTTAATTCATTCCATCTACTAGCAAGAGACACAAATATCTATGTAAATAAACAATCACACGGAATTCTATCAAAAATTTATTGGTTCATATGTTCAACTGCATTTATTGAATATGGCTTCTGATGCGATTAAGATGTAGGGGTTATATAAGAAAAGACAAGATTCCTCCAAATATCTGGATTAAGAAATATTTTCATCCAATACTGGCCATTAGTTTGAATGTTATTTTTTAAGGAGCACCCAGTGGTGCAGCACTGAGCTGCTAAACTTGCTGACCGGAAGGTCGGTGGTTTGACTCTGGGAGCGGGGTGAGCTCCCACAGTTAGCCCCAGCTTCTGCCAACTTAGCCATTTGAAATTTTATTTATTTATTTTTATTTAGAGTATTTATATTCCGCCCTTCTCACCCCGCAGGGGACTCAGAGCAGATTATAATGTACATATACATGGCAAACATTCAATTCCATAGACACACAACATATATAGACAGACACACAGAGGCTATATAACATTCCAGCTTTTTTTTAATTCGGGTATTCTCGCCACCAGGGGAGTTGTTGCTTCACCGTCCATTTGTGACACCGATGAAGTACTAACTCATTCTTTGCATGCTTGCTGGAGATTTTTATGGCGTTGTAAATTAGTTAAATTAGACTCCTTTCCTACTTGACAGATGCAACTGTTTTTCAGGCTGCAAAGGTCGACAGTAAGCTACACAAATTGGTCGGAAGCTCACTTTGACCCGGGCTGGCTTTGAACTCATGACCTTTCGGTCAGTGGTGATCTTAATGCAGCTGACACCCAGCCAGTTGCGCTACAGTCCCGATGCAATTGTTAGTAGATCAATAGGTACTACTCCAGCTGGAAGGTAATAGCGCTCCATGCAGTCATGCCGGCCACATGACCTTGGAGGCGTTTACGGACAACGCCAGCTATTCAGCTTAGAAATTGAGATGAGCACCAACCCTCAGAGTCAGAGACAATTAGACTTAATGTCAAGGTGAAACCTTTACCTTTACTTATGTTATTCACTATTATGTTTATTTATATTATGTGGATTTAAATATCTGTATGTCATTTATTATAATGATGTTTACTTAAACCTTGTTTTTTTCTCTCCACAAGGAGATTAACTGTACATCACTTCTAAATCCCAGACTCTGTTATCGGAAAAAACAGCTGCTTAGCCTGATTTCAAGGACTGGGTCAGGTTTCCTTCAAAACATTTTTACTAGATTTTTTTTTGGGGGGGGGGGGGGAGTTAAATAAAAACTGGAAACCATCATATACTGATAAAAATAATAAAGACTATTCTCAATCTTAAATAGATCAGTTTTATGGAGCTCTTTATGGCTAATTTGTGTACACATAAAGCACAAAATATTCATTAACAATATTTTATTTACTTAGATTATGAACAGCAAAAATACTATTGGGAAAAGTACTAGAATTTTCAATGTGAAATGGCACCAGGAAGCTTTGAGAGGGATAGCCAATAGTCCAGAGGACAGGAGCAGAATTCAAAACGATCTTGACAGATTAGAGAGATGGGCCAAAACTAACAAAATGAAGTTCAACAGGGACAAATGCAAGATACTCCACTTAGGCAGGAAAAACGAAATGTAAAGTTACAAAATGGGGGATGCCTGGCTTGAGAGAAGTACGTGTGAAAAAGATCTTGGAGTCCTCGTGGACAACAAGTTAAACATGAGCCAACAATGTGATGTGGCGGCAAAAAAAGCCAATGGGATTTTGGCCTGCATCAATAGGAGCATAGTGTCTAGATCTAGGGAAGTCATGCTACCCCTCTATTCCGCTTTGGTGAGACCACACCTGGAATATTGTGTCCAATTCTGGGCACCACAATTCAAGAGAGATATTGACAAGCTGGAATGTGTCCAGAGGAGGGTGACTAAAATGATCAAGGGTCTGGAGAACAAGCCCTATGAGGAGCGGCTTAAGGAGCTGGGCATGTTTAGCCTGAAGAAGAGAAGGCTGAGAGGAGATATGATAGCCATGTATAAATATGTGAGAGGAAGCCACAGGGAGGAGGGAGCAAGATTGTTTTCTGCTTCCTTGGAGACTAGGACGCGGAACAATGGCTTCAAACTACAAGAGAGGAGATTCCATCTGAACATGAGGAAGAACTTCCTGACTGTGAGAGGCATTCAGCAGTGGAACTCTCTGCCCCGGAGTGTGGTGGAGGCTCCTTCTTTGGAAGCTTTTAAACAGAGGCTGGATGGCCATCTGTCAGGGGTGATTTGAATGCAATATTCCTGCTTCTTGGCAGGGGGTTGGACTGGATGCCCATGAGGTCTCTTCCAACTCTTTGATTCTATGATTCTATGATTCTATCTGGAATACCTGGCACCTGACATATAGGTTAAAGTAGGCATGGGCAAACCTGGCCCCTCCAGGTGTTTTGGACTCCAACTTCCACAATTCCTAACAGCCTCAGGACCTTCCTTTCCCCCTCCTTAAGCGGCTGAGGGGGAAAAAGAAAGGGCCTGAGGCTGTTGGGAATTGTGGGAGTTCGAGTCCAAAACACCTGGAGGGGCCAAGTTTGCCCACACCTGGGTTAAAGGTTTAGAGAAGACACTTACCGTAGCTCTTCATGATTGTTGTGAGGTGGGGTCGGTAGGGAAGCAGGAACATCCACGCTTTTAGGACCTTGAGCCATGGCTCGAGCCAAGAGATCATCCTGTGGTCTGAAAGGCAGTTGGAACTGCTTCGGTCCCAGAGCTTTGGTTACTGAAATGCAGCAAAAACACATTGAACATCTGAACTATTTATGGCGAAACCCCAAAAGCAAAGCCAAATCCAGCAATGGATCCTAATTCCCACTCGTATTTTTTGGCATTACATTTAATGACAGCATTGGTAGTGAAGCAACTGACAAGCTACTTATCCACCTCTCCAACTGCAGGATCTTGAACCTGCATTGTGCTTGCCATAACTTTACAAACATGGAATATGTTCATTCATAGAATAAATATTCTTTGACATGACTTCCATGCATTTTGCAAATTTTGAAGCATTCTGTTGTAAAATGAAACATGCATGTACACATGTAAGTGTTGAATTCATATAACAACGTACCATCATGACCTCCCAGCATTCCAGCCTTCGTGGCAAGTTCTTCGGTGGTTGCAAATCCATTTACCATTTTTTGGCAAGTTACAGGCGGAGGTGTGGGAGGGAGGGAGGCCGGAGGCGTGGGAGGGTTGCTGAGGTTATTCTGCTGCATGAGAAAAAAAAAGATTTGAAGCAAGTTTTAAGCCAGTTTATTAGAGAAAACTGAATATATAATTACATGTAGAGAATGTTTATGTACGAGGGTTGAATGAAAAGTAATGCCTCCACCTTTGTTACTTGGGTTTAGATGGGAATATTTTAATAAATCAAACGCAGGAAAAATCCTTAGAATGTGCTCTTTAACTAACACTATTCACTTTCCGACATAATCACCAGACAATTGGATACATTTCTGCCAACAATGAACAAGTTTTCTGAAGCCGTCACGAAAGAAGTCGACACTCTGTTTCCGCAACCTATCATGCACATATCTTCCGATAGCCAAGCAAAGCAATAATGTGACCCACACATTGTTGTGAAATGCAATTAAGCTTGAATATTCTCTCTGAGTGATACGATGATCATCCTGAATCAATGTGTCAACCTTTTGCTTGTGAAACTCAGTGGTTGCTGTTACAGGACGTCCAACTCTTTGTCATGCAAGTCAAATGTTCTCACCTCAACATCTTTAAACGACACACAGTACTCACATCAACACAATCACCATAAACAGCTTGCATTATCTAATGAATCTCCTTTGGGGTGACATCTTCTGCTGTCAAGAATTCAATGACTTCACGTTGCTTAAGTCGCATTGACAGACCGTCTGCGCAGGGTTCCATACTTCACACTCTAACAACACAACTGTTCAATGCTAAGGCTTCCCGCCAAAATGGAACTGTAGAGGAGAGTGTACTGAACAAGCCAGTGCCCCCAGCATACCAGTATTGCCATTTGTTGAGGTGTTACATAGATGGAGGCATTACTTTTCATTCAACCCTCGTATTTTAATGTGACTGCTGTTCTACCAGGCACAATGGTGAAGTTTAGACTAAATTTCCGAAATTAACCTCAGATTTATATTCTGTTCCCCCACAACCTCACTCCCCTTGCATGTTCAGCAAAATCAGTAATTATTAACTTTTTAGAGAACCCTGATATAGCTAAACGTATAAATTGAATCTTGTGCTGTTTTCAAGGCAAATGCAAACCATGATTGCCTGACTACATTGGTGACTAGCCCAAGTTGAATGGTTGAGCAAATATAATACTTTGGCTTTCAGTCTAAGAATTAGTCAAAAGAGAGTAAAACAAGAGTCGCTTTAAAAAAAGGTAATGTAGGTTGAGAATCCCTTATGCAGAATTCCAAAATCCAAAGTAATTTAAAATCTGGGTTGTTGTAGGTTTTTTCGGGCTATATGACCATGTTCTAGAGGCATTCTCTCCTGACGTTTTGCCTACATCTATGGCAAGCATCCACAGAGGTAGTGAGGGCAGCAAATATAGTGTTATCCACATAGTGTGATGGTTCAATGTACACAAAATTAGCTTAATGCACAAAATTATTTAAAAACTTAAGTATACAATCGCATCCAGGCTATGTGCATAAGGTATATATGAAACATGAATGAATTCAGTGTTTAGACTTGAGTGTTGTAGAGAGGCTGATGGTTTAACTGATGATTCAGAGAGGATTGTAGGCTTTCCTAGGGCACAAAATGATGGGCTCTCAAGTCTGGGAAATTCAGGTCTGGGAAATGATTGTTTCCCTCTATGAGAAAAATGGCTTAGAAAATGCAGGGTTTCAAGGGCATTCCAAGGAGTCAGAAGTAGAAACATAGATAAGGAATCAAGTGAAGAGCTGAGTAATAGGGAGGGTTCCCAGGAGAAACTACCTAGAGCTATGGAGTCCTTGTTTACAAATCAGAGCAGAAAATAGATTGCGTTGTTCAGAGAGATTATGTGGGAAAGTTGTGGAGAAAATTCATGGGAGATGTAAAGCTTTCATGGGTGTCTATTAAAGAATTAACTAGTTACCTTAAGGGCAGTTCAAGGAACATTGCATTAGAGCAGTGGTTCTCAACCTGGGATCCCCAGATGTTTTTGGCCTTCAACTCCCAGAAATCCTAACAGTTGGTAAACTGGCTGGGATTTCTGGGAGTTGTAGGCCAAAAACATCTGGGTACCCCTGGTTGAGAACCACTGCATTAGAGGGAGAAGCTAAGCATGAGTCCTCTTGTTCTTGGTTCAAGTCAAACTTTGCTTATGGATTTCAATATCCTTTTCTTATTCTTGCTTTTTAACATGCCTTTTCATGTATTTTACAATAAACTGTTGGGTTATGTTGCTAGACTCTTGTGTGGTGCGGTGATCATAGGTGTTTCCAGGCCTTGAGTGCAACATTGAGTCCCATCTTCAAGATATGTCATTACATGCAAATATTTCAAAATCCAGAGGGAAAAAAACCCTGAAATCCAAAACACTTGTGGGATCAAGAATTTTGAACAGGGAATCCTCAACCTGTACTTTCTATCAAAGCAGCAAGAGACGCACAAAAGAAAATTATCTTTTTTGGATACAGCATGATCTCATGAATAATAGTCACTGTTGCTGTTTCTTATAGAACTTTTGGAAAATCTATGTAGAAATAAAAATACACCTTATAGATTAGCTGGGAATAGTAATCTGATACCCCATCAAGCGTGGCACTACCAAAGCTTCCCATAAGGCGACTTCCACTATTCAGATGGCCACTGCCACAAGGCAGAAAATGGGCAAAACTCACTCCAATTATTGGCTCCATCAAAGGCAGCAAAGAGAGTTGCTGGAAGAGAAGATAGGTAGTTAGTATCATATTTACAGGATTAATCAGCAATGAACCACAGATTTCCAGTCAATTACACTAAGATGATGCTTACCACTAAAAGCCCTGTTTTTTACATATTGATTCTACAGTAGCCCTGTAAGTACCTTACTTCAGGCACTTGTGGTATAAGTTTATGTCAAACGATGGAATCTTCCCTTCAGGTAAGCAGCTGCTACCAATGCATCTTAACTCAAGGTGTTGCAGTGGGTTAAACCCCTGTGTCAGCAAGACTGAAAATCGACAGGTCGCAGGTTCGAATCCGGGGAGAGGTGGATGAGCTCCCTCTATCAGCTCCAGCTCCTCATAAGGGGACATGAGAGAAGCCTCCCACAAGAATGATAAAAAATCAAATCATCCGGGCATCTCCTGGGCAACGTCCTTGCAGACGGCCAATTCTCTCACACCAGAAGCGACTTGCAGTTTCTCAAGTCGCTCCTGATATGACAAAAAAAAAGGTGCTGCTCTCAAACTTAATAAATGAATACCGTTGGGTGTCAAATGGCTCTCAAGAACACAGGAGTACTGCAACTTTTGAAAGACCTTCTCCTTAATGATAAATAGAACATAAACACAATTTCATGGACACCACGAAGAAGAAAATTGGATGTTACAAGGATTCTAGATTGGCCATGGTCAAACCTGGGCCCTCCAGGTGTTTTGGACTTCAACTCCAAAAATTAGTAACAGCCTTAGGCCCTTTTCTTTCTCCCTCAGCTGCTAAAGCAAATGATAGAGGAAAGTAAGGGGCATGAGGCTGTTAGGAATTGTTGGAGTTGAGGTCCAAAACACCAGTTTGCCCATGCCTGATGTAAATTCCAAGCATTTACATGTACAGCAAACCATGTGATTCAAAGCATCATAAGCGGGTGAAGGGGGAAAGGAAGGGGTCTGAGGTTGTTAGGAATTGTGGGAATTTAAGTCCAAAACACCTGGAGGGCTCAAGTTTGCCCATGCCTGTTCTATATCATTAGAACACCCTTCCTTTGCCAAACCTTCGTTCCCATGCATCTAGTTTCCTGGGTCCTCCTAAAAACAGTTAAAACCCCAATTTTATTCAGTTAGGTGAATAATTTTGGGATCGTATAAATCAAAATGCCCTAATTTCTGAAATTTCCAACACGTTCCTAGGGATGCAGTCAGAGTGGGCCTTTTTGACAGTCAAAAAGTCACATCATGTACTTTGAAAGTAGAGTAAAACAAGTGTATTTAAAAGACACATAAGAGGGCATGTGCCAGCTCACTCATTTTGAAAAAATAAGGAGGTGCACCCTCACACTCCTTCAGAGCCTTCCATACTTTGGAGGCTTCTAATAACCATTTTGCAATACAACATTACATTAAGAAATATACAAACTCATCTTGTATTATCAAACACTAACATGTGCACATTGCACTGCAGGGCCAACTAGGTTGGCATCAACACATATTATGCAAATAGACGATGTGGATTGGAGGCAATCATACAATGTAGGCTTGTGCATTTTGGCGGAACCTTGATCTGTGTCTGCTGGCCAGATTTCGGTAGATGCTTGTATCCATTTTTGAGCGCCTCCTGAAAATGGGTGGGTAGCCTGATAGCTATTTTTGGTTCGCAGCAGAAAAATGTGGCTAGCTTTGGTTCATTGGCGGCAATGTGGGAACTTAGGAGGCTCCCCTTTCCGTTCTTGGGACCCTTTCTTTTTTCCCTTCAAGGGAGCCTGAGTTTCAGCAATGGTGTTAAGGGATCAGACACAGCTTGCGTAAGACACATCACAGCGTTCTTCAATTCCGATTGGCCCAACAGGAAGGGTTCACAGGGGAACCCCATGTGAGTGGCATGTGGCAGCCTCTTTGCACACCTTGTGATGCCGAATGGGGGGGGGAGGAGTAGTGATTGGTTGCCATGTGGTCCCGTAATGGACAGAAAAAGATGACGACTGGTCCCTGGCTGTTAAATCCATCCAACCAAGCCGAAGAACCCAGATTGGCCGAAGGTAACCGACCACTCCAAATCCATGCACAAGCCTAATAAAATGTACTTTAAAAATTCACATGCATTTATTTCTATGTTTATATACTCTAAAAAAGTAAATATGACCAAGCAAAAAAAGAAATGGGCAGTGTTATTTTTGTTTCAAACAAGGAGCCTAAGAACATAGCCTAAGTCTTTCAGTTGGCTCCCAAAGTTTTCATACTTTTCAGGGATGAGATTCCTGTTTCCATCCAAGTACTCACCTGCTTTAATTGCATAAAAGTTTCTGTATTGGGATAAATAGCCTGCTTCTCCTCCTCCTCTTTTTTCCTCCTCTTTGTCCGAGGTGCTGCCTTCTCCCCCGCTCTCTGAGTTCGTTTGTTTCGCTGTTTTTTCGTTTCATGTCCCAAATCAGCTCTCGAAATCTGGTTGTTGCCGCACCCAAATGTACCCTGCAACGGATTTCCTATTGATTGCTAATGGAGAAAAGAAGGAAAGATATATCAATTCAGATCACCAAGTTGAAAGATAAAGCTACAAGATAGAGATACAATAAAATACCATATTTTGGCTAAAGGATGTCACTATGACTTAAAGGTAAAGGTTTCCTCTTGACATTAAGTCTAGTCCAGTCTGATTCTGGGGGGTGGTGTTCATCTGCATTTCTAAGCTGAAGAGCTGGCATTGTCCATAGACATCTTCAAGGTCATGTGGCCAGCATGACTGCATGGAGCACTGTTACCTTCCTGCCATAGCAGTATCTATTAATGTAATCACATATGCATGTTTTCGAACTGCTAGGTTGGCAAAAGCTGGGGCTCACAGTGGAAGCTCACTTTGCCCCCCAGATTCGGTTAGCAAATTCAGCAGCTCAGTGGTTTAAACCAGCGGTCCTCAAACTAAGGCCCGGGGGCCGAATGCGGCCCTCCAAGGTCATTTACCTGGCCCTCGCTCAAGGTCAACCTAAGTGTGAAACAACTTGAAAGCACACAACAACAACAACCACAACAATCCTGTCTCATCAGCCAAAAGCAGGCCCACACTTCCCATTGAAAAACTAATAATTTTATATTTGTTAAAATTGTTCTACATTTTAATTATTGCATTGTTTTTAAGGGGTTTTTTTGCACTACAAATAAGGTATTAGCAGTGTACATAGGAATTCATTCATTTTTTTTTCAAATTATAATCCGGCCCTCCAACAGTTTGAGGGACCATGACCTGGCCCTCTGTGGCCCTCTGTTTAAAAAGTTTGAGGACCCCTGGTTTAAACTGCTGAACGACCGGGGGCTCCCATTGTGCACTATGACTTAGGATTTGCTTTATCAACAATGACTGTTCTGTTCAATTATCAAGATATTTACTAATGATTAGGACATGGCTATCAAGATGCGTTATAGATGGACATGTTTGCAAGAAACAGTGCTGATTTTTCTTTCCCCCCCCCCCCCCAAAAAAAAGCTGGCTTTACTTATCTTTCGTGATCTGTTCTCTCTTAAATCCTAAGCAGCCCCTTTAGGTCTGTGCTAGTGTGTAATCTCACCATGCCTTTTGACAATAATAATAATAATAATAATAATAATAATAATAATAATAATAATAATAGTAATTCCTTATTTTCCTTTACGGCTTGGCATTTCAATCACAAGGATATGTTTGTAAAAAAGAGTTACCCGTAGGGCCCTTCCATAGGAAGTTAAAATTAAACAATCCACAATTAAACAATCATCATCATCATCATCATCATCATCATCATGGGACCATTCTTTCTTTGATACACAGATTTATCCAACCTCTCCTTGTTTTCCTTGATTGTAACCAAATGGCACTGAGGCTGCATCTACACTGTAGGGTTAATGCAGTTTGGCACCATTTTAACTGCCCTGGCCTCATGCTATGGAATCCTGGGAGTTGTAGTTTGGTGAGGCACCAGCACTCTTGGGCAGGGAAGGACCTTGAAAAACTATAGCTATTATGAATCCATAACACTGAGTCGTAGCTGTTGAAGTGGTATCAAACTGCATTAATCCTGCAATGTAGACGCACCATGAATTAGCTATATAACACATACATATCTTCATTGTTAATACAACTGCATGTCCATATGAAGTCTGGGAACATATTGCCCCGTATATATTAAGAGTCTTAGTGTGTAGAGCAGGGTCCACAAACTTCTTAAACAGAGGGCCAGGTCACAGTCCCTCAAACTGTTGGAGGGCCAGATTATAATTTGAAAAAAACATATATGAATTCCTATGCACACTGCTCATATCTTATTTGTAGTGCAAAAAACACTTAAAACAATACAATCATTGAAATGAAGAACTATTTTAACAAATATAAATTTATTAGTATTTCAATGTGAAGTGTGGGTCTGCTTTTGGCTGATGAGATAGGATTGTTGTTGTTGTGTGCTTTCAAGTCATTTCAGACTTAGGTTGACCCTGAGCGAGGGCTGGGTAAATGACCTTGGAGGGCCGTATCCAGCCCCCCAGGCCTTAGTTTGAGGACCCCTGGTGTAGAGATTAGACCAAGGGCCCTTCCACACAGCCATATAATCCATAATAGCAAGGCAGCTAATCCACAATATCTGCTTTGAACTGGGTTATCTGAGTCCGCACTGCTATGTATCCCAGTTCAAAGCTGAAAATGTGGAATTTTATTCAGCTATGTGGAAGAGGTCTTAGATACTGGCTTCTAGAATCATAGAATCATAGAATCAAAGAGTTGGAAGAGACCTCATGGGCCATCCAGTCCAACCCCCTGCCAAGAAGCAGGGATATTGCATTCAAATCACCCCTGACAGATGGCCATCCAGCCCTCGTTTAAAAGCTTCCAAAGAAGGAGCCTCCACCACACTCCGGAGCAGAGAGTTCCACTGCTGAACGGCTCTCACAGTCAGGAAGTTCTTCCTCATGTTCTTTATCACTATAATATATTACAAAGGTATACAATGTCCAATATGGAATCTGCATGCCAATATATACATTTTAGAATACTTACCATACCACCTTCAGCTGGGTCCCGTTTCTCTACTAATTTGTTCTCTTCAGCACCCTCTTCTGAGAGGAAGGTGCTATCTGATTTTGGGCTGATAGAAGTAGTGGATTTTCTGTTCCGAAGCAAGTGTTTTAGGAGTTCGTTCCCTGATTCTCCTTTTGCGGTTGGGCCGCTTGCATCTTGCCCCTGGTTCTGTGAAGAAGGTGCAGACTGGGTTGCAGCTTTATCCTCTTCCACTTTAATGCTGCGTTGACCTTCTGTCTTCAGCTTGGGTTGACCAGGGCACTGATCCCCTTCTGTATCTTCTTGGGTAATTTCCTGAGTGCCCTCAGAAGCATCTGCCTTGACCGTGTCCGTCTCTGGCTTCGTGCTCGATGGCTCGGGCAATTTGTTTTGTGACAAATCACTACTAGAAAGCTGGCCTTTGAGTTCTAAGGAAGACTGGCTCTCTGCAGCACTTGGAGTCGATGAGCCTGGCACCTCTTCTGCTTCCACTTCTGTCGGGTGGGAGGCATGTTCACCAGGCGTGCTAACTACTGGGGTGGAGACAGCATCTGAAACAAGTGGAGTCGGGGGTGCAGTTATATCCGAATGAGGTGTAGACGGAGTCTTTACTGATTCCGTGTCGTCCTCTTTCTTCTTTTTCCTTGTTCTTTTCTTCTTGCCCTTCTCCTCTGGAATGATGTCTGAATACAACTGAATGAGAGACTGACTTGTTTCAGGAAAGTTTGGGCCGTGGGGCATGCTGGTGTCCTGGCCACAGGGAGGACCATTGCCGGCTGCTAGAGGAACTGCAGGCAGACCACCGGCAAACTGAGGTCTAACCTGGCACTGTGGAAAGTTGGCTCCCGAGACGCTCCCGAGAGACTGCTTAACAGAGTGGAAAGTGGGGCTTCCATCTGGAACTGGCGCTGGATCAGGTCCAAAAGGGGAAGATCCCATTGGCTGCTGCTCACTACATTGCGGAAAGTTGGCAGCAGGCGGTGAGTTCAAAGGCCCTTGCTGGACGAGGGCTCCCATCTGTTGTTGCTGATGTTGTGGGGATTGCGGAAGAGACTGCGAAGGCCGCATGAAATCACAAGGCAGATCGGAATTGAAGTACGGCATCTGAGACAAGGAAGGTCTGGCGTTTAATTCTGAGCCCGCTGCACCGTGTTGCTCCATCTCCATCCTCTGCTGCAAAGCTCTCTGCCGGTCCACTTCCTGCATAAGTTGAATGCGTTGTCTTTCCTGTTGCTCTCGCAAGCGCTCTTTTCGCTCTCGTTCTTGAAAGCTTTCACTAAACGGGTTGTTATCGTCAAACTCCACCCGTGGCGGGGGTCCTGACTGCACGCTGGAGGTGGGAGCCGACACAGAAGCGGGCGGCACAGAATTGACAGGCAGCGGTGTCATTGGAGGGGGCATCCTTGGTGCATTGTGTGGGATGTGCATTTGTGCAGCACTGGGAGGCTGCCATCCAGGCAAGCCTGGCATCCTTGGCGGAGTGGGTTGACCAGGAACGACAACTGTATGCTGCTGGTGCTGAAGTTGTTGTGGGACTACTGGGAAATTCTGTTGACCCATTGAGGGCGGTGATGCTCCTGGGACCATTGGGGGCTGAGAAGGAATGCCCGGCATCATAGCATGGGGACCAATCCCACATTGTTGCTGCTTAATCCGATATTCTTCAATAAGCTCTGTGTGTTCCTTTTGTTGCTTTCGTATCTGCAAGGCAAGCATGTAATTAACAGTCCCGTAACTGCACCTTTTCAAGCCAGAAAAAAGACAATCCTAAATGCATCCTTATTGAAAGCAAGTATTAGTTTAACCTTTCTTTGAGTGAGGAGCAAAGACCATACATTCCTTTGAAATGCACATTCACCCTGTTTTCTGTCAGAAATATTAAATATTAACTAGGTATTTTAATGGATTGTTGTAGGGTTTTTTTTTGGGCTATATGGCCATGTTCTGGAGGCATTCAGGAGAGAATGCCTCCAGAACATGGCCATATAGCCCCAAAAAACCTACAACAACCCAGTGATTCTGGCCATGAAAGCCTTCGACAATACATAGGTATTTTAATAATAAGAATTTGAGTCGAGCACTGAAAGGGTTAAATGGATGCAATGACTCAGAAAAAGCTACAGTTCAATATAAGCAGGTGTGCCTGTAGCTTAGTAGTTTTCAGTCTGTGAGAGGTTTCTGTGGAAGAAGGGCCTCAGTGTGTTAGTAGGCCTCAGTGTTAGTTCGCCTCAGTATGAGAGGCATCAGTCCGAGAGAGGCCTCAGTGGGAGAAAGGCCTCACTGTGAAGTATGCCTCAGTGTTAGTAGGCCTCAGTTTGAGTTGGCCTGCTATGAGAAGCTTAGGAGAAGCCCCAAGTTGAAGGCCATCATGTATATGAGAGGCATCAGTCCGAGAGAGGCCTCAGTGGGAGAAAGGCCTCACTGTGAAGTACACCTCAGTGTTAGTAGGCCTCAGTTTGAGTTGGCCTGGTGTGAGAAGCTTAGGAGAAGCCCCAAGTTGAAGGCCATCATATATATGAGAGGCATCAGTCCGAGAGAGGCCTCAGTGGGAAAAAGGCCTCACTGTGAAGTACGCCTCAATGTTAGTAGGCCTCAGTTTGAGTTGGCCTGCTGTGAGAAGCTTCGGTGAGAGAAGCCCCAAGTTGAAGGCCACCATGTATGAAGCTTCAGTGTGTGAAGACTGCTGTGTGTATAAAGCTACTGTGTGAAGATCTTGTGTAAGTTCGGTGTGAGAAGAGGCTCTGTGAGAGAGAACCTTTTTTTCTGCATAAGAAAGAAGCCTAGCGTGGAAGCAAAGAAGGAAGTATAAAGAACTTTGTTCGTATTATGGAAACCTTATTCTTGTAACTACTGCAACCATATTATTCTACTATAAAGAAAAACCTCCTATCAAATAGATAACATTGGTCTGGGTTTTTTTTTTTTTGTGCTTTATCACTTTGGTGCTGGGTCACGCTGCTGCTAATAAGTTACTCTGCTGTGCATTTATGGAGAGGGTCTTTTGTTAATAAGATCACTCGCCCAACATTTTCAGCTTGATTTAATTTGGACTGCATGAAAACACAACAAACTGGCAACTACCATTTTCATTGGACTTCTACATAAGCAGTTGACAAGTAGAGAAGAACTCAAAAGTAAAAAGGATTGCACTTCCAAGCAAACTAGGGAATTTATATGATATTACTCTTAGAAACTAATGTTTCAGGTACCTGATAAAGTGGACCCTATCTAGACTGACATCACAATAAATAAATGTCTTTGTCTTTACAATGCTACAAAGTTCTTATTTTGTGGATTGTTTATGCATTTATTTATAAATATATTTATACACTAGCTGTACCAGCCACACGTTGCTGTGGCAAACCTTCCTTCTGGGTTGTTGTAGGTTTTTCCGGGCTATATGGCCATGTTCTAGAGGCATTTTCTCCTGACGTTTCGCCTACATCTATGGCAAGCATCCTCACTACCTCTGATTCCGGCCATGAAAGCCTTCGACAATACATTAAACCTTCCTTCCCTCTTTCTCTCCTTCTTTCTTTCTCTCCTTCCTTCCTTCCCTCCCTCATTCCTTCCTTCCCTCTTTTTCTTTCCCTTCTTCTTTCTTCCTTCTCTACCTGTTTTTTCTCTCACTTCCTTTACTCTTTGGTTCCATCCTTCCTTGTCTCTTTCCTTCCCTCTTTCACTTTTTTATTTCCTTCTCTCCTTCCTTCCTTCTCTACCCTTCTTTCTTTCCTTCTTTCTCTCCTTCCCTCCTTCTTTCCCTCCCTCCTTTTCTCCTTCCTTCATTTGCTACCTTTCTTTCCTTCCTTCTCTCCTTCCCTCCTTCTCTCCCTCCTTCCCCCTGTGTATGTTTTGTGTGTATATATGCATATATGTGTATATGTGTGTGTTTGTATATATATATGTGGTTTTGTGCATGCACTGTAATGTATTTTTTTTTGTTTTTTAGCTTTTTAAGTCCCTTCCACTGTGTTTTTCAGGGTTTTTATAGTGATGGTCACTCACTGCCTGATAGGTGTCTTGTGTCCAAATTTGGTGTCAATTCATTCAGTGGTTTTTGAGTTATGTTAATCCCACAAATGAACATTACATTTTTATTTATATAGATTTAATCTCGGGATATACCCTCACAAGATGGCTTGATAAAAAAATATATGTAATAAAACTTAGTCAAGAACTTAGAGTTACTTTTTTGACACATACCATTTAAATTATGCATACTAAGTTATTTCAATATATTTCTCCCCATGCCCCTCTTCACAAATCTTTACCTGTTCAAGCTGTTTTTGAACCATACTCTGCTGCTCCGTGACATGCTTGAGCTGCTCTGCGTCTTCTTCTGGGAATTCCCGGCCAGCTTTCTTTGCCGTGCGCTGTTTTGCAGAGAGTGCTTTCTTTGATTTTCTATGTGCACCGATTTGCTCTTCAAGGAATTTTTGCTGCATCTGAAGAAGCTGCTGTGTTTCTTGCAGCCATTCTTCATATTGCTTTCTATGTGAATCATCTGAGGAGAAATCAAACAAATCAATATTTTTTTGAAGAATTCAACTTTTAAAGGAAGGTCTTTAGTTTTCAAGTGTGCGGTTGTTCCATAGGGAAAGGTAAAGGTTTCCCCTTGACATTAAGTCTAACCACATCTGATTATGGAGTGTGGTGCTCATCTCCATTTCTAGGCCGAAGAGACAGCGTTGTCTGTAGACACCTCGGAGGTCATGTGGCCAACATGACTGCATGGAGCACCATTATCTTCCTGCTGAAGCGGTACCTGTTGATCTACTCACATTTGTGTGTTTTCGAACTACTAGGTTGGCAGAAGCTGGGACTAACAGCAAGAGCTCACCCTGCTCCCTGGGTTCGAACCGCCAACCTTTTGATCAGCAAGTTCAGCAGCTCAGCGGTTTAACCCACTGCACCACTAGGGGCCCCGGTTGTTCCATACAAGGTACATAGGTTTTTTATCAGACCTATGTGAACTTTTACAAAACTGGGTTTTCAAACTGTCTTCAAACATAAGATCCTCTTTCATGCAAGTTCTCCCTCTTCCACCTCAAACACATTATCATTTCCCACTTGAATAAAAAAAAACAGAATGTGAAACATCAAGCAAAAGATGAATGAATAAATGTGTCACATTCAAGGCAGAACTGAAGACCACCCTTTTATTAGCTTAATAAATGATTCATGACACACTTTTGAAATTGAGAATGATTATTCAGTTTATATAGAACAAATATGTATATCAATATAATGCTAAAGTTGCTACTGCAAGTGTTGATCATTTAAAGATGCTTCCATAATTTAAAAGGAATTGTCCATATATCAAAATTTTGCAATTATTCTCTTAACTTGGAGTGACAAGAAAAAATGTCACTAACTGAAAAATGGAATGTATTATAAATATATTGTAAGCTGTTATTGAAGTGTACAGCTACTTATTTATGTTATGATCAAATGCTGGAATAATACCAAAAAATTGTCAAGAGATTTTTCAATAAGTAAATGGTGACCCCATGAAATAATAATAATAATAATAATAATAATAATAATAATAATGACAACAGCAACAACAACTTCATTTATATTCCGCCCTATTTCCCCAGAGGAACTATGGGCAGATTCCAATCACAAAAAGGCTAAAACATAACAGCTAATACACATATAGTACAAAAATTGAACTATACAGCATATAAAAGCAAATTACAATTTAGCCATTAAAATTAAATTTAAACATAACCTATTATATCAAACATAAAACAAAACGTCAAACAGAAGCATCAATTTCCCAGAGGCAAAAGAGTTCCTTGGGGCATATAAGCTGATAATTACTCAAGATGTCAACCGAGCTAGCGGGCCATCAGGGCCCAGATATGGACGACAAATGTTACTCAGAGGTATAATAGCAATGTCATTATCTATTCCTCCTCCTCTGCCTTGTAAGCCAGTGAGCAGAAGTATGTCTTCAGTTGTTTCTTAAAGGCGAGGAGAGAAGGGGCCATCTTTAATTCCTTAGGGAATGAGTTCCAGAGGTGTAGGGCAGCCACGGAGAAGGCCCTTTCTCTCGTTTCCACCAGCCGCACTTGAAAAGGGGGCAGAACCAAGAGCAGGGTCTCCTCCGATGACCAAAGTATCAGAGTTAGTCTGTAGTGGGAGATACGGTTCGTCAAATAGTCTGGACCTCAGCAGTTTAGAGCTTTAAAGGTAATGACCAGCACTTTGCATTTGGCCCGGAAGAAGACCAGCAGCCAGTGGACCTGCCGTAACGTGGGAGTGGTTCTCTCCCTGAACAGCCCCCCAGTTAGTAGTATATGGACCAGTTGAAGCTTCCAAACTATCTTCAAAGAGCGTTGCAATAGTCCAAGCAGGATGTGACAAAAGCGTGGACTACCATGACCAGATCTGGTGTGTTGAGGTACGGGCGCAGCTAGCACACAAGTTTTAACTGTGCAAAGGAGCTTCTGGCTACCTCCAACATCTGGGGTTCGAGGGTCAGCGATGAGCCAAGGAGCATCCCCAGACTGTGAACCAGTGTCTTCAGAGGGAGTATGACCCCATCCAAAACAGGTTGCAACCCCATACCCTGACCTGCCTTCCAACTGATCAGGAGGATCTCTGTCTTGTCTGCATTTAGTTTCAGCTTGTTAGCCCTCCTACAGTCTATTATTGTTGACAGGCATGGTTTAGGACCAGGGACGGTATCCTTGGCATGCTGTCCTGGTCCTTTTCTTAGCCAAGAAACTCAGAGGTAGTTTTTGAGTCCCTCCTTTTGAAAGAGAGACTACACCCCAGATTTATAAAAGTCTAATGCATATTTTGAAATACAATGTGCAAGTTTGGAGTATCAAGGTGAAAGATAACAAGTCATAAGAGGAATACTTACTTACAAATCCAGGACCAAAATTTGGTGGATTTGGCCTAGACATTTGAGGGGTTAGATTTCCGTCCTTTAAAGGGGTGGAGGATGGGGACAAAGAGAAAGCAGAATGTATTAAAAACAATATATTTTTTCATAGTTCAATCCCGGGAGTGTCAACTCTTATAGCAAAGCAGGTTTTAACTCTTGAAATGCCTCCATGCTCCACTAAGCTGCCGATATAGTGAATACATAATATGTCTCTGGTCCCAAAGTCTGTTTCCTCTAATTAAGATATTAGCTCCCCACCCAAAATAAATCTATATAAATAAAAATGTAATGTTTGTTTGTGGGATTAACAGAACTCAAAAACCACTGGACGAAATGACAGCAAATTTGGACACAAGACACCTAACAACCCAATGTATGTCCTTCACTCAAAAAATTGATTTTGTCATTTGGGAGTTGTAGTTGCTGGGATTTATAGTTCAACTACAATCAAGGAGCATTCTGAACCCCACCAATGATAGAATTGAACCAAACTTGACACACAGTTCTCCCATGACCAACAGAAAATACTGGAAGGTTTTGGTGGGCAGTGTCCTTTGGTTTTGGAGTTGCAGTTCACCTACATCCAGAGATCACTGTGGACTCAAACAGTGATGGATCTGGACCAAACTCTACATGAATACTCAATATTCTCAAATGTGAACACTAGTGGAGTTTGGGGAAAATAGAATCTTGACATTTGGGAGTTGTAGTTGCTGGGATTTATAGTTCACCTACAATCACAGAGCATTCTGAATCCCACCAATGATAGAATTGGGCCAAACCTCCCACACAGAACCCCCATGTGGGCCACAGCAACGCGTAGCAGGGGATAGCTAGTAAATAAATAAATAATAACACTTTCCACCATAAAGAAGTGTGGCTTTCATTGGTAATAGTGACGATAATCTGGTCATCTCAGCAGAAGGGCATGATTTCAGCTCATAGAGTGTTCTGAGCAATGACTTTTCCCTAGTCTTCACAATGAGTATATGAATGATTTGGGTACATACCTCAGGCTTGTCCAAAACTGTCATTATTGTATACTACGAACATTATATTAATGAACATGGCTAAATTCCTGTGGGATCACTACCGTGTGTATGTTAAGAGAAAAAGACTCACCCTGGTTAATTATAATCCAGAGGCTGAGTTGTTGGAGTAGTTAAGGTCAACAAGTTTTGGGCCTCTCTCGAAGGTGTATAACTGCAGAGTGTTTGTTGTATGACTTTAGGCTTACTGTATGTTTGCTCCTGAGCTTACTCGGCGTAAGCTCCTGGCTTGCAGCCTGTTAGATGCTGGCAAGTTAGTCTTTCATGCTTGTCTCCATGAACAAGAAATGAAGATTGGGACAAGACATATTTTTTGATGGAAAGCATTGCATGAATGAAATGCAAGGACCATATGTGAGTTTGATACTCCAGATGAAGTGTGACCATATTATTACTAGAAAGTTTGTGTTGAAGTGACTGTTTTTTCATGAATTTTGCTGCAGGAGAGAAAAATTTAAGTTTTTGTATCTCTTCTACTTGTGTTTCTCATTTTTTGAATATACAGAGGGCTAATCTTTGTATTGTCAAACCATGTTGTTGTTGTTCATTCGTTCAGTCGTCTCCGACTCTTCGTGACCTCATTGTCAAACCATAACATATTATTATTTAGATCATGTTTCAGCTCAAGAAAATCTAAGAGCTACTTTACTGCAATTTTAAGGACAGATTAAATTACCTGCGTGATGGCCTGCTGTATTAGATTCTGGCCTTCCCCAGTCTGTGCTCCTGGCACCGCCTGGCCCATAAAGGCAAACCTAGATGAAAGTAAATGAAAATCAACTTTTTTGAATTTATTTCACAACTAACTTTAACAAAGTGGCCAGAAGAGTTTGATATAAACTAATCCAAACAATTTTGATGTTTACTTATTTCATAGATTTCCACTTCTATTCAATGCTTTTCATCCTCCCTCTCTTCTATGGTTGATTTTGAGTATGTTCTAATAGTAAATAATAATAAAACTTTATTGGTACCCCACAACCATCTCCCTGAAGGGACTCGGGGTGGCTCACAATGCACTCAAGGTGCCCGGCATAAAACACAATTACATATCATCAAAATAATACACAATCCAACTAAATGCAAATGATGGACAACGTCAATCGATAAAATAAAAAAAATTGAAAATTCTAAAACACAGTTATACCTCTGGAGCATTGACTTTCTCCAAACGCGAACTAAAGTGCCGAATCAAATCAAATCAAATCAAATCATTTATTTTGGTCATAGACCAGCACAGGAAATAAAAGTCACGGTTTCATACGAACTTGGTACATTTAGTACATTTAAAATCTATATATATATAAATGCTCTGTGCATAAGGAGTTCCTTAAAAACAAAACAACCAATGAATGAAATCACACCAAATTTGGCAACAAAATGTCTCACAACATAAGGAGTGACCATCACTCAAAAAATTATGATTTTTTTATTTGGGAGTTGTAGTTGCTGGGATTTATAGTTCACCTACAATCAAAGAGCATTCTGAACTCCACCAACAATGGAATTGAGCCAAACTTGGTACACAGAACTCCCATGACCAACAGAAAATACTGAAAGTGTTTGGTGGGCATTGACCTTCAGTTTTGGAGTTGTAGTTCACCTCCACCCAGAGAACACTGTGGACTCAAACAATTATGGCTCTGGACCAAACTTGACAGGAATACTCAATATGCCCAAATGTGAACACAAATGGAGTTTGGGGAAAATAGACCTTGACATTTAGGAGTTGTAGTTAGTAGGATCTATACAATAAAAAGCATTCCGAACCCCACCAATGATGGAATTGGGCCAAACATTCCAGACAGAACCCCCATAACCAACAGAAAATATTGTGTTTTCTGGTGGTCTTGGATGATCCTTATGACACCCCCCTGGTGACACCCCCCCCCCCCCCGGGTCTTGACTTTCCAGGTTCAGAAATGCTGCCTTGAGGCCATCCAGTCCAACTACCTTCACCAGGGCAAGAAAACATAATCAAAGCCCTCCTGACAAAGGGCCATCCAGCCATTCACACACACACATATATGTATATGACCGATGGAATATCAAAGATTTGAAAGAGATCCCTAAAGAAGGACAACGATATGTTGCATGTTCCAGAGTAGGCAAACCAGACAATCTCCACATCAACACTGACAAAGAAACAAGAAGAAATACTGTTTACCCTCAAGCATAAAGACATTGCATATATTAGAAACCAACACTTTCTCATTACTTTATTTTCCAGATCACCAAACTGGGCCACAGCAATGCGTAGCAGGGGACGGCTAGTATAAATATAAATACTGAAGCACAATAGGGGTGTGGGAGCGGAAGGGGAAATAGGGTAAAAACATACAATGCACAGGTCTATCAGCAAATTATAGATTCAAGGAAGATGATTACTGGATACACAGTTAACCTTTGGGACCAGTCATCATCCCCTGACGTATTCTGTATGCTGCTGCACAAAACTTTGCAACATTGTAGGTTGTAACTGAATTAGTATCTACAAGTAGCAGGGAGGTATAAAATTGTCATGAACGGCCTGGGTACTTGAATATTAGAGGTAAGATAAGCCTGGCACGGATATCCCTGTAGAATGGGCACCGGAGGAGCACAGGTTCTATTGTTTCTATATGACCCAAGTCACAGAATCTCTTGGGAAAGGGGTCTTCCGGTAGCGGCCTTCGAGTACAGTTGATGGGAGAGAGAGCATGGCATCAAGCCAGGGTGAAAGCACTTCAATGAATAGGAACCCCTAAATTTGGTAAATATGCCATAGAAGAGGCAAGTTATCTGCTGTCGTCGTTGATAAGGAAGGTTGGAACGGAGGCCAGATCTAGTTGAAAGTGCTGAATAACAATGGCTGATGTCATCACTTGACCATAGTACATTGCTCCAGGTAAAAGACCTATGTAAATAGCCATGTTTTTAGGCTCAAATTGAATGTTTGGAGATTTGGGGTTAATCTAATCTCTCTAGAGCAGGGGTCCTCAAACTTTTTAAAGAAAGGGCCAGGTCACAGTCCCTCAAAGTGTTGGAGGGCCGGATTATAATTCGAAAAAAACATGAATGAATTCCTATGCACACTGAGCATATCTTATTTTAGTGCTAATAATACTTAAAAACAATACAATAATTAAAATGAAGAACAATTTTAACAAAAATAAACTTATTAGTATTTCATTGGGAAGTGTGGGTCTGCTTTTGGCTGATGAGATAGGATTGTTGTTGGTGTTGTTGTGTGCTTTTAAGACATTTCAGACCTAGGTTGACCCTGAGCGAGGGCCAGGTAAATGACATTGGAGGGCCGTATTCGGCCCCTGGGCCGTAGTTTGAGGACCCCTGCTCTAGAGAGAGCATTTCAGACCTGGGGAGCCACCACCAAGAGGCCCTGTCTCTCATCCCCATCAATTGCACCAGTGATGGTGGTGGGACTGAAAGAAGGGCCTCCCCAGAAGATCTCAAGGCCCACAGATCTCAAGGCCCCTCATTCATAACAGAATCCCCACTCATGCATTGGTTTACTCTGTGTTCCTATGCACAATCCCTTGTTTCACATTTCTGGTCCCCTTTTCTGCACAATCCCTTGTTTCACATTTCTGGTCCCCTTTTCTGCACTGACACATCTTCATAGCTATTTGATGCGATAAATATCTGCATATCACACCATATGATATGAAAAGTAGATAGAGATAACAGATCACTCAGCAATGTACCACTTCTCTCACTAATATTCTCCACCAATGACCCATAAATCCAGGAGACAGGGAGGACATACATTTGTATTACTTTGTAGGATAAGATGCCATATGCAATATTGATGTAAACATTATATCTGCCTACCTGTTCATGACCATTGGTGGCATTCCCATATTGTTCTGTGCCATTACTTTATTGATCCCCTTCAGAGCCACCATCTTTGCTTTCATTATGGGATCGGTGATTGCATCAAAATCTATGAAACCAGAATTTTAGAATATATGTTACATTTGCAGGATATTAACTGTGTATTACTGCAACATGCAACAGTTTTCATTTCTTCATTTGTATCATTAATTCACACAGGCCCATCTATTCCAAGATATTTTTAAAAACTACACAACTAAATTAGGAAAACATCCTAGAAATATTCTGAGTTTTTTCCTCCAAGTTTTTAGTGATGCTACAACATTTTAAGTTGTGGAACCTAGTGTGCCTCTAGTAAATTGATGCAGGGATGCTGATTAGAATAACAGAACCATAGAAGTGGAAGGGTCCAGAAGAGCTATCAAGTTTAGCCATCTTCCAATCCAACTCAGTTAAAAAAACCTTCAAAGAGGGAGAATCCATATCCCTTTCTCTGCCCCAAGGCCTTAGTCAGATTTCTTGCAGAAAAGATGAAGCAACACTAATCCCAATTCCCACCCTCTCTAATCACTCAAGTGCCTGGGACAGAAGCAATGAAGAAGAGAAGGGCTTGCAAAGATTTCAATTAAATTGAAACGGATGGCAAGTTACCAATTCAATCACCTATTTTCAAAACAAAGCTGAGCAAGCAAGGAGAGTCAATTTTAGCCTTCCAAAACTTAAAGGATGTTTATATAAGGGTTGAAACCTGCCGTACCTATTACAGTTACTGTTTGATGTGTTATCAAAGGTTTTCATGGCTGGAATCACTGGGTTGCTGTGAGTTTTCCAGGCTCTATGGCCATGTTCCAGAAGCATTATCTCCTGATGTTTCATCCACATCTATAGCAGGCATCCTCAGGGGTTATGAACTCTGTAGGAAATTAGGCAAGTGAGGTTTATATACCTGTGGAATAATGTCCAGGGTGGGAGAAAGAACTCTTGTCTGTTGGAGGCAAGTGTGAATGTTGCAATTGGGCAGCTTGATTAGCATTGAATGGCCTTGCAGCTTCAAAGTCTGGCTGCTTACTACTTTGTTGGGAGGTGTCAATGCTAATCAAGATGGTCAACTTAAACATTCACACTTGCTTCAAGCAGACAAGAGTTCTTTCTCCCCCCTGGACATTCCATAGATATATAAACCCCACTTGCCTAGTTTTCAACAAACCTCACAACCTCTGGGGATGCCTGCCATTGATGTGGGCAAAATGTCAGGAGAGAATGCTTTTGGAGCATGGCCCCTACAGCCCAGAAAGCTCACAGTAACACAGTTACTGTTCCTTATTTGTCTCACACAGACGGACCATATTGCAAAAGAGGCTAGCGCAGGCAAGAGCAAACTTTCGCCTTCTGGGTGTTTTGGACTTCAACTTACAGGAAGTGAGTTCCTAACAGCCTCAGCCCCCCCCCCCCCCCAGCCACTTAAGCGGCTGAGGGGGAAAAGGAAGGGGCCTGAGGCTGTTAGGCATTGTGGAAGTACAAAACACCTGGAAGGCCCAAGTTTGCCCATGCCAGGGCTAGTGGCATTAAGATGGATTAAGATGCATCCATTAATTAGAGAGCACCCCTGGTATTGATATATAGCTGCAGAGTTGCATTTAAATTAGACGTTTTGGTAAGAACCTCCCTGCACCCTACACAAACCTACAATGGCTTCAGTATACAAAAACAAAACATGCATACCAATGTTGGGGAAAAAAGGCTCTGAACGCTGGCGAATCATGGCTTGCATCTGTCGTTGCTGTTGCTGCTCCTGTCTTTCTTGGTCTAAGAGATCTTGAAGTAGAAGTGGTTGCTCTTCCAACAGAAGGGGCCTCTCTCGATTCTGCTGCTGGGCTAACGCTTGAGGAAGCATCATCTGCTGGGGACCAGGCATTCCAGTGGGGCCGGGTCTATTGACAACAGGCATGGGTTGATTGCCAGGCTGTCCTGGCCCGAAGCTATGGCCAGGGACAAAACCTGGATTTACTGTTGTCCCTGGTGAGAAGCTATGGCTTATTTGGGGAACTATGTTCATGTTAGGTAAAGCGTTCTCCACAGTTTGACCAGCAGGTGTCATTAATGCTTGTGGAATACCTGGAACAGGATTTGCTTGCGCTGCTGGCAAAGAGTTAGCTGGAGACCCTGAAGTCCCAACATCAGGGTTGTCTGAACTTTCATTAGAAAGCAAGCTTGTAAGAACTGGAGTGGATCCAGAGATATTGCAAGAACTAGCGACACTTTGGGCTGGCGTGGCAGCAGCGCCTTGAGCAGCATCTGGGCTAGATGCAGTGGGTTCCTCTTTCGTAGTTGTTTTGTCAACCGTTTCCACATTACAAGGCAGCACAGACTTCGTTTCTCCATCCTGTAGCTCTGGCTCAGCCATATTCTGAATGCTCGAGGCCACCACATTTCTGTCACCTTTTTCATTTTCAGAGTTACTTTCAGCTACTGTGTCTGGGGACAACACTTCTGTTTTAATCTCACTGACTTCACCAATTTTATCCTGTGAAGAAAGTGAGTCTCCTGGACTGGGAACTTTATCATCCTGGTGGTTTTGCTGAGGGTCTTCTGCTCTGCCTTGTATATCATCTATGGGAACATTGAGATCCAGCTCTTCACTAAACATACCCTTCTTGTCACCTAAATCGTGGTCTGGATCAGTGTAAGCAATAATGTCAAATTCTCCTGATCTCAGAAGGTCATCTAGGTGACGATCATTAGTTTCCAGTGGATCAAATGTGTCCAGCTCGTCTCCTTTTCCATCTTCTGGATCAAGATTGAGATTCTCAAGGTCTTCATCCACCAAGTCCTTAACCTCCACGCCATCAAGGTCTTTGACATCTAGATCTTTTACAGAAGGATCATCAGGATCAAGTTTTTCTTCTAGTACCTCAGCAGTCTGGTTGGGAATCTGTAAGTCACTTGCTGACTCTGCAGGTGTTGTTTCCGGCAAAGATCCTTCTGGAAAAGCATCATTAATTGGTGGGTTACTTAGAGGACACATCACTAGCACAGGCGGATGGCTTGGATTCATTGTTTCCTGCTGAGATGGTGGTAAATGTTCTAAGCCTGTTGACACGTGCAATGGAGCATTAAGGTTTTGAGAATTGCGTCTCATGGGCTCCAGGAGTCTGGGTCCCTGACAGTCCTGCCTGGGTAAAAACCCTGCATGTTGCTGATGTTGGGGAACTGTATTTATAACAGTTGTTGGTGGGGAATTAAAAGGCAGCCTTGGCCTGCTTTCAGGTGCTCTGTGACAGAGTTCAATAAATGCCTGCCCCATAATGTTGTGCTGCTGAACCTGGATTCCTTGTGGTGGGAAATGCTGTGGAAGTCCAATAGGATTAGCCATTTGGGGTTTAGTAGGTAATCTAGGCATCTCTATAGGCATGGATCTTCTGAGCTGGGGTGGGATTCCAGGACGTTGCATTTGCTGTGGAGGACCAAGGAAGCGTTCTTGACATGGAGGAGGTCCATGACCACTCCCAGAAAACCCATATCTTGAAAAGAAAACAGAATGTTTGGGTTGAGCGATTTTTGTGTCATTTTACAAAACATTTTAAAATACATTGAAATAACATATTTGCTCATTCATATTTTACTATTGTGTGTTTTCAAGCAATTTCTGCTTTATGGTAATGCTAAGGTAACCCTATAGTGAGGTTTTTCTGGCAAGATTTGTTCAGAGAGGATTCGAGTTTGCCTATCTATTGTTGGCATTCAATCCCACAGTGCCCAAATCCTCCCAAAGAGCAGTTAGTTTAGTATAGACTAAGGTTTCCCTTCCCCATGTCTCCTGTATGAGAGTTGGGAATGTGTCTATTTTGTTCTCTCCCTGTTTCAGCTCTCGTTCTGATTAGTTGTTTAAAATGGATAGTTTTCTCCTGCAAGCCTTTTTGAATCTGACTTCTGCCTTCTTACACTGTAGTATATGGAGAGTATGTGCTGTGTGCTTTGAGATCTCTCTCTGCTTGTGTATCATGAAAGATATAGTGATTTTTCCCTCTCTTTACCACCTATGTCTTCTAAGGTTTCAAAGGTAGCTCAGACCCTGTTTTTACCACAAAGAAATGCAGTTATTTGTAAATAAACCTTTTGCAATTTTTAAAGATTGGACTCTACAGGGAGGAGGGAGCAAGCTTGTTTTCTGCTGTCCTGGAGAGTAGGACGCGGAACAATGGCTTCAAATTACAAGAGAGGAGATTCCATCTGAACATGAGGAAGAACTTCCTGACTCTGAGAGCCGTTCAGCAGTGGAACTCTCTGTGGTGGAGGCTCCTTCTTTGGAAGCTTTTAAACAGAGGCTGGATGGCCATCTGTCAGGGGTGATTTGAATGCAATATTCCTGCTTCTTGGCAGGGGGTTGGACTGGATGGCCCATGAGGTCTCTTCCAACTCTTTGATTCTATGATACTATGTTTGCCTCCTAAGCTCTGAATTCTTTACAGTCACATCACATGGCAATTGATGCTCTGCTCACTAATGAGCTGATGCTCAACTTTTATATCCTGTTAATTTTTTGGGGGATTCTCTGCTGTATATTTTAGGGTAGTTTTCCCAACACCTATGAGGCTGAGAATCACCTACATATCCACCGCAAAGACACTACACTTGGAAGGCCATCATACTCGGAAAACGAGGGATCGCCTAAGTATAAGTAGTGTGACTTGTGCAAGGTTACAAGTAGATTTCCATGGCTGAGCAAGGATTCAAACCTAGCCTCCCAGTGTAATAGTTTAAAACTACTATATTTGATTTAGACTATATTGCAAAGGGCTAAATCTGGGGACCATCTATTCACATTTTCCCTAGGTTAATTTATCACATGTTAAAAATATTTTAACTGAATGCATTTGGATTGTGGTATTTAATTGTTTTTAACTGATTCTACACCACATATATTTGATTACATTACATGCATATACAAGTTGAATATCCTTTTTCTGAAATACTTGGGAAAAGAAATATTTTTGATTTAGGGTATTTTTTTGGGAGGGACATGGATTTGCGTGTACACACACAAACAAACACACACACAATGATATATCTTGTGTATGAGACTCAAATCTAAGCACAAAATTATGTTTCATGTATCCTGAAAGTAATTTCATGCAATATTTTTTAATAATTTTGTGTATGAAACCAAGTTTATGTACACCGAACCATTAAAAAGCAAAGGTTGCCACAATCCCAGCCACCTATGTGGACAATTTCAGATTCTGGATCAAGTACTGTAACATGGTTTAATATTATCTCAGTTATTCTTATCACAGTTACAGCACTTGATAAATAATCCACATTTATTAAGAAACAACATATTTTAGGATTCAGCAATCAAGAAGTGTACCTCATTCCATGGGACCTCATTCCCATGCCACCCATATCTCCTGGAAACTGGGGTCTATTGAACTGTCCATCAGCAGGAAAAACTGTGAACCTCATTCCACCGGGAGGGACAATAGATGCCCTAACATTTCCAGGGTATGGAGGAGGAGGACGATTAAAAATCTGGTTCAGATTTTCTTGTGGCCAAGGTGGAATAGCTCCTGCATGAGATGTTGCAGCTGTTTCCTGTGGTGCTTTCTCTTGACGGATTGCATTTTTCTTCTGTTGTTGTTGCTGTAGAATAATTTCACGTAATTTCTGGCGCTGAAATGAAACAAAAGTATTGTTAATTATACATTTGCAATTGAGTTATGGAATAGTTTTTTATAAATAAAATCTTTGAGAAGATATTTCAAAATCTTTGAGGAGATATTTGAAGTTACCCATGTTCTTGAGAGCAGCGCAGATGCAATTTTTGGAAGCATGCACACCCTCCACATACTTCTCTCCAAAGCAAAATTCCCTGCTGTCCATCTTAAACCATATGTACAGGATACATTTAGTGCTGATGTTTACTATGGTTGAGGCTAATTAAAACGTCCTTCTTATTGAAATCATAATTTGACAAAGGATTATAATCCAGTAGGGAAATTAAAACTTCACTAGAGCTTTCTTGAATACTTTTAATCTGGTCCTTGAATGCACTGACCATGTTTGGACAAAGCAATATGTCAGGAAATCGCGTGAAGCCTGACTTATCAACTGCAAGCAGAATGACAGTGCAAACTGCCCAACTATTCCTGCTTGCCAAGTTAAGGAAATGGAGTTTTGCTCTGAGGTTTGTTTATGGCTTCATCTCAATGAAGTGGCTGCTGGCACTGTAGCTCCTCTCATCCAGGCATGCTAGAGAACGTAATCTTAAAGCAAACCTCCTATTATCCAATCTGTTGGAGGAGAACACACCAGAGGGCTGACTGCAGCGGCACACAGACAACACAGTAAACTGGAAGTAAAACTCTGGGTTTGCTTAGCTCTTTCTGTTCTTCAGAGAAAATCTACATAATAAATGAATTTAACTACAGGACAGGTAGCATGACAGTGAGGTGCATGCTATAGTGTAGAGTCTGTTGTACTCCAAGGCTGGGAAGCACCTCTGCACTTAACACATGCCCCAGTCCAAGGGAAAATAGCAAGCAGTTTATTGAAGAATACATAGAAAGCAATTCAGCAAAATAGTATCAATAACCAAAGTCCAAAAATCAGAGATAATCCACAAAACTCAAGGTGAAAGCTGGTAACACTGAGAATTGGGCTGTAACTACTCCATAACTAACATGTTCTAGCCCAGGGGTCCTCAAACTAAGGCCCGGGGGCTGGATGCGGCCCTCCAAGGTCATTTACCCGGCCCTCGCTCAGGGTCAACCTAAGTCTGTAATGACTCAAAAGCACACAACAACAACAACAACAACAACAACAATCCTATCTCATCTGCCAAAAGCAGACCCACATGAAATACTAATAAGTTTATATTTGTTAAAATTGTTCTTAATTTTAATTATTGTATTGTTTTTAAGTGTTTTTTGCACTACAAATAAGATATGTGCAGTGTGCACAGGAATTCATTCATGTTTTTTTTTCAAATTATAATCCGGCCCTCCGACTGTTTAAGGGACTGTGACCTGGCCCTCTGTTTAAAAAGTTTGAAGACCCCTGTTCTAGCCTATTCAGGTACAACAGCATCCAAAAACCAGGAACACAAGAGCAGAGTAAATCCAAAACATGAAATTCAGGAACAGTCCTCAACACTTGGAAACATGAAACAGGAACAAACAGGAAAACCTGAACATGGCACTAGAAATTCTCTTGATTTGACAGGAGTTCAGTCCTCAATCTCCAGCATTGCTTCCACTGTCCAAAGAGTCTGTTGGACTAGCTAATATAGATGGGAAAGTGTGCCTTTTCCCTTGGGAAACTGATACTTTCAAACTAAAAGAAAGGAGATTCCATCTGATCATTAGGAAGAACTTCCTGACTGTGAGAGCTGTTCAGCAGTGGGACTCTCTGCCTCTAAGTGTGGTGGAGGCTCCTTCTTTAGAGGCTTTTAAAAAGAGGCTGGATGGCCATCTGTTGGGGGTGTTTGAATGCAATTTTCCTGTTTCTTGGCAGGGGGTTGGACTGGATGGCCCATGAGGTCTCTTCCAACTCTATGATTCTAAGAGACCTGACCTTCAGACTTTCTCATGTGAAACCCTATGTTGATGAAACGTAAATCTTCTATCTAATTGCTCATTAGTCTGTCCACCTGGACTTCCACTATCATCCTCTGAGATCAATCCCTTGTGTCATCAGGTTGACTAACAGGCCCAGAATCTCCAGAAAGACCAGGTGCAGGCACAATCAAAGGCTGAACACAGTCTGCTGATAACAAATAACAGAACATAATAAGTAACATAGTAAGTTTGGGTAAGAGCAATTGGCATCTTCCTTCAACTGTAGCATGTCATATGGTAGTTTTGCCAGCATATAATGTAGGAATATTAACTCACCTGTCTCAGTTTCTCTGCCTCTGCCTGAGACATTGTGTTCTGTGTACTTGTTGCTCCTGCAGTTGGTGCTGGGCCAGGAACTTGCGTGGTCTGGGGAAATGGATTTCCTTGCAAGTTCACAGAGGAATTCACAGGTGCATGGAAGCTTCCCCCTGATCCAGGTCTGGGCTGTTCAGCAGCATCATGGGGATGTTGTACATTTCCAAAACTTTCCGGTTGAGGTCTTGGGGTCCTTGGGGGCTGATCATAAGGGTCACATGATGGGGCTGTCGGAATATGGCTAAAAGCATCTGTCACAGCAGATCCTGATAATTTTGTAGGCTGAGAACATGGATCTGATGGTCTTACAAAAGGCTTATTCTGTGAAGTCTGTAGATAAGGATCTCGATTTAACATGAGGGTGGGTCTATTGTATGTTTCTGAAACTACAGGCCTTGGAGTTGCTGGTGACTGGGAATACGGATCATTACTCATTGGTCTTGGTGTTCCTGGAGGCTGGGCATATGGATCCGAATGCCTTTGATTAGCTGAAACCTGAGGAAACAAGTCTGCTTTCTGTGCAGGTCTTGGTGTGTGTGGTTGATGCATGTATGGGTCAACAGTGGCAGGTCGAGGAGTGCCCGGAGGCTGGGCATATGGATCTGAGACAGGACGAGGAGTGCCTGGAGGTTGGGCATAAGGATCTGAGATTGGACGAGGAGTACCTGGAGGTTGGGCATAAGGATCTGTGACAGGACGAGGCGTACCCGGAGGCTGGGCATATGGGTCTGAGACAGGACGAGGAGTGCCCGGAGGCTGGGCATAGGGATCCTGAGCAACTGCCCTTGAACCAGTTCCAGACTGAGAAAAAGAATCAGTCTGGTTTCGAATTACTCTTTGTGGATGGGCAAAAGTCTCTTTTATTGCTGGCTGTGGAGTCAGAGGTTGAGTGTATTGGTCATTCGATGGATTGTGCGAAAAGCTGTCTACGGGCCTTGGTGTTAAAACAGGCCGTTCATAGGGATCCAAAGGTAGGCGTCGTGGAGTCAGTGGCATTTTTGTATAAGGATCTTGTGGTGGCTGATTTGGGCGGAATGGAGTTTTAAATGGACCAGAACTCTCCTCTGCAACAAGAATGGAAGTCAATGGGGGTCGTGTATATGAGTCGGCCATAGGCATCCGAGGCCTTGGAAATCCATCTGCCCTAGGAGATGGTTTAGCAAACGGGTCACTGTTTGCTACATTTAAAGATGCTTTTCCTGGCTGTTCTGCCATTACAGGTGGTCTTGGCACCCCCATGGGCTTGGCAAACTGTTCTGTTCCTATCACCGGTCTAGGTGTATCTGGAGCTTTTGCATAAGGGTCAATATTGACTGGAGACAAAGAACATGAATCTCTGCCTGGTGATGGCCGCCTTCCTGTTGTTTCGGGTGCTTGAATTGGCCTAGATATGGATGATGGAGGTGGGCAGAGATCGACTGATGGAATAGAGTTTCTTCTGATATAGTTCTGGTTTTGGTTAACAGGTAGTGGCCTAGGAGTCCCTACCATTTTTGCATATGGGTCAATAGGAGAAGGTGGTCTAGCAGATGAAGGAGAAAAAGAGTGTTGAGATGAAGCCTGTGAGTGTGTGTCTTGAATAGGCATTTTGTTTGGTGTCACAGGTGGAGGTGGGACTTGTGGTTTTAGGAACACATCAGATGGAGGAGAAGAAGAAGGGGTACCAGGTGGTTGCTTTGTGTATAATGTCTGTTGACCAGGAGACATATTTCCATTACCAGTCTGAGGAGTTAAAGGACTCTGCATCCCACTACTAGGTGTATCTGAACCTGACTGGTTCAAAGGTTGCTGTGACCCAAGTTGTTGCTGAAGTTGCTGTTGCTCATTTTTCACTTGCTCCAGTTTCTGAGTTGCTTCAATTTTAGCCTGCTGCTTACTTTTTTGACGCATTTGCTATTTTAGGAAAGAAGGAAAAAATGTGTTGGAACAATGAGGAAATTATACAAAATATGATATTAAATTCAGATGACGAAAATATATTTTAAAATAGATTTTGACAATTTATAAAATGTAAATTATTTATATACACTTCCATTTACTAACAGTATATATTTTGAAAACTAGGTGATTTTTTTTTTTTGCGAAGAAGCGCTGTAAAAGCAACAAGTAGCTACACTGAGAATTTCATCAAAGCAGTTTGGGTCCAGGCTATTGGTCCAATCGCATCTCCCTATATAAACCATCTTGTGTATTATGGTCAGCGGAAGAGGTCCTGCTCTCGGTCCCACCCCTGTCTTAAGCCCGTTGGGTGGGAATGAGAGAGGAGGACTTTTCATGATCGCTCCGTCTCTGGAACTTCCTTCCTAAAGAAATAAAAATGCCCCCCGCCCTCCTCTCCTTTAAGAAACTTATGAAAACACACCTTAGCGTATGGAGAGGAGGAGGACTAAGATACTTTAATCCACCGCAACGTAGGAGAACCCATTTGCAACAGCTACAATATATTTTTAATAAACATCTCTGTTAGCCATTTCAAATGCAATGCATTTTAACTGCTTTTAATGATATATGTTATATGGCATTACATTTTTGGATGGCGTGATTTTAATACTGAATGTAATTGTAAAAAAATTAATATGTATTTATTTTAATTCAATGGATTTTAAGCTTGATGTTGTATATGTTTAAGGCACTGAATAATTGCTATATTATTTATTTATTTAGGTACGATATTTCTATCTCGCCTTTCTCGAACCCGAAGGTGACTTAAGATGGCTTACAACCCAGCAGCCATTCAAAGCCGTAACCATATACAGTATAAAATGTAAGCATTTAAACAGATTTATCAAATCATACAATAAAAACCATTTAAAAACATATAAAAAACAATATTTTCACTGTTTATCGCATTGCCCAAAAAACATTGTCTGAGCCATTCCATAATTCAGTTCCATATGGATCTGTTTTTAATTATTTCACTGCATTCCCAAAAGCTTGTTCAAAAAGTCAGGTTTTTTACTTTCCTCCAGAAGATCAGGTGGAAGTGGGCCGATCTAATCTCCCTAGGGAGGGAGTTCCACAGCCGAGGGGCTACCACTGAGAAGGCCCTGTCTCTTGTCCCTGCCAGCCGCAACTGCAGAGGCAGGACCGAGAGCAGGGCCTCCCCAGCCAATCTTGAGCTCCAAGGTGGTTCATAGAGAAAGATACATTCAGACAGGAAAGCTGGGCCGGAACCATTTAGGTAAGCCACCTTCAGTCCCCCTTGGGGTAGAGAAAGGCGGGGTATAAATAGGGTTAGTAAATAAATAAATAAAGTACATTCATGTACTTTATTTATTTATTGTCTAATTGGTTTATTGCGGCCCAATTTCCCATTCCAATATTTGTTCTTTTCATTATACATTTACTATTGTTATTGTGCATTATTTTGTATTATTTCTGATGTTGTTTATACTTGGCAAAGGATTGAATGATTGCTTGTTTCTGTATGTAAACCGCTTTGAGTCCCTTTTGGGAGAGAGGCAGTCTAGAAATAAAGTTTTATTATTATAAAGCCTCGAAGAAGTCAGAGATTCTTAAACTATATTCTTAAGATTTTCAATCTGAGTTTCCCGTACCACATACAGATGTCTACTGCTATAGCAACATGGAAAATGCATTTTCAGAGCATAGATTTGACAAAAATATATTAAACTACATTCAAATAACATCACAAAGTCAAAATTCACAATTGAGGAATCACATATTAATATATTATCAATAAGACATCATGAGTACAAAATCCTCTTTGTGTCTTCAACAGATTGCTGACTTACAAATACTTTAGTAGTCACTAGAGATTAAAATATCTCCTTCTACACATGTTTTACTTCATTGGGAAGTTTAAATGTGAACATGCTTGGAGCCCATCAAATGTTTCCAGAATGGGAAACATGGTTATGAATTTTAGCATCACGGCGTTCAGGTTAATTTACCCCTATTATTTATAAACAGAATGTGATGGTTATGCAGACACCATCTCCTAGGTTGCCAATGATTGCTGTACACACAGATTTCATCATAAAACTTCTATTACCTTTCCTGAAAACCGATTTATATAATTAATAGCATTTTTTTCTGCAGCTATCCTAGGCAAAAGGCAAAAATAAGCACAAAATACAACACACCTGTCTAAATTTCCACTCTTGCTCGTGCTCTGATTCTCTCTGCTTTAATGGGTCCTTGAAGAGTTCTGCATCAATACGAGAGCTTGGATCAATACTGTCCTGCTGCTGCTGCCTTTTCATGGAATCATTAGACATCTGCACTTTGTTGATGCGCAAGGCCGCTCTATTATCTCTGGCTTTTTGCTGCAAAACAGAGTATCGCTCACAAATGTCCTTTTACCTGGCTTTTTGTTGATACATGTAACTAAAGACCCACATCAAATCTAAATGCAAAATCAACATAACAAGAAACTAGGCCACATCCTGACATTTGAGAACAATTAATCTCCTAGGCAGATGAAAAGGCTGATTATATAACACAGGGTTGATTTATTTGTGCAAATTTATATAGTGGGGAAGGAGCTCCTGGTAGCGCAATGGGTTAAACCCTTATGCCAGCAGGACTGAAGATCGACAGGTCACAGGTTTGAATCCGGGGAGAGCATGGATGAGCTCCTTCTGTCAGCTCTGGCTCTCCATGTGGGATCATGAGAGAAGCCTCCCACAAGGATGGTAAACATCAAAACATCCAGGCGTCCCCTGGGCAACATCCTTGCAGACAGCCAATTCTCTCACACCAGAAGCGACTTGCAGTTTCTCAAGTTGCTCCTGACATGACTAGATAGATAGATAGATAGATAGATAGATAGATAGATAGATAATTAGATAGATAGGGGAAAGGTGTAAGTAGCTAAAATTAATAACAAGGAAATTGAAATATGAGCAGAACAAGCTCACAGTGGTTCTCAACTTTCCTAATGCTGCGACCTCTTAATATAGTTCCTCATGTTGTGGTGACCCCCAGCCGTAAAATTATTTCCATTGCTACTTCATAACTGTAATTTTGCTACTGTTATGAACTGTAATGTAAATATCTGATATGGACCAAATTTGGCACAAATAGCCAATATGCCCAAATTTGAATGCTGGTGGGGTTGCAGGGGGGGATTGATTTTGTCATTTGGGAGCTGTAGTTGCTGGGATTTATAGTTAACCTACAATCAAAAAGCATTCTGAACTCCACAAAAAAATGGAATTGAACCAAACTTGGCACAAAGAACTCCCATGACCAACAGAAAATACTGGAAGGGTTTGGTGGCCATTAACCTTGAGTTTGGCAGTTGTAGTTTAACTTTAACCAGAGAGCACTGTGGACTCAAACGATGATAGATCTGGACCAAATTTGGCACGAATACTCAATATGCCCAAATGTGAACACTGGTGGAGTTTGGGAATAATAGACCTTGACATTTGGTAGTTGTAGTATATGGGATTTATACTTCACCTACAATCAAATAGCATTCTAAACCATACCAATCAGAGAATTTGGCCAAACTTCCCACACAGAACTCTATGATTAACAGAAAATACTGTATTTTCTGATGGTATTTGGAGACCCCTCTGACACCCCCTCATGACCCCCCCCCCCAGAGGTCCCGACCCCCAGGTTGAGAAACACTGTGCTAGAAGCACATCCACCAGTCCATACAACTGTTGTGGTTCAGCCAGATGAAGATGAGGGGTTTGGGGGTTCAGGGCCTGATGGCTCTGTAGGTGAGAAACAGAGGGGGTATTAGAGCAACAAGGTTCTGTAGATGAGGGAACGGATAGGGTTTCAGAGCAAGATGTTGTTGCTGAGACAGAGTGTGAAAGTGGAACTGTTTTGGAATCCAACAGGTAGGGAGAGGAGGACAACATTAGCTCATCCGAGGGAGCAGCTGGCTTAGACAAAGATACAAGACGGCTTCTGTGGGGGCAGAGATTCAGGTGCAGGAAAATCCAGAAGAGATGCAGAAGCAGGTTTCTCAAGGCCAAAGGGATGTGTTCATGGTTTGCAGTACTTAAATTAGTGAGAGAGCTATTAGGATTTGAGATCAAGCAACATTGCTACAGGAGTGAGGGACTCCTGCCTCATTCCTACTTCATGCCTTAGTTCAAGACCCAAGATTCATGCTCAAATTTTGCTCCTTGTTTTATGGATTTACCTGTGGATTCATGCCCATGTTTTGCTCTTTGTTTCCTGGATTCATCTTCATGTTTTAACCACTGTTTTCTGGATTTATCTATTGCCTTTGGGACATGCTTCCTTTGCTAACTCTTGGATTTTTACCCTTCTATTTGCTTAAAGTGACTTTGGCCCTTTTATGTGTTTTATCAATAAACTGTTTTGGTTTCTTGGGGAGGGCTGTGAGCAAGGTGAACTCCTACTGAGGTGCAACAACAACATCTAAGCAAAATTTGTACGTCATCTGAACTCTAACAAAGTAAACATTAAAATGACACATGGTTACTAGAAAATATGGAGATTGCTTCAGTAAGCAATAACAGAGCTTTTAATCATTTTAAAGCAGCTCCAAGCACTTATTCTGCGGTAATGATTTTGACATTACATCGCCAGATGATCAACTCATCCTTCCTGTTTTTCAAAAGGCTTTATCTGCAAAATCCTTATTTGGTTTCAAAGAGTTGCAAAAGAACAGATGTGCCCATTCTGTCCCAAGAGCTAATGGCCTAAGTTGTAAATTTAGAGAGTTAGAAAATATTTTTTAAAAACTTATAACACTTTTAGAGCAACCAGAAAAAGGCAGAAATAAGTTTTAACAAGAATTGCAAATGATTACCACATATGGAGCTCTTTCCTGCGAACTTGCTTTTCTCCACAGTTTAGCAATCTGCTTCACTCTTGTAGCCCAATCTGAAAACACGAAGGGAAAGGAGGAGCATTTGTTTTCCAAAGATTTGGAACATCATTAAAACTTCTTCGTTTTATGCAATGTTTCCCCCCTTCAGGGTTAAACAAATAGCATCTTTCAGAGTTAGGAAAATGTGAATCCCATGAAAGAAAGCTGAGGTCTATCAGATTTGTTAACAACCTCTCCACATGGGGCCAAATTTGGTAGCATGCACCATTTTAGCACCGGTCACCCACTGATCCAGATGGCTCCCATCACATGACACCAGTGTGGCTCCATGGGTGAAGGAGCATGCCGCAATCAGAGCAACATGAGAGGGCTCCCATGTTGCCATTGTAATGCATGGGGGGAAGCCATGTGCACCATATGTGCTTACGCTTTCCCCCATCTGATCGCCCTCAGCATTGCGTGGCACGGGGCACCAGGTTCCCCATGCCCCTCTATGAAGCGGAGTGATGCTGGCTGTCGTCTGACAAGGCCACTAGTTACCTTTCATTCTTTAATTCACAACATACCTGGGAACTCCTCTTTCAGGTTTGGAAAGTTGATATTTGTGTACAGAACAGGTGCTACAGTTGCCATTTCACCGAGTGCTTCCTCTTTCTCCCACTTCAGAGTGCTTCTCTGTGCATTAGACATAGTGTCACCTTCACCTTCCAGAGGGGCAGTGGATGGAACCCATGAGCCAGCGGGATCATTCATCACAGCATTAAATGCATTTTTATCTCTGTGACAGCAAAGCAAAGGGTGCATTTGTGACCATCTCCAGAGTTAAGTTGTCCAAAGATTCATACCCGGACCATCCCAACATTGCTAATAACTCTGATTGGGCACAGATGGAATGACATTCAAAAATAAATTTAAGGCCATCGGTGGTGCAGTGGGTTAAACCCCTGTGCCGGCAGAACTGAAGACCGACAGGTCGCAGGTTCGAATCCGGGGTGAGGCGGATGAGCTCCCTCTATCAGCTCCAGCTCTTCATGCGGGGACATGAGAGAAGCCTCCCACAAGGATGATAAAACATCAAATCATCCAGACGTCCCCTGGGCAACGTCCTTGCAGACAGCCAATTCTCTCACACCAGAAGCGACTTGCAGTTTCTCAAGTCGCTCCTGACATGACAAAAAAAAAATCATTAAAAAAACAAAATCTTTCTAATCTGGTGATAGTTTCTCAGTAGCAATGAGAGAAGCCTCCCACATGGATGGTAAAACATCAAAACATCTGGGTGTCCCTGGGCAACATCCTTGCAGACAGCCAATGCTCTCACACCAGAAGCAGTTTCTCAAGTCGCTCCTGACATGAAAAAGTAGGAATGGCCGAGTGTTATAGAGCATAAAAGACACAAATCAGTGGGTAAGGTATGGAATATTAATTATTATTTTTAATAAACTCCACAACATTAGCCTTTTAAGTTATGAAAAATAAGTAGAATTAACAGGTGATGTCCTGATCACCAGTCAAACAAGCAAGGCAGAAATGGAAAGTCTCATCCAGGCATGGGCAGACTTTGGCCCTCTAGGTGTTTTGGACTTCAACTCCCACAATTCCTAACAGCCTACCAGCTTTCCAATGCCTAATCCAAATGTTTGGTCAACTAAAATGCCAGGGTGATGGAATGTCACTACCTTACACTTCATAAACCCAGATGTTTCTTGAGTAGAATGCAATGGGCAGTCATAAGAAACCATCTCCCAAGGAGAAGAATATGGGAACTTGAACTAACCGGGTCCTGCAGTGCCCTGGTTCTTCTGAACACACAGACTGAGCCCACTGCATCCTGAACCATGAGATTTTTTTGTGTGCTGTTTCATGAGATTCAAGTGAGTGCAGAAGGGGAAAAAGAGCCCACACTTTCTCTATCTCCACTTTCAACAACTTTGTGTTAGATCCTAGCCATCCAGATAGAGTTCTGACTTAAATGCCTGGAATGTCTTCCAGAAATATAGGACAATTACCATAGCAAGTTAGATATTTATCAGATTTACCTTGTGTCCGTGAATGGTGGCTGTGATATGGTAGGAAAAGCACCTAATCCACCTCCAGGAACTAGAGATGCATGAGGGAGATGGGGATTTGGTCCAATCAGCCCATTCATAAGTGGAACTCTTGAAAACGTGTTTTCCCCTTTGAAGAAAACATGCAAATACAGCAGTGAATGGTGACTATTATTCGAAGATCAATTTGCGTTTTACTATAAAACAATATTACCCAGGACACAAAGAATGCTTCAGAGTGTGGCAAATTCCCTCTAAGTAAAACTTAGGATTCAGTACCTTGCAGGACAAACTGCGCTGTGCTACTCTGCTGCTGAGTACGCATGCCCAGTGTGGAACACATCTCACCACGCTAAAACAGTGGATGTGGCTCTTAATGAGACATGCTGCATTATCACGGGGTGTCTGCGCCCTACACCACTGGAGAAATTACACTGCTTAGCCGGCATTGCACCACCTGACATCCACCGGGAAGTAGTAGCCAATAGTGAAAGGACCAAGGCAGAGACATCTCCAGCTCATCCCCTGTTTGGGTATCAGCCAGCACGTCAATGACTTAAATCTAGAAATAGTTTTCTAAGATCTACAGAGACACTTGCTGGAACACCTCAGCAAGCGAGAGTCCAAAAGTGGCAGGCTCAAACCCAGCACCTCAATCCATGGGTGACACCAGATGAGAGACTCCCCCCTGAGCACACAGAAGACTGGGCGACTTGGAAGGCGCTGAACAGACTGCTCTCTGGCACCACGAGATGCAGATCCAACCTTCAGAAATGGGGCTACAAAGTGGAATCCTCGACATGCGAGTGTGGAGAGGAGCAAACCACTGACCACCTGCTGCAATGCAACCTGAGCCCTGCCACATGCACAATGGAGGACCTTCTTGCAGCAACACCAGAAGCACTCCAAGTGGCCAGATACTGGTCAAAGGGCATCTAATCAACTACCAAACTCACAAATTTTGTATTCTGTATTTTGTATTTTTGTGTCAGTTTGATTGCTTTGTTCTGTTAGAAATGTAATATAATTGACTGGTTGCTGATGACTCGATAAATAAATATATAGGACAAACTTCAGCGAAGATAAATGGATTTTGAAGAATTTGTAAGAATAATACATTGAAGTACTTATTAAAGTTAAATAATTTTACATTTAATTTTATTTTATTTTCAGACTTAAGATGTAGCCATATACTTTCTGAAGGAGATGAATTAGAGCATTCTAATACTAATATTTATGCAAATCTTGACACTCTTCTGTGATGTGATTAAATCTATACACACAATACAAGTGAAAATATGTATGTGTATATGTGGTTGGGGTGTCCACTTACATAGACAAGCTCTGACCTCCACAAACAGCTATAGCTTCCACTATTCAGGAGACACTAATGGCCCTCCCTCCAATGACATTGCAGGTTATAGTGAGCGCCATGAATATGTCCAAGAGCCCTGCCAATGTCCTCCACAAACACCATACTGCTCTCCACCCAAGTGAAGGCTTTCATACAGGAACAATTCCATCCTAGATTTTATGTGTTTCCTCCACCACAGACACCCCAGTGTTTCTTACTCTCTCCATTGGTGTGGAATTTGCATAATACCGCCCACTGCCTTTCCCTTAACCCTTTCCTATTCTTTTCTATGGCACAAAGCAAATAGAAGAATTGATCAGCAAATGAACATACTAGAGAGGTTTGGAGAGAATTCACCATGATTTATAGTTGTAGGCCTGGAATATATAGTTCACTTGCACTCTAAGAGCGCTCTGAACTCCACCAATGATGGACCTGGAACTAACTTGGCACACAGAACCCCCATGACCAACAAAAAATATTGGAGGTCTGGGATTTATAGGTGTTGTAGTTCAACTATATCCAGAGTGCACTATGAACCCAAACAATTATGGATCTGGACCAAACTTAGCATGCATACCCAGTATGTCCACATTTGAATACTGGTGAGTTTTGAGGGGAACTGGTCTGGACATTTTGGAATTGTAGGTACTGGGATTTATAGTTCACCAGCAATCATAGAGTGCTCTGAACTTCACCAAAGATGGAACTGAACCAAACTTGGCACACAGAGCCCCCATGACTAGCAAAAAATACTGGAAGTCTTTGGGGGAATTCACCTTGACCTACATCCAGAGAGCACTGTGAACCCAAACACAGATGGATCTGAACCAAACTTGTAACACATACCTGATATACCAAAATTTGATTACTGGAGGGGCTTTGGGGGGGGGGGGAACTGACCTTCCTTTCTGGGAGTTGTAGTTCACCCACAACCAGAGAAAGTGTGACCTCCACCAATGATGGACCTGGACCAAACTTGGCATACAGGACTCCCATGACTACCTCAACCTACTGGAGGAGTTTGAGGGGACTGACTCACCATAACGGAAGTTGTAGTTTGTCCTACAGCCAGAGAGCACACTGAACCCAACCAATCTAGAGCAAACTTGCTCAACATAACAAACTTAAAGTACTGATGGAGCTTCAGGGAGTTAACCTGGCATGATGTGAGTTGTAGTTCACCCACAACCTTATGCATTTTGTAAAATAAAATAAAAGATTTTCAAATAAATAATCCGGGAAACGCCAGGTACCCAAGCTAGTAATTGAATTACAATCATCTCACACAAAAATGAGTCAAAAGACAATTAGAAATCTCTGGAGATTATTATGTGAACTTCTGCAGCAATTAGGCTGTGATGTGGTGGCAAAAAAAGCCAACGGGATTTTGGCCTGCATCAATAGGAGCATAGTGTCTAGGTCTAGGGAAGTAATGCTACCCCTCTATTCTGCTTTGGTTAGACCACACCTGGAATATTGTGTCCAATTCTGGGCACCACAATTCAAGAGAGATATTGACAAGCTGGAATGTGTCCAGAGGAGGGCGACTAAAATGATCAAGGGTCTGGAGAACAAGCCCTATGAGGAGCGGCTTAAGGAGCTGGGCATGTTTAGCCTGAAGAAGAGAAGGCTGAGAGGAGATATGATAGCCATGTATAAATATGTGAGAGGAAGCCACAGGGAGGAGGGAGCAAGCTTGTTTACTGCTTCCATGGAGATTAGGACAAGGAACAATGGCTTCAAACTACAAGAGAGGAGATTCCATCTGAACATGAGGAAGAACTTCCTGACTGTGAGAGCCGTTCAGCAGTGGAACTCTCTGCCCCGGAGTGTGGTGGAGGCTCCTTCTTTAGAAGCTTTTAAACAGAGGCTGGATGGCCATCTGTCAGGGGTGATTTGAATGCAATATTCCTGCTTCTTGGCAGGGGGTTGGACTAGATGGCCCATGAGGTCTCTTCCAACTCTTTGATTCTATGATTCTATGATTCTATGAAATGTCTTTCTAAAACTTTCTGCAATTTAGTGCCATTGGGGGTCTCTTCCTATAAGCCGGTAATGTTTTGTTTTTGAGGAACAAAATGAGCACTATACCTGGATTGTGCAAGTGCATTAAGGGTTGGGGTGGGGGTGGTTGGGGTTGTGGCAAAGGTGTTGATTGAGTAGTTGCCGGACTCAGTACAGCTGTAAACAGGTCTTCCACATCCTTTCCTCCCAGCTCTGTAAAATACTAAATGTGAGTATAAGGAAATGTTTGAATACAGTACACTTCATGAAAATGTAATGAATAGCAAAAGGTCGTACCTGGAATCTTGTACATTTTACCAAGAATTGCACCTGGACAAAGAAAAAGCAATATAAACATGAGCAATTATCATCCATTGTACTTCTGTCATCTGAAATGCCACAAATTAGTCTCAAGAACTGCAAACACAAAGCATGTCTGAAATTGTGCATAGTCTTCCATCAACTATAATAATAGGTTCCTTTATAAGTAGAGGATAAAAGATAGTCATTTACCATCTGTGACCATCTTGTCCAATTCAGGGCTCAGGATTCCATCTAATTGTTCTTCACTCAACGGCCGTGAACTCTGACTGACGCTTTGTAGAGGCAGAGAAGAGGGATCGTCCGGGATGGCTCCAATATCCAGACCAGCTGACAGAAGGAAGAAGATAGGTTTTAGCTTAAAAGGAGATGAACACATTGATTTTTTTCAGTTTCACAAAATGCTTAGAAAAATGTTTTGAGTCCCATTTTTCTATAATGAGTTAAATTAGCATATTTTCGTTCAGTCACCTTTAAAAAACACATTTTCTACACAAGTCAATCAGAATCTCACCAAAGATATCCTCGAATTGTAGGCCTGTCCTCAGATTCCAAAAGCTTAGAAACAGCAGAATACTAAGTAAAACAAGGGTCGATGTACTGTGGTCCGTAGACCACCAATGGTCTGATTCTGCCAATTGGGAGTTGTAGTTGCTGGGATTTATAGTTCACCTACAATCAAAGAGCATTCTGAACTCCACCAAGGATGTAATTGAATCAAACTTGGCACACAGAACTCCCATGACCAATAGAAAATACTGGAAGGGTGTAGTGGGCATTGACCTTGAGTTTTGGAGTTGTAGTTCACCTACATCCAGAGAGCACTGTAGACCAAACTTGGCACTAATACTCAATATGCCCAAATGTGAACACTGGTGGAGTTTGGGAAAAATAGACCTTGACATTTGGGAATTGTAGTAGCTGGAATTTATAGTTCACCTACAACCAATGAGCATTCTGAACTCCACCAACGATGGAATTGAACCAAACTTGGTACACAGAGCTCCCATGACCAACGGAAAATACTGGAAGAGTTTGGTGAGCATTGACCTTAAGTTTTGGAGTTGTAGTTCACCTACATCCAGAGAGCACTGTGGACTCAAACAATGACGGATCTGGACCAAACGTGGCACAAATACTCAATATGCCCAAATGTGAGCACTGGTGGAGTTTGGGGAAAATAGACCCTGACATTTGTGAATTGTAGTTGCTGGGATTTATAGTTCACCTACAATCAAAGAGCTTTCTGAACCTTAGCAACAATAGAATTGGGCCAATCCTCATGGCTTGAAGGGACTTACTAGCATGAGCCTCCCTCCAGCCTCGTATGCTCTCCCTTGCCCACACATGCGCACCATGCTGCCATGTGCCGAGCACACCTGCTCTCCCCTCCCTGCTTGGAGTGCTGCCAATCACAGCAGGAGGAGGACTTTTGGTGGGAGGATTCGCCGTCTGTTTCCAAAAAGGAAAAGAAGGTCAGATGGAGAGATCTCCAGCCTTCTCTGCCAAAGGGATTCCTAAGACCATCAGAAGACTGCTCTGAGTCCCCCCCTCCCTGGGGGTTGAGAAGGGCGGAGTAAAAATGCTGTAAAAAAATGCTTTCTGATGGTCTTTGGTAATCCCTCTGAAACCCCCTTGCGACCCCACAGGGTTGACCCCCAAGTTGAAAAACACTGCTGTAAAAGAAGAAAATCAAGACTACCGCTATGATAAGAGATACCTAATGCATTGTCCAACATACTTGCAAAGAGCAGAATTATTTTGTGTTTTAAAATGCACATGCGCGCACACACAAATTCAAGATGTAGTTATCCACAACATTTTGAAACTGAATACTCAAATTCTATTGGGTGCACTGCATAGGCAGCATGTAACATTGTGCAAGGCTCTATAGACAGAGATGGTGAAAAATGAGGGTATTTTAGTGATATGGTGAAAGAACCGTACTTCGCATGCAAAAGTAAAAGCAAATTAGTTGAAACCACTAGGAAAGAGGGCTACTTCTAATCACGAATCACCCACTAATTATATCCTTACCAAAAGGGGAGGAGGAGCTCTCAACCTGGAAAGTGCATAAATCAAGACCTACGGGATCCAAATCAGATAAAATGGATGATTATAATAAGAAGGGAAAATAAGAGTGAGGAAGGCAAGAAAGAACACAAATCCAAAGTACATACAGCCACATGCTGAAATAGTGCACAGTTATGACAGACACAGTCATTTAAAAAAAAATCCTGCCTATCAATAAAGTGGAAAGTAAAACAAGGGTTGATGTACTGATCAAAGCAAGAAGGAGGGGTTATTTGCCAGCTGAAGCAAACTTAAGGCATAACAAGTACAGAGATAAATAACTAGTTGAATATTACTGCAAATGTGGCACATATTTAATTTATAAATCAGAATTAATTTCATAGAACCAACAAGAACGTTATTAGCACATACCTGAATGATCTGCCGATTTCACTAAATCATCAGAAAAGATTCCAAGAATGTCCTCATCATTATTCAGCACAAGAGCAGCTATGGGGTCATCAGCAATACCTACACGAAATATGTATTTAGTTATATCTTTGTATCAAAACATCTTAAAACAGGTAAATTATACATAGCTAAACCTAGAAATGTAATTAAACTGTCAAAGAAGTTAAACTGGTTGAAAATAACAAACATTAAAATAGATACCCCCCTCTCTCTCTTTCTTCTATATATATGTGTGTGTGTGTGTGTATAATGTGTGTGTATATATATATATATATATATATATATAGAGAGAGAGAGAGAGAGAGAGAGAGAGAGAGAGAGACATATACATACAAATACACAGCATTTACAATTCCCACCATCACCACGAGGAATATTTCCTTTTAAATATTAAGGAATATAGAAGGTTTGTCTCAAAATATGTTTTGAGACAAACCTTCTATATTTACATACTGTAAAAAATTTGTATCCTATTTCTTATGGCCTGGTCTCTGGACTTATTCATAATATACCCTGTTTCCCTCAAAATAAGACATCCCCTGAAAATAAGACGTAGTGGAGGCTTTGCTGAATTGCTAATTAGAAGTCCTCATTGTACCTTTCTCATAATGAAAACATCAGAACTGAAACTATTTACAAACAAAAAGGAAAACATTTTTGTCAGGTTTTACAATGTATTGTAATGTAATATAGCTGAGTCATGCACTGCTAATAGGCTTCTATTGGAAATGCTGAGTCATGCATTAACTGTATATAGGGAATCATTTGGGGAATGTGTTCTGGCCTAGTCCAGGTGATTGTGAATGATGTAATCCTGGGTCTGAGTTAAGTCAATAAGTTGGGAACCAATCAGTGATTGCTATGTGTAATTGTACAGAATTGTATATAAGGAAGTCATGTACAGTGTATATTTCTCCTTATGCTGTGATGTCGTTCGTCAAAGGCTATATGTAATTAAAAGAACCTGTCTGCTAAGACAAGATATAACTGTATGCTGTGGTAAGTTTGTAGTATCATCTAGACTGGGGGAAAGACAATGGTAAAACTGACAATGGCCGGGCATGTGCTCAAGTGTATGTAAAAGGTTCCAGAGTGACTGCAGGCTGTGGGAGCACTTGACTGAGGATGCTGTGCAAGAAGAAGCTGCTGGAAAGCGCTGAAGTTGTGCAACTGATCTGCTGCTGAATTGAGAAGTTAATCTCAACAATTTTAGTCTCAGAAGACACTGCCATGGACCTTATCTATCCTTGAACAAAAGAATGGTAAAGTGAGGCTATAACAAGCATGGGCAAACTTTGGCCTTCCAGATGTTTTTGGCCTGCAGGCTGTTAGGAATTGTGGGAATTGAAGTCCAAAACACCTGGAGGGTCGACATTAGCCCATGCTTGGGCTATAATATGAAAAGTCTGAATGACAACCAGCCCCCCATTTTTTGCATGCGTACACACCCAATCTCTCCAACATTCATATTTCCAAAATCCCACATGCCCATTCACATTGCCCAGCCCTTATCATAATGCACAAGGCTACGTCCTCAAACTTGCATACCTTGTGTGCCGGCTTTTGGTGGCACTGGGGTGGAAGTTGAGCTAAGAAGGGGGTCTGAAGATGGATCTAAGAAGTTTGTGCTCAGATTTGTTTTGCATGAAATGTTAAGGTTTTCTTCACCTAAATGATCCAAACTTGGTTTACTTTGTCTGCTGGTATCCAGAAGATCTTTGCCGAAGAAGGCTTCCTGAAATTTAAAAGCAAACATATGTTTGGTGTGCTATTAAAATTGCTCATTGTCTGCAAAATTCCCATTATTTGAGAAATATAATTCAAAACCCTGTTTTATTATTCTTTTAATTAAATAGCATATATTCCAAATAAACATACTGTATATACATTACATGTATATTATGTGTAGTCATGCCAGCCACATGACCTTGGAGGCGTCTACGGACAACGCCGGCTCTTCGGCTTAGAAATTGAGATGAGCACTAACCCCCCGAGTCGGACACAACTGGACTTAATGTCAAGGGAAAACCTTTACCTTTACCTTTTATATACATTACAGTATGAAACAAAATTTGAAATGTTTTCTGTTTCTGGTTTGAAAGTGTTATTTCCTGTTTAATTGTGTGGTATTTACTTTGAAAGTAGTTGTTATACTCTAAAAACTTTGAAACTACAGTCTCTAAATATTGCTTGAGCTACTTTTAAAGAGATCCTACATGAAGAGAAGGAATATTTCCAATCTGGAGCGATTCAACCCCCTTCTAGTAGCCCACTGTACCCCATTCTAGATTGTTCAGAAGCCCCACCTATGCTTTTCCAAAACTGATATCTGCAAAGGGATATGTCCCCAAACTTACTGTGGAAACAGGAAACTATAGACAAACTTTTGAAATAAATAACTTGTACCAGGAGTCACCATAGAGCAGTGGTGACTCCTGGTACCACCAGTTGTCCGCAAGAACTAAGATATGATCCACGGCCTCACTGTTACTACACCGTTGCAACGAGAACAATTGGTCTTGCAAAGTGCCGAGGCTTATTAAATACGTTTTTCTCTGGGTGAGCAGATGGCGACTACTGGATGGCATTTGTTCTGTATCAGAAACTAGAGCTGATGTGGTCTATCTTTGCATTTTTCTGAATCAGCACCCCAAATAACCAAACCGAATCTAAAGTTGACCAAAACCTGATTTGTAACCCTTTTAGTAGTAATGTTGAGAGTGTTCTCTGGTCAAAGTGGTCCATGGTCAAGTTTGTGAGGATTTGTAAAAAGATGCCATGATGTAATGGATTTGACTGGAAAGACATGTGTCGGCAGCTGATTGGCTGAGCATGCCATGGCCCAGAGTTCTGATTGGCTGCTGTTTCTGGCTTGCTCCTGAGACAAATGGTTTTAACTGCCACTTTCACTTTGGAGAGTGAAGAGGGTGCTGACTGGAAACAGCCAGGAAGGAAATGGCTGCCAACTCTATGAAGCCTGATCATTTTTAAGGCATGAAGCATATTTTAAAGACTGTTTAAAAGGACTTTTTATTCCCTCTGTTCTCTGTGTGAATTCAGAGAGAATGCTGTATATATTGTTGCCCTGCTGTTGTTGTTTTTTGTTATGTCAGGAGCGACCTGAGAAACTGTAAGTTGCTCCTGTTGTGAGAGAATTGGCCGTCTGCAAGGACATTGCCCAGGGGACGCCTGGATGATTTGATGTTTTATCATCCTTGTGGGAGGCTTCTCTCATGTCCCCGCATGAGGAGCTGGAGTTGATAGAGGGAGCTCATTCGCCTCTCCCCGGATTTGAACCTGCGACCTGTTTAACTTTTAACTGTTACCCTGTTTAACTTTTTGAACTGAAGTAAAGATACTGTTACTTGTTCCACAAGCCCGAGTGACACTTTATTATACTGCAGGGTATATCTTGGTTCAGAAATTGTGGTAAAGTTTCTGTTTATTTACATTTACCAATCCCCACAAAGTGGTCCCTGATTTTAAAAAAAAGTGTTGGGAACCACTGCCATAGAGTCATATTAGAGGTCCTAGAAAATTCTCTTTAGAAATTTGACAGTGTAACTCTGTTGTCACTTCTAGCAGAAGCACATCATGAAATTGCCTGGAGGACTTTTAAAAATCCAAGACAGGAAATATTTGTTGGATGCAGGTAGGTGAAATTGTGGATTCTGGTCTCACAGGTATGCAGGTATTACTGAATTGTGTGAGCAAAGCGAAAGAGTTGCATTTAAGAAAATGCTAGTATTGTCACTTCTAAAAACATGGGAAAAGTTTATTAAACGGCAAAAACTTTGTTGTTGTGGGACATCCTGCAGCATATCTTGCTATAGTTTTTCAATGAATATCTCACAGAGCCTCAACTAATTCAACATACTTTGTGGCAGCCACAAAAGCAAAGTTTCTAGAGTATAGCAACTACTTTCAAAGTAATTACCGCACAATTAAACTGAGTATACTATACACAGCATTGACAGTACCTGCAAATAGGCTGGAAAGGTTTCTTCAAGCTTGTTTTTCTTTTTTCGATAGCGTTTTTTATTTTTTTCTACGTTTTCAGAAACAGGAGTGGTTTCATCAACTGGTGTGTCTGGTAGCTGTTCACCCCAACCTAGAAATACCAAACATGCATAACTACATTACCATCCTATCCTACTCGAATCCACACATGAGGTACAATTCTAGTTTGTGGGGCCTATTGTTAAATTTTCTGATCAGCACCTCTTCCTTTTCTCAGGAAGATTGTGATTGTTAAGAGGAAATAAAATTACAGAAATTGAGCAATTTCATAGAATCATAGAATCAAAGAGTTGGAAGAGACCTCATGGGTCATCCAGTCCAACCCCCTGCCAAGAAGCAGGAATATTGCATTCAAATCACCCCTGACAGATGGCCATCCAGCCTCTGTTTAAAAGCTTCCAAAGAAAGAGCCTCCACCACACTCTGGGGCAGAGAGTTCCACTGCTGAACGACTCTCACAGTCAGGAAGTTCTTCCTCATGTTCAGATGGAATCTCCTCTCTTGTAGTTTGAAGTCATTGTTCCACATCCTTGTCACCAAGGAAGCAGAAAACAAGCTTGCTCCCTCTTCCCTGTGGCTTCCTCTCACATATTTATACATGGCTATCATATCTCCTCTCAGCCTTCTCTTCTTCAGGCTAAACATGCCCAGCTCCTTAAGCCGCTCCTCATAGGGTTTGTTCTCCAGACCCTTGATCATTTTAATCGCCCTCCTAAAATTTAGTATATGATGCATTTTTTACAAAATTAAATCTACAGATATGCATATGAAATGAAAACAGAACTAAAGGGTTTTTAAAAGATTATATACCCAAATCAGTATGAATCTACCCCACCCTTCACATTCATGCAATATTTGGGGTTTATTTGCCCCAAACAGAATGAAAAACTATATAAACCCACATGCACATGGACATGAATCACTCTTATCCAGAAATCTGAAATACTCTAAAAACCAAAACTATTTGCTCCCACCTGCCTACTTCTGTCTTTGAGGAAAGGGGGCTGGTCACACATCTAAGGGGTCCTTACTAGGAAAAGAGAACAGCAGGAAGGGGAAGGACTTTGTTTACAAAAGGCCACTGCAAAAAAGCAGATGGCTCAGATGCATTTGTGCTCACTTTCAGACCTGCCAATGGCAGTAGTCGATAGCACAGGACATGGAGAATTTGGAGAGATCTCATTTGCTGAAACCTGTATCCACCCCAGAAGAACGAAAAAGATCCACAGGGGGCTGGGATTTCGTTAAAAGCATGGAAAGTGTGATAACAGGGTAGTGTCTGAGACAAGCTTGGGCAAACTTGGGCCCTCCAGGTGTTTTGGACTTCAACTCCCACAATTCCTAACAGCTGGTAGGTTGCTATGAATTGTGGGAGCTGAAGTCCAAAACTCCTAGAGGGCCTAAGTTTGCCCATGCTTGGTCTGGGATATCCACTTTTTGCATGGGTCTTATGTACATGGATTAGCACCCATCCCCTCTTTTCCCTTTGGGTTTTTGGAAGTGATAGATCATGGGCTCCTTCAGGGAGGGACTCAGCAATCATAAAGGTCGAAGAAGTCACAAGGACCATCCAGTCCAATACCCTGCCATGAAGCAACATACAACTGAAGCACTCCTGAAAGATGACACCCAAGTCTGCTACTGAGCCCAATTCAAAGTGCTGCATTTAGCTTATAAAGCCCTAAATGGTTCCGGCCCAGTTTAGTTGACTGAAAGTATCTCTCTCTATGAGCTGGCAAGGAGATTAAGATCATTTGGGGAGGCCCTGCTCTCGATCCCACCTCCTTCACAGGTGTGGTTGGCGGGGATGAGAGACAGTGCCTTCTCAGTGGTGGCCCCTCAGCTATGGAACTCCCTCCAGAGTGAAATTAGATCAGTCTCCTCCCTCCTGACCTTTAGGAAAAGGTTAAAAATGTGGGTGTTCAACCAAACATTCAATGAGTAATCTAGCAGTGCAATAAGAAAAAATAAAATAGTGCAACAACAAATTGGAACAGCCACAGACTACAATATTGGATTGCATAATTGGTTTCATGGCTTTATTATGTTTTAATGATTGCTTTAATGCTTATGTTTTTATTATGTGTGGTTTTTTGGCATTTAACTGTTGCCTATATATGTAGGCTGTGTCTTGAGTCCCCTACGGGGTTGAGAAGGGTGGGGTATAAATACAGTAAATAAATAAATAATAATACATAAATAAAAACCTATGGAGAAGGAGGCTCCACCACACTCTGAGACAGAATATCCCACAGTCTCTCATCTTCTACTAGCCCCCTTATCCACTATGTATTATATACATACAGGTATTCTAAAATCTCCCCCAAACTGAATTCTGAAAAACCTCTAGTGCCAAATATTTTAGTGAATTAAACTCCTTTTAGAGACACTTTTAAAAAAATGTATGAGGTCCTTGTGATAAAAAATGTACCTTTAAACAAGTTAAGATGCATTAGAATAGGACACTAATGATAAAATACTTAAAACAGACAACCAGGTATGAGGAAAAAACAACAGAAAAAGAATGCACAAAACACTCATATGAACTTTAGATAAGTATGGAAGCTAGATAGCTATGAAATATTTTCCAAACTGGTTCACGAGATTTTGTAACTAAAACAGAAATTACTCGTTATGGACTCGTTACAGTGGTTCTCAACCTGTGGGTCCCCAGGTGTTTTGGCCTACAACTCCCAGAAATCCCAGCCAGTTTACCAGCTGTTAGGATTTCTGGGAGTTGAAGGCCAAAACATCTGGAGACCCACAGGTTGAGAACCACTGGACTAAGAGCAATTTTGAAAATACAAATGTGGACAAAAACAGTGTTTAGTTCAGTGGTTATCAACTGGGCCCACAGGTGTTTTCGCCTACATCTTCCAAAAAACCCAGCCAGGTTACCAGCTGTTAGGATTTCTGGGAGTTGGAGGCCAAAACATCTGGGGACCCACAGGTTGAGAACCACCGGCTTAGTTCAGTAAAATGATATTATAATGCATTTTAATATAATGGTCCAATATAGTACTCCTACATTGAAGATTTGTGGTAATTTCAAATATGGGAGTAACTTGCATTTGATCAAGCAACTGATGCTCTTAATTACTTTCATCTTACTTTCATCTTTGCTAGGTATCTGCTCAGATATGGAGCCAGAAGAATCTTTCCGAGAGAGAGTTCGTTTTGCTTTGCCTTGTCCTGTGCGACTCCGCTGCCGTACCATGAATCCACCAATGCCTGTCAAAAGCACATGCAAAAACACACAGCATAGTTTAAAGTACTTGGATTGGGAGAGAACATACCTTGATTGCACATTTCGCAGAAATATTATCATTTACATATTAAACACCGACTGAAGGCCATTTAATATAGGATATAAGAGGGTACACACAGTAGACTTGTGCAATTTAGCTGAACTTCAAGCCATTTCTGTTATCCAGATTGTGCACCCCCCGAAAATGGGAGGGTGCCCGAATGTGCATTTTTGGCCCGCAGACAGAAAATGCAGCTAGATCTGGCCCACTGACAGCAATGGGGGGCTCTCACAGGCTCCCCTTCACGTCATTTTCAGGGCTACCAGGGTGGAAAATGGCCACACTTAGAGGACACATCTACCACTGTTAGCCCACCAGGTTTTGAAACATTTGGGTCATCCCCTGATTTTTAGGAATTCTTTTTTTTTCTAGAAATAAAATATCCTTTAAAAAAAATCCCAAAAAGGTATCCTCCGCTGGCTCCGCCCTGTAACTTCTCCAGGAGGAGGAGCAGGGCACTATTGCTTCCTGCAAAATGTCAAAGATGCACTTCCACATCACACAGCCCACCCACTATGACATTTTATTTACTAATTTTAAAATAACAGCAACTTCTTCTAAATTTTCTGAATTTTGAATTTCTTGTTCTCATAACATACTGGAAGAGGCCAGCAGCTCACCATCCACAAGCAAGCAAGCAGCATGACCCCTTGTTAGAAAAACATCCTGTATGATCCGGAAATTATTATTGGTGGTAAGCTTAGATACGTAGGTATGTAGGTAGATAGTTTTTCTGAGAATGAGACTTTGCTGTTTGCTGGAATTCCTATAATTATTAATAACAATAATCTTCTAGAAGTAGTACTTCGATGAAAGAGAAGAGGGAGGAGAGATGAGAGAAGAAGCTAAAGGCTTTAGTAGAGGCTAAAGGGTGATTCAAAGCTCAGAGGCACCCTGAAAAAAAAGCACACCCACCCACAAGTCCCCAAACACTGTGTACCACACCCACACATTCGCACTTTCCAACTCTCAGTCTCGCTAAATAAAGAATCCAGAAAACAAAGGAAAATCAAAATCATCCTCTGTCTATCTGTCCATTTCTCTAAAATTCTTCCCATCTCTCCTCCCTTCCTTCTGTAATTATATCCATCCTTCCTTTCTTCCATCTATAATCCCCTCCCTTCTTCTATCTATTTTACCCATCTACCTATCATTCTCTTCCTCCATCTATCTATCTATCTATCTATCTATCTATCTATCTATCTATCTGTCTATCATCTATCATTTGCTCCATCCTCTCTCCATCCATCCATCCATCCATCCATCCATCCATCCATCTCATCCCTTTGCAATTCCCCCCTCTATCATTCCCTCTATCTATCTCATTCTCTCCATCCTTCTATATCTATCTGCCTATCCATCCTTCCAACTTATCCATCCATCCATCTATAATTCCCCCCTCTATCATTCCCTCTATCTATCTATCTATCTATCTATCTATCTATCTATCTATCTATCATAATTCTTTCCATCTCCTTCTCTCTCTCATTCCCTCCTTCGATTTTATCTACCATTCCCTCCATCCTTGTATCGCTCTATCATTCCATCTATATCTCTCTGTCTGTCTGTCTATCATTCCCTCCTTTTATCTTATCTATCTATCATTCCCTCCATCCCTACAATGCTAGAGAGAAGCCAAGCCAACTCAAAAGCTAAAGTTGAGAGCAGTGGTGGCAAGGCAATCGGACTAAAGCACCTCTCTCTAGAGCCAGGACGCCCCACAGCTTGCATAAGGCACTTCATGACTTTCTTCTATTCTGATTGCCCCAACAGGCAGGGAAACCCCATGTGAGCACATGGCAGCCTCTCCGCACACCGTGTGCTCTCGTATAGGGCAGAAGGAGCTGCGACCAGCAGCCATGTGGTCCAAATCTGCCATTGCCATTACGGGCGTCCGAAGAAGCCAAGGAAAAATCGCCAAAACAAATCTATATACAAGTCTAACACACTGTACACATTTGTTAGGCACATGATTCTTACCTCAAAATACACAAGATTGTTATGTGGCTCTTTATCATTGAAACAGTTGATAGCATATCGGCTCAGGCTTTTGTGAAATTTTTGCAGAAATTCCACTTTTAAAGGGATACAAGACTAGATGTAGAATGAAACCCCAAAGCACAGACTTTAGACAACTCTTCCAAAGAGAAAGCCTTTTACCTTTAGATGTTACCAAAATGTTATCTGTGACAAAGGCACTGGCATTCAGGTAACTTTGAGGGTTTCGGTTCATCTATGTTATGAGCCAAAAGCGGAGTAGAACAGTCCTTGTGAAAAGTTTCACAAATCTAACACAGCATCTTTTATAAAACACTAAAAACAACAATAGATTCTTGAGATTATGGATAAAGATTTTAAGGCTAGAAATCTAATTAATACAGTGGAAGAGTCTTGGCAAAGATGGGGGCTGCTGGTGAAGATTTGATGTCTGTTGCTGAGGCATCAAAGATCTTTCTGAGAGTTGATTCATCGCAACCTATTTAAGCTGCTGCAGAAGAAGCAAGCGCAGCCAAGGGAAGCGCACACTTCAGATACTGTCAAGAGGTCAGATAAGACAGCCTATTTGAGAGCTTGTTAGTTATATGGGCCTCCTAAGGGAATTTTCCTTTCAACCCAAACCTGTTCAAAGGAGGCTGGAAAGGGAATCTGCTGAAGAGATGAATTCAGGAAGGCATCACTTATCTTCACAAGAAAAGGACCTAAGGCTGTTCCGCTTTAGAAACCTGAAACTTTATGGTATCAATAACTTTGCTAAGTTACTTCTCAACTTATTCCAGTGGGAAACATCTATTTCATCTGTCTCACAATTTAATCATAAGAGATGGAAGTCTCTGAAGCAACGTAACATGTGGACCGAGATCCTGACCGTAGTATCTTTCCAAGGAATGCTTCTACCCCTCCCTCCAGATTCTCTTCCCTTTTTATTTTCTCTAGTCATTTCCCCCCTTTAAATAGGATTTTGTGTTTTGGCCTTTTAATACACCTCTGCATTGTAGCTTTCAGCCTAGACTATAATGATTTTAATATATATTGCTTTTATGGGACTGTACCCTCTTCTCCTTATGCTGGTCTATGATCGTAATAAAAGATTTATTTGTTTGTTCCAAGGAATGATACTTTCTATTTAAAGAAGAATATTCATGTTCACAACATTGGAGAATGAGAATGAGAAATACAGTACAGTCTTGCTTATCCAACATAACCGGGCCAGCAGAACGTCAGTGTTGGAGCTCAGCCTGTGATTGTGTTTCAGGATCAGGGTACGTTGGATGTGGGAGTGATGTCAATGAGTTTCAATCTGAGTTTCAAGATGGCAATGGTTTGGTCAGTGATATTGATGCAGAGAATGACCAGGAGATCCCTGTTCAAAGTGTAGTTTCTCATGAGAATATTCCTGAGGGGTGTGGGGATGATGGTGTGCTTTCTGAATTGTTACCAGAGAGTTCCCAAGATAGAGAACATGAAAACAGCTCGGCACCTGGCCCAGCTGCAGAAATTAATGAGCAAATAGATAGACAAGAGGAGATCAGTCAAAACAGGAGAGCCAAACAGTGGCTTTTGCGGTCTGTTAGGCTCCGAGAGAAAAAGATAAAACATTCTCAGCTAAAGCGAAATTTCTGAGTGCTAGAGACACAGCTAACAAGGAGATAAAAGTCCCAAGTACAGGATATGTAGTCAGATGAAGCATTATTTGGAATCAAGTCAAGATCTTGTCCTTGTTCATGGAAGCTTTGCTTGGAAAATTCATGTTTTAAGTGCCTTCGTTTCATAGTTTTGCTTCTTGGATTGTATGCTTCTATATTCATTCATTCATGCCTTTTTAAAAACGTTACTGCTTTTTAATTATCTTCAATAAAAGGATTGTTTTCCATCCAACAGTGTGGTGTTTAAAGTCAGAGGGCTTTTCCTGTCCTGGAGTACAACACTCAGATAAACAAAAATGTCAGATAATATGAAGTCTCCTACTGTTACCTATCCGACGCAGTGCTAGACACCTAGAATACTAAGAACGGGGACCCAAAGGGTTAAGGAAAGGCCCCTATCTGGCCATATAGAATTGTAGAATGGGGATGATGTTCCTGATGGTGGGTCTGGGTTTGTTGGCAATGGGGATGAGGGATGGCCTGGGCCTGAGTTAAGCTCAGATGAGAGGCCTGAACTGTTTCAGGAAGATCCACAAGGTCACATTCCTGGGAGAGGCCCTTCACAGTCTTTCTTAGAGCAACTGTCCAAAAATGATTTGTCAGGTGCAGAAGTTAATGAGAGTCAAGTTAATGAGAATACAGATGGAAAGCATGGCTTTTGTAAACAGACACAGAGTGCTCGGGCACAAAGAAGATCAGTTCGCTTACAGGAAAAGAGAGGTAAGAAACCTTTATCTGGTGGTAAGGTCAAGAGAAATACTTTCCTTTTGGTTTTAGGATCTGGAAAAGCCTTATATTGATTAATGGGAAAGAGTTGCCTCAGTTGGGTCAATGTTGAAATCTCACGATGGTCTTGCTTTCAAGTGTTCTTAGTTTCCTGTACCAAGTTTTTGCCAAGCTCCTGATTTGTGTATTGGATTTTTCATGCTGTTTTGTTTCATGGATTCTTGTGTCTGTTTCATGGATTTTTATATCTATGGATCTTGTTTTGCCTTGAAGCTCATGCACTAACTTTTGTTTGGAAACTTTACTGTTTTTGCTAATTTTACTGCTTTGCCTACTTATATTCTTCAACAAACTGCTTGCTGATTTTACAAAGCTGGTGTGAGGTTTAAGGTCAGACGCGGATGACAGGTATTTGCTTTAATAAAAATGAAAGTTACTTTGAGAGCATAATCAAAAGAGTTACTTTTACAAGATGCCTCCCAACATACTCCTCAAAATTATATGGATAAAGCTGGAATGGGCAAACTTTGGCCCCCGGAGATTTTGACTCCAACTCCCACAATTCCAAACACCTGGAGGGTCGAAGTTTGCTCATACCTGGGCTAAAGCATTTATTTGTAAGTAATATATTCAATTAAAACATCAGGCCAATATTTTAACAGGTTTAACCATCAAAATGAGAATTTCAGTTGAACATTGCTACTTAACAGCACAATATGAGCAGGTTTCCTGCTGTTTAAGTGACTTTGGAATGGACATGATAATGAGATAGTAAATTAAATCCTAACTCGATTAGAGGAAACTCTAGCACACTACACAGAGACTATTTCCAACACTATTTCACCCACCTAAGTGCGTAAGTTGAAAGATTTCTTACACACATTGTTATGAAGCAAGAGTATAATGAATATGCAAGTGTCTGAAGCATATACTCTACCAGGTCGGTATGGTTTTCTCTTCCTCTTTTTGATCCCCTCCGTTCCTTCCGTTCCCTTGGGATCCTCATCGACAGCTTCCCGCTCTGGGCTTGTGTCTGATTTTCCTTCACAGTCCATGAGCTCTCCTTCTGAACGATAATAAAAAAGAGAGTTACAAACTAAAATATACTGGATTTGTCATTGTACCTTTACATATTTGAATGGGAAACAAAAAAAATAAGCATAACACCATTATTTTAAAAACTCAACAGACAAAACAGACAGTAAAAATAAAATAATATTTATAACCAAGATAAAATTGAAGAACATCGCCTTTTCCTATAGCTTTAACATGAAGAGCCTGCTATTAAACACTAAGAAACAATATTCAGCCAATGGAGACACAGCTAGGGAAGCATGGCATTCAGGCATGGGCAAACTTCGGCCCTCCAGGTGTTTTGGACTCCAACTCCCACAAGTCGGGAGTTGAAGTCCAAAACACCTGGAGGGCCGAAGTTTGCCCATGCCTGCACTAGGTCTTCCAGTGTGATCCTATTATCAACTTCAGTGGAAATTCACCATAGAATCATGCTGGGAGTCCTAGCAAGATATTTTCAGTCACAGCACTGTTTCACTTTTGTGGTGGTCCTATGCCCCTACCCCCAGCAAATGTGGAGGAGTGACTGCACAAATCTAGCCACACAAAAAGGTTGGGCACCATTTATTTTCAGAAGTAACTAGATTATTGGGTCGCTGTGAGTTTTCCGGGCTGTCTGGCCATGTCCCAGAAGCATTCTCTTCTGACATTTCACCTACATCTATAGCAGACATCCTCAGAGGTTGTGAGGTTTGTTGGAAACTAAGGAAGTGAGGTTTAGATATCTGTGGAAGGTCCAGGGTGGGAGAAAGAACTCTTGTCTGCTTAAGGCAAGTGTGAATGTTGCAACTTTCCACCTTGATTAGCACTGAATAGCCTTGCAGTTTCAAAGCCTGGCTGCTTCCTACCTGGGGGAATTCTTTGTTGGGAAGTGTTGGGTCCTGAAGTTTGGCATGAATGTATTGTCGAAGGCTTTCATGGCCGGAATCACTGGGTTGTTGTAGGTTTTTTCAGCCTCTATGGCCATGGTCTAGAGGCATTCTCTCCTGACGTTTTGCCTACATCTATGGCAAGCATCCTCAGAGGTAGTAACTACCTCTGAGGATGCTTGCCATAGATGCAGGCGAAACATCAGGAGAGAATGCCTCTAGACCATGGCCATATAGCCCGAAAAAACCTGCAACAACCCTTTGGCATGAATGTTGCACTGGCCACCTTGATTAGCATTGAATAGCCTTTCAGCTTCAAGGACTGGCTGGTTCTTGCCTGGGGAAATCCTTTGTTGGGAGGTGTTAGCTGGCCCTGATTGTGTCATGTCAGGAATTCCCCTGGATTTCTGAGTGTTCCTCTTTATTTACTGTCCTGATTTTAGAGGGTTTTGTTTAATACTGGTAGCCAGATTGTGTTCATTTTCATGGTTTCCTCCTTTCTGTTGAAATTGTCCGCATGTTTGTGTATTTCAGTGGCTTCTCTGTGTAGTCAGACATGGTGGTTGTGACAGTGGTCCAGCATTTCTGTGTTCTCAAATAATATGTGACCAGGTTGGTGCATTAAGTCCTCTCAGGAAACCAGGAAACCTTCTGCTAGGTTGGAAGAAGCTGGGGCTAACAGCGGGAGCTCATCCCGCTTCCCAGATTTGAACCGCTGACCTTTCAGTCAGCAGCTTCAGCAGCTTAGTAGTTTAACCCTCTGCACCACCAGGGCCCCCCATTATTATTATTATTATTATTATTATTATTATTATTATTATTATTATTACTCCCCATTAAAAATTGAGAACTATGGCTATTAATGTATACTCAGTCCTGTAGTTGCATTACTTCTTCACCCTACCCATAGCTTTTCAATTTTAATTATTATTATTACCAACCATTAAAATTGGAAAGCTATCTTTAGGGTGAAGAAGTAATGCTACTACAGGACTGAGTGCGCATTAATAGTTGCATTTAACAACCCAATACGAGATTGCTTCCAGCAAGTAACAGTGGAACGAATGTGCAATTCTGTCAATAACAGAGTAGAAAAAGCTGGCAGGTCTAGGATTCAATTTCCCCTTGGCAGAATCCATCATGGGCCACATCACCAGCCGAACTGAAAAGAAGCCAGAAAATTATATTTCCTGAAGACTTCAAGAAGCATAATTTATGCTCCTTTTGTGGGAGGAAATGGGCTGGTAGTAATGCTTTGGAGAGGTATAAAATTGGGCAGGGGCTGCATGAAGCCTATCAGCAACATGTTAACTATATTAGGCATATAATGTGCTTTTTTATGGCATTTTGTTCTGATTACTAGCTCGGAATATAATGTGAACAAAAAGAAACCATGACAAAATCTATTCTTCTTATTCAACCCATTATTTATGGTGAGACAAGGCTTCATATATGTATTTGTCATAAGATTCCACAATAAGTTATTAGTATCTGAAGTGTGATAAACTCCAGAAATTTATACATAGACTTTTCAAACTTTGCAAAGTATTCAAATAATGTAAAATGACTTGAATACAGAGGCACAGTGGGTTAAACCCTTGTAAAGGTAAAGGTAAAGGTAGTCCCCTGACATTAAGTGCAGTCATGTCTGACTCTTGGGTGTGGTGCTCATCTCCATTTCTAAGCCGAAGAGCCAGCGTTGTCCGTAGACACCTCCAAGGTCATGTGGCCGGCATGACTGCATGGAGCGCCGTTACCTTCCCGCCGGAGCGGTACCTACTCACATTTGCATGTTTTCGAACTGCTAGGTTGGCAGAAGCTAGGGCTGACAGCGGAAGCTCACGCCGCTCCCCGGAATCGAACCTGCGACCTTTCGATCAACAAGCTCAGCAGCTCAGTGCTTTAACCCACTGCGCCACCGGGGGCTCCTTGTACCCTTGTACCCTTGACCAAAAGGTCGGCAGTTCAAACACGGAGAGCAGGGTAAGCTCCAGTTTGTCAGCTCCAGCTTCTCATGTGGTGGCATGAGAGAAGCCTGCCACAAGATAGTAAAACATCTGGGCCTCCCCTGGGCAACATCTTTGCAGACGGCCAATTATATCACAGCAGAAGCGACTTTTAGTTTCTCAAGTCGCTCCTGACATAAAAAAAGGAAAATGTATTTGCTCATCTGAGTTGTGTTCGTGGTGAACGGACTGAAATCTTTCGATGTAAAATTGATCCACAGTATTTCATGTTATTATGGCACTGCGAGAGAGGAATATTGTTCATTATGTTAGCTATCACAAGTCCCTATCATCAGATAAGTCACAATCATTTCATTTTTGCAGAACTGATAAGACAACAATTTGCTCGTGGTAATGTCATGACTCAGAATCTTCGCCTGAACTGGAAAGCAACAGAATTGGTGGCTTTCCTATTTGATGTTATCAGAAAGCCCAGCTCATTTCTATTTTGTCCGCATGGCACGCCTCGTATCATGACTCTTACTTTCCATCTTATCTGCAATAGATAGCTGGCAAATGCAGAACAGGCTGTTTATAGGAGTTGTTGTCTTCTATTGGCATGGAAAATAGAGCAATCTGGCCTTGCAAATGTGAGCTCTTAGATAGTCAAGGAAAACATTTTGTCATTCATATACTCCAGAGAATCCCAAGTTCTTATGAAATACTAGCCGTCCCCTGCCACGTGTTGCTGTGGCCCACATGGGGGTTCTGTGTGGGAGGTTTGGCCCAATTCTATCGTTGGTGGGATTCAGAATGCTCTGTGATTGTAGGTGAACTATAAATCCCAGCAACTACAACTCCCAAATGTCAAGATTCTATTTTCCCCAAACTCCACCAGTGTTCACATTTGGGCATACTGAGTATTTGCATAGAGTTTGGTCCAGATCCATCATTGTTTGAGTCCACAGTAATCTCTGGATGTAGGTGAACTACAACTCCAAAACCAAAGGACACTGCCCACCAAAACCCTTCCAGTATTTTCTGCTGGTCATGGGAAAACTGTGTGCCAAGTCCATCGTTGGTGGGGTTCACAATGCTCTTTGATTGTAGGTTAACTATAAATCCCAGCAACTACAACTTCCAAATGACAAAATTAATTTTTGTTTAGTGAAGGACATACATTGGGTTGTTAGGTATTTGGTGTCAATTTGTCCAGTGGTTTTTGAGTTCTGTTAATCCCACAAACAAACATTACATTTTTATTTATATAGATTCCAGGAGCCTCTGGTGGCACAATGGGTTAAACCTTTGTGCCAGCGGGACTGCTGACCAAAAGGTCAGCGGTTTGATTCCAGGGAGTGGGGTGAGCTCCTGTCTGTCAGCTCCAGCTTCTCAAATGGGGACATGAGAGGTGCCTCTCACAGGATGGTAAAACATTCGGGCATCCCCTGGGCAACGTCCTTGCAGACGGCCAATTCTCTCATACCAGAAGCGACTCAAGACGCTCCTGATACGAAAAAAATTAGACTATTCAAAAATCACCAAAACATATTGATTAGTCTTGTGAACTCTGTCTAGGTCTTTTATATACCTGCAGATTCTTCTGCTCAATTACCACTCTGCTTTTCGTTTATTACTGAGCTTGACTACTGAACTGTGCTTGAAATGTAAAAGTCCTTCCTCATATTCATGATACCTTCATCTCTCTCTCTCTCTCGTTCTGCTTGAATAGTTTGATATCAATCTCGTAGAGCTGGCTTAGAAACTAGTAGGCATTGCTAAATTGCAAGAGGGAAAGAATGCTTTTGTTTTTGGCTAGGCAGAGGACTGACCTCTTAGGGTACCTGAAGGGAATAAAAGTGATTAGGTTGGCATGCTTCCAGGAAAAGAAGATTGTTTTGACAAAAAGAAAAGAGCAAAATTTTGGGTGAATTACTAAAAGGCTGTCACAAGGCAGCCAAAGCATGTGTGGAAGGAATAGAGAGCGGCAGACAGCTGATCACAAACAAATATTTGTACTCCAAAAAAAGCTTATTCCAGAAATGTGGACAAGTAGTTGTGGTGGGTTGTGGTGCAGCTGCAATAAAATCACTACTGACCGAGAGGTCATGAGTTCGAAGCCAGCCTGGGGCGGAGTGAGCTTTGGGCCATTTGTCTAGCTTGCTGTTGACCTTTGCAGCCTGAAAGACAGTTGCATCTGTCGAGTAGGAAATTTAGTTACCGCTTTATGCAGGGAGGCTAATTTAAATAATTTACGATACCATAAAAACTCTCCAGCAGCATGCAAAAGAATGAGGAAGTACTCCATCGGTATCACAAGTGGATAGTGAAGCGACAGCTCCCCCAGTGGTCGGAATTTTAAAAAGCATACCCTCATGAAGCTGGAAAGTTAAATAGCCTCCGTGTCTCTGTCTATATATGCTATGTGTCTATGACATTGAATGTTTGCCATGTATACGTGCATTGTGATCCACCCTGAGTTCCCTGAGGGGTGAGAAGGGCAGAATATAAATACTGTGAATAAATAAATATGTTAGCAGCCTCCCCAGTAGTATCAGAACTGGGATGATGATGATGATGATGATGATGATGATGATGATGATGATGATGGAGCCCCTGGTGGTGCAATGGGGTTAAACCCTTGTGCCACAGGACGGATGACCAACAGGTCAGAGGTTTGAATCTGGAGAGAGCGCAGATGAGCTCCCTTTGCCAGCTCCAGCTTCCCATGAGGGAAAATGCTGAGTTCGAAGTTGAGATAAAGCTTTCCTGGGAGTCAGGCAAACCCTTGTGCTGACACCTTTCACCTGGAAACCTATGTCATTATGAGAGAATGAGAGAAGCCTCCCACAAGGATGGTAAAATATCAAACATCCTGGCGTCCCCTGAGCAACGTCCTTGCAGACGGCCAATTCTCTCACACCAGAAGCAACTTGCAGTTTCTCAAATCACTAATAATAATAATAATAAGCTTGAGATGGAGAATGACCCAGGAATGGCCAAGACGATGAAAGGTATGAGGATTGGAATAAGAGGATATAGCTCTTTTTAAATTGTTATTGCACTGTCTTTTTTGTCTAAATGCATTTAATTGTTTTTTTGCTGTTGTATTGTATTGACGGCATCGAATTGTGCCGATGTAGACCACCCTGAGTCGCCTGCAGGCTGATATGGGCGGGATATAAGTGATGTAAATAAATAAATAAATAATATACTTTATTTATATTCTGCTTTACCTCCCCATGGGAACTCAGGGCGGATTACAGAACACATATAAGGCAAACATTCAACGCCGTTATACAAGGACAGACAATACATAACCAGGGGTCCCTTTATTTATTTATTTACAGCATTTTTACCCCCAACCCTTGGGTGGGGACTCAGAGCGGAGTATAAATTCTGTAAATAATAAATAAATAAATAAAGAATCGTTGTCTGGCTGATTTGACACTTTAGGCTTTGAAGACAGGAGATACAGTAATAGGTCACTCCCATTTTGAATTCCATTTCCATTTCATACGAGCTGAGCAATGACATTTCCAACAGCAACAAAACCTTCTGGAACCAAGGACCATCTATAGACGAATGGAAAAATAATAGAACACACACACAGAATAAGAATTACCTCTACTGTCATCCATCTCCCCATCCCTTGAGTGTTCTGACTGGGCGTCAGGTGGTGTTTGGAGCACAGCCACACTATTCTGGTTTATAATCTTCAATTTGAGCTTTGGCTTGGTCCGTTTTCTTCTTTGTACCACTGCACTAAGACTCTGTAACTGAGACATCCCTGTTTCTGTCAAACAGACTCCATCCTGAGTGTATGTCTTCGGTGGGTCTATGAAATTTGCATGAACCATAAGACGAATACAGAGCTTTAATAACTTTGCTTATTGAATATGAAGTAGTTTTTTTTTGTTATTGTTGGTTTTGTATCCCTGTCTACTAAAAACCATAGCGAGGGGGCCAAACAAGGCCTACAATTAATCTGTCCCCCACTGCCCACCCCATAATTCTGAACATAGTTTGTGACTCACTTAAATAACTACTTTAACATAGAAGCTGATGAGTTTTTTTATTCATATCTATTACTATAGCCATATTTATTCAGCAAATAAGTTGTTGAAAGAGAAAATTTCAAATAAAGTAAGCGATGGTGAGAAATAACAAAATTGTAAGAGCTTTGAGATGTGTAGCCATAGTTTTGGAAATGGCACCAAAACAGCTAAAACCATGATAAAAGTGAAGGAATCAAGAATTTCAAAAATTACCAAGTTCCTTTGCTTTTGTTAAAATTTGGGCTGCAGCTGATGACTCACAGCATTCTGTGGAAGGCACTAAAAACAAAAGGAAAAGGAGATTTATTGTTGTTTTAAATTAGTTCGATTACAATATTTCATATCATTCTCTAAAACTTTATTTTTCAGTGTTTATTTTTCATTAATATTTTGCTTCTATTCAACTGTTCCATTAGTGCAGTAGAAACAGAACTGTGTTTCTTATTTGTAAACCTTTCAGTTTTAGCACCGACTACAGTTTGAGGTGACATATATTTATCTTTCTGTGCATTCGTCCAAGAAAAACAGTGGAAAGCCCAATATAAAATTCTGCACAATGAAACAGGTTTAGTAAGCAAGTGTATAGATCAGATATACCCAGGCCCGGGGGCTGGATGCAGCCCCTTTGGGCTCTTTTCTCAGGCCTTCCTCTCTCTCACAATCCTATCCTTCTTTGCTTCCTCTCTTTCCTTCCCTCCCTTCCCTCCCTYYTTCTCTCTCCCTCCCTCCTTTTCCTTCCCTTCCACCCTTTCATCCCTCCTTCCCTCTTTCCTTCCTCCTTCCCTCCCTCACCTCCCTCTTTCTCTCTCCCTCCCTCCTTCCTTCCCTTCCACCCTTTCATCCTTCCTTCCTTCCCTCTTTCCTTCCTCCTTCCCTCCCTTACCTCCCTCTTTCTCTCTCTTCTCTCTCCCTCCCTCCTTCTTTCCCTTCCACCCTTTCATCCTTCCTTCCCTCTTTCCTCTTCTTCCCCTCTCTAATTATCCTCACTCCCTCCCTCCCTCCCTCCCATCCATCCATCCAYCCTTTCGTCTTTCCTTCCTTCTCTCTTTCCTCCCTCCCTCCCTCCTTTCATTCCCTCCCTCAATTCCCTTCCACCCTTCCTTCCATTCTTCTCTTCCACCCTCYCTCTCTCCCTCYCTCCCTCYCTCCCTCTCTCCCTYCCTCCCTCCCTTCTCTTCCTTCTTTCTCTTTTTCCTTCCTTCTTTCCTCCTGAAGTATGCTTAGCTGGGAGAAGAGAAGGTAGAGAGGGAACATGAGAACCATGTTTCAAGATTTCAAAAAGTGTCCCATTGAGGTTGAGGAGGGGGGAAAACTGACTTTTTGCTGGTCTAGAGACCAGGGCACAAGGGAGCAATGGGATCAAATGGCAGGGAAAGAGATTTGACTGAAAAGATTGGGAAGAACTTCCTGTGAGCAAGAGCTGTTGGAGAGTGGCATTGGCTGCCTGGGAGTGTGGTGGGATCTCCTTGTCTGGAGGCTTTTCCACAGAGGCTTTCTATCAGGAGTGCTTTGATTGTGCCTCCTTGCATGGCAGGGGGTTGGACTGGATGGTCCTTGGGGGTCTCTTCCAGCGCTAGGATTCTAGATCAAGAGTAGGCAGTATGGGGTCTAATACATATATTTTTTCCTCTCCCATCCACCAACTCATCCTGACTCACCTTTTTCTGCCTCCAAAAGAGAAGAAGAAGGGGATGAAAGGGCAGGGAAGGGACTTGGAAAGAAACCCCTTCCTCCTGGTTCGACCCACCTTGCTCTGGCCTACCATGCGGCCCCCAAGTTAGAAAGTTTTTCCATGCCTGGTATAGATTTTTACAGCAATAGTGAGTGTCACCATCACTTCTCTAGTTATTCAAGTGATGAAAATGCTAAAAGACTTGACTTTTAGCTAAATCCTTAAGTAGGGATTTGAATATGAATCTTTCCAGAGCTGGACCTGTGTCAGTATATCTTCAAAATAAAGTGGAAAATGCTTCTTAGTTATATAAATTGTGACAGGGAGGGAAAGGTCTTAGAGGTTGCTTTTGGTACCAACACCACCATAAACATATTTACTTTTCTGGCACTAAGGGCTTTAGTATGATGCCATACATTATAGAAAGAAATTTAGACATGCTTCTTTAATGAACTGTTTTATTTACCATTAGCCATCCCCTGCCATGCATTGCTGTGGCCCAGTCTGTGTATATGTGTTGTGTGTGTATATATATATGTGTATATATATGTGATTTGCGCATGCATTGTAATGTTATATATATACCTTTTTAAGTCTCTTCCACTGTCTTTTTCAGTGTTTTATGAGTGATGGTCACTTGCTGGCCTGATAGGTGTATTGTGTCCAAATTTGGTGTCCATTGGTGCAGTGGTTTTTGAATTATGTTAATCCCACAAACTAACATTACATTTTAATATATATTAATTATTCTACCATGCTAAAACCCAAAAGAAAATTAGAACTTTCTTCCAAGTACTGTCTTCGCAATTGATTGAGCATCTGACACCATGAGAACCAGCATGCTGTAGCAGTTTGAACATTGGATTTATGATTCTAGAAACCAGGGTTCAAATCCCTGTTCAGCCATGTAAACTGCTGGGTGACCTTGAAAAAGTCACACTCTTTCAGCCTCAGAGAATGGAAAAGGCTAATCACATGATAAGAAAAACACTTATGGCCAGAGAGAAAGAAAGACAGGCAAACAGACATTGCAAAACTAACTGCAATACTCCTAGATATACCATTAAGAAATTACCATTTGCTGGTAGTACATATGGCCTACACATGGTACAGTCAAAACCATTGTCAGCTGTGCTTTCAACTTCCTCCTCTGTGTTTAAGTTTTGGCAGACTGTGTGCATCCATCTGGAAGTTAAATGGAAGAGGGAAGAAAGAGTTAGCTCGAAGACATACAATTTAATACCACAATAGCATTCAGACTCTGAGACTGCAAACAAACAGCTACACAGAATGGGTCTAGTGCCTTAAGAGCTGCTCTAAAGTGGCCATGGTACAATGCTCCAAAATTAGCTGATCGCTAATATTCTCTCCTCAGCAAGATACTTCAGCAAGTGGTTGCTATATTGCTCCAGGCACTCTTGAATGAGATGGAATTTCAAGATTCATTTCAGTTGAGTGTCATCGCTGATTTCTGTCACCAAGATTGCTTTGACTGTATTAACAGATAACAAGCGTCAATAGTGGAAATGCTAGATCGGTGATGGGTTGTGGGAACAGAAAGGACGACAGCCAGTAAACTGAAGTTCAGTTCCTATGAGATGGGATTGGATTAGGCTGATAATTCTTCTGTGTAGAGGAGCAACGTTCACTCCATGCTATAAAAAGCTATGCCACAGGTTTATAGCTTGAGGGTATTCCCAGGTCCATTATCACTATTCGAGTACGAAGTGTCTTTTTCCAGCCCAGACTAGTATGGTACCTGAAACACTACTTTAATAGAAAGTGCTGCCAATAATTACCATGACACAAAAAAATCTTGTAACACCTTTGAGACTCAGAGAAGGAAGTTGGTATCATAAGGTTTCATAAATTTAAGGCTACTTTATCAGATGCATGGAGTGCCTAGGAAATGCAAGACTTGTGGGTAGGGTGATGAGGTTCAGCACCATACAGCTACACAGTGGACATATAATCATCACTCTATCATAATCCCAACCCAAGTAGTATACCACCAAATCCTTGCTTCTTGGTAGCAAGGATTTGGTAGGGGGTTGGACTAGATGGCCCACAAGGTCTCTTCCAACTCTATTTTATGATTCTATAAATTCATAGGAAATGCAAGACTTGTGGGTAGGGTCGATGAGGTTCACCACCACACAGCTACACAGTGGACATGTAAACATCACTCTCAAGCTATGATTCTACAAATTCATAGGAAATGCAAGACTTGTGGGTACGGTGATAAGGTTTACTACCATACAGCTACACAGTGGACATGTAAACACCAAATCGATGAAGGGACATGTCTATTATGGCTATCATAATCCCACCCCGAGTAGTATACCACCAAATCGATGAAGGGACATGTCTATCATGGCTATCATGTCTCCTCTTCTGCAGGCTAAACATGCCCAGCTCTTTAAACCACTCCTCATAGGGCTTGTTCTCCATTTTAGTCGCCCTCCTCTGAACACATCCCAGCTTGTCAACATCTCCCTTAAATTGTGGTGCCCAGAATTGGACACAGTGTGATTCCAGGTGTGGTCCGAAGTAGTCTTTGTGGTCTGAAGTAGACATCTTTCTCTGTTAGTCTCTAAGGTTCTACATGATCCCTCTGTATACTGCTCCAATTAACATATTTTGATATAAAATTTTTGCTCTTCTACGAAAAATTATTTGCATCAAAGCCCTCTCAACCACACTATTTTATAAGAATGGGAAACCCCTGATCAGGAACAGGTAAAATTCATTTAGTTGTAGACTAGTAAACCAGCAGCAGTCCCACACTACAATATGAACACACAGCCGAGATATGGAAAAAAATCACAATGTAGCAGAACCAGACCTGTCACACTGTCTACACTGTATAATAAGGTCTTCTTCTCTATAGTTGCAACAGCAGATCGGGCAGGTAGATAAGCTTGCACAAGGAGCGCACTGTGTGTAATTATTTTGCCATTCACATCTCAGACCAGGAGAAGTAGCGCCACAGTGTCTGCACCAAACGCACCTACAAAATACAAAATGAGAGTGAGATTTTAGTCTTTATTTACTAACAGAACTTCTTTACTGCATGAAAAAAACAAAACCTCTTTAACAGTACAATTAAGAGTTATCACAAAAACAATAATTAAAATAATGTGAACTGATATTGAACTTACAGGAAAGGGCAACCATAACGGAAGGATTTGAAAAGAACTTCAAACTACAAACACAAAATGCTTGAAAACACAGGGGTGTTTATCTGCTGCCCAAAATATTGTAAAGTATTCCCTTGCTGTTTCACGGTTCGCTTTACGTGAACTCACTGTTTTGCAGGTTTTTAAAAAAATATGTCTGCCTACATCATGGTCCATGGTGCCCAGCTGGTCTCCAACGAACCAGCTGGTCTCCAAAGAGGTGAGTGTGCCAGAGGACAGAAGTCCAAAGACACTGGAGGTGGAGAGGACAGGGTTGGAAGGGTGAGGGCCCGCTCACCTCTTTGGGGACCAGATGGTTCTCCTCGCAGGGCACCATGGCCCCTGGCACAGGCAGGCCAGGAGGTTGAGGCGGAGGGAGGGAGAGCTCCTGGAGTTTTCATCAGCAGGAAGCTTTGGCCGGGCAGGCATGCTCTTTCTCTTCCTCCCTCCTGGCCTCGAAGCCCACCAAAGGCAATGGAGCTTAGGAAGGAGGAAGAGGAGGGGAAAGAGGAGAAGTGGAGGGGGAGCCAGGCATCCCTACATCATGGGGCTGTCCTTTCCTCAGTAGCCACACCTCGAAGCCCACCAAAGGCGATGGAGATTAGGAAGGAGGAAGAAGAAGGGGAGAGGAGGAGTGGAGGGGGAGCCAGGCATCCCTACATCACAGGCCTGGTCTTTCCTCAGCGGCCTCACCTTGAAGCCCACCAAAGGTGATGGAGATTTAGGAAGGAGGAAGCGGAACCGAAAGAGGAAGAGGAGTGTAGAGGGAGCCAGGCCTTTCTACATCGAGGATTTTCACTTATCGCGGGTGTTCCTGGAACGTAACACCCGCAATAAGTGAGGGAACACTGTAGTATACCAAGGAGCACCTCTGAAGAGGCCATTTCACGCAATGATGCCACAACTGCAAAATGTTCTCCTCCACACTGCTATCACCATGCTGCTAAATGCAGAAGTAAAAGATGCCCATGCCAGCCACAGTACAAATCCAGCCCGCCACATCATTTTATGCGACAAGCATGTTTCCAATGCCAGGGCCACATACCATGTTTCCCTGAAAATAAGACACTGTCTTATTTTTTTTCCAAGAAGACACACTATGGCTTATTTTCAGGGGATGGCTTACTTTTATTAAGTATGGTACAATAGTCTGCATTTATTTAAATATACTGCTGAGTAAAATGGCAGCCACAGTTTTACTTCTCCCCCCTGAGGACACACAACACCTAAAGCAGAGCGTCCTGCTCCTCACTTCACTGAGGAGACTTCCCAAGGGACGGACTGAAGGGAAGCAGCCTTGTTGGAGCCAGTGACTCACTCCATCTCTCGCTCACTCAAAGAGGAAGCCTTGCCTGGTCCGAAGGGAAGAAAGAACAAAAGGAGAAGGAGAAGGAGAAAAAGGAGGTGGAAATGGAGGAGGAGGATGAGAAGGAGGCAGGAAATGAGAGGAAGGGAGGGCTGGACTCACCTCTGCCACTGCTGTGGGAAGTTCTTGCTTTTCACTTTCTCTCCCTCTATGCCTCAGCTTGTATCACTATGTCTTATTTTCAGGGTATGGCTTATATTGTGCAAATGCTTAGAAATCCTGCTACGGCTTATTTTATGGGTATGTCTTATTTTTGGGGAAACACGGTAGTGACATTTATACAATTTTACAATTACAACCAGTCCTTTGAAAGCAACCATAGGTCTGGCATGGCCCTTGGTTTGACATCCAGGTCTTATCGTAGGTTTTTGGGACTGTATAGTGGATTGATTGGATTGTGACTGTATATCCATGTTCCAGAAGCATTCTCTCCTGACATTTCCCTGCAGTCAGGGAAGCTGATGAGGAAACGCAGACTATAAACTATTTACAGACCTACTAAGAAAATCCAACAAATGCTACATTCAGCAAAGGACAAGATGGATCCTCTCACCTCTGCAGGAGTCTACCATATACCATGTAGCTGTGGACAAGTCTACATAGGGACCACCAAATGCAGCATTGCCCAAACACAAATCAAGGAACATGAAAAGGCACTGCAGACGACTTCAACCAGAGAAGTCAGTCATAGCAGAGCACCTGATGAACCAACCTGGACACAGCATATTCTTTGAGAACACAGAAATGCTGGACCACTCTAACAACTACCATGTCAGACTACACAGACAAGCCATTGAAATCCCCAAGCATGTGGACAATTTCAATACAAATGAGGAAACCATGAAAATGAACAAAATCTCGCTACCAGTATTTTTTAAAAAACAACTCTAAAATTATAACAGTAAACAGAGAACAACACTCAAACACAGGGGAACTCCAGACAAGAAACAATCAAGGGCAGCTAATCACCTCTCAACAAAGGATTCCCTTAGGCAGTAACAAGTTACACCTAAAACTATCAGGCCATCCAATGCTAATGAAGGTAACCAATTGAAACATTCACATCTAGCTCCAACAGACAAGAGTTCTTTCTCCCACCCTGGACTTTCCAAAGATATATAAACCCCATTTCCCTAGTTTCCAACAAACCTCACAACCTCTGAGGATGTCTGCCATAGATGCAGGTGAAACGTCAGGAGAGAATACTTCTAGAACATGGCCATACAGCCCACAAAACCTACAACAACCCAGTGATTCCGGTAATGAAAACCTTCAACAATACATCTCTGGATTAGACCATACCAGGAGAACCTAAAAGGAACATCAAACTTTTCTGCTCTTTCTGTCACAAAAGGCAGAACCAATTAGCTGTGTCCATTCCCATTTTCCCAGCAGGGTTACATTAATTTGTGGATAAGTCAATCCAGGTTCTTTGGGTTGATTTCTTGCCAAAGGTTTCTGAAATATTATACACGAATATATACAGTACACACATAAATGTTTAAAACACTGACAGGCATAGAAATAACATTGAATATCACATAGATTAAGCTCAAACACACCATTTGCACTTCCAACCTCCCTTGGGAACTGTTTGCAGCGGTGGATCCAGGCAGTATGTGTGATAGCTGATATCACAGTCATCACAAAGGAGTAGCCTTCCTGGATCTGTAGCCTTCCCGCAGGCTTCGCACACAGTGCACTCCAGGCATCTCCAACCCTTGTGGAGCACCACTTTTGTAATCTGCATGGTGAAAGACAGCAGGAAAATATTCATAGAAACACTGGATAAATCCCTATTGTTTCATAGGCTTCTATTATTAATAAGATTTGCTTGTATCCTGGAGAAATACATTTCTTAAAAAAATTCTAGGAGATTTAGAATTACTATTTAAAGAGGCAAATGCTCTCGATTTGTGGAAAGCCAAAAAATATGCTTTTGCAGATGGATATTTAATATTAACAGAAACTTGCTGCCTAACAGTTGGAATCTGGAAGCTCCCCTCCTATGCAGCTCATCTGTCTTACTACCTGCAGAGGTCTGGACCTGGCAAGAAAGGAAGCCACTCCTGCCAAAGCTCAGTACAACAGGCGGGTACCAAGCTTCTCCAACCTTCCCCCTTGCAAGGAAAGGCGGTAGGAAATGATTCAGAATACTGAGCAAGCACAGCAGTGTTGGCTTCCATATGATCACTCATTAAGACTATAATGCATGAACCAGGTCTTGCACACATTTGAGCTTTCTGATAGCCAATCCAATAACAGGGAACAGATGCAAGGTAGATGGAAACAAATTGAAATTTGCTTGGAAATAATTCTCTAGCTCCCTTTCGTAATAAGGACACAAAATGCATTTAAAATGTTGGATTTTTTTCACACTTTCATAAGCACTGGATGCTACTCTAAGTTAATACAGACTTAATGCAACATTCAGTGCAAATGAAAATGGGAAAAACCCTTCCAACATTTGAAATCAGATCAGCACCCCTTCCAATCAAGTACAAACAATACTGACTGTCATTTACTTTCCAATGTTTCAGGCAAAATCCTTGGTTTTGTTTTTTGTTTTCTTTCTCAGAAGGTGATGCAGAATGAACAGGCAGGATTATTTATTTATTTATTTATTTATTTGCTGTATTTGTATACCGCCTTTCTCAGTCTATCGGCGACTCAAGGCGGTTTCCAACAAAACAGTATACATAGTATCATAATAAAATGTAAAACATTAAAATTACATAAATCACAACAACAATAAAAACAACATCATAGGCGTCTCCTTATTGTCAAGCATTGTCCAGTTCCATCATCAGTCATCAGTTCCTATATCAGTTATCTATATCCGTTACTCTTTGTTTGTGAATGCTTGCTCAAACAGCCATGTTTTGAGTTGCTTCCGAAATGTTAAGAGGGAGGGAACAGATCTAATCTCTCTGGGGAGGGCGTTCCATAGCCGGGGGGCCACCGCTGAGAAGGCCCTGTCTCTCGTCCCCGCCAAATGTACCTGGGACAAAGGCGGGGCCGAGAGCAGAGCCTCTCCGGACGATCTCACGGTCCTAGGTGGTTCATAAGGTGGAACTCTCTGCCCCGGAGTGTGGTGGAGGCTCCTTCTTTGGAAGCTTTTAAACAGAGACTGGATGGCCATCTGTCAGGGGTGATTTGGAATGACACAAAATTCTAAGCTTCTTGAGACCAGGGGGCCTTGCGAAACTAGACGATGTGCCCCATAGAGAGTCTCATCCAACTCACTTTACGATTTCTAAGATTCTATCGATATGTCGGGACATCGGTAAGTTGGCGCCAAGAAAAAAACCGTTCGAACGCGCTTAAAGGACTAAGAACCAGGCACTTTGAATAGACTGGCCGTGGGGACCCGCGAGCATGGTAGCAAACTGCCCGCAAGCTAGTGCGAAGCCTGGCGCCAGCAAGGCGACGGATTATCTTAGCTATGCCCTTCCTGGAGAGCAGGCCGTACCAATTAAGCAAATCGGATGATTCGGCCCCCGAAAACCGTGGTAATTCTTTCTTCAGCGGAAGGGAGCTCGATAATCCCAATCCAAACACAGAACGCTGTCCAAGCTATACGCAGTGTTCGCGCCCCTATATGACACTGCAACCAGTAAGGACCTCTGTCTATGTACTTAGAGGTCAATTTCAATATAATATTAAGCCCTCATCCAGTCACAACAGCCAAACACCGGTTCAGGACCTGAACAGCCTCCTTAGTAGCAGGTGGAAAGGAGTGACAGAGTTGGACGTCATCCGCGTACAGATGGCACCGCACCCTGAAACTCCAGATGATCTCCCCCAGCGGTTTCATGTATATATTAGATTACTTCTAATATATATGTGTTATGGCGACAATTTTTATGCTTATATTGTTTTGTTAATCTTATGGTTATGTTGTTTACTCTGTATGTATTGATGATGTTACTTGGAAACCGCTCTGAGTCCCCTCGGGGAGATAGAGCGGTATATAAATAAAATTTTACTTTTTAAGTTAGAACATTCTGCAAAGTCTTGCTTTTGCAACAAGCTCAGTTGGAGTAATAAACATAGAATTCTTTGAAAACAAAACAATATGGATTAAAATGCCCCTTTTTAACAAGAGGGTTTCAAGCACAGAAGGCATTTAATTTGCTAAAGTGGTAAAAACACTTGAGCCATTCTCCATAAACAAAAAACTGAAGTAGGCACTCAAGAACTACTCTGTGTGTCATCTGATCAAGTTCTAGTTTCAAAGATTAATGTTCTCAAGCAAACTCTCTTTTACTGCTATCCTTTGCGCAATACGATATCAATTATAATATTCTACAAGTGCAAGTTTTTGACGCTACAGAAGCGAAGACATGCATTTGACCCTATAAAGCAGCGTTTCTCAACCTGAGGGTCAGGACTCCTAGGGGGTCGCCAGGGGGGTTCAGAGGGGTCGCCAAAGACCATCAGAAAACATATATTTCTGATGGTGTTAGGAACCCCTTTGGCAGAGAAGGCTGAAAATCCCTTCACCTGTCCTTCTCTTCCTTTTTGGAAACAGGAAGCAAATCCTCCCACCAAAAGCCCCTCTCTGCTGTGATTGGCTGGCCTCTCAGCCAAGGGCAGGGCTGTTTCTGAGACTCCAAGTGGGGAGGGGAGAGCAGGCGTGCTCAGCGCATCGTAGCGTGGTGCGCATGTGTGGGCGAGGGAGAGCATGCAAGGCTGGAGGGAGGCTCATGCCAGTGAGTCCCTTCAAGCCATGGCTGTTCTGTGTGGGAAGTTTCACCCAATTATACCATTGGTGGGGTTCAGAATGCTCTTTGATTGCAGGTGAAATCACACAAACTACAACTACCAAATGTTAAATCTATTTTCCCCAAACTGCACCAGTGGTCACATCTGGGTATATTGAGTATTTGTGCCAAGTTTGGTCCAGATCCATCATTGTTTGAGTTTACAGTGCTCTCTGGATGTAGGTGAACAACAGCTCCAAAACTCAAGGTCAGTGAGGGTCTCTCCACCTGTCCTTCTTTTCCTTTTTGGAAACAGACAGCAAATTCTCCCACCAAAAGCCCTTCTCCGCTGTGATTGGCTGGCCTTTCAGCCAAGGGGAGGGCTGAGACTCCAAGCAGGGAGGGGAGAGCAGGTGTGCTTGGCACATGGCAGTGTGGTGCGCATGTACGGGTGAGAGAGAACATGAGAGACTGGAGAGAGGCTCGTACCAGTGAATCCCTTCAAGCCATGGGGGTTCTGTGGGGGAAGTTTGGCCCAATTCATTGGCGGGGTTCAGAATGCTCTTTGATTGTAGGTGAAATCACACCAACTACAACTACCAAATGTCAAGTCGATTTTCCCCCAAACTGCACCAGCAGTCACATTTGGGTATATTGAGTATTTGTGCCAAGTTTGGTCCAGATCCATCATTGTTTGAATCCACAGTGCTCTCTGGATGTAGGTGAACTACAACTCCAAAACTCAAGGTCAATGCCCACCAAACCCTTCCAGTATTTTCTGCTGGTTATGGGAGTTCTGTGTGCCAAGTTTGGTTCAATTCCATCATTGGTGGAATTCAGAATGCACTTTGATTGTAGATGAACTATAAATCCCAGCAACTACAATTCCCAAATGACAAAATCAACCTCCGCCCCAACTCCACCAGTATTCAAATTTGGACATATTCAGTATTTGTACCAAATTTGGTCCAGTGATTGAAAATACATCCTGCATATCAGGTATTTACATTACGATTCATAGCAGTAGTAAAATTACAGTTATGAAGTGGTAACAAAAATAATTTTATAGCTGGGGGGTCACCACAACATCCAGAACTGCATTAAGGGGTCGTGGAATTAGGAAGGTTGAGAAACACTGCTATAATGCCCGTAGAACTGCAGCTCCCAGCATACTTTACCACTGAATATACTATCAGGAGCTGCAGTCCAGTTTATAGAAGGATTCACAATTCCCACCCCGTTCTGAGACTATGTATCCCTTTCACAAATAATATGTAGGTCTTAAGTTAAACATTTTAGGCCTGGGCGGTTTCGATTCGTTAATTCGTAATTCGTTAATAATTCGTTAATTTTTCCAATTACAAAACGATAACGAACCATTCTGGAGCAATCATTAAAAAAAAACGAATTTTTAAACACGTTTTGTAAATGCTTCGTATTTCGTTATTGTATTCGTTTCGTTATTGTTCTGAGGTCGTTTTGTTATTATTTCCGCATGTCTGGGCCAGTTTTATGGTTTAATTAGTGAAAAAAAATTATAATATCACACCAACAGTCAAGAACAGAGGGAGAGGGAAGCTTCAGAAGGTTTTGGAGGTTTTTTAGCGTATTTCGCGGTCGCGTCCGCCATTAACGAATCGATTCGTTATTGTTTCGGAAATCGATTCGTTAATTTTTTACCATTTACGAAATTTCGTAAATATCGAACTTTTTAAAAGGAAAATTTTGTAATTATTTTAAATATCGAAACAAAAAAACCTCCCAAATACAAATCGATTTTAGAAACAAATTTTTGCGTTGTTACCCAGGCCTAAAACATTACTAAACCACATCATGGATAAACCATTTTTCATATAATCACACTTCTATGAAAATGACAGTTTATAGTTTATACATTGCCACAAATAGCTTCTTATCTCTGTATAAATCAACTCATAACTATCCAAATTTAATTTTCACACATTCTCCCCTGGCCTAATGAATGTAAAACATTAATTAACTACTCCTGTCCCTGTCAGTTCTGACAGTCAACTGACAAACCAAATTAACTGAACCTTATTGCCTTTGTAAATGAAGACAGAGTATCGTTTTTCCAAGAAAAGAAAAAACCCCTCTGCTATGTATCTTAACACTTGGCTCATCTCTAGCTTAATACAGATCTTATGATGTTTCAATACTTTTTCCAAGGTACTGTAGGATAATTGGTGCTATTTATAGCTGCAAAATTACAGAAAGGTTAACTTCTTTTGCATCTAGAAAATGTCATTTAATTAAAGTGTTTTGCCAGTGGTGTACAAAAAATAATCACATTTACAGAGGAAACTTTAACATGTTCGCAGCCTCTGCAGTAGTATCAGAAATGGAATGAATAATAATAATAATAATAATAATAATAGAGCCCCAAGTGGCGCAATGGGTTACACCCTTGTGTCGGCAGGACTGATGACCGACAGGTCGGAGGTTCGAATCGGGGAGAGCACGGATGAGCTCCCTCTGTCAGCTCCAGCTCCCCATGCGGAGACATGAGAAAAGCCTCCAAAAAGAATAGTAAAACATCAAACATCCGGGCGTCCCCTGGGCAACGTCCTTGCAGACGGCCAACTCTCTCACGCCAGAAGCGACTTGCAGTTTCTCAAGTCACTCCTGACATGAATAATAATAATAATAATAATTATTATTATTATTATTATTATTTATTTATTTATTTATATTCTGCTCTATCTCCCCATGGGAACTCAGGGCAGATTACAGAACACATAAGGCAAACATTCAACGCCGTTATACAATTAACAAGGACAGACACTAAATAACCAGAGGTAAAGGCTTTCCCATCTTTTTCCATTTCTGACATCTGGAGGCTGTGCTCAACACCTGCCACAGGGAGGTGCTGTTGCTCCATCTTCCATGGAGCTTTTTTATCTGTAGATACTCTCTCGATCGAGTCACCAGCATGTCCTTATGGGCGCCTTTTTTATTACCTCCCCGCTTAACGCAGTATCTATTTATCAACTCACATTGCTGTTTTTGATCTGCTAGGTGAGCAGAAGCTGGGCTGAGGGTGGGAGCTCACCCCGAACTGGGCTTGAACTGCCGTCCTTTTGATCGGCAAGATTTTATGCACCTAGCAGTTTGACCCACTGTGCTAAACCTGGCCTTGGTTGTAAGTTTTAAGTACAATATGGTTTTGGTTTTAAGTACAATATGTCTACTTATATATAATGCATATAATAATTTAAAAGAACTCACCTTAATACTGACACAGTAGGGATGGTAACACTGACCACACTGAGAACAAGAAAGCAATCGGCCTTCTGCGCCTTTACCAAAACTTCCGCAAACTACACACATATCCTAGAATAGCAAACAGTGTTTATTAAAAAAGTTAACTTAAAGTAATGAATGTGTAGGAAACAGTTGTAAGGTAAATAAAAACAGCATACAGATTTCTAAACACTTCTAATGGTTCTCCAGAAATATAGATGTGTATGGTTCAGTTATGAACATCCATTAAGAATAAGTCCGTCGTGTTTCCATTATCAGTATTGTCAATTTGTGAAGTTGATGCAATGGCTGTCCAGACTCCTTGGTACATATATGTACCCAGTTTATAGCAGACTTTTTGATGCAAGTTAGCCTAGATCCCTCCTTAGCTGAACTGGGGAATTCAGCTTGTCAACCTTGGATGAGTAATTGCCTCCCAACATGGAGCAACAAGATTTTTTAAAAGCGCACCCAAACTCACAAAAGTCTAAGTCTTTCAGAATTTTTCTCAATGCTTTTCAAATTCTTCCTAGTGTTCCACTTCCTATCTACTGCTGAGCTTTGGCTCTATGGCCCTTTAAGGAAACTAGAATTTGAACCAAGCCCAGATATTAGCAGCAAGTGTAATACCTGATCAAGAACTGGTCTTGCATGTACTTGGTGACTCAGTTTCAAAGGAGGAAACCAGCTACAAAATGCACTACAAGAAGCCTCTACTAGGATGGCGTCTATAAAGTGTATTGGAAGGTTTAATTTCTACGTTTACTAAAACGCTTACAGACGTCATTACTTTATTTATGAGTCCAAATTATCTAGACAAAGCAACTCACTTCCTACATTTGAATGTCACTAGATTACACAAAAATGCAGTCAACATTCCTGAATTTTTCATCTGATGGATAAACACTGGAAAATAGAAAATGATTTACACTAGAAACATATAAATATGAAATAAATTTGCAACCTGATGCAAAGTAAACTTGTCACTGCTGGAAAATAAGACCACGGTATTGTGCATCGAGTTTTCCTCCTCATCTTTGATATAAGAAATGTCCATATCCATGACCTGCAAGAACAAAATGAATGCATCACTTTTTGCATAGATTATCAACATTTAACTCTACCATCCACAGGTAAAGGTAAGGTAAAGGTTTTCCCCTGACATTAAGTCCAGTCGTGTCTGACTCTGGGGGTTGGTGCTCATTTCCATTTCTAAGCCGAAGAGCCGCCGTTGTCTGTAGACACCTCCAAGGTCATGTGGCCGGCATGACTGCATGGAGCTACCATCCCATCTATTCCAGAATTACTGATGATGATCTGTAGAGGTTGCTTACCTGTAACCATATTCCTTTGAGTGGTAGTCTGTGAAATTTGCACATGTGTTTTCACTGCGCATGTGCAGCTATTTGGAACATTCTAGAGCAGTGGTTCTCAACCTGGGGTCCCCAGATGTTTTGGCCTTCAACTCCCAGAAATCCTAACAGCTGGTAAACTGGCTGGGATTTCTGGGAGTTGTAGGCCAAAAACATCTGGGGACCCCAGACTGAGAACCAGTTTTAGAGCTTTAACATTGAAACATTTTGGCAAAGGCCCCGCCCACACTCCCTAGTACTATGTAGGTTTTTGGGTGGAACCAAGCCCCAGTTCCTTTTGCTGCCACAATCAGCAGCTGCTAGGAACTTCTTCTAGTAGCATTGTATCTCTCCCCAACAGATTTAATGGCTTCTGACCTGGACTCCATTGACTACCCAATAACTCTAATACCTATCAACCAGAATGACTCTTGACTACATAGCCCTCTCCACTCCTGATCAACCAAACTGGCTTGAACCACATGAACGTCCCTTTACCTGATCCACCAAACTGGCTCCAACAATGTGACTTTCCCCAGCACAAACTATGGACAATTTGACAATGCTATCAGGCCATCCCATGGCCTAGGTATGGCTACCATCCTGTCTCCGATGGGCACAATATATGCCTCCTCTGCTTGCAAAAGGTCCTGGGCGATGTTATTACATTTATAGCCTTTTAAATGGAGTAGGTTAATTTAAGGCATAGTGCTACCAAAATTATGTTCATTACTATTTATTTATTTATCTATTTACATCATTTTTATCCAATCCTTTTCAGCCCGAAGGCAACTCAGGGCGGCAACAATTAGATGCCACATATACACATATTTATATATAGAATCCATATATAAATCATGGAAGCTATACAAACTATTTAAAAATATATAGTAAACAATGTCTTCCAGTCCAATTCCTCATCCGTTTGCATAGGCTTAGCCATTCTGTGTTCATATTCCAATCTTGTGTTTACCTAAGTAGGGTCTTCCCAGTCTTTGTCCTACCCTCTAGCCACACTATGTCTTCAACGTAAAAGGAAAAAATATTCTAAGTTATATAAATTAAAACACGGAGGGAAAAATCTTAGAAGTTGCTCTTGGCCTGGGCTCAGAATTTTTACAGTCCTCTTACACTTTATGAATTTCCACACTAAACTGGACAGGTCTCACACCAAAAGAAAGATTTTTGAAGTATTCTCAGCCATAGCCACTAACATCTTTTCTTGGCCAAATGATAAGGAACAAATATGCCATAGATCCTTACCCCTGGAGGAAAGATAGATCCAATTCCACTCTTGAGTTTTGATCTCCCTCGTCCACCTCGACCTGAAAGACCTGCACCACGTGGTCTCCGCTTCCCAGGGAATCCTGATCCACGACCCTATTTACAGCAATTTCCAAAATTTGAAGAGAGTCAAAACATATTTAACAGTCCTCTTGATGGAAATTAATATTTCTTATGAAGCTGTTTCCAAAGAGTTAACTGTTAATTGGTTCTTCCCAAACCATCAAAGAGCCCAGGAAAACATGAAGATCAATACGTTTATTATAGAATTAGCTTTTTCTAGACTACAGCCCACTTTATCATATGCATGAAGAGTAACTCAGAATTCCAGTTATGAATAAAATAAGAGTGGGAATAGCATGGCATGTGGGCTGCATAATGGCCTTTGGCGTGAGTTTTGAGGCCTCCAAAATCTAGCCCAGACTCCTTTTTTTAAAATTTGTTGCCCAAAATAGCAGAACATGAAAAATAAAACCATTGAAGGCACCACAAAATATAGTGGATGAGTTCCTTTGACCTTCACTGTCCCCAAAACCTGCACTCAGAAACCTGTACCCCAAAACCCGGAAAATTCTGCAAATCTCTTGGGAAGACAGGTGGACAAATGACAGAGTACTGGAAGAAACAAAGACCACCAGCACTGAAGCGATTCTCCTATGCCATCAAATCCACTGGACTGGCCACATTGTCCGAATGCCCAATCATCCTCTCCCAAATCAGTTACTATACTCCCAACTCAAGAATGAAATGTTGGTGGATAGGAAAAGAGATTTCAAGATGGGCTTGAAGTTAACCTTAAAAACTGTGGCATGAACACTGAGAACTGGGAAGCCTTGAGCACTCTAACTGGAGGTCAGCTGTGACCAGCAGTGTTGAGGAATTTGAAGCGGCACGAATGGAGGGTGAAAAGGAGAAAGGTGCCAAGAGGAAGGTGCGTTAAGCCAACCCTGACCAGAACAGCCTTCTACCTGGAAAACGATCTCCTCACTATGGAAGAGCATGAGGGTCAAGAATAAGGCTCCACAGTCATTTGTGGACCCATCGCCAAAACATTGCACTTGGAGGACCATTATCCTCAGACTACAAGGGATTACCTAAGTAAGTAAATAAGTACTCCTGCTCCTGGAAACCATGGAAATCAGCCATACTTTATTTTGGCCAGCTCTCAAAATTGGAAGTGACACTGCACCTCTTTTGAACACATTGGGCACAGTTGTGTGGCCTACAGAATGGCTGGCCTCTGCCCTCCTTCAGGGATGACCACCCCTCATATTACATATTGATGGTGGAGATGGTATGGTAAAGAGTAGCACAGCAGAAAGGATTATGAGAATATAAACACAGATTAATTACCACTTTGATGCTCCATATGGCACTGCCAGGAAACGGTCTGGACTTAAAAAATTCCCGACCTTCTGAAATGTCTGGGGACCAGGAAGGTGGGCTCACTGTATTATGGCTACTCCAAGCCCCCTAGGATATGGCGGATGAGAAAATATATGGAGAAAACTCAGCCAAACAAAAATAAAGAATGCAAATTAAAAGTTCTGAAATAAAATCTCATGGAAGTGTAAACAAATATTCAAATATTCAACACACACATGGATTTACTGGTCTATATTTCAATCCAGGACCATATTCTTATGTTATGACATAAGATTTGATAAACATTTCATTACTCAATAATGAAAAAGGGTGCTTCAGGAAAACAAAAGATTGCTTGCCACAACCAGTACATGGAAGTATAGCTGTGATTTGGTTACAACTTTACTTTCAGTAGTACCAATCCAAGATGCACCAAGCAGGGGAATCATAGGCCCAGCTTGACAATAAGATCCTTTCTTCATTTCATATTCCATGTTGGGGAAAAAGTAACAGACTTGCATTATGTTTGTGACTTAAATTAAACCAACAAACTCAAAAGGCTAAGAAGCACAGCAGGCAAAACAAATACAATGCATAATGTGAAAATGAAATATAAATTAATAATTAAAATACTAATCATGAGCAGAAGCTATGACACACCAAAGAGCTATCCAACTCCTTCTCTGGCACTGATGCAGTGGCTTGCTCTGCTTCCCCAGCTCACAGGTTGCCAGTGATGCTGTAGCGTTGCCATTGCTGGCACTAGCAGGGCCATTTGGTAGTTGGAGATGAGTGAGCTGAAACCACCATCAGAGCTGGAGACGGAGCGGGATTCAGAGCAAGAGTGGGGACTGTTTGACAGGAAGTGGGGAAATGGCATTGATGGGGTGTCGTGAGTGAGAGAGTAGGATTGTCTTCACACCTTTGCTTGTTGCTGCTACTCTGCTCCCTTATGATTTATTGTGTGGCTCTGTTGCACACTGCACTTACTGTATGGAAAGGGAGACAGGCTGGCATAGAGTCACTCGCCAACCTGCAGTGCCGGGAGCTTCTTAGCTGACACTGCTAAGCTGTTTCCAGCAGGTAAGTTTGCCATTTTGCCTTTAAGTCTCTGTATTGTTTGCTTTTTCCACCTCTTCTGCCTCCCCCACAACAACTCTTCCATCTCCACTCTCCACTTCCCTGGGATTTACCACTCTCCACTTTTCATGGTTTGCACCATTTCACACAATGTCTAGGGAGGCAAGGCAGTCAGACAACTTCTCAACTTTGTATTTTTCGAAGCCATTGCCAGGAACTATTTGTTAACAGGTTATCATTGGTGTTGCACGTAAGACTGACCCAGAATCCTCTCTGAACCCTACCTGACTAGATCTTTCTCCCTCACACTTCTTGATTCAGCATGATTCAGCATGGAAGAAGTACAGTCTTCTATTTGAGAATGGAAGCTTATTCAACTCCCCCTGCCAGTAGTCCAGAGCTGAAATGCAACCTTCCCAAACTCTTAAGTGTAATCTATTTCGCATGCAAAAGAACAGATCGAACTGAAGCTAAGGTTAAATAAAGTCTGGGAAATAAGCATGCTGTCCTAAGTCTAGCAATGGGACAGTCATTCCCATAAAATAGCTGAGAGTCCAATTTTTCCCATGAGGATGGGGGAATGGGTTGTTGTAGGTTTTTTGGGCTGTATGGCCATGTTCTAGAAGCATTCTCACCTACATCAATGGCAGGCATCCTCAGAGGTTGTGAGGTCTGTTGGGAACTAGGAAATATGGGTTCATATATCCGTGAAAAGTCCAGGGTGGGAGAACGAACTTTTGTCTGTTGGAGCTAGGTGTGAATGTCTCAGTTGGCCACCTTGATTAGCATTTGTTGGTCTGATAGTTTTTACATGTGCCTTGTTCCTGCCTGAGGGAATTCTTTGTTGAAAGTTGATTAGCTGTTCCTGATTGTTTCTTGTCTGGAGTTTCCTCTGTTCTTTCTCCCACCCTGGATATTATTCCACAGATATATAAACCCAATTTTCCAAGTTTCCAACAGATCTCACAACCTCTGAGGATGCCTGCCATAAATGCAGGCGAAACGTCAGGAGAGAATGCTTCTAGAACATGGTCATACAGCCAGAAAAACCTACAACAACCAAGTGATTCTGGCCATGAAAGCCTTTGACAATACAGAGTGGAGGAATAATTGGACTCTCAGCTGTGTTTTCTACAACACACAAATACACATAAGGTAATCACAACTACAAAATATCAAGTAGAATAACTTCTCCATCCAAGCCTTCCAATTGAAATGGTTTAAGTAAAATATGCGTACCTGTCTTGACCTTGGTCTTCCAGGAGAAAACTTCCTTTTGGTGATAGCTGGTTTCCCCATCCCAATTTTTGGAGTGAGTGACACGTATGTGGTTGGAACCAAAGCAGATTCTAGTGATGATGTCTGACTACGGAGCATGTCATGTGATGAGCCTAACTCTAGCGAGGCTGCTGGTGAGGAAGAGACACTTGTCTTGCTTATTTCAACAGATGATGGGAATGAGGAAAATGTTTCGGTAGGTGACTTAATAGACTTGTCTCCCAAGGGTGAACTGTCAGTTGCACAGCTTTCACTTGCAGGAAGAGATGACGTCTCACAACTTTCAGGCGTATCCCCTCCATTGCCGCCTTCTGACACAACCCTTGCTTCCAACGGCTCTTCTTTCTGATAGGAGGCCCTCTCTTTACTGATCAGAATGAAAGCACCAGGCATCTTTGCTAAGTCCTCAGTTGTTACTAGAAGACACTGAGACTCTTCTTTGGGCATATTTAGTAATTCAGTACTTTCCTGTGCATGTTCTGTTTCTTCAGTTTGCTTTCCTGTTACTTGTGGCATTAGATCTGGAATATTTTCTATTGTTTCCATCTTTTTACCAATGTCAATACCATTTGGTGCATGGGTCTTTTTAGGAGATGTTTCCATTTCATCTGCACCACAATTATTAGAAATCTGTAGTTCCAGTTCACCACTGTTTTCATTTAACGAGAGGCCTGAAACAGAGAACATTTGGTGTTTCTTGTAACAGGATCATTGTGGAAGACATCAACATGTTAAACAATATGCAAATATTTCAGATACACCCCATGAAAATGTAAAAGCAGATATTGCTTGTATTCACTTTCTCAAGTCCTGAAATTCAAGAGATATTCTAACATGATCCTGCTTCATATTATTAACACTAGCTGTCCCCTGCCATGCGTTGCTGTGGCTCAGTCTGTGTATATGTGTTTTGTGTGTCTATATGTGGTTTTGTGCATGCGTTGTAATGTATTTTTTTATTTTTGACTTTTTCAGTCCCTTCTGCTGTGTTTTACAGTGTTTTTATGAGTGATGGTCACTCGTTGGCCTGATAGGTGTATTATGTCCAAATTTGGTGTCAATTAGTCCAGTATTTTTTGAGTTATGTTAATCCCACAAACAAACATAACATTTTTATTTATATAGATATGGCAATTCCAGTTAGCAGTCATGAGTAACATCTTCTGCTAAACCTTTCCTCTATGGAATTGTCTAAAAATGTCTTTAAAGCCATCAGAGATGACAACACCTGGTGGTTTTGAACTTCATTAAGTTAATGATAACACTGATTAACATATCTCATCCACATTTGTCCATAATCAACTTGCAAAGTCTGTAAGGTGATCCTGTTTTCAATCACTATGAGAGGTAGCAAGATTTTTCTTAGTTTTCCACTGCACAATGTACACTTTTATAAAGTTTTTTGCACATTACTAGCCTTGTGTTCATTTCCCAATTCTACAATAAATATCCTTTCTGAAATGGAGTGAATAAACTATTAATTTTCCAAATTGTTTGACAATAAGGTAAAAAGGTAAAGGTTTCCCCTTGACATTAAGTCTAGTCGTGTCCGACTTTGGAGATTGGTGCTCATCTCCATTTCTAAGCTGAAGAGCTGGTGTTGTCCATAGACGCCTCCAAGGTCATGTGGCCAGCATGACTGCATGGAGCACTGTTACCTTCCTGCAAAAGCAGTGCCTAATGATCTACTCACATTTTCATGTTTTCGAACTACTAGGTTGGCAGAAGCTGACCCTAACAACAGGAGCTCACACTGCTCCGCTGATTCGAACTGCCGACCTTTCGGTCAGCAAGTTCAGCAGCTCAGTGGTTTAACCTGCTGTCCCACCAAGGGCTCCAAATTGCACTGAAACATACATCAATTACAGTGCATCCTCACTGAATACAAAACAACACAGTTTTGGAGACATGTGGCTAAAAACCCTAAACTTCCCCTTTTCCCTTCAGCCAATGCTGGGGTTTGAGGTCAAGAAAATTTATATTCTTTCACATTACCAAGTCTTTCTGCATTAAGTTACCAAGAAAAAGAGCAGCAACTCATGCAGTCCAAGCTGTGAAATAATAGCAAAAGACATTGGGGCAACAGACTAACACAAGAAAAAATATACTAAATATACGGAAAAAAATATATCCAAGTTAACACACAGTGTGTGCTTTCATCCTTTGTTATTACTGGAAACCGCTGAAAGGTAACTATAATCACTAGGCTTTAATATCTATTTCCATAATGGGGTCAACTGAATTTTTAATAGATTTTCTGGCATTTAAGATCCAAGCATTTAAAAGGATCATCTGTGTCTCTCTAATGTCAGCACAGTCATGAAAAGCCCTCTAAGACATCAAGGTCATATGGCCAGCATGACTGCATGGAACACCGTTACCTTCCCACAGAAGTGGTACCTATCGATCTACTCACATGTTTTCGAACTGCTAGGTTGTCAGAAGCTGGGGCTAACAGAGGGAGCTCACCCCACTCCCCGGATTTGAACCTGCGACATTTCGGTCAGCAAGTTCAGCAGCTCAGTGGTTTAAACCGCTGTGCCATCGGGGGAGGGGAGGTTGTTTGACAACAGATTTATATAAATAGTATTGGATATTTATTTTCAGATCCATTTCTTAATAATTCATAGCAAATAATTTCCCATTTCTATTGCTGCTACAGATATGCTGTACTAGAGTTTTGTGAAACTTGAATTAGTTTGGCCTCTCACTAGGCCTGCACACCCCTTTCCTCTCCTTCAAAGTAAAAGGATTCTCTTACCATCTGCAGTGCATTTAACCAGGGATTCTTCTTCAACAAGACCACAATCCGTTACTACTTGATCTTCGTTTGTGACACCTTCAGCACTCTCCTCTATTTCCATTTCATCTGCACAACCTTGGGCAACAAACAACAAAGAATTTATCACTCTTAATGCAATGTTTATTTTCATTAGTATATCGACTGTGACTGTTTTTGGAACTTGGCATATTCTTTTCACCCAAAAGTATTTTGACACAGTAACCTGAGCACGTTGGATGTCTAGTGCGGTTTTGTTCAAATCTTAGGTAAAAGATACAACTTATTTTAAAGTAAGAGGATGTCTTTTGCAATTGACAGTGACACCACACACCTGAGGTGGGCAAAGTGTGGTCATTCAAATATTTCAGGGCTACAACTCTCATCAGCCTTAGCCAGTATAGCCAATGGGATGAAAACTGAGAGCTGCAGTCTACCATCTGGAGGGCCAGAATAATAGAATCATAGAATCAAAGAGTTGGAAGAGACCTCATGGGCCATCCAGTCCAACCCCCTGCCAAGAAGCAGGAATATTGCATTCAAATCACCCCTGACAGATGGCCATCCAGCCTCTGTTTAAAAGCTTCCAAAGAAGGAGCCGCCACCACACTCCGGGGCAGAGAGTTCCACTGCTGAACGGCTCTCACAGTCAGGAAGTTCTTCCTCATGTTCAGATGGAATCTCCTTTCTTGTAGTTTGAAGCCATTGTTCCATCGTCCTAGTCTCCAAGGAAGCAGAAAACAAGCTTGCTCCCTCATCCCTGTGACTTCCTCTCATTATTTATACATGGCTATCATATCTCCTCTCAGCCTTCTCTTCTTCAGGCTAAACATGCCCAGCTCCTTAAGCCGCTCCTCATAGGGCTTGTTCTCCAGACCCTTGATCATTTTAGTCGCCCTCTTCTGGACACACTTCATCCACCGTGTTACCCATATTTCTGTAAGGTAATATGTAATTTCCACCACATGCATTTTTATCGTGTCAGAAGCAACTTTAGAAGATACTGCAAGTCACTTCTGGTGTGAGAGAATTAGTTGTCTACAGAGATGTTACCCTGGGGAGGCCAAGATGTGTTACCATCCTGCTGGGAGGGTTCCCTTATGTCCCCACAAGCTAGAGATGACAGGTTGCCAGATTCAAACTGGCAACCTTAAGGTCAGCAACGTGACCTTCAGGTCAGCAGTCCAGCCAGCACAAGGGTTTAATCCATTGTACCACCGTGGCTCAACCGCTTGCTTTGAACTAAATGTTATTCTCCATTCAATAGCAAACCGTTGTGTCAAGTCTTCAACTACTCCACGTTCCATGCATCCCTCATTGAAGTGTAAATTGTCACATAATATTTGAGTTCCTCACTGTTGTGTAACAAAAAGTGACAATGTTTTGGTTCTTAAAGCTTTGTGGTCCAGTTTTGCCATGACTGTGACAATTATGAAAATTTGTAGATGAAGTGTTAGGGATCGTTTACAGAATGATCTGTAAAATGTGGCAATTTTTTTGGGCTGTGTTGTAATTTTGAAGTATCATATGTTTGTGATAGACAACTCTGTCTAATTTAGTTCTGTCTCACTGTAGGTTTTTTTGCAGTCACTATTTTGCTCCAGCCCACCTTCTCTTTGACAGATTTTAAAAATACAGATGAAGTCTTACATAAAACAGCCTTGCGTTGAAACTAAGGCCCTTTCCACACAGCTGAATAAAATCCTACATTTTCTGCCATATATCCCTGAACTGGAATATATGGCAGTGTGGACTCAGATAACCCAATTCAAAGCAGATATTGTGGGATTTTATGCCTTGATATTCTGGGTTATATGGCTGTGTGGAAGGGCCCTCATTGGATCCAACTGCACCCCTGTGCCAGCAGGACTGAAGACTGACAGGTCACAGGTTCAAATCCGGGGAGAGGCAGATGAGCTCCCTCTATCAGCTCCAGCTCCTCATGCGGGGACATGAGAGAAGCCTCCCACAAGGATGATAAAAACATCAAAATCATCCGGGCGTCCCCTGGGCAACATCCTTGCAGACGGCCAATTCTCTCACACCAGAAGCGACTTGCAGTTTCTCAAGTTGCTCCTGACACGACAAAAAAAAAAACTCAGTGTCATCACAGAGGGCAACAGTCCTTTTGGTATAGACAGACGGACAGATTTATTTATTTATTTATTTATTTATTTACAGTTTTATATTCCGCCCTTCTCACCCCGCAGGGGACTCAGGGCGGATTACAGTGTACACATATATGGCAAACATTCAATGCCAATTTTTGACATACAAACATATACAGACATACACAGAGGCTATTTAACTTTTTCTGGCCACCAGGGGAGCTGTCGCTTTCATCATCCATCTGCGACACTGATGAAGTACTTCCGCATTCCCCGCATGCTTTTGCTGGAGTGCATTGCTGGAGTCTTTTTATGGCCTCGTAAATTAGTTAAATTAGCCTCCCCACACATAGGTGGTACCTAAATTTCCTACTTGACAGATGCAACTGTCTTTCGGGTTGCAAAGGTCGACAACAAGCTGCACAATTGGTCGGAAGCTCACTCCAACCCGGGCTGGCTCGAACTCATGACCTTTTGGTCAGAAATGATCTTAATGCAGCTGGCACTCAGGCAGCTGCGCCACAGTCCCGTTTGTTGTTGTTTTTTTGTCGTGTCAGGAGCAAGTCGCTTCTGGTGTGAGAAAATTGGCCATCTGCAAGGACGTTGCCCAGGGGACGCCTGGATGATTTGATGTTTTTATCAGCCTTGTGGGAGGCTTCCCTCATGTCCCCGCATGAAGAGCTGGAGCTGATAGAGGGAGCTCATCCGCCTCTCCCCGGATTCGAACCTGCGACCTGTCGGTCTTCAGTCCTGCCGGCACAGGGGTTTAACCCACTGCACCACCGGGGGCACCTTAGTTGTGACTAACAAGTAGATTTAAGCCTTAGCATCTCTTTGAAATGCTCTGATGGGCTTGAAGAACTGGGATACCTCAGGGAATTATCTTATTCTATGCATATACAAGCAACTATTTTCCCCACAAATTCCCTGTTAGGAGGGCATATTATTATTGCAACTCTACCTGTAGATAATGTTAAGTTTTAACTGTCTGATTCAAAACCTGGTTAGCTGGAAAAAGGTTCCCTATTCCCTTATAGTACTGTAACTTTGAAGGTAAAAACATTCAGTCATGATATAAATGTTTACATATGTCCACACTCAACTATACGTTCCACTCTGAACATAGGTCCAGGGTTACAAACAAGTTAAATTTACTACGTTGCTGTGAGTTTTCTGGACTGTATAGCCATGTTCTAGATGCATTCTCTCCTGATGTTTCACCCACATCTATGGCAAGCATTCTCAGGGGTAGTGAGGTCTGTTGAAAACTTGACAAGTGAGGTTTACATATCTGTGGAATGTCCAGGGTGGGAGAAAAAACTCTTGCCTGCTTGAGGCAAGTGTGAATGCTTCAATTGGCCACCTTGATTAGTATTAAATGGCCTTACAGCTTCAAAGCCTTGCTGATTGCTGCCTGGTGGATCCTTTGTGACCACATTTCTGTGTACAAACCCACACAATCTCTTTGATCATCTGTAGAGGCCCTGCTAGCGCTCCCACCTCCTTCGCAGGCATGATTGGTGGGAACGAGGGAAAGGGCCTTCTCGGTGGTGGCCCCCCAACTCTGGAACTCTCTCCCCAAGGACATCAGACATGCCCCAACTCTGGCAGTCTTTAGGAGGAGCCTGAAAACATGGCTGTTCCAGTGTGCCTTCCCAGAATAAGGAAAATTCTCAGCAATATGCCCTCAAAATGCACTTTGCCACTTATTTAAGACTGACTGTGTCCCCTCATCTCTCTTGAAAACCCTGTTCATGCCCAGCATTATTTTTTAAATTTTAAACTATGGCATTTGGCCCAGCCAAATGTCATAGTGTGTAACTGTTTATGGTTTATTGTTATGTGATTTATATTAATTGTATTGTTTTGATTGTTTTGTTATTGTTTTTGTCTATTGATGTATTGTGGGCTTGGCCTCATGTAAGCTGCACTTGGGGAGATGGTGGCGGGGTATAAATAAATTATTATTATTATTATTATTATTATTATTATTATTATTATTATTTGTTGGGAGGTGTTAGGTGATTGTTCCTTGTCTGGAATTCCCCAGTTTTTTAAATGTTGCTCAATATTTGCCGTCTTGATTCTAGAGTTTTTAAATACTGGTAGCCAGATAGTTTTAATTTTCTTGGTTTCCTCCTTTCTGTTGAAGTTGTCTACATGCTTGTGGATTTCAATGGCTTCTCTGTGTAGTCTGAAATAGTGGTTGTTAGAGTGGTCGAGAACACAGAAATCCCCACCATCTGTTGGAAACTTGCCTAGTTTCCAACAGATCTCACAAGCTCCGAGGATGTCTGCCATAAATGTGGGTGAAATGTCAAGAGAGACTGTTGCTGGAACATGGCCAGACAGCCCGGAGAAACTCACAGCAGCCCAGTGATTCCAACCATGAAAGCCTTCGACAACACAAACTAAACTTACTCCAAAATGTAAAGCAGACATTATTATTAAGGAGAAATTTTAAATTCAATCTAAGAAAAAAGACCATTTATTCTGTACAAATATGGGATCGTTGTACAAAAATAATGTCTTGGATGTATGGTATGTCATTCCAATAATGGCTTTGTATTTTTCTTTGTAGTTTACATAACACTGATATGCTTGATACCATAACACTGATACTATGGCAAATTTTCTGTAACATAATATTGTTTTAATTATATTATATTATATTATATTATATTATATTATATTATATTACATTACATTACATTATAAGGTAAAGTAAAGGCTTCCCCTGATATTAAGTCTAGTTGTGTCTGACTCTGGGTGGGTGGTGCTCATCTCCATTTCTAAGCTGAAGAGCTGGTGTTGTCCGCAGACACCTCCAAGATCACGTGGCCAGCATGACTGCATGAAGTGCTGCTACCTTACTGTGGAAGCAATACCTATTGATCTACTCACATTTGCATGTTTTTGAATTGCTAGGTTGGCAGAAACTGGGGCTAACAGCGGGAGCTCACCCCACTCCCTGGATTTGAACCACCAATCTTTTGGTCAGCAAGTTCAGCAGCTCAGCCGTTTAACCCACTGTTCCACCAGTGGGCCCTATTATATTATGTTAATGTATATTATTTTTCTTATATTATATTTTATGTATTATAAAAGGTAAAGGTTGTCCCCTGACATTAAGTCCAGTCCTGTCTGACTCTGGGGTGTGGTGCTCATCTCCATTTCTAAGCCGAAGAGCCGGCGTAGTCTATAGACACCGCCAAGGTCATGTGGCCGGCATGACTGCATGGAGCGCCGTTACCTTCCCGCCGGAGCGGTACTACTTGATCTACTCACATTTGCATGTTTTCAAACTGCTAGGTTGGCAGAAACTAGGGCTAACAGGGGAAGCTCACACCGCTCCCCGCAACAGAACTTGCGACCTTTCGGTCAACAAGCTCAGCGCTTTAACCCACTGTGCCACCAGGGTATATATATATATAATATTATAATATATAATATATTATGTTATATATTATTATATATTATATTTTACTTATATTATATTATAAGTTCCTCGGTTAATTTAACTACTTTTTAAAAACACGAGAGTAGTTCCACAGACTAGTGTGAGCCAGAGACTTTGTGACTGTTTCCTGAAAGCCTTTAATGTGGAGTCCCAGTGATACAGTTTAAAGTCCTCTTTGTCCTTTTGGAGGTATGATGTACCCATGCCAGCAATAACCTTCATTAAATGTTCTCCCAAAACCCAAATAAATGACAAAAAGGAGACACAGAAAAGATTAAATATGAAAAAAAGTGAATTTTACCTGTGTCAGATTCAGGAAGAAGTTGGGCCGTCTCCATCGCATCACATGACAATGCACATTCCTCTTCAACTATTGAATGTTTGCAAAGACTGCAGATATACTCTTTCAGATGACTATCCAGTTCATTACTAGGAGATCTGTCACAGTCGATGTGAATCCACCTGAAGAGAACAGTAAGTTTTTTTTTTAAAAAAAACATTCACTTATTGAAAAACCCTGCTTTATTGGAAGATAGACAGACATAGAAAGACCATCAGAGAGATGCAAATTTTCTCAATATTTACAGATCACCTCAAATTAAAAGGAGTTCAGAAATGTATGATTCCACTTGACTTGCAGAAGTGATGTAGTGTTGGACTACAACTCTGGAGGCCTGGGCACCCATCTGTAATACCATATAATGCAGTTTGAAATTGCATTATATGGTCAGAGTAAACCTGACCATATAATGCAGTTTAACTGCACTAAACTGCATTATATGAGTCTACACAATCAAAACTCATTGGGTGATCTTGGACAAATCAAGCTCTTTAAACAGGAATGGGCAAACGCAGGCCCGGAGGCCAGATGCGGCCCCTTGGGCTCTTTTCTCCGGATCTCCTCTCTCACACCATCCTATCCTTCTTTCTTTCTCTTTCCTTCCTCTTTCACTTCCTCCCTTCCTTACCTCCCTCTTTCTCTCTCCCTCCCTCTCTTCCTTCTCTTCCAACCTTTTGTCCTTGCTTCCATTCCTCTCTCCCTCTTTCTTCTTCCTTCCTTCCTTCCCTCCCTCCTTCCTTCCCTTTTGTCTATCCCTCCTCCTTCGCTTCCATCCATCCTTCCCTTCCACCCTTTCGTCCTTCCCTCCCTTTTGTCTTTCCTTCCTCCTTACCCCTCCCTCTTTCTTCTTCCATCCTTCCCTTCCACTTTTTCATCCTTTCTTCCTTGCCTCTTTCCTCCCTCTCTCCCTCTTCTCCTTCCTTCCTTTCCTATTGTCTTTCCTTCCTTCTCTCTTTCCTTTATCCTTCCCTTCCTTTACCCCTTCCTTCCTTAATTTCTTCCTTCCATTCATCCATCCTTCCTCCCTTCCATCCATCCATCTGTTCCTTTCTTTCTTCCTTCTCTTTCTCCTTCCTTCCTTCCTTCCTTCCCTTTTGGCTTTCCTTTCTTCTCTCTTCTTCATCCTTCCTTCCATCTCCATCCTTCTTTCCTCCCTCCCTCCCTTTCTTCCTTCTCTTTTCCTTCCTTCTTCCTTGTTTTTCTCCTTCTCTTCCTTTCCTTCCCTTCTTCTCCTTCCTTCTTCCTCCACCCACCCATCCATCTTTTCCTCCCTTTCTTTCTTCCTTTCTCTTTCTCCTTCCTCCCCTTTGTCTTTCTTTCTTCTTTTCTTTTATCCTTCCCTTCCTTCATCCTCCCCTCCATCCTTCTCTTCTTCCCTTTCTTCCTTCTCTTTTTCTTTCCTCCTTCCCTTCCACCCTTCGATCCTTCTTTCCTTCCCTTTTGCCCGTCCTTCCCCTTCCTTCCTCCTTCCCTCCTCTCCCTCTTTTCCTTCCTTCTTCCCCTTCATCCTTCCTTCCCTTTTGCCTTCCCTCTTTCCTCCCTCCTTCTGTTCTCCCTCTTTCTCTTTTCTTCCTTCTCTCCTTCCTTCCTCCTTCCTATCCTTCCTTCCAACACTGGGTAGCCAATCCTCCTAGCAGGAAATGCGAGCATGTGGCCCCCAAGTTAGAAAGTTTGCTCACGCCTGCCTTAAAGCCTTAGAGAAATGGAATTGCAACCACCACCCAAACAAATCTTGCCTCCACAAAAAGCCCATAATAGGTTTGCTTTAGGGTTTCCATAGATCAGAAATAACCCCACAGCAGACAACAATACCATATTTTGAATCCACACAAATAATTCCTTAAAGTAAACTAATACAATTTTGATAGTGATTCCTATTTAAGGACCAAAGACGGAAAGAACCTAAGCAACAGTGAAACTCATTACTAATTAACAATTACGAGTGTGCACACTATACTGCAGTATATTAAAGGGGTTTAAAGTCAGTTTAATATGGATGCAACAAAAGAGTTAGCATAACAAACAAACAAAAAAGTAAAATAAACCAGCCCAGCAAACCAGCTTCACGACTAAAAAAACAAACAGAAGAGTGGGTTGTTGTAGGTTTTTTTGGGCTATATGGCCATGTTCTAGAGGCATTCTCTCCTGACATTTCGCCTGCATCTATGGCAAGCATCCTCAGAGATAGTGAGGTCTGTTGGAACTAGGAAAAAGGGTTTATATATCTGTTATAACATTTTTTCCTGTTAATCATACTACATGGAGTACAGTGCTTGTAAAGCATGTTCTTCACTGACTGAAAAGGGAATTTAACATTATGAAGAAGTTAAAAGAAGTCAAAATTACAGATATATAAAACCTTTTTCCTAGTTCCAACAGACCTCACTACCTCTGAGGATGCTTGCCATAGATGCAGGCGAAACGTCAGGAGAATGCCTCTAGAACATGGCCATATAGCCCCAAAAAACCTACAACAACCCAGTGATTCCAGCCATGAAAGCCTTCGAGAAAACAGAAGAGTGATTTAATGGTTTATTACGAAATTCTGGCGTTTTCCTTTTTACCTTTTGCACAAGTGACAAAGCAGCCTGTCTTTTTGTCCGTCCGGAGAGGAGGATTTTTCACAGAGAGGACAAGGTAGCTTTTCCTGCTGATTGTAGCAACTGTCACACATAAGACAGTTGTGATGCCACTGACTACTGGTCCGTGTGCCGCATTCTGCACATACCCTGCAATTCTGAAAGCCACAAAAGGGAACATTTTTTTCTTTTAACCATACTGCATGGAGTACAGTGATTGTAAAGCATGTTCTTCATTGACTGAAAAGGGAATTTAACATTATGAAGAAGTTAAAAGCCCTCAATCTAAATGAGGTTTCCTTACTCAGTGCCTCCATTCAACACAGATGTCTTTTGTTGGGTGTAGTTCTCTTTTTGCTGATAGAAACCACCAAAAGAACTATGCACTAACCACAGAGGAGCTCTTTCTTGACACCTCTCTGGAGGAAATGACACCAAATGGCCTTGGTAAGCCTGAACAAATGGTATGTTAACTTTTGATCATGTAAACGCAATTCAAATAATTGCTGGCTTTTCTGCACAGAAAACTCTTCATGATTACAAACTGGAATGGGTTCTTCAGTTTGAGTCCGATGGAATGGGCTGAGGAGCCCCTCCTTGTGCCTTCAAAAGCCTTAGTAGGTTTTACTACACAACATACACTGTAATTATTATCAATTATTAATTAATTATTATTATTATCAATAATTAATAATCAATAATTAACCTGGTGGCACAACGGGTTAAACCCTTGTGCTGGCAGGATTAAAGAGTGGCAGGTCATTGGGTCAAATCCAGGGAAAGTGTGGATGAGCTCCCTCTGTCAGCTCCAGCTCCCCATGTGGGGACATGAGAGAAACCTCCCACAAGGATGGTAAAACATCAAAAACATCCAGGCATCCCCTGTGCAACGCCCTTGCAGACTGTCAATTCTCTCACACCAGAAGCAACTATAATTATTGCATTTATATTCATTATTTCTAAAGAAATTGATTACTTGCATCTTGACAAGGTGAACATTTGTAAGTGGTCAGACTGACTTATGGGTTTCCCTCATGCTGATTCCTTTAATGCTATTTAAATACAATATTTTTGTAAAACTAAAATGAATGCAAAGAAAGCTGCAAAATGCTGATACTGACACTTAACAATGTATACAGTCACTTTCCACCAAGTTGTATACCCAATATTATTATGTTCAGAAATTCTAAGGAGTTAGATTCAGACTTCATTATTCTTAAGAGCAGACCTATAGAAATCAATTAAATGTTGATCATGACTCACAAGGTAAACAGAATTAAATGGGTCTTTAACAATCTGATCCATAGTTTCGAAATCGAAACTACCGTATATACTCAAGTACAAGCCGAACTGAATATAAGCCAAGTCACCGAATTTTACCACAAGAAACTGGGAGAATGTATTGACTCGAGTATAAGCCGAGGACGGGAAATGAAAATAGATACCAATAAAATGACATTAATTGAGGCAACCGTAGGTTAAATGTTTTTGAATATTTACATAAGATTGCCCAATTCTGATTGTAAATGTGCTTATGTATCCTTCCATTAATAATAGAGTAAAATAATAAATGCAATAATAATCATAATAGTAATAAAAGAGTAAAGTAATAAATGTAATAATAACATTAATAGATAAATGTAATAACAATAATAAGAGTAAAATAATAAATGTAATAATAAAAATAGAGAAAATAATAAATATAATAACTAGAAAATAATAAATGTAATAAAATAATAATAACAGTAAAATAATGCATATCTAATAATCACAGAGTAAAATAAGAAATGTAATAATAATAATAATAATAACAACAACAACAACAACAACAGAGTAAAATAATAAATAATCTTGACTTGAGTATAAGCTGAGAGGGGCTTTTCAGCCTTAAAAAGGGGCAGAAAAGCTCAGTTTAAACTTGAGTATATACGGTAGTCTAAGAAATTCACCATAATTCACAATAACGTGCAATTTATAGCTTATTCATGAGCAGAAATGAGTTTGATGTGTCTTCACAGAAGGAATATGAGAAAAACCAGATGTTTATACTACCAAGTTCCAGTTTTATATATACAGTACTCACTTTACATTTCCAGCCATTTGTTGGTACAGAGTCCATCACTGGTTGTAAACAGAACGTGTGGTATCCTTTGTCACATGTATCACACACTAGCATCTTGTTATCTTCTCCTGAATGCCTAAAAAACAGATTTGCAGATTATATCTTATGGGTAAGATGGAAAAAAACACTCAACAAATATTAGGAATCAAAAGTGACACATTTTTTGCTTTGATTTTGTTAAGAACTTTGAGTGTCCAATGATTTAAGGTAGGCAGGTAGGGTGGCCCTGGTTTGATACTAAGCCTGACCACCTTAAATGAAGAAAGTATAGTTATTGGTTCCATTATACATAATTTGATGCATAAATATCCAAAATTCATTGGAACCCTTCTGAACCAGTTGAATGTTTTCCCTACTCTTTCCCATTCAGAATCCATTTCTGAGGGCAAACAAGCCATGACGGGTGGGACACCACTAGGGACATGTGAACTTCAAAGAACCCCATGTACCATGGAAGACAATTGATTTTGGTTAGAGATAGCAGAAAGGAAGAAGTAGCCTCTCACCTGCCCAACAAAAAACATTCACAGCTCTTAATTATGCCTCATTCTTGCCCAGTAACCAGAGACAGTGAAGACATCTGCCCTTGTGCTTTCCTACTCTGCTTCTGAATATGCCTGCCCAATGTGGAATATTGTTGGAGCTCAGCCTGTGATTATGTTTCAGGATCAGGGTGCTTTGGATGTGGGGAGTGATGTCAATGAGTTTCAAGATGGCAATGGTTTGGTCATCGATGCAGAGAGTGACCAGGAGATTCCTGTTCGAAGTGGGGCCGACGGTGTGCTCCCTGAATTGTTACCAGAGAGTTCTCATGATTTGGGGTTTGAAAACAACTCGGCACCTGGCCCAGCTGCAGAAATTAATGAACAACTAGATAGACAGGAGGAGATTAATTGAAACAGAAATGCTGAACAATGGCTTTAGCGTTCTGCCAGGCTCAGACAGAAAAAGATAAGGGAATCTCAGCTAAAGCAAAACCAAATTCTGAGTGTTTGGGATAGCTTAACAAGGGTATAAAAGTTCCAAGTACAGGGAACGTAGTCAGATGAAGCATAATTTGGAATCAAATCAAGATCTCATCCTTGTTTCATGGAAGCCATTACTCTGACCCGGCCCAGTTTTATTGTGTCTTGGTGTATTGCTTATTGCTTGTTGTTTAATATTGCTTTAACTGTTTTAATTTTGCTTTAGGTTTTGTATTGTTATGTTGTGTTTTGAGGCCTTGGCTTTGTAAGCCGCATCGAGTCCTTCGGGAGATGTTAGCGAGGTACAAATAAAGATAATAATAATAATAATAATAATAATAATAATAATAATAAGCCTTGCTTGGAATAATAATAATAATAATAATAATAATAATAAGCCTTGCTTGGAAGATTTATGTTTAAGTGCCTTTTTTTCATGGTTTTGATTCTTGGATTCTATGATTTTATATTAATGCCTTGGGTTCATGTTTCCTAGTTTTCTGGATTTTATTAGAGAAGTTTTTCCTTTGTTTCATGGACTTTGCTGGACTATTACCCTGGACTACTTTGTTCCTGTTTATCTTCCTACCTAATTGGATTTACCTATTTCTTTAAAGTGCTTTTTATTTTACTGCTTTTTAATTATCTTCAATAAAACGATTGTTTTCCTATCTAACAGTGTGGTGTTTAAAGTCAGGGGACTTTTCCTGTCCTGGAGTGCAACAAATACATCTCACCACATTAAAACAGTGGATGTGGCTCTTAATGAGACATGCCACATTATCACAGGATGTCTACACCCTACACCACTGGAGAAATTATACTGTTTAGCTGGTATTGCACCACCTCACATCTGTTGGGAAGTAGCAGCCTGTAATGAAAGGACCAAAGCAGTGACATCTCTGATCAGGACCGTAGCCAGAAAAAAATGGGGAGGGGTGTGTGGGTTGAAACTTTTTTTAGCAAATCATGAAGAGTAGTTTGATAACACAACAACAACATTTTTAATACAGTCCAAAGACCCTAAAAGGTATAAGATACAAGGTATGCAAGGTTAGTAAGGCCAAAAATAGTCAAAGACATAGTTTTTTTAACCTGAAAAATTTCGGGGGGGGGGGGTAGTTGAACCCCCACCCCCCCCCCCCCACTACAGGCCTATCTCTGATCTACCCTTTGTTCAGAGATCGGCCAGCAAGCCAATGCCTTACATCAAGAAACAGCTTCCTAAGATCTACAGAGATACTCGCAGGAACACCTTAGCAAGCAAGAGTCCAAAAGTGGCAGGTTAAAACCCGGAACCTCAATCAGTGGCTGATACCAGATGAGAACTCCCCACTGGGCACACAGAAGACTGGGCGACTTGGAAGGCACTTAACAGACTGCGTTCTGGCATCATGAGGTGAATAGCCAATCTTCAGAAATGGGGCTACAAAGTGGAGTCCACAACATACGAATGCGGAGAAGAGCAAACCACAGGCAACTCACTACAATGCAGTCTGAGCCCTGCCACATGCACAATGGAGGACCTCCTTACAGCAACTCCAGAGGCACTCCAAGTGGACAGATTCTGGTCAGAGGAAATCTAGTATAATGCCAAGTTTTTTTTTACTTCATTTGTGGTTTTCCTATACATTATAACTGTATTCTCAATTCGCTTGTGACACGATAAATAAATAAATCCTTGCCCAATACCAATGGACTGCAGTTCTGCCCTTCCCATTTCTGTCTCTTTATCTCATCGCCACCATGGAGTGATTTTCATCTCTCAATCCGCAAACCTTCATCTTCATTTTTCAGTCTCTGTCATCTATTTGCAAGTTTTCCATAGTCTCTATTATTGAAAGTATCCTCCACTTTCTCATTAATTTATCTACATATTTCATGTTAGCACACAATAAACAATACTCCGGTTTTGCTTACTTGCAGTTCTGGCACACTTTGCAGTCAGGACACTGCCAACCTGCCCGTTTTAGAGCTGTCACTTGTATATCCAGACACATCCCGTGGTAATGCTGGCCACACGTAGTACAAAAAAGTTGATCTAAGAGGTCGCCAGGGCTATCGCAAACCGCACAGTTAGCTTCTTCCTTTGCTGTAAGGAAGAATAATAATATCATAACCATAAATTCTCCTTGTTATCCACCTCTTCTCACAATGGGATACAACATAGTTAAATATACAAAGAAGATGTATTGTCGAAGGCTTTCATGGCCGGAATCACTGGGTTGTTGTAGGTTTTTCCGGGTTATATGGCCATGTTCTAGAGGCATTTTCTCCTGACGTTTCGCCTGCATCTATGGCAAGCATCCTCAGAGGTAGTGAGGTCTGTAGGAAAATGGGTTTATATATTTGTGGAATGACCAGGGTGGGACAAAGGACTCTTGTCTGCTGGAGCTAGGTGTGAATGTTTCAACTGACCACCTTGATTAGCATTAGATGTGCCTGATTGTTTATTCTCTGTTGTTGTGCTGTTGTAATTTTAGAGTTTTTTAATACTGGTAGCCAGATTTTGTTCATTTTCATGGTTTCCTCCTTTCTGTTGAAATTGTCCACATGCTTGTGGATTTCAATGGCTTCTCTGTGTAGTCCGACATGATGGTTTTTAGAGTGGCCCAGCATTTCTGTGTTCTCAAATAATATTCTGTGTGGACAATTTCAACAGAAAGGAGGAAACCATTAAAATGAACAAAATCTGCCTCTCAACAAAAGATTCCCCCCAGGCACTGCCAAGCCATCAAATGCTAATCAAGGTGGTCAGTTGAAACATTCACACCTAGCTCCAGCAGACAAGAGTCCTTTGTCCCACCCTGGTCATTCCACAGATATATAAACCCATTTTCCTACTTCCAACAGACTTCACTACCTCTCAGGATGCTTGCCATAGATGCAGGTGAAACGTCAGGAGAAAATGCCTCTAGAACATGGCCATATAACCCAGAAAAACCTACAACAAACCATACAAAGAAGAATTAAAAACACAACCAAGATTACAATAATACAAATACAATGTACATTTTGTTACTGGTTAATTATTCTTAGTAGTACTGACAAGCTGGAGTGTGTCCAGAGGAGGGCGACTAAAATGATCAAGGGTCTGGAGAGCAAGCCCTATGAGGAACGGCTTAAAGAGCTGGACATGTTTAGCCTGAAGAAGAGAAGGCTGAGAGGAGATATGATAGCCATGTATAAATATGTGAGAGGAAGTCATAGGGAGGAGGGAGCAAGCTTGTTTTCTGCTTCCTTGGAGACTAGGACACGGAACAATGGCTTCAAACTACAAGAGAGGAGATTCCATCTGAACATTAGGCTATGAGAGCTGTTCAGCAGTGGAACTCTCTGCCCTGGAGTGTGATGGAGGCTCCTTCTTTGGAGGCTTTTAAATAGAGGCTGGATGGCCATCTGTTGGGGGTGCTTTGAACACAATTTTCCTGCTTCTTGGCAGAATGGGGTTGGACTGGATGGCCCACGAGGTCTCTTCCAACTCTATTATTCTAGTAAAGTACACGAATAGTTTCCACTAGCATCAGTAGATGGTAGTTTTGATTAGGAAAACTAGAATGAAAGTAAGATTTCAAATTCACCCCCAGTGATTATTTAACAAAATTTAAGAACTTTACCCTGTTGTGTCTATTTTAGCTTTCATGTGTATTTATTGTCTAGAGAACCGCTTGCTCTGTTTCATCAACACCCAAAGAATCAAGAATATATGCTTTTATTTAAAATGAAGTTCAAAATGCACAGAGCTATATTCCTTCTCCTTGATCTTATCCTTCTTTCCCCTTTTATCATTCACCCTAATTCACTTTTACTGCGAAGACTGAAACACTTTCTGTACACAATTAGCAGTTACTAGGAAACTGTCAACAGTCCACTTCTATATATGTTATATTTAGTAACTCTACATCTACATCTAACATCACTTTAATGAAATTCTTTATTGAAAGTGTTGCTATTCCTTACCTTCACATATACTGGCACATCACATCAATTCTCACCATTACAAACCGTGTCCTCCCATAAAAGTATCAACTCTAACGATAAACCGAACTACCTAATTGTTACAAGTGAGCAGGACAGTCAGTCGAGCTTGATTTGATCAGCTATCCTTTGCAGACACTCTAATAAGTCTGCTAGAAGGACCCACAAAGACAAATACAAGCTGAAGGACTATAAAGGTAAAGGTTTCCCTTTGACATTAAGTCTAGTTGTGTCCGACTCTGGAGGTTGGTGCTCATCTCCATTTAGAGGCTGAAGAGCTGGCGTTGTCCATAGATGCCTCCAAGGTCATGTGGTCAGCATGACTGCATGGAGTACCCTTAACTTCCTTCCGAAGCAGTACCGAAGCAGATACAAGACGAAGGACTATAAAGCTAAAGATCTTCCTTTGACATTAAGTCTAGTTGTGTCCGACTCTGGGGGTTGGTGCTCATCTCCATTTCGAAGCTGAAGAGCTGGCGTTGTCCATAGACGCCTCAAAGGTCATGTGGCCAGCATGACTGCATGGAGTACCCTTACCTTCCTGCCGAAGCAGTACCGAAGCAGATACAAGTCGAAGGACTATAAAGCTAAAGGTTTCCCTTTGACATTAGATCTAGATGTATCTGTCTCCAGGAGTTGGTGCTCATCTCAATTTGTAATTAGGCAGAAAAACGAAATGCAAAGATACAGAATGGGGGACAGTGCCTGGCTCGAGAGCAGTACGTGTGAAAAAGATCTTGGAGTCCTCGTGGACAACAAGTTAAACATGAGCCAACAATGTGATGTGGCGGCAAAAAAAGCCAATGGGATTTTGGCCTGCATCAATAGGAGCATAGTGTCTAGATCTAGGGAAGTAATGCTACCCCTTTATTCCGCTTTGGTTAGACCACACCTGGAATATTGTGTCCAATTCTGGGCACCACAATTCAAGAGAGATATTGACAAGCTGGAATGTGTCCAGAGGAGGGCGACTAAAATGATCAAGAGTCTGGAGAACAAGCCCTATGAGGAGCGGCTTAAGGAGCTGGGCATGTTTAGCCTGAAGAAGAGAAGGCTGAGAGGAGATATGATAGCCATGTATAAATATGTGAGAGGAAGCCACAGGGAGGAGGGAGCAAGCTTGTTTTCTGCTTCTGGAGACTAGGACACAGAACAATGGCTTCAAACTACAGAGAGGAGATTCCATCTGAACATTAGGAAGAACTTCCTGACTGTGAGAGCTTCAGCAGTGGAACTCTCTGCCCCGGAGTGTGGTGGAGGCTCCTTCTTTGGAAGCTTTTAAACAGAGGCTGGATGGCCATCTGTCAGGGGTGATTAGAATGCAATATTCCTGCTTCTTGGCAGGGGTTGGACTGGATGGCCCATGAGGTCTCTTCCAACTCTTTGATTCTATTATTCTATTATTGCTCCCCGGATTCAAATCACTGACCTTCCGATCAGCAAGTTCGGCAGCTTAGCGGTTTAACCTGCTGCACCACTGAAGGACTATAGTTTTGAAGGACTCTAGGAAAACAGAAACTACGAACCTCCAAATATTCCAAATGAAGTTGGAGGTATGTGCAAGTTGGGAGAGGACACGTTCAGATGAAGGAAAGACGGACAGAGTGAGAGAGATAAAAACAGCAGACAATGGAAATAGAAAGGTACAAAAGCTAGAAATTGCAATGTTTGGGAGGATGTCCAATTCATGAACTATGTTGATATAACAAACCTTTTTAATAAGTAGTATACGACTCAATGGTTAGGTGGGCTCAAAACATAGGCCAAGAGATAAAAATGGCTCAATTGGGAAAAATATGGAAAAGAATAATGAAATACATGATATGTCAGAACCTGATGGAAAATGTTTACAAAATACATCTATATTGGTATCTCCCTCTAGAGCAGTGGTTCTCAACCTTCCTAATGTCACGACCCCTTAATACACTTCCTCATGTTGTGGTGACCTCCAATCATAAATTATTTTTGTTGCTACTTCACAACTGTAATTTTGCTACTGAATAGTAATGTAAATATCTGAAATGCAGGATGTATTTTCATTCACTGGACCACATTTGGCACAAATACCCAATACGCCCAAATTTGAATACTGGTGGGAGAGGAATTATTTTATAATTTGGGAGTTGTATTGCTGGGATTTATAGTTAACCTACAATCAAAGAGCATTCTGAACTCCACCAACAATAGAATTGAACCAAACTTGGCACACAGAACTCCCATGACCAACAGAAAATACTGGAAGGGTTTGGTAGGCATTGACCTTGAGTTTTGGAGTTGTAGTTCACCTACATCCAGAGAGCACTGTGGACTCAAACAATGATGGATCTGGACCAAATTTGGCACAAATACTCAATATGCACAAATGTGAACACTGGTGGATTTTGGGGGAAATAGACCTTGACATTTGGGAGTTGTAATTTCAGGGATTTATAGTTCACCTATAATCAAAGAGCATTCTGAATCACACCAATGATAGAATTGGGCCAAATTTCCCACACAGAACCCCTATGACCAACAGAAAATACTGTGTTTTCTGATGGTCTTTGGCGACCCCTCTGACATCCCCCTCGCGACCCCTCCAGGTGTCCTGACCCCCAGGTTGAGAAACGCTGCTCTAGAGAGACTAGTAAAGATGTACAATTGCACCAACAAATGTTGGAAATGTGGGAAAGAAAAAGGCACATTTTACCACATGTGTTGGATGTGCAACAAAGTAAAAACATTACTGGAAATGGATTCATGTACAGTATATCTCAAAAAATGTTAAACACAAACTTCAAAATAACACCACAAATGTACCTTCAGATGAAAGGAAATTTGGAAAAAAAATGTTCTATATGACAGTGACAGCCTGAATAGTATATGCTAGAAATTGGAAAATCTCAGAGGTACCTCCTTTAGAAAAATGGGAAAAATACATTACAGATTTGCTAATAATGGACAAAAAAACTGTACTCTTGAGAGGAGAAGAGTTAGAGATGTTAATGAATGGCAACTAGTGATTCAGCTTCTCAATGTAAAATTAAACTAAAATGTACATAGGGGATCCTATAAGACTGTAAACAAAGAGGAAGCAGATACTAATTTAGAGCCTATGCCTTTATATGTACTATTCAAATAGAAGACTGTGACCCCTTTAAGAAAAGATATTATCTGAGACATTAATATGGAACACAAATAGCTGGAAAGGATTGCACTGAACGCAACAAACACTTGCAAATGTATGTGTATTTCAACAAATAAATAGGGGAATAAGCTCGCTCGGTTCATAGCTTCTACTTACATCTTAGTGGAGCCTGGTCAATGTGGTCTGGGCAAAGGAGGGACAAGCTATTAAAATCCTGAAAAGTGCCTGCTCCAGCAGCACATGGGTAATGGTACATCTGGGTGCATTTCTCTTCACAGCATTTGATAGTGGCTCCAAGGTGCTTGCAATATGCACATCGCTGAAACACAAAGCAGAAGACGATTTATTTCAGAGTAATATCACTAACAGAAGGTTTATAATAATCTACTTGATTTCTGTATATCACATATCTTCTCATTTTTCTGTACATTCATTCAACCTCACAATCTCCACGTGAGATAAATGTGGTTGAGAAATAGCAACTTAATCCAAGCCATACACTTTTTTCGTGTCAGGAGCGACTTGAGAAACTGCAAGTCACTTCTGGTGTGAGGGAATTGGCAGTCTGCAAGGACATTGCCCAGGGGATGCCCAGATGTTTTACCATCCTGTGGAAGGCATCGCTCATATCCCCGCATGAGAAGCTGGAAGTGACAGATGGGAGCTCACCCTGCTCCCCAGATTTGAACCACCAACCTTTCGTTCAGCAGTTCTGCCAGCACAAGGGTTTAACCCATTGTGCCATCAGTAGCTCCAAGACATACCCTGAAATTTAGAGTTGACTGAAACTTAAATTTCCACAACCCCAATACTTTAATCTAAATAAATAAAAATGTAATGTTCATTTGAGGGATTAACAGAACTAAAAAACCACTGGACGAATTGACACCAAATTTGGGCACAAGACACCTAACAACCCAATGTATGTCCTTCACTCAAAAAATTGATTTTGTCGTTTGTGAGTTATACTTGCTGGGAATTTATAGTTCACCTACAATCAAAGAGCATTCTCAACCTCACCAACGATGAAATTGAGCCAAACTTGGCACACAGTTCTCCCATAGCCAACAGAAAATACTGGAAGATTTTGGTGGGCAGTGTCCTTTGGTTTTGGAGTTGCACTTCACCTACATCCAGAGAGCACTGTGGACTCAAACAATGATGGATCTGGACCAAACTCTACATAAATACTCCATATACCCAAATGTGAACACTGGTGGAGTTTGGGGAAAATAGAATCTTGACATTTGGGAGTTGTAGTTGCTGGGATTTATACTTCACCTACAATCACAGAGCATTCTGAATCCCACCAACAATAGAACTGGGCCAAACCTCCCTCACAGAACCTCCATGTGGCCCACAGCAACGCGTGGCAGGGGACAGCTAGTTCAAATATAAATAATTTTCAACAAGACAGCATTTTAAAATGCTTATTTTAATTTTAATTTCCATTGTAAAGATTTTTAGACCACTTTTTTGAACATTCAGTCTACAATGCTAAATATGGACAGCATTTTGGCCACATTCAGATATAAATTCAGTGCTCATCCCTTCAATTTTGTATTGTTTCTTCTCCAGGTTATCAGCTAAGTGGTCTTGTCATCAGTTTTACACGAGGGGATTGCATAAGATAGGTTTTCAGAAATGAGAACGATCTGTAGAAACCCGAGAAAGAGTGAAAAACGATGTACTATAGGATATAGAGAAGCAGGGGCAGGATCAGGGTGGGGAGTGGGTGTCTCATTACATTTAATCGAACCCTTACAACGCATATGGAAAAACTACAACAGCAATTAAAACCATTTGGCAACTTAGCAAGAAAACTACTGTATAAACAATGTGGTATATATATAATCAGAACCAAATAATAAAAAACCCCTCAGGATATCAACATTTGTTGAATTCACGGAGGAAAGCGATAAAGCAGTCAAAAGTAATAAATCCCCACTGGAGATATATTTTTTGCAACAGCTGCTGACTAGAAGGGTTTTTCTTCCATTAGTAGACTAGAAGTTATGATTTAAGAAGCTCAAGCATGTTGTTATTGTAACTCTGTCTGACCTTTGACAAAGAAGAGTTCAAACAGCAAAAGAATAAAATGTTTTTAAAACTCTGTTACATAAAGAGCAATTGCTTTAGGGTTTTTTGGTTTTTTTAGAGACAGCAGAAATACTTCTCCGGGCACTTTTTAAAAAAATGTCAAAATAGTTTAAAGTTATATTTAGTATACTCTGTAAAGTAATGCTTTCAAAAAGTGATGATCCTGGGACTAGTGCAGGCACGGGCAAACTAAGATCCAGGGGCTAGATGTGGCCCCCTGGGCGCTTACCTCAGGCCCTCCTCATTTTCCGCATCCTCTCAGCATAAGGACATGATAGCCTGCTACATCCTTATGCAGAAATGACAGGGGAGGAAGGCACACAGCAGCTAAGAGCCCTCTGGAGAACTCTCAGCCACAGCATGGCTCGCCCTCCTCCTGACCATAAGGACAGTGTGAGCGGACCTGTCCTTATGCCAATTGGTGACTTAAGGCGGTTTCCAACAAATCCGTATATATAAAAACACAATACAAATTAAAACAATAAACAGTATAAAACATCACACCAGCAATAAAAACAACATCATTAGCGTCCCCTCATTATCAAGCATTGTCCTGTTCCATTTGTCAAGTCAATTTGATTTCCTATATTAGCTACTCTGCATTTGCAAACGCTTGCTCAAACAGCCATGTTTTAACTTGCCTCCAAAAAGTTAAGAGGGAGGAAGCAGATCTGATCTCCTTAGGCAGGGTGTTCCAAAGCCGAGGGGTCACCACTGAGAAGGCCCTGTCTCTCGTCCCCACCAAACGTACTTGTGATGAAGGCGGGACCGAGAGCAGGCCCTCCCCATGGCAAGTTTGGTCCAGATCCATCATTGTTTGAGACCATAGTGTCTTCTGGATGAAGGTGAACTACAACTCCAAAACTCAAGGTCAATGCCCACCGAACCCTTCCAGTATGTTCTGTTGGTCATGGGAGTTCTGTGTGCCAAGTTTGGTTCAATTCCATCATTGGTGGAGTTCAGAATGCTCTTTTATTGTAGGTGAACTATAAATCCCATCAACTACAACTCCCAGTGACAAGGTCTATTTCCCCCCAAACTCAACCAGTGTTCACACCTGGCCCAAGGAAGGCACGCAGAATGCTCTCAATTGTCTATTGCCTCACCCTCTTCTCAGCATAATGCCAAGAGGACAATCCAAAGATCAGAGAGGAGGATCAGGGAGGAGGATCAGGGCAGTTGCTGCATGTCATGTTTTCCTCCCGGGATAAGGATAAGGTAAGCTGCGCACCCCATCCTTATCCCAGGAGGACAACCTGAGGATGACCCAGGCCCTGCTCCAACACCTACTGGTCCCACCCTCTTACATGCCCTCTCTCTCCCAGCTCAACCGTTTCGGATGGACCCAAGGCAAAAACGTTTGCCCATGCTTGGACTACTGCCATGGCACAAGCCATTAGCTCAGGCATGGGCAAATCCAGACCTGTGGGCAATATGCAGCGCGTTGGGCTCTTTGCTTCAACCTCCATCTGCTTCCGCCTCCCTTTTAATATGTGGACCCAGTGGCCCTCTGCTTCCCCAGGCTAGTTTGATCTCAAATTTTAATATTTTGTCCCAAATATTTTGTCCCAACTTCTATCAGGAAGTTTTCTTTACTGCTTCCCCAGGCTGAGAGGAAGGCCGAGGAGACACACCACTGACAAGGGCTCTCCGGAGAGTGCTCAGCAGCGGCGTGTTTCTCTCCCTTCTCTGGGCCCACTGTCAAATGGCAGCAGCATGTTGGTCTCCCCGGAGACAGACCTGTCTCTTCCCTCTCCAGTCTCCAGTTCCTTCCAGCCCCAGCCCTGATCTACAACCCTTACACCCCAACCCCACCCCCACCCCTTCCAGTCATAGCTTTGGCTGTGATCCCAAGCCTTCCTTGCAACTGAGCTCACAAAGTGGCCGCAGGGCAAAATTTTTGCCCATACCTGCATTAACTGCTGGTTCACTGGGTTGCTGTGAGTTTTTTGGGCTGTATGGCCATGTTCCAGAAGCATTCTCTCCTGATGTTTCTCCCACATCTATGGCAGGCATCCTCAGAGGTTGTGGGGCCTGTTGGAAGCTAGGCAAGGGAGGTTTATATATCTGTGGAATGCCCAGGGTGGGAGAAAGAACTCTTGTCTGTTTGAGGCAAGTGTGAATGCTGCAATCTTCACTTCACTTCATTTCTTAATTAGTCGCTCTCCACCAAGGTTCTCCGAGCGACTTACAATTTAAAATAGCATTTACACAATATAAAAATAAAAATTGACCATCTTGATTAGCATTGAATAGCCTTTCAGCTTCAAGGTCTGGCTGTTTCCTGCCTGGGGGAATCCTTGGTTGGGAGGTGATTAGTTTCTTGTCTGGAATTCCCATTTTTGAGTGTTGTTCTTTATTTACTGTCCTGATATGGATGTTTGCCATAGATGTGGGTGAAACATCAGGAGAGAATGCTTCTGGAATATGGCCATACAGCCTGAAAAACTCACAGCAACCCAATGATTCTGGCCATGAAAGCCTTTGGCAACACATCAAACCACAGACACATCAAGAACCCTCAGTGAACGTAAGCAAAGTAAATAACAAAACGGGTAGGTATTATGAGAAGAATCGTGCCCAGAGAACACTCCTTACTCTCACCATATCCTCATTCTGATCAATTCTGGACATAGGAGCGTACAGCACAATCATTTGACAAAGCAAAGCTCACTCATTTGATGGTATTGAAGCCTATATTGAAAAGAACAGTGCTGAGTGATCCCAGAAGACAGCATGGTTAATTGGCTGGAGAGCTTCTGACTGATGGTTATTAGCTACCACGGAGCAGATGTCCTCTGTTGAAGGCACTGTTTGAATGCTGCTCCTATTTCCTTCCATTTAGCACTTCAGCACTACATTCCCTTTCTTTTGACTATTCTTAAATTGCTTTCTTCAAACACTGTTGCCATAAACCAACAGCTACATTGTTTATACTGAGCCCATGCAAAGCAATTAGACAGCAAATGTTAAAAACGATTAGCTTGAAACATTAATTTATAACTTTTTAAAAGCTATGTAAATTTCACCCATCTGCTGCTTCTGTTTATTTCTGAATTGGGCCACATACGTCAAACATCGTCTTTCCACAATCTTTTTTGTCTGCCTTTTCAAAAAAAAAAATCCTTTTGTATTTCCATTACAAATGGATAAAATACAGTGGAAAATACAATGATTGCTTCCCCACGCCTACTATCTCCTAGCTTTCAGTTGTATTAGGTGCCTTTATTTGACAACCCAGAAACTTAAACAATATAATTACCATATGAGCTTTGAACATGTAACAACACTGGTTTTATACAGCTGTCTTTATTTGCCAACTTTTTCTTCAGAATTCCACAGTACATTAAGCCTCATACTTAACCAGGATCTGTAACTATTAAGTAAATTATACCTTTTGGATAAATATGCTTATATCCAAACATTGGTTATTCTAACCCTTCAAGTATGTCCCAAAACAGATGTGCACAACTACAAATCCTATTTGCTTCCAGGTTTATGAAGTGCAATGACATTTTTACAACTGCACATAATCCCCTCACCCAGGAGCAAGACTAACCATAACAAAGCTTCACCATCTGTTTCTTGATTTTGCATTCTGTTAACTTTGCATTCCAAACCAATAATCATTTCTCTTGTAAAACAGATTGATCATCCATAATGTCTAACAACTCAGCAATCTATGAAAGGCTTGTGTATCTATGTTTCCAGTGCTATAAATTAAAGTTACCACGTATAATCTTCACATATATTCCCTAAAACAAATTTTCACTCATTCAGATTCTTGTTAAAAGAAACACTGATGATATTTTTGGAACTAATATGTGAGCCTTGGTCCAGCCACACCTGGTCAGACTACATCTGGAATCACACTGTGTCAAATTCTGGGCACCGCAATTGAAGGGAGATGTTGACAAACTGGAATGTGTCCAGAGAGACAACTAAAATGATTTTTTTTTGTCATGTCAGGAGTGACTCCTGGTGTGAGAGAATTGGCCGTCTGCAAGGACGTTGCCCAGGGGACGCCTGGATTATTTTTGATGTTTTTATCATCCTTGTGGGAGGCTTCTCTTATGTCCCCGCATGAGGAGCTGGAGCTCATCCGCCTCTCCCCAGATTCGAACCTGCGACCTTTCGGTCTTCAGTCCTGCTGGCACAGAGGTTTAACCCACTGTGCCACCGGGGGCTCCTAACTAAAATGATCAAGGGTCTGGAGGACAAGCTCGATGAGGAGTGGCTTGAAGAACTGGGCTTTTTTAGCCTGCAGAAGAGAAGGCTGAGAGGAGATATGATAAGGGCCATGTATCAAGATGTGAGGGGAAGTCATAGGGAGGAGGGAGCAAGCTTGTTTTCTGCTGCCCTGGAGACTAGGACGCAAAACGATGGCTTCAAACTACAGGAAATTCCACCTGAACATTAGGAAAAACTTCCTCACTGAGAGAGCTGTTCAGATGTGAAACTCTCTGCCCTGGAGTGTGGTGGAGGCTCCTTCTTTGGAGGCTTTTAAGCAGACGCTGGATGACCACCTGTCAGACGTGCTTTGAATACAATTTTCCACAAGGTATCCTCCAACTCTGATTCTAATAATAATAATAATGATAATAATAATAATAATAATAATAAAACTTTATTTGTACCCCACCACTATCTCCCCAAGGGACTCGGTGCGGCTTACATGAGGCCATGCCCACAGCACATCAATAAACAAAAGCAATAACAATAATCAATACAAAACAGTTAAAATAAACAGAAAATACACAATAAGCAATAAACAATAACAATATAAAAACAAAACATTCTATGTGTTCATTTATGTATTTATGACTTTTCCACCCCACCTTTCTCCAACCCAGAGACGACTCAAAGCAGCTTTACAGCTAGGCACCCATTCAATGCCTGTAAGATCTGTAATCGTGCTTCAGTGCAATGTAAGTTTGATATGTTTGATATCTTTTAATATGTGCTAATATGTTTTAATCATTTGAAATACTATTTTAAGTGATATATGTGTGTTTTTAATAGTTGTATAATATTGTGTTTCATTGATATTGTTATTATCTGAATCTGGCATTGAATTATTGCCATAGTTTGTAAGCCGCCCTGAGTCCCTCTTTGGGGGGTGAGAAGGATGGGGTATAAGTACAGTAAATAAATAAACAAACAAACAATGTGCATCTAAAAACAGCATGTTGGGTTATTAGCATGTTGGGTTATTTGCATTCACTCGGTACAGAAAGATCAATACCTCTTCATAGGTATTGAAATATAAGCTAGCTGGCATTGCCCCCCACCTCTCGATGTGCGACGGGAAGTGAAAGCCATCCACTGCATGGCTATCAGCTTCCTCCCAGTAGACTCAAATCAAGGAAAAGCTTCATTGGTACCACTACTCCTCTTAATGTTTCCCGAGCAAGCAAAAGGGTATCCCTTTGGGCAGCTAAACCAGGTAATTCCAACTAGATGATGGATGATCCCAGCATGTGGGTCCTCTTCCAAGGTCAAACCAAGAATGGGCAACGTTGAAGTTGTATTCTTGAAGGCTTTCATGGCCGGAATCACTGGCTTGTTGTAGGTTTTTTCGGGCTATATGGCCATGTTAAAGAGGCATTTCTCCTGACATTTTGCCTGCATCTATGGCAAGCATCCTCAGAGGTAGTGAGGTCTGTTGGAACTAGGAAAAGGGGTTTATATATCTGTTTATATATCTATATACCAGAAATATAAACCCTTTTTCCTAGTTCCAACAGACCTCACTACCTCTGAGGATGCTTGCCATAGATGAAGGCAAAACGTCAGGAGAAATGCCTCTAGAACATGACCATATAGCCCAAAAAACCCTACAACAACCCAACGTGGAAGTTCTTGAACAGACTCAGAAGTGGAGTGGGCAGATCAAAAGACAACCTGGCAAAATGGCACTACCTAGAACACTAGTTCTCAATCTTTTGGACTTCAACTCCCAGAAATCCCAGCCAGCTTAACAACTGTTAGAAATATAGAGAGAGATATAGTAAAAGATTTTAATTGTTAAGAAATTAGTGCTAATTATGGCCTTTTATAAGCAAGATAAAAACAAATTCAGTCATTTCCAAGGTAACACTGATGTGGACAAAACAAGAATAATTTGTCACCTGTTTTTAAAACTTGAGCTGCTTAATTATTTTAGACATGTTATGTTGAACTTCAGAAATGGTCAGCAATTTAAAGCTAGGACCCATGATGAAAGGAGGTGGTAAGACTACAACCTTGATTTCGTCCAATTAAAAAAGTGAAATGAAGTGGATAGAATTACCACATAGTGCTTAATAAGGCTGACATTTTTGCAGCAGACAAAATAAATGAACTGCCAGTGTTAATGCATGTAACGCGTCCAAATAAAATTAAGAGTATGTGATTATGAGCCTCTTACACTGGTATGCATTGCCTGGCTTTCAGCTCTACTTTACCTGCCTCTCAAGTACTTTGACCTTTTTGTTTTTCAGCTGAGTGAACACTGCTGCCAGGCTCGACCTTTTCTAGGGGATTTATCCATCATAACAGTCTGGATCTGACATGGAACAAACATTGTCAAGATGCCCAGAGCGCAATCTTGACGTAATAAATGCAGAATGCACTAAAGATAATTATTTTGCGTGAAACATTGAAGTACATTTCTAACTATTACCAACTGATGAAACACAGTATTAGAAATAATAGTTCTGTTCTGATCTTGTAACTGGTTTACCTGGATGATAGTGACCGTAAGCGTAAAGAATGACTATTTATTGTGCATAAACCTGTACTGAATACTGGTACCAGCAAGGAAAAAATAGTTCTGCAAGTGTGCACTGGGTGTCACTGAATGCTGCTATATCACATGTCTGAAAATTTAGAAAGATATACACTTTATATAATAATAATAATAATAATAATAATAATAATAATAATAATAAACCTTTATTTACACCCCGCTACCATCTCCCGCAGGACTCGGTGCGGCTTACAAGAGGCCGAGCCCAAATACATCAGAAACAAAAAACACAACAACAAACAATACAACAATAAATAACTCATAGCAAAGCAAAACAATAACAAAAATATCAGACGCATTTAAAAACCTATAAGGACAGAGTCTGAAGTAGCAAAGCTCCAATTTTTGTGGGAGGGTACTACTGAAGTCATGTCATTCAAGGTGTGGGCTTTAGCCTATAAAACCCTAAATGGTTTGGACCAAGCCCTGAGATCATCAGGAGAGGCCCTTTTCTCAGTCCCATCCTCATAAGTACGGTTGTTGTTGTTTTTGTGTGTGTCAGGAGTGACTTGAGAAACTGCAAGTCGCTTCTGGTGTGAGAGAATTGGCCATCTGCAAGGATGTTGCCCAGGGGACGCTTGGATGTTTTGATATGTGGGAGGTTTCTCTCATGTCCCTTCATGGGGAGCTGGAGCTGACTGAGGGAGCTCATCCATGCTCTCCCCAGATTCAAACCTCTGACCTGACTTGGCCACGGTAGTCCACGCTCTGGTTACATCCCGTCTTGACTACTGCAACGCTCTCTACGTGGGGTTGCCTTTGAAGACGGCCCGGAAGCTCCAACTAGTCCAACGGGCGGCAGCCATGGTACTAACAGGAGCAGGACGCAGGGAGCATACAACTCCTCTGCTGTACCAGCTCGACTGGCTGCCGATTAGCTACCGGACCCAATTCAAAGTGCTGGCATTGGCCTTTAAAGCCCTAAACGGTTCTGGCCCAACATATCTATCCGAACGTATCTCAGCCTATCAGCCCACCAGGACCCTAAGATCTTCGGGAGAGGCCCTTCTCTCCATCCTGCCTGCTTCACAGGTGCGGCTGGCGGGAATGAGGGATAGGGCCTTTTCTGTGGTGGCCCCACGGCTTTGGAATGCCCTCCCTATAGAGATAAGATCAGCCTCCTCGCTGATGGCATTTCGAAAAAAACTGAAAACATGGATGTTTGAGCAAGCATTCGGCTAATCCGATGCGATGAAGTTGATGATCAAGGACTGGTAATCATAGACGATGAAATTGGATTATGATTTTAGTTGAGAGATGCATTGGTCTGTATTGGTGGCCCAATACTGTGTATTGTATATGTGTTTTATGTTTTTAAATTGAATATTGTTGTTTTTAAGTGTTGTAAACCGCAATGAGTCGCCGTTTTAGGCTGAGATATTAGCGGTATACAAGTGTACTAAATAAATAAAAATAAATAAATAAATCCATGCTCTCCCCAGATTTGAACCTCCGACCTGCCAGTCTTTAATCCTGCTAGCGCAAGGGTTTAACCCATTGCACCTCCAGGGCTTCAGTACGGTTGGTGGGAATGAGAGAGAGGGTCTTTTCGGTGGTGGCCCTGCAGCTCTGGAACTCCCTCCCCAAAGAAGTGTATTCAGCCCCCTCATTACTGGCCTTTTGCTCCCAGGCTAAAACCTTTTTATGGAAGCAGGCCTTCCCCAACAATCCATAATAAGCTATGACTAGGCACCCAGTGATTACAGCAAAATCTGATCACAGAAGGCTATTTCAGTATGGCAAGATCACACGGCAAAAGACTTGGAGCTGGAGGTTTTTCAGTATAATGTTTTAAGAATAACCACAGTGGCCTGAGGCCCAGGGATTTTTAATACTAATTATAAATGTTGTTATTTATTAGGTTTATTTCACATGGTTTATGTAATGTGTTTATGCAATGTGTTGGTTTATTGTTTATATGTTTGGGTTGGGGGTGATGTTGTTCTTGTATTATGCTTTTGTTTTTTCCTATTTGTTCACTGCTTTGAGTCCCACATGTGTGAGAAAAGTGGGATAAAATTATTATTATTATTATTATTATTATTATTATTATTATTCATCCTTGTGGCATTCCCATAGGCAACTGGCTGACAACTTTACATAGACATGTTACACACACACACACATACAAAATTCATTAGTAATCCATATCCAAACAATACAACACTGGAACACAGCCTGGCCTCAGAATTGTTTAGATATTTACAACATCTCTGCTGAGAAAGAGGAGATGCCAAAATGGCTTTGAAGTGAGTGGGCTGGGCTGTAGCACACCTGGTTAATCGCCAGCAGCAATAGATCACTGCCGACCGGAAGGGGGCAAGTTCGAAGCCTGAGTAGCATTGAGCACCCAACCGTTAGCCTGAGCTCACTTTCCACCTAAGCAGTTCGAAAACAGCTAAACTGTGAATAGAGAAATTAGGCACCGTTTTAGCAGTGAGGTATTTTACAACACCATAAAATGCCAACGATCAAAGAACAAGGAGGGAAATTCTGCAATCAAAAAGGGTTCGTTGTCACAACGGGTTGAGCAACAGTGCCTCCTGTGGCCGGAATTGAGTATAACCTCCAGGCGCCAAAGTTGGGAAATGCCGAAATACCTCTATCTGTCTGTCTTGTATGTCTAAAATACGGCATTGAATGTTTGCAGTGCATGTGTGCATTGTGATCCGCACTAAGTCCCCTTCGAGTGAGAGGGGCGGAATATAAATAATATTAATCATCTCAATCCCAAACTCCAAGATGATTAACGCTAAAAAAATTAATGGAAAATATGTGTGGAGAGGTGTTAGTATTTTATTTTTCACTACATTTTAGATATCTAAGTGTTCCCTATTCAGATTGATAAGGGAAAAAAACCCTCTTCAAACTCATGATAGTATGCTAATTCAGAGCTTTGAGAAAACAGTTTTCCTAAGTGCCAGCATATAAATGAAGCTTATTGTGGAAATCCCACCAGAAGCATAAGTCCTTGTCTGTGTCTCTGATGGGTCTTTCAAGCTTTTCTATTTGTATTTTTGTGCCTTCTGTGTCAGCTTCTCTCTGGATGCCTTTGTCCACTCTGTCTTTTTGCAAAGCATTTAAGACTTTCAAGCATCTGTTGTAATTCTGATTTTATACAGCATCAAACAGTCTTTGAAATTCCTTTATAGCAACAACCTCTCTTCTTACATTCTAGGACTCTGACATACAAAATGCAGAGTTCAAGGCAGAGCCCTTTTCCACAGCATAACATCATTGAAGTTACGAAAAAAGAAGTGAAAACTATTATAGAACTGCCTCTGCTTTCCAGCTTTATTGCCAAGAGTGTATTCACACAGAATATTTTCTACGGGACATTCTTTTGGCACTGAACTAGAGCAACACTTCAAGGAAAGAAAAAAAGAAGGGCTGGTAAGGAATAAATCTATTTTTCTTCTTGATGGATACTGCCAACAGGACCTGAATTAAACAAACCCATACTGCTAGCAACTGTAAAACAGGCAAGCAAATATATTGGTTTAATTGGAGCGGATGGAATTATGTAGACTACAACAACAAGGCGGTCAAAGGCAATCTCTAATGGTGCTTCGTTGTTCAAGCTTACCAAAATGATCAGAGCTGGAATAACTAACTCAAATAAAGAAGGGCCACTTGTCATGTATCATGTCCCACAGTTGATGGTGGTTGATGGTGGTACACCTAGCAGTTGGTGGTACACCTAGCAGTTGGTGATGGAAGGGTTAATGTAAGTCTTAGTTCTAAAGGGTTGAGTAATCTGTAAGTAACAGTTCATGGGTGAAAGCAATTAAGGCTGGAGGTATGCAAGAGATAGGTTGCAGCTGGGTGTTTCTGGATATAATGAGCTAGCCTTGGGACTGATCTTCTGGAGAAAAGTATTTCTCTTATTTTAGTGGTAGATGCTGCTGGTTTTCCCCCAGGTTTGTGGATTTCCAGTATCCTGACCTGTCTCCTGAACCTTTGGAATCCTGGAAACTTGAATCTTTGGACTGGCTTTTGACTATGGTATAGACCAGGGGTCCTCAAACTAAGGCCCAGGGATCGGATACGGCCCTCCAAGGTCATTTACCCGGCCCTCGCTCAGGGTCAACCTAAGTCTGAAACAACTTGAAAGCACACAGCAGCAACAACAATCCTATCTCATCAGCCAAAAGCAGGCCCTCTTTTCCCATTGAAATACTAATAAGTTTATATTTGTTAATGTTGTTCTTCATTTTAATCATTGTATTGTTTATAGGATATGTGCAATGTGAATAGGAATTCATTCATATATTTTTTTTTCAAATTATAATCCGGCCCTCCAACAGTTTGAGGGACTGTGACCTGGCCCTCTGTTTAAAAAGTTTGTGGACCCCTAGTATAGACTCTCGATCTCTGGACTCATTGAACTCTCAGCCTTTGACCACTGGAACCTTTGACTACAGTGAGCGTTTGCTATCAGTTTTTGTTTTATATTCTGTGGCTGAGTGATATCTTTATGTTTTATATTTTGGACTATTAAAAGAGCCAGAAAGTAAGTGCTGCTTTAATTAAACTGTTTGAAACAAACTGGGAGTTTGTTTGTTCATCTCTGCCTGAATAATGGCAGAGCCCTGGCATCGTGACACCACTTGAGCCCTCATACACATTTAAGTTTGATTTTATATTTTGTTTTTCCATTTCCTATTTTGCAAATGCACAAAGGTGGACTTGGGCCATCAGTTGCACATGTTACTTAACCAATTTATACATATTTCTTCAGGAATAATTATACACATGCTTTTTGAATTAGGCGTTCTGCATGTATGGTGAATTCCCATTGTTAGATTGAGATTACTTCTGAAGAATACGAAATCTGTGTTGTCGAAGGCTTTCATGTGTGGAATCATGGGTTGCTATGAGTTTTCCAGGCTGTAAGGCCATGTTCCAGAAGCATTCTCTCCTGATGTTTCACCCACATCTATGGCAGGCATCCTCAGATGTTGTGAGGTCTGTTGGAAACTAGGAAAGGGGGGTTTATATAGCTGTGGAATGTCCGGGTTGGGAGAAAGAACTCTTGTCTGTTGGAGGCAAGTGTGAATGTTACAATTGGTCATCTTGATTAGCACTGAATAGCCTTGCAGTTTCAAAGCTACCTGGGAGAATTCTTTGTTGGGAAATGTTGGGACCTGAATTTTGGCACATGTGGGCTAAAAGAAACCACAGAGAAAGGAGCTAGATAACTGTCAATATGAAATAAATGATATTTACATGCTCAGTGTTATGGACTGGTCTACCCTAAAGGGTTGGTGTAAAAGGCAAGAAAAACAGTCCCAGCTTGCAAAAGCTAAGGAGAAAGGTGGGTGGATCAAACAGGCAACCTCATAGCCAGAAGTGCAGTCTGACTGGCTGATGAAATAAAAGGGAAAAAAATCTTAGCCACTGGAGATAGGTGGAGTCAGAGGCAAAGAGAAGGCGCAAGGCAGCCGTTTTAAGTTCAGTTAGGAGTTTGGTGGGGAAGAAGACATACAGTAGTTTTGAAAGGGGGAAGAAGGGAGGAAGAGATTTGGGAACTATTTGTTTTATTAAAGATACCTCTTTAAGGATCTTTAATAGGCCTCTATAGTGATTAGAGTGCTGTGAGAGGAAGGGAGATTTCAAAGGTTTAAAAGATCCTGTTTGGATTTGTGTGTGTGGAACTTTGTTTTAAGAAACTCGAGGTAAAAGTACCATCTTCTATAGGAAGTAAAGCCTGACAAGTTATTTGGAAACCATTATGCATATTGATTGTTCAAAATAAACAACATATTCCTGTTTAATTCCAACTGAAGTCTTCGTGTGGCTTTTTTAACTTTCCAGTGAAGGAGGTGGCCTATTAAAATAACAAATTGGTGGCAGCAAAAGAAACCTTTAATAAATAATAGGCAGGAAAGGCAAAATATAAAGGACAGTGGTAGCTTCCCACTGATTGACCTTGTGTGTGTGAGGGTGTGTATGCTCTGATTCCCCACGGCCTTGCCTTTGGCCAAGCCTTGTCGTTTTGTCCTTTGTCCTCCATCTTTGTTGTTGTTGCAATTGGTGGCAGTTTGTGATACTCAGCAATTCTAGTATACACTTTAGCAAGGGGAAGAGAAGCTTGGCCCATAGCCACAATTAACAGGAGAGATATTGACTTCTTTATTACCTGCTAGAAAGAAATCTGCTCTTTTGTTCTGGGACTGTTTTAAAAAGGCTTAACAGACCTCTGAGCTACCAAATATTGTTGTGATCTGTCTCAAATGGTATTTTATAAAAAGATGTGGTACATGAATTCAGAACCATTCATAAGTGAGCATACACAAATGCATGCTGCAAATATTCCAAGTGAGGGCTGTGTGAGCATCACCACATAAAACCCCTCACAAAAGGCACATTCAGCTTGGAAACACACTGAGCTTCATATATTGCAAACATTTGACAGACTATTTGAAACAGGCTTCTCTAAATGTACTCCAGCCAAGTGCCACTTGTCCATGCAGAAATTCCAGCTGCTTTGTCCTTCAGCAGAGATCGGCTGTGTGATAGCACATGCCAGTTATTCACTCGAGCAACACAAAATAAAATGAGTCTCCATTATCAACAGTACAGATATTGACAAAACCATGCTACTCGTACAAGCTATCAAGACAAGATGGGAGATGGAAGGAAAAGTCAATAAACAACCTTCTGATACATATTATAGAAAGAGAATATGATGTATGCCTGAAAAAAGGCATAATTTCAAAACATTTATATTGATGCTTAGTACAAGAATCCTAAAGGAAAGGTGATAATGAAGAACAGTGATTTGGAGAACAGATGTGAGCAATACTCACATCTGCACCAGGATTGTGGCGCAGCTGGCTGAGTGTCAGCTGCATTGAGATCACTCTGACCAAAAGGTCATGAGTTCGAAGCCAGCCCGGGTTGGAGTGGGTTTCCAACCAATTGTGTAGCCCGTTGTCGACCTTTGCAACCCGAAAGACAGTTGTATTTGTCAAGTAGGAAAATAAGGTACCACCTTAAAGTGTGGGGAGGCTAAATTAACTAATTTATGAGGCCATAAAGACTTCAGCAAAAGCATGCGGGGAATGCGGAAGTACTTCATCAGTGTCACAGATGGACGATGAAAGCGACAGCTCCCCTGGCCAGAAAAAGTTAAATAGCCTCTGTGTATGTCTGTATATGTTGTATGTCAAAATTGCCATTGAATGTTTGCCATATATGTTTACACTGTAATCCGCCCTGAGTCCCCTGCGGGGTGAGAAGGCGGAATATAAAAGCTGTAAATAAATAAATAAATAAACTACGTAAAACATGGTGGTAAGAACCCCCAGTGGCGCAATGGGTTAAACCCTTGTGCCAGCAGATTGAAGACTGACAGGTCACAGGTTCGTAATCAGGGAGAATGTGGGTGAGTTCCCTCTGTCAGCTCCAGTTCCCCATGCGGGGAAATGAGAGAAGCCTCCCACAAGGATGGTAAAACATCAAAACATCCAGGCATCCCCTGAGCAATCCTTGCAGATGGCCAATTCTCTCACACCAGAAGCGACTTGTAGTTTCTCATATCGCTTCTGACACGAAAAAAATTAATAAATCCAAATAAATAATCTAAAGCAGTGTTTCTCAACCTTCCTAATGCCATGACCACCTTAATACACTTCCTCATGTTATGGTGACCCCCAACCATAAAATTAGTTTCGTTGCTACTTCATAACTCTCATTTTGCTACTGTTATGAAAAGTAATGTAAATATCTGATATGCAATATGTATTTTCATGCACTGGACCAAATTTGGCACAAATACCCGATACACCCAAATTTGAATACTGGTGGAATTGGGGGAGGGTATTGATTTTGTCATTTGGGAGTTGTAGTTGCTAGGATTTATAGTTCACCTACAATCAAAGAGCATTCTGAACTCCACCAACAATGGAATTGAACCAAACTTGGTGCAGAGAACTCCAGTGGCCAAGAGAAAATATTGGAAAGGTTTGGTGGGCATTGACCTTGAGTTTTGGAGTTGTAGTTCAACTACATCAAAAGAGCACTGTGGACTCAAATGGATGGATCTGGACCAAACTTGGAACAAACTCTCAACATGCCCAAATGTGAACCCTGATGGAATTTGAGGAAAATAGACCTTGACATTTGGGAGTTGTAGTTGCTGGGATTTATAGTTTACCTACAATCAAAGAGCATTCTGAACCCTACCAAAGATTAAATTGGGCCAAACTTCCCACACAGAAACTCCATGACTAACAGAAAATACTATGTCTTCTGATGGTCTTTGGCGACCCCTCTGACACCCCCTTGCGACCCCTCCAGGGGTCCCGACCCCCAGGTTGAGAAACACTGCTCTAAAGACACAATTCGTACAAATGAAAACCAGCTTTGAAATAATCAAGTCCACCACAGCATTAGCCATGTGCTCTGCATTTATGACAGCTTACACTGGAGGAACAATATAAAGGATTTGCAGCCATATGATCTTAATTACTTTGAACTCACTTTTGTGCTCCCTGAGACAACAGCTTTGTCCACGTTCACTGGTAGCTGCTCTTCAGTCTGGCAAACGCCCAGCGACCATTCCGCACAGCGGTGATGAGCCCAGCAGTGGCCTACCGCAAGATGACCAGCAAATAAATGGATTAGATCTACAGCTGTTACCAAAGACTACTTACTCGCTTCAGAGAAAGAAGACAACACAAGGCAACTTAAGATAAATAGACAGAATTAACAGGAGATATGCTCTCAATCTTTCTTTGTAAGAACTGCCAATCCCTGATTCCGTTTGCAGGAATTGATCGATGATCACTTATACCAAGGTAAAGAAATAAAACAGTCCTTCTCCAAGAAGCAGAAACCCATTATGTTTATATTAAATACTTCAGTATATTATACATTAAATATTTGGTTCTGTAGCTCAAAAATGGGTTACATTTCATTTTATTGCAGTCTCATTTTATTCTTCAAAAATACTATATTTTGTGTGTCTTTTTATTGTTTTCCCCGTTACCAACATTTCATAAACAGGTGTGGAAGGTTGTGTACCTAAAAAGTAGGCACATGCTTACATATATGTGTGTGTGTGTGTGTGTGTGCGTAGTGTATGTATATGTATATGTATGTTCATTTCAACCAACAGATGTCACTGGCAGGAAAATCAAGGCTTTTATGTTAAACAGCTGAATGCTGTAGTATTTTTAAAAATCAAATGATAGTAGTAGCACAATACAGAATGGTATGTATAATGTGGCAAAATAATCCAGAAATTTAAATGCATATGCTGCTGGTATAGAAGAATGTGGGCTATAAATTAATACTAAATTCTAGACATCTCTGTGCTTAATAGTGATCTCTGACAATAAAGAGTGCGAATTCACCATGTCTTAACAGCTTATAGTGCTGGTGACTTCCAATGGTTCTCAACCTTGTTTTGACCAGGGATCACTTGACCAGAGACCACTTTGACCAGGGATCACTTTCCAACATTAGTGCCAAAGCGGTTATGAATCGGTTTTTGGTCAACTTTAGATTTGGTTTGGTTATTTGGGGTGCTGATTCAGAATACTGCATTGGATAGACCACATCAACTCTAGTTTCTGATTCAGAACATATGCCATCCAGATTCGGTTTGGTTATTTGGGGTGCTGATTCAGAAAATTGCGTTGGATAGACCACATCAACACTAGTTTCTGATTCAGAACATATGCTATCCAGATTCGGTTTGGTTATTTGGGATGCTGATTCAGAAAATTGCATTGGATAGACCACATCAACTCTAGTTTCCGATTCAGAACATATGCTATCCAGATTCGGTTTGGTTATTTGGGGTGCTGATTCAGAATATTACATTGGATAGACCACATCAGCTCTAGTTTATGATCATAGAATCATAGAATCAAAGAGTTGGAAGAGATCTCATGGGCCATCCAGTCCAACCCCCTGCCAAGAAGCAGGAATATTGCATTCAAATCACCCCTGACAGATGGCCATCCAGCCTCTGTTTAAAAGCTTCCAAAGAGGCTGGATGGCCATCTGTCAGGGGTGATTTTATATGGAACATATGCCATCCAGCATCTGCTCATCCACAGAAAACCATATTTAATACTCTAGAGTGGATGTGGTCTATCCAATGCAATTTTCTGAATCAACACCCCAAATAACCCCAGGAACAGGCCTAAAAACAAAGACAACAAGAAAAAATATATTTTTGGCCTGTGTTATTATCTGTGAATTTTGTTAATGTTCAGCACTCTAAGAGGGGCTTATGAGCCCAGTCACACTTGTTGCAATAGTGTAGTAACAGTGAGGCCGTGGACCATATTTTAGTTTTCGCTGACCACCGGATGTTTATTTATTTATTACATTTATATCCTGCATTTCTTGACCCCGAAGGGGACTTAAGGCGGCTTATAACACAGGCAACAATTCAGTGCCTTAAAATATATACACAATTAAAATAAACATTAAAATTAAAATCAAACTTAGAATACATTAAAACATTTCAAAACATTACAGTTACTATTATAAATTGGGAATCACTGGAATAAACAGTACAGAGCTAGGAAGACCAGTGGTCATTTAAAGGCCTCTTTAGAGTGTCCTTTTGTGTACAGAAACAGTACAAAAATTCTTTACCATTAAATGCTCAGTGAAATATAATACTTAATAGGAGGTGCATGTTATTCAGTTAAAAAAATCCCAAAGCAGTACCCTACCTGTGGGCTCAAATAAGGCTTGGACATCAATGTCATCTGGTAAGCCAACCATTCTGAGTTCATCCCAGAACTTGACTATCTGATCATCAGGAGTAGTTTGCGTGCTTATACTTGTACAAGGTGTGGTACTCTGATGAGACTTCTCTCTGCATTGAAAATAAGATTTAGGCCGGTAAGTGCAATTATCAGGCCATAATGAACTATTTCAATATATTTTCAAGACGGTTTCAAGACGGCTAACAGTTTGTATGCGATTTCCAACTCATGATTTGATAATTCTCAATGCAAAATAAAATAAAGACTAAACAACTTCATCTGCTTTTGTGGGGTTTTTGTTTTGCAAAATATATAGTTATTTTATGAAAAGACGTTGAAGGACATATAATATATATTCACTTTTTCTGCTGTATGAAACAAATGTACAAATTCAAGTTGTGGATACGTTAAAAACAAAACTGGAATAGGTACTGAATCATAATGGAGGAGGAATTAAAATAGTAGTAGGGGTGTCCCGACAATTTTCTCTAACTAAATTCCATTTTAATTCAAATTTTACCCTCGGAAACTCTGTGCTGCGTACAGTATGAATCATTGTCTCATTCAGGTCAGGCTGAGAATGAATAATTGCTGTCAATTTAGTAATTAATTTGTATAAAAGAAATTTGCATTCATGCTTAAGGTCAAACAGCAGAAAGTAAAGGAAACTAGAGCTATATAAGTGAAAAATATCTCCAGAATTCGGAGTGTAATTATATCTTGCAGTCATTCAGATTGCCCTTAAAAACGATCCACCTTAAGTCCCATGAAAAGGCTGCTGTTCTTTGTTATTGTTTCATTTCCTCTTTACTGCTTCGCTCGACTGGCGGGAGTCCAGGATGAGCCACCAATCAGAAAAGTCCAGCACAACAATCGCTTTAGTACCTAAATTTGGATGTCAGCCAGCATGGCACTTGGGCAGGATTACATCACCATCCTCAAGGGACAGAGTTGGGTAGCTGCTCCAAGCGAAATTAATTCTGCACTTTCACATGGGCGACACAAGGCGCTACTAATCAGCCAGCCCAACAGAACCCAAAGAGCAGCAAAGGAGCCACTTAAGGAGCACGGGGTAAAAATGAAATATAATGGAAGTCTCAAAGACGCTTTAACAATCTAGTGCATGGGTTGTTGTAGGTTTTTTCGGGCTATATGGCCATTGTCTAGAGGCATTCTCTCCTGACGTTTTGCCTGCATCTATGGCAAGCATCCTCAGAGGTAGCGAGGTCTCTTGGAACTAGGAAAATTGGTTTATATATCTGTGGAATGACCAGGGTGGAACAAAGGACTCTTGTCTGCTGGAGCTAGGTGTGAATGTTTCCACTGACCACCCTGATTAGCATATAATGGCCTGACAGTGCCTAGAACAAACTTTTGTTGAGAGGTGATTAGATGTCCTTGTTTGTTTCCTCTCTGTTGCTTTTCTGTTGTAATTTTTGAGTTTTTTTTAATACTGGTAGCCAGATTTTCTTCATTTACATGGATCACTCTCACAACCACCATGTCAGACTCCACAAAGAAGCCACTGAAATCTACAAGCATGTGGACAATTTCAACAGAAAGGAGGAAACCATGAAAATGAACAAAATCTGGCTACCAATATTAAAAAAACTCAAAAAATACAACAGAAAAACAACAGAGAGGAAACAAACAAGGACATCTAATCACTTCTCAACAAAAGTTTGCTCTAGGCACTGTCAGGCCATTATATGCTAATCAAGGTGGTCAGTTGAAACATTCACACCTAGCTCCAGCAGACAAGAGTCCTTTGTCTCACCCTGTCATTCCACAGATATATAAACCCCTTTTCCTAGTTCCAACAGACCTCACTACCTCTGAGGATGCTTGCCATAGATGCAGGCGAAACGTCAGGAGAGAATGCCTCTATACTATGGCCATATAGCCTGAAAAAACCTACAACAACCCAGTGATTCCAGTCATGAAAGCCTTCGACAATACAATCTAGTGCATTACAGGCGGAGAAGCATAAAAAGAACTTCAACATTTTATACATATAATTACTTATTTCAATATAGAATAGCCAATCACACAACTTCTCAAAATATACCACTGATACAACTATAAGCAAACTAACCAGTATTGCTATCTACACGATCAGATGAATACAAAGGATACTACAATCACTTCATTGCAAGATACAGTTTATTTACAAGATACAGTTTATTTACAAAATATGTTCCTTTGGGCAAACAAGACTAAAGAGTTGAGAATAATACTAGTTGCTATTTATATAATACTAGCTTAGGAGCCCCCGGTGGCACAGTGGATTAAACTGCTGAGTTGCTGAACTTGCTGACCAAAAGGTTGCAGGTTTGAATTGGGATACGGCATGAGCTACCGCCGTTAGTCCCAACTTCTCCCAACCTAGCAGTTGAAAACATACAAATGTGAGTAGATCAATAGGTCTGGCGGGAAGGTTACGGTGCTCCATGTAGTCATGCTCACCACAAGACCGTGGAGGTGTCTATGGACAATGCCTGCTCTTCGGGATAGAAATGGAGATGAGCACCAACCTCCAAAGTTGGACACGACTGGACTTAATGTCAGGGGAAAACCTTTACCAAGCTTGTGTACCTAGCGTTGGCCAAATTATTTGAAAAAGTCATTTATTTACAAAATGCATAAGGTTGTGGGTGAACTACAACTCAAACCATGCCAGGGTAACCCCCCGAAACTCCATCCAGCAGTTGAAGTTTGCCATGTTGGGCAAGTTTACTCTAGATGCATCACTGGTAGGGTTCAATGTGATCTCTGGCTGCAGGATAAACTATAGCTCCCACCATGGTGGGTCAGTCCCCTCAAATCCACCCAGTTGGTTCACTTGGTCATAGTGGTTCTGTGTGCCAAGTTTGGTCCAGATCCATCATCGGTGGTGGTCACGGTGTCTCTGGATGTAAGTGAACTACAACTTCCAGAAATGAAGGTCAGTTCCTCCCAAACCCCTCCAGTATTTTCAGTTGGTTCTGTGTGCCAAGTGGTGTCCAGGGTAGTCTTTGATTGAAGGTGAACTATAAATCCCAGTACCTACAGCGGCTATAAATCAAGGTGAATTCCCTCCAAACCTCTCCAGTGTTTTTCTTTGGTCATTGGGGTTCTGTGTGTCGAATGTCATCCAGGTTCATTGTCAGTGGGGGTCCAGTGCTCCGACTTGATGCAGGGTGAATTACAACTTCCATCACGTGGAGTCAATCCCCCAAATCCCAATTGGTTCTGCTTTAGTCTTTTGTGCAGACACAGTTGAAAAGAGTTAGAAAGCGTTAAAGGAGAGGCAGTGGGAGGGATCATGCAAATTCCACACCAATGGAGAGAGTAAGAAACACTGGGATATCTGTGGTGGAGGAAACACGTAAAATCTAGGATGAAATTGTCCCCGAATGAAAGCATTCCTTGGGTGGTAGACAATATGGTGTTTGGGGAGGATATTGGCAGGGGTTGGGCTACATGTTCATGGCGCTCGCTATAACCTGAAATTTCATTGGATGGGGGGGTTTTTGGGGGGGTTCCTCGGCAACTATGGGTTAAAGCTGTCTGTGGAAGTGGGCACCCCAGCCACATACACACATAAATATTTTCACTATTATGTGTATAGAATAGAATTCGTATCTTGCACTTCTAAAAATGGAAGTGTTGCAATCTCAATCACCCCAAGGTATATACATAGATGGATGTCAGCCACATTCACGTGGTTTGATTTTGAATTGTTAGACAAAAGTCCAAAGATATCAAATAACTAATATTCTCCAACTTTTTTCACTACAAATATGTATAAAACAATTCAAACATCTATCAACAGATTTACTTCACAGTTAATTAATTCACAAATAAACAAAAGGTGAAATATTAAAAATATTTTGTTAAAAGTCAGAAAGACTTACTTCTTCTGTCCTCTTGGTTTGTGCAGGTCTGAGTTCTGCCTTGGAGTACTCTCACAAATGCCATCATGGCTGTCCCCAGTTTCACTCTTATTTAAAGGCTGGCTGTTCCACGGAGCAAGAAACCCTGGCGTCGGACAGTATTGTTTCAGTTCTCCTTGTCCTAATGAACTTCGCTCCCCACAGTAGCAAAAGACACAGAGCTGGTCACTGATAAAGAGGCAGAAAAGAGCAAGGGGATGTCAGGAACCACGCCAAAAAGATGTTATTTTATCAATTAAGAAAAAGACTAGATTTATTTCATCAATTAAAAAATTAAGAAAAAATTGTCAAGGCCAAGAGCTCAAACACTGTTTCCATCCAAAATATCTTGGTGTCACCTTAGATCGAACACTAACATTTAGGAAACACTGCATGACCACCAAGCACAAAGGAGCTGCACGCAACAACATCCTGTGGAAACTTACTGGCAGTGCATGGGGTGCAGACCCACAATTAGTAAGAGCATCAGCCCTTGCCTTGTTAGTCGACTGCTGAATATGTTTGGCATAAGTCTGTTCACATGAAGCAGGTGAACACAGCATTGAATGAAACATGCAGAATAATCACAGGATGTCTCAAACCTACACCTGTTGATAGACTCTATAAGCTAGCTGGCATTGCCCCCTCTGATCTGCGATGGGAAGTTGCTGCTAACTGTGAGAGAAATAATATTGAACTCTGTGAAAACCACCCATGGCTATCAGTCTCCTCCCAGTAGACTCAAATCAAGAAAAAGCTTCATGAGAACCACTGCTCCTCCAGCAACAGCAAGAGTATCCCTCTGGGCAGCTAAACCAGGAAATCCCAAATGGATGCCCCCCCCCCCCCCCCCAGAGGGTCTTCCTCCAGGGGCAAACCAAGAATGGGCAACTTGGAAGTCCCTGAACAGACTCAGAAGTGGAGTGGGGAGATCAAAAGACAACCTGGCAAAATGGCACTACCTAAAAGAATACCACCTTGCGCAACTGCGGAGCAGAACAAACAACTCCGCTCATGTATGCTTGTCCACAATGCCCTGCCTCATGTACAGAAGAAGAACTGTTTAAAGCTACAGACAATATGGTTGCTTTTGGTCAAAAATTATTTAGCCACTCGTGCTCATTCTATTTTTATAAGTTTTACACTCATGTATTCAATGCTTTTTATTTATTTGTTTATTTATATTTATTTATTTACTTCATTTCTACCCCACCTTTCAGGGGACTCAAGGTGGTTTACAACTCTAGTACATAGAATCAAAGAGTTGGCATGGGCCATCCAGTCCAATCCCCTGCCAAGAAGCAGGAATATTGCATTCAAATCACCCCTGACAGATGGCCATCCAGCCTCTGTTTAAAAGCTTCCAAAGAAGGAGCCTCCACCACACTCCGGGGCAGAGAGTTCCACTGCTGAACGGCTCTCACTGTCAGGAAGTTCTTCCTTATGTACAGATGGAATCTTCTCTCTTGTAGTTTGAAGCCATTGTTCCGTGTCCTAGTCTCCAAGGAAGCAGAAAACAAGCTTGCTCCCTCCTCCCTGTGGCTTCCTCTCACATATTTATACATGGCTATCATATCTCCTCACAGCCTTCTCTTTTTCAGGCTAAACATGCTCCTTAAGCCGCTCCTCATAGGGCTTGTTCTCCAGACCCTTGATCATTTTAGTCGCCCTCCTCTGGACACATTCCAGCTTGTCAATATCTCTCTTGAATTGTGGTGCCCAGAATTGGACACAATATTCCAGGTGTGGTCTAACCAAAGCAGAATAGAGTACAATTCAATACTGCAGTTGTAAACTGCAAAATCTACAGTAAAAACAATAACATACCCCCTCCATTAAAACAGTTAATAATTAGTCAATACACACATTAAAATAGTAAACAGATTAAAACATATAAAGTGCATAGTTCAATTTGTTCAAGATTCTTGTTCATAATCCATATTCAAACCGCGTTGAAGCCCGTAGTCACTTATTCTTAGAAAGCTTCTGTGCAAAGCCATGTCTCTAAAAAAATAGAAGGTATGAGGTCTGCCTGATGTCACTGGGGAGGAAGCTGCACAGCTGAGGGGCCACCACTGAGAAGGCTCTGTCTCTCATCCCCACCAATCGCACAAAGAGGGTAGGACCAAGAACAGAGCCTCCCCTGATGATCTTAAAGTTCTGATAGGCTCATACAAGGAGATACATTCAGACAGGTAAGTTGGACCAGAACTGTTTAGGACTTTATAGGCCAAGACCAACACTTTAAGTTGGGCTCGGTAGCAAATCGGCAGCCAGTGCAGCTCACACAACGGGGGAGTTGTGTGTTCCCTTACGCTGCTCCAGTTAGAAGTCTGGTTGCCATCCGTTTGACTTATTGAAGCTTCCGGACCGTCTTCAAAGGCAACCCCACATACAACGTGTTGCAGTAGTCTATGCGAGATATAACAAGAGCATGGACCACCGTGGCCAAGTCTGACGTGAAAAATAATTTAGAAACTTTAAAAAAAATTAAAAGGGCTTTGTTCACATATTCCTCACCAGTACACAAAACTCTGAAATAATTTTTCTCCAGTTGGCATGAAAGTTAGTGGAAAATAAGGGCTTTCTCTCAATTAGTATCAAGTTTTTAAAAATAGAACAATATTTAAAATGGGCCAAGAAGAAATGTCATCTATTAATCACGTCGTATTTCATTAAGATAAGAACAATTGGGCTATTATTACATTTAATTATCCTGTACCGCTCTAGGCACTGATAAATGGATTACATTTAATTCTACTTTAACTAAAATCCACAATTCCACTGACCGAGTTATTTGTGAATAAACTTTTGTAATTTGTAGAGCAGGCTTTGACGCTTACGCTTTAGGAGGATTAAACAACGGATGTTTTAAATAGCTGCACTCATTTACCTTCCTAAAGTGTTCGCTTTTATATAGAGAATATAGTAATCAAAGTCGATAAAAGGAAACAATGAACTCGGGAAAGACGGATTGGTCAAAAGACAACATGGCATAATAAGACGTTTCAAGCACGCATTTCTTTGAACGGAAAGACAATGCGGAAACTTCGCAGAACAATCACTAACTCCACCTGATCACATCACCATTACAGAAAATAAAGTCAGCTATTCTTTTTTGCTCTCCTGTAAATAAAGGGAGAGATATGGCAAAATGCCTAAGTGCTCAACCACTTTCAAAAACGTCTTCCATTTTTTCTGCACAGACAAAATACTCTCGAACAGCAAACCAAAGCTTCCATCGTAAGTGGTTTTGACCCCTCACAGAAGCAAAGTTAAATGTAATTGTTTTATATGAAAGGGACCAACTGATTAAATTCCAAAATAAATTATTCTATTGAAAGATAGGAAACAGTCTCAAGGACTTTACACATCCCACACCAACACTTGGATTCTTTGTTGTTAGGGAAAGCCTTGAAGTGAATGGTAGACTGCCGGATTTCAACGGAGAGGTATGAAAAGGATGCTCAGTAATGACATGCTTGCAACAAAGTGTAGCGTTTTAAGTCTTTTCCCGTGCAAAACTATAACACCTCAATGTATTGTCGAAGGCTTTCATGGCCGGAATCCATGGGTTGTTGTAGGTTTTTCTGGGCTATATGGCCATGTTCTGGAGGCAATTTTTCTCCTGACGTTTCGCCTGCATCCATGGCAAGCATCCTCAGAGGTAATGAGGTCTGTTGGAATTAGGAAAAATGGGTTTATATATCTGTGGAATGACCAGGGTGAGACAAAGGACTGGCTACCAGTATTGAAAAACTGGTATCTGGCTATCAGTATTGAAAAACAGGTATCTGGCTACCAGTATTGAAAAACTCAAAAATTACAGCAGCAAAACAACAGAGGGGAAACAAACAGGCACATGAAATCACTCTCAACAAAAGATTCCCCCAGGCGCTTCCAAGCCATTGAATGCAAATCAAGGTGATCAGCTGAAACATTCACAGCTAGCCCCAGCAAACAAAAGTCCTTTGTCTCACCCTGGTCATTCCACAGATATATAAGCCCATTTTTCCTACTTCCAACAGACCTCACTACCTCTGAGGATGCTTGCCATAGATGCAGGCGAAACGTCAGGAGAAAAATTGCCTCCAGAACATGGCCATATAGCCCGGAAAAACCTACAACAACCCATATAACACCTCAGCTGTCAATTCAGGCTGATATTTCAAAGCAGGATCTTTTGGAAAGGCACGACCTTTCAGAGAGCATAACCTTTTGGGAAACCAGGAATCCCCATAGCCTTTTGGAAACGTGACCCTTTTGGAGATTAATTGGCATTCACAGTATTTGGAAATAATCATAACCCTTCTGGAAAGTATGGTCTTCTTAAGAAGAGTTAAATACTCATTTGAGTGAATCCCTATGAGGAGCGGCTTAAGGAGCTGGGCATGTTTAGCTGAAGAAGAGAAGGCTGAGAGGAGATATGATAGCCATGTATAAATATGTGAGAGGAAGCCACAGGGAGGAGGGAGCAAGCTTGTTTTCTGCTTCCTTGGAGACTAGGATGCGGAACAATGGCTTCAAACTACAAGAGAGGAGATTCCATCTGAACATGAGGAAGAACTTCCTGACTGTGAGAGCCGTTCAGCAATGGAACTCTCTGCCCCGGAGTGTGGTGGAGGCTCCTTCTTTGGAAGCTTTTAAACAGAGGCTGGATGGCCATCTGTCAGGGTGATTTGAATGCAATGTTCCTGCTTCTTGGCAGGGGGTTGGACTGGATGGCCCATGAGGTCTCTTCCAACTCTTTGATTCTATGATTCTATGAATCTTCTCCCTCCAATCTCAGTAATAATAATAATAATAATAATAATAAAACTTTATTTGTACCCCGCTACCATCTCCCAAGGGACTCGGTGCGGCTTACATGAGGCCGAGCCCGCAATACAACACTAAACAATAACAGCAATAATACAAAAACAATACATAAGCTCATAAGCAATAAACATTAACAATAACACGACGCATTTAAAAAACCTATGGCTGGGCCAAATGTAATAATTAAAATTTTAAAACATAAATAAAACGTAACACAATAAAAATAAAAAACGTAACACAATAAAATAAAATCAAAATATCGAAATAAAATTAACACATCACAATAACACAACATAAAATCATAAAAGCAATCCCAAGGCTGAACAGTATTTATTACTGTTCAGCCTTGGGATTGCTTTTATGATGTTATGTTGTGTTATTGTGATGTGTTAATTTTATTTCAATATTTTTATTTTATTATATTTTATTTTATTGTGTTACGTTTTATTCTGCGCTTTTCGGACCTGTCCTTTGTAACCCACCCCAAGTCCCTTCAGGGAGATGGAAGTGAGATAGAAAAATAAAGTTATTATTATTTATTATTATTATTCTCCCTAGTGCCTTCTCTGTGGTGGCCCCTCGGCTGTGGAACTCCTTGCCTAGGGATATTAGATAAGCCCCCTCCCTCCTGACCAGATCTGATCATGTGTTCTGCAGTCCTTCCCACAACTCCAAACAACATAGAGTTAAGGGAAACTGCTGCATACCAAATCATACACATACAATACAGTAAACAATCTGAATTATATACATAACAGATAACTAGTACAGCAGGCTTGCAGAAAGTTAATATTTCCAAAAGGATCAGGATACAACATTTTCTGCACTTTTTGTTGAGGTCCCAGCTCTTCCCACAACACTAGCCCAATATTGGCATGTCTAACCTGGTTTTTGCTTCAACACCAACAGAGGCAACAGGGCTTGCGGGTTCCCCAGAAACTGAGCTCTGAAGAGTTTGTGTTAGCTTCTTATCACCATCCACTTCAGCTTGGGCTTCCTCCTCTGGAGACTGTTCCTTGATTTCTGTTTGAAAGAGAGAGTCATACGGTTACCTATTTCATTGTCAAGTGAAATGGCTGAAATAACACTAGTACTACATAGAACATATACATAATTGATATTTTAATTTATTTGTTTGCTTGTTTTTGTAATATCTTGTTTTTCAGAAGGAGGAACAAGCAGAAAAGCCCACTTACACAAGCCCACTTCTGTGAGATCACTGCAAAACTGAGTACTCATTACAGGATGTTAATAGGTACCATAACTAACAACACTTTTAAAGTAACTTATAAATAAACTATTTCAGATTACAATGGAGTCTGTATTGCGTGCAGCAACTGCTCTAGAGCCAAGAGATTAGGAATTGCTTGAAATGATACCCCCCCAACCATGTGTTATTTATTAATCAAGCTGCCGAATAAAATTAGTCAATTACTCAATATATTATTTTTTTTGTATGAAGATATTTATCCCATAGTAGCAAATTAAAATAAACTGGATCCCAATATAGGATTTTCGAGCTAGATTTTGGTCTCATCCAATCATAAAAGCAAGTAAGTAAAGGTAAATGTTTTCCCCTGACAATACGTCCAGTTGTGTCCGACTCTGGGGGTTGGTGCTCATTATTTCTAAGCTGAAAAGCTGGCATTGTCCACAGACACCTACAAGGCTATGTGGCCAGCATGACTGCATGGAGCGCCACTACCTTCCCGTAGATGCAGTACCTATTGATCTATTCACATTTGCATCTTTTCGAACTGCTAGGTTGGCAGACGCTGGGGCTAACAACAGGAGCTCACCCCACTACCCAGATTTGAACTGGTGACGTTTCGGTCAGCAAGTTCAGCAGCTCAGTGGTTTAACCCACTGGGAAAATAAGCTGAATTAAATTAGAAAACATTTACTAGTCCTCAACTTATCAAGGCAAATATATCATGAGTTGTTGTGAGTTTTCTGGGCTGTAGGGGCCATGTTCCAGAAGCATTCCTCCCTGATATTTCACCCACATCTATGGTAGGCATCCTCAGAGGTTGTGAGGTCTGTTGGAAACCAGGCAAGTCAGGTTTAGATATCTGTGGAATGTCCAGGGAGGCAGTGTTGCTCAAAAAACAATTGAATTACAGATAGGAAGCAATCAGGGCCAGACAACACCTCCCAACAAAGCATTCCCACAGGCAGGAAGCAGCCAGGCTTTGAACCTGCAAGGCCATTCAGTGCTAATCAAGGCAATTGCAACATTCACACTTGCCTCAAACAGACAAAGTTCATTCTCCCACCCTGGACATTCCAGAGATATATAAACCCCACTTGCCTAGTTTCCAACAGACCTCACACCTCTGAGGATGCCTGCTATAGATGTGGGTGAAATGTCAGGAGAAAATGCTTCGGGAACATGGCCACAGCCCGGAACTCACCAACAACCCAGCGATTCTGGTCATGAAATCCTTCGACAACATAAATATATCATATTTGTTACTTCAAAACATTATTTTTTGTTACTGTAATACTTCTAACCAATCAAATCCTTTGATAGGTTTACATTTTTTTTAAGTTCATCATTTATTTTTAGAATGAACAGTACTAATCAAACATATACAAAATTTAAAAAAAAAAATTAAAAAATACCCTAAAGCATGCTATCAATATAAAACAAAGTCTATTCATGGAAAAATCCTAAAATACACCAAAACACCCATCTGAAGATCTGATAGAATAAAAAGGGTCTGTGCCTAGCATTCAAAAGAGCACTACATGTGAGAAGGCACAACACAACAGAAGCACATCACAACTGACAGCTGGGAGGAGAGTCTCTGATAAAGATAACAAAGACTGGGTGGCTAAATGTGGAAAAGCGTGGTCTTTTAGATAACCTAGTCATGAGCCACTTAGGACTTTAAGATCTTTTAACCACAGCACTTTGAAGTAGGCCCAGAAATACACAATACAGAAGACAGAGAACCTGTGTTAATAAGAGCACACCCTTCTCAATTGTAGTAGGAACCTCACTATTCAATTTGGGGCCAGCAGAAAAGTTTCTGCTCACAAAGATCATCACACATTGCAGTCAGCCAAACAACATGCAACCTGAACAAGGCTTTCTCAATCCCGATGTGGGAACCTGCAGTGATGGTAGAGACCAATTTTTGATTGTTAGTATTCATATTTGGGTTGTTGTAGGTTTTTTCGGGCTATATGGCCATGGTCTAGAGGCATTCTCTCCTGACGTTTCGCCTGCATCTATGGCAAACATCCTCAGAGGTAGTGGGGTCTGTTGGAACTAGGAAAAAAGGTTTATATATCTGTGGAATGACCACAGGGAGGGGATTACTTGTGGCACATGCACAATTAGCACCACCCTCTAAAAAGATGGAAAGGAATTGTAAGGAAACACCAAAGCATTCTGAATACCACACATCTCAAGATATATTTATTTACAATATTTATACTTCACCCTTCTCACCCTGAAGGGGACTCAGAGCAGTTTTTACAAAATACACACATATGGCAAACATTCAATGCCAATTATAACACGTAACAAGGACAGACAACACAAACAGTGGTAAAGGAAGTTTTTCCGGCATCTTGGAGGCTGTGCTCAACTCCGGCCACAGGGGGTGCTCTTTCTCCATCCTCCATGCCGAGGAGCTTTTCTCCAATTGATCTATGTCTTTAAGGGCACCTTTATTACCTCCCCGCTAAAAGCTGTACCTATTTTATCTACTCACATTTCTGATTTTGACCTGGTAGGTGGGCAGGTGAGCTGGGGCTAATGCTGGGGGCTCACTCTGATATGGGCTCAAACTGCTGACCTTTCAATTGGCATGGTTTTTCTACAGCACAGAGGTTTAGCCTGCTGTGCTGAGCCCGGTCCTTTATAAATAATGCAATTAGTTGATTGTATTGTCGAAGGCTTTCATGGCCGGAATCACTAAGTTCTTGTGGGTCTTTTCGGGCTATATGGCCATGTTCTAGAGGCATTTCTCCTGACGTTTCGCCTGCATCTATGGCAAGCATCCTCAGAGGTGAGTAACTAAAATTGCCTTGCCATAGATGCAGGTCGAAACGTCAGGAGAAATGCCTCTAGAACATGGCCATTTGCCCGAAAAGACCCACAAGAACTTAGTAATTAGTTTATTCATCTTGAATACAATTAAATGTGTTGTTCCTCTCAATTTTACTTTAAGTCCAGACACTGTTTCAGAATTAGATGGAAAAGAGAATATACTAATCACATATTAGTAACTCCACTGCTTCTGCTTTGAATAACCTTTATGCACAGTTTTATGAGACTAAAAATGGAGATAAAACAACTCTGGAGAGTATAACCGACAAAGAGCAAAGCAATAATCTTCAGGGTCCCCTTCTACGTCCAACCATCCATATAGAAACATAAACTCCCCCAAGTCCAGACGAATACTACTACATAGAAGTACAATTTTATAAGGAATAAAAGGTAACTCTGTGGACTCTGACAGCATTACTGCCACAGGACAGAACCATATTCCGTCAAAAGTACTTTTAGATCAATAATCCATTGCAGTGCAGTTCCTCCGACCTTGATCTCACACAAATTATATTTTGTTTGAAGGTAGAAAAAACCAAAGAGAGATCGAAAAGAATTCAAGAGGATTGTTTGTCCAGCACTCCTACAGCAATAACCCATCCACACAGGGTGATTAATACAGATTTTGTTCTAAAAACCAATCTAAACTCTGACTGAAATGGATCTAGAAAACTAGATCCAATTGGAACTGATTTGGATCCTGGGAACAGGTTGCCAACTGCCCTTTCAAGGAAGGAAAATGTTGGCTGAAAGATTACAATGGTCTTCTGAGTAAAGATCAGATTTCTGGAAAAAAAACAGTCCTTTAATGAGACTAGGATGATTCCTCCCAAAAAAATATGTGTCTCTTGGACCCAGTCAGATATCCATTCTCTTAATTTACTTGATATCTAAGAGGGTAAGGGTTCCAACTCATAGATGGTCAGCTGACACTGTCCAAACTTCTTGCCTGCACTCTCAATAACTAGATTAGTTCAATAGAAGTTATGAGGGATGTGAGAATGCTTTTTTTCTCCAAACCATATCTTACTCTGGGCCTGATTGTAAGAGGCCTATATTAACCAGGGTCAACTCCACTGGACAACACTGAAGGCCCTTCACACAGCCCTATATCTCAGAATATCAAGGCAGAAAATCCCACATTACCTGAGTGTGGACTCAGATAGCCCAAGTTCACAGCAGATAACGTGGGATTTTCAGCGTTGATATTCTGGGATATAGGACTGTGTGGAAGGGCTCTGAGAAGATAGTACAGTGTTTCCTCGCTATTTCGCGGTTCGCTTTTAGCGGACTCACTGTTTTGCGGGTTTTTGAAAATATTAATTAAAAACCAAAAATATAAAATATTTACATCCAGTGGAGCTCAGGGACCTTGGAAGTGCGGCGGCCTTCCCCACCTGCCTCAGAAGGCCTGCATGGCTCCGAAGACTCTGCTGGGGTCTGCGGAGGCCGGGGAGGCAGGCAGGCGCCCTTGGGATGGGCCAGGAGGTGTATAAGGAAGTGCGGGCAAGAAAATAATATATAATATATATATAAAATAATGTATAAATATTAAAATTAATAAGGCATCCCTACTTTGTGGATTTTCACTTAGGATGGGCCAGGAGGTGTGTAAGGAAGCACGGGCAAGAAAATAATATAATATATATATATAAAATAATGTATAAATATTAAAATTAATATGGCATCCCTACTTTGCGCATTTTCACTTACCGCGGGTGGTCCTGGAACGGAACCCCCACGATAAGTGAGGGAACACTGCACTGGGAGAATGAAGTAGAGGAGAAGAACTGTTTCAACACTTTTTATTGATCTTTGAAAGAAATCCATCAGTATTAGGCTTGTGCATTTTGAATGAATCACTATCTGTTTCTGCTTGCCAGATACTGGAAGCCCCCCTTATTCATTTTCCAGCACCTCCCGGGTGTGCTACCGAATGGGCATTTTCTTTCAGCATCAAGAAAAAAACAGCTCTATTCAGCCCATTGGTGACAATGGGGAACCTAGGATGCTCTCCTTTCCCCTGGAAGCCTTTCCTTTCTTCCTTCAAGGGAGCCTGGGTGTCAGCAACAGGGTTGAGAAAGCACCCTCTTCCAGCCCATTATGGGGGGGGGGGCTTCCCACAGGCTCTCCTTCCCTATCCATTAAGACCTGGATTTAAAAAAGTTGCCACTCTTAAGTTTCTAGATCTTTCCCTTCTATTTGTAGAGGAGGAGACTGGATTTACTGCTTCTTAAAGCTGTTCTACTCTAGAGGAGAGACAGACTTGGCGTGCTTTCTTCTCTCCCAACACCAGCAGCTTTCCAAGGCATTTTAAGGAAGCCCAAGGAAAGAAGAGTGGTGACCTGAAGCTCAGTCATTTATCTTCCCTGGTCTACCTTAAAAATCCCCTCACTTGCCTGCAAGGCTGCAATCTCCTTTCTGCCTGGGGTTTTGCTTCCTTAAAGCTGTTTCTACTTTCTGCTCTAGAGGAGAGGTAGGCTTCTCTTTTTGTTTGCTGAGATTACTATTATTAATAATAATCTTTTAGAAGTATTTACTGTTACTGTTTATTGTTTACTTTGCTTAACTGTTTTTAATTTGCTTTATGTATTGTATTGTTGTATTGTGTTCTGAGGCTTCGGCCTGTGTAAGCCGCATCGAATCCTTCGGGAGATGCTAGCGGGATACAAATAAAGTTATAATAATAATATAATAATATTTCCCAAAGAAGAGGAAGGGAAGGAGAAAAAGAAGCGAAAAGGGTGAAACCCCCAAACTCTCACGCATGCACCCCACCTAACTTCCCTCAGGTCCTCAACTCCCAGTCAGTCCCACTAAATAAAAAGAATCAGGAAAATAAAGGAAAATAAAAAAATTGTGCTGCCAAATAGGGAGGAGGAACCAAGATCGGCTCCTGCTTGCTTTTGTGTCAGGTGAGTTTTCGTACTGGAAGGGGCCTTACTGCTACGAGCTCCCAAAGTACCGAAGGTACCAAAGGAAATGAAGGAAATAAAGGAAACAATATCCACGCAGAACTCTATCAGCTATCAATGTAACTTTTGCTTTACTGAAAAATATAGAATATCCTATTATTTTCCATTAAGTGAGCAATAACAACAACAGCAAAGCTCAATACAAAAATGGTTTGCGGGATCATTCCATCCAGTGCATGTACTTAAAATATGTCCATCGCGAAATACAGAGGCATTTCACTTGGATATAATGTGGGTTTAGCAGCTTATTCATCCTCTGATTATCTTTTTTTTTTTTTAAGTTTGTTGAAGATATTTAAGAATTTTTCTCTAAAATGACACTTTAAAGCACAGTATGTATGAAATTTCTTGAGAAGTGTCACATATACTCAAGAGGAAACATCACTGTGATGTACGCTTTACCAGTTTCCACAGTGTTTTCTGTTTCTGCTGCTTCCAGCCCATCCATGCTATCTTCATCCTCCACTGCAGATTTTCCTCTACTTCGAGGCCTGTGAAATACAAGAATGGGAATGTTAATAACATAGTGGAAAGTGCCCAAAACTGTCAATCACACTTTTACTAAAGTGTTAAACAAAACAATATTAGTTGGAGTGTGAAAGTGTTAAAAGCCAAAGTTTGTGGGAGTGTTTTTAATGCTGAGAATGGAATATATTACAAGACTGAGGCATGCTATTTCTCTCCTCCTCATTTGATTGTACCAAACTAATGTTTCTGAACTAGTAGGTGTAGTGTGAGATCTAAAGACACAGTATATTAGAAACCTCAACCATTTCCCACTCCTTATTTAAACTTTTTCAATTACAAACAAGATCAATCTACCACCAAATTTTTGAAAATTATTTTAATACAAATTCCTATGAAAGACTACATGGGGTTCTTGTGGGTTTTTTCGGGCTATAGGGTCATGTTCTAGAGGCATTTCTCCTGACTTTTCACCTGCATCTATGGCAAGCATCCTCAGAGGTAGTGAGGTCTGTTGGAACTAGGACAAAGGTTTATATATCTGTGGAAAGACCAGGGTGGGCAAAGAGCTCTTCTCTGCTGGAGCTAGGTGTGAATGTTTCAACTGACCACCTTCATTAGCATTTGAAGGCCTGGCTGAGCCTGGGAAAATCTTTTGTTGAGAGGTGTTAAGATGTGCCTGGTTGTTTCCTCTCTGTTGTTTTGCTGTTGTAATTTTAGAGTTTTTTTAATACTGGTAGCCAGATTTTGTTCATTTTCATGGTCTCTTCCTTTCTGTTGAAATTGTCCACATGCTTGTGGATTTCACTGGCTTCTCTGTGTAGTCTGACATGGTGGTTGTTGGTGTGGTCCAGCATTTCTGTGTTCTCAAATAATATGCTGTGTCCAGGCTGGTTCATCAGGTGCTCTGCTATGGCTGATTTCTCTGGTTGAAGTAGACTGCAGTGCCTTTCATGTTCCTTGATTCGTGTTTGGGCATTGCTGCGTTTGGTAGTCCCTATGTAGACTTGTCCACAGCTGCATGTATTTATTTTCATATACAAGAGATATGCTATCTTAAATTGATTAAAAGTATAATCTCTAGAACAAATTATTAAAATCCCCATCTTAAAATCTGTTCTGTTTTGAAATCCTATTAGAGAAAGAAGTCTTTGCCTGATAATGGAAGGACAATAAGGAACAGACCAGTCTGGCTTTCCTAGGAAGATGGTCTTAGAGATTAGGAAAAGCCACCAAGAAGGCATCCTCTCATGTTCCTACCAGAAGTGACTGTATAGGTGGCAGGTTAATAAAAAGATTCTCCAAATGTCTCAGAGCCTAGTCAGTCTTGTATGGGAAAATACCAGACTTTAGTTGGCTTTTAGATAGCTTGGACCCGGCTTACAAAGGGCTTTATACCCCATAACTCGCACTGTAAATTGGGTCTGGAAAGAGATTTCTAGTCAATGGAGTTGCAACAAGGAAGTCATATGTTGTCTGCAACCAGCACACATCAATGATATGGCTCTATCACTTCATGCTGAAAAAAATTGCTGAACATGTCTCAAAGGCAGTCCCAAGTATACACCATTACAATATTCTAAACAAAACAAAATTAGAATAAGAGTATCCCCTAAAGATGACAAATATACACGGGTCTCTTTTACGTTGTGACCAAGGTAACAACATCATCTGCTATAGAACTCCAATATGGTGATGATAATGTAGTCTGTACACATTAATAAGATGACCTACAACAATGCTTCTGAACCTGGAGGTCAGGACCCCTGTGGGGGTCACGAGGGGGTGTCACAGCAGTCGCCAAAGATCATCAGAAAGCACAGTGTTTTCTGTTGGTCAAGGGAGTTCTGTGTGGGAAGTTTGGCCCAATTCTATGTTGGTGGGGTTCAGAATGCTCTTTGATTGTAGGTGAACTATACATCCCAGCAACTACAACTCCCAAATGTCAAGTTCTATTTTCCGGAAACTCCAACAGTGTTCACATTTGGGTCTATTGAGTATTTGTGCCAACTTTGGTTCAGATCCATCACTGTTTGAGTCTACAATGCACTCTGGATGTAGGTGAACTATAACTCTAAAACTCAAGGTCAATGTCCACCAGATCCTTCCAGTATTTTCTGTTGGTCCTGGGAGTTCTGTGTTCCAAGTTTGGTTCAATTCCATCATTGGTGGAGTTCAGAATGCTCTTTGATTGTAGGTAAACCAGAAATCCCAGCTATTTCAACTCCCAAATGGCAAAATCAATCCTCCCTCAGCCCCATCAGTTTTCAAATTTGGGTGTATGGGGTATTTGTGCCAAATTTGGTCCAGTGAATGAAAATACATTCTGCATATCAGATATTTACATTATTAGTCATAACTGTAGCAAAATTACAGTTATGAAGTAACAATGAAAATAATTATACTTCATAACAATGAAACAATGAAAATAATGTTACTTCACAACACAAGGAATTGTATTAAGGGGTCGTGGCATTAGGAAGGTTGAGAAACACTGACCACAAGCCACTCAACACTTTTGCAGAGGCACAAAAGAAGCTTGGCCTCTCATTGAACATCGAGAAAACCAAAGTGCTCTTTCAGCAGGCACTAGCCCATCCCTCTGCAATGCCAGAATTACAGCGTAATGGTGCAACATTAGAAAACGTTGACCATTTCCGCTACCTTGGCAGCCACCTCTCCACCAAAGTCAACATTCAGACTGAAATACCACATGAGCTCTGCGAGTGCAGCATTTTTCCGAATGAAGCAGAGAGTGTGTGAGGATCGGGACATCCATAGGGATACCAAGGTGTTTGTTTATAAAGTAATTGTCTTCCCAAACCTGTTATACGCCTGCAAAACATGGGCCGTTTACACACTCAACTCCTGGAACCATACCATCAGCATTGCCTCCGAAAAATCCTGCAAATCTTTTAGGAAGACAGGCGGGACATCCGTAGGGATATCAAGGTGTTTGTTTATAAAGCTATTGTCCTCCCAACCCTCCTATATGCCTGCGAAACGTGGACTGTCTACAGACATCACATGCAACTCCTGGAACGATTCCATCAGCACTGCCTCCAGAAAATCCTGCAAATTTCTTGGGAAGACAAGTGGGCAAACGTCAGTGTGCTGGAAGAAGCAAAGACCACCAGCATTGAAGCAATGGTCCTCCGCCATCAACTCCGCTGGACTGACCACGTTGTCAGAATGCCCAATCACTGTCTCCTAAAGCAGTAACTATACTCCCAACTCAAGAACAGAAGATGGGGTGTTTGTGGACAGGAAAAGAATTTTAAAGGTGGGCTTAAAGCTAACTTTAAAAACTGTGGCAAAGACATAGAGAACTGGGAAGCCCTGGCCCTTGAACACTCTAACTGGAGGTCAGCTATGACCAGCAGTGCTGTGGAATTTGAAGAGGCTGGAATGGAGGGTGAAAGGGAGAAACATGCCAAGAGGGAGATGCGTCAAGTCAACCCTGACCAGGACTGCCTTCAACCTGGAAACGAATGCTCTCATTGTGAAAGAACATGCAGGTCAAGAATAGGGCTCCACAGTCACCTACATTTCCACCGCCAAGACACTATACTTGAGGGATCACCAAAGTAAAACTAAGTAAGTAATCATAAGCAGCAGCCAGTCTCCAATAGCCAAAATGCTTCAAAAGCTTTATCCTGATGAGAATCTATATATGACCAGTAATGATAACATTATCAGTACTTATACATATCAGTCATACTAGAAAAAGAAGGTATTTCCAAAACTGTAACTGATGCTTAAAAGCACAATGCCTGATTACTCCAAATTATCACATATTTGACCTCCTACAGAAAACCACTAGTCAATTAAATTCAAGTATTTTGCTTCCATACAAACTTTTGTATTTATGTCCTACAGTGCATACATTATAGGTAACTAACTAAACACACACACACAGTTTTTAAATGTGTCACACTGCTGATTTCTCAACTGTATCTCCCTCCACACAACATTTTGAGGAATACATTTAGCATTAGCAAAATCACAGGTTTGAACTAATTGAATATAATTACTTCTTTTCAATAAAGAATATACCCACATCTGGTGTTTTCACGCAATTTTCCTCTTTTGCATTTACTACAAAAGACCTTCCAGCTACTGCACAGGTTTAAAATAGATCCATTAGAGGAAAATTACAAAATAGAAGAATATATTTATACTTTGGTTTAATTTGCCTCTAGAATATGAAACACATTGAGGAAAGAGTATAGTGTTCTATAACACAACATAATTATGCAATAAAATTGCCAAATGTCTTTAAATTTTCCAAATGGTGGAGTCACTGATGTCCAACTTTAAAAACACTTTATTTATTTATTTTTTACAACTACTTATAAGCAATTCATCTGACACAACTCTGAATTATGTGCAAATGATGAAATACAACAAGACAAGCTGAGAAACCAAAGTAGACAAGTATGAGCAGCATAACAAGAGACAGAAGAGCGCAGGCTGAAAATCCCCCAAAAAACTGAATACAAACAAAGATCCAGACAAATAAAAACATTTCACCTGACACAACAATAAAACCAGAAATGGTGCTAACAGTGCATCTTTGGGAAGAGAGTTCAAAAAAGGTTGAAAAGGTCCTGTCTCTAATCACAGTCATGTTACCTGAGATGGTAGCTGGAAATGGAGAAGGTCAGGCAATCCATAAAGTCAAGTAGGTTTTATGGATTTCATCCAAATGACAAATGGCTTCATGGGCTCAGACCACCACTTTGAAAAGTTTCCAGAAAATAAGCAGGAAGCAGTGCTACTATTTCAAAACTGACGTGATAGGACTATATGTCAGCTCCTTATCAGGTATTGTGCTGCCATTTTTACCATTACTTTGTTTTAAGTCAGCGTTTCTCAACCTGGGGTCGGGACCTCTGAGGGGGTCGCAAGGGGGTTTCAGAGCAGTCGACAAAGACCATCAGAAATATATATTTTCTGATGGTCTTAGGAACCCTTTGGCAGAGAAGGCTGAAGATCTCTCCACCTGTCCTTCTCTTCCTTTTTGGAAACAGATGGTGAATCTTCTCACCAAAAGCCCTCCTCTGCTGTGATTGGCCAGCCTCTCAGCCAGCCTCTTAGCCAAGGGGAGGGCTGTTTCTGAGACTCCAATCACAGAGGGGAGAGCAGGCATGCTTGGCACATTGCAGCGTGGTGCATGTGTGCGGGTGAGAGAGAGCATGAGAGGCTGGAGGGAGCCTTGCGCCAGCTATTCCCTTCAAGGCATGGGGGTTCTGTGTGGAAAGTTTGGCCAATTCTATCGTTGGTGGAATTCAGAATGTTCTTTGATTGTAGGTGAACTATAAATTCCAGGACTACAACTCCCAAATGTCAAGGTCTTATTTACCCCAAACTCCACCAGTGTTCACATTTGGGCATACTGAGTATTTGTGCCAAGTTTGGTCCAGATCCATCATTGTCTGAGTCCACAGTACTCTCTGGATGTAGGTGAACTACAACTCCAAAATTCAAGGTCAATGCCCACCAGGCCCTTCCAGTACTTTCCGTTGGTCATGGGAGTTCTGTGTGCCAAGATTCCATCATTGGTGGAGTTTAGAATACTCTATGATTGCAGGTGAACTGTAAATCCCAACAACTACAACTCCCTAATGACAAAATCATACACCCCAACCCCACCAGTATTCAAATTTGGGTGTATCAGGCCAAATTTGGTTCAGTGAATGAAAATACATCCTGCATATCAGGTATTTACATTACGATTCATAATAGTAGCAAAATTACAGTTATGAAGTAACAACAAAAATAATTTTATGGTTGGAGATCACCATAACATGAGGAGCTGTATTAAGGGGTTGTGGCTTTAGGAAGGTTGGGAAACTCTGTTTTAAGTAGTCTCTTAAAGAGTTCAACATGAACCATATTGCAATACTTTAACCAAAGTATTACCAATATATGAAACATTATAATCAAACTCTCTTTTGTTTTGGAGGGATCATAGCGTTCAAGCTGTTGAGCACCCAATCCTTACTATTTTTATTAACCAAAATCAAAAAGGCATGCTTTTAATTTCAGCATTAAACGGATAATTCAAATCAGGTGAAATCACTATGTAGAATTAATGAAATGACAAAAAATAAATTAACAAATTCTGTACTCACATCATGTTTGAACTGAACTTTATTTGACTGCACTTTTCCAAGGTCATTCCTGATTACAGTAATGTCCAAGATCCTACACATTCTTAGCACAGTATGAAAATATAATTTCTCACAGACAAAAGGACATTCAAAACACCACAGGCTCATCATATTTACAACCGCCACTTATGAGAGAGAATTCACACCATCCTCTCACCATCCGACATGAGTTCTTTCCCTCATCCTGGACATTATTCCACAGATATATAAACCCCACTTGCCTAGTTTCCAACAGACTCCACAACCTCTGAGGATGCTTGCCATAGATGTGGTTGAAACACCAGGTGAGAATGCTTCTGGAACATGGCCATACAGCCTAGAAAACTCACAGTGACCCTATGCTACATAGTTAGAATAAGTCCCACAACTGCACAGCTAATGGTGCAACAGGCAACATAGCCTTGAACTCATATTTTGTGCAATGGTCAGTGAGTAGCCACGTGTTGATAGTTAATAGAGAACTTTGCATATCCTTGGAGAATTACTGGTTGCACATCAGCTTCTTTTATACAGCCTTTGAGGAAACCAAACTGCTTGCAGTACTATTTTCCTGTTAGAATAGTACCCCAATAAGGACATGGCCAGTAATTCAGTACATAACAACTTCACCTGAATTTGAAGAAATTCAGGTGAAGTTGAAATGGGTTTCATTATCCATTTTATTCCATTCATTAACCAACAATTTATTCCAAATCTCCAGAGAACCTTGCTTGCTTGCTTTATATAGATACTGAACAGCACCCTGAGAGAATAAAGCTCTATGGAACAACATAGAACTGGCTAAACAATAAACACTGTCTGAAACTAATCACCAGGTTGGGGAGGATAAAGGCATGACTGGAACTCAAGTTCAACGTTTCCCAAGAAACTGGTCAAAAAAATCCCAAGGTTGCTGATATCAAAGTCACACCAACAGAACCCAGAAAACTCTACTTCTTTCGGAAGGTAGAATATAGTGAGCAAACCATTCTGCATTAAATCCAAGCAATACGATACTGTAAAGTCTATTTTCCCCTTCAGTGAACACCAACAACTATTTTAAGCCAAAGTCCTAGGCAAATCCAATGGAATGGCTCAGATAGGAATTATATTTATTGTAAGTTAAATGATATGCAAACCTTCCCCTTCCCCCATCAAGAAGACTGTTGCAGATATATATATGCAGAATAGAGTTGCTGTCTGAATATTTTTTAATTCAGGTTTTAAGAATTTGAATTCTGAACATAGGATATACAAATAAGCTGATGATATTTCAACCAGAAATCCCAAGTCTCCGTGCATTCAAGAAACCCAGACCACAATAATCTTCTGGTGTCTCAGCGTAAGTAAATAACTACATGGTATGGATTCACGCTGTGCCAGATAGGTTTTGGCTGAACCAAGAGCTTGTGACATGCTCTCTCGCAGAATTTCCCAATAAAGCTTGTTGTTATTATTACTGTTATTCATATCCCACTTCTTAATACTACTACTCCTACTACTACTAATAATAATAATAATAATAATAAACATTTATTTGTACCCTACCGCCATCTCCCCAAAAGGACTTGAGATAGCTAACAAGCACTCCAAAGTGCCACACAAAAAACAAAAAAACAATTACATAGACATCAAAGTGATAAAAACATAGCAGACATCCATAAAATAAAATAGCTCATAATAAAATTAAAATACCAAATTCATAAAACGCAGTCATAACTGCGGATCAAACTAATTATTTTCTATTAATGAACCCAATGCCAAAGTGAAGCCACCAAGTCCTCATTCTGACCCTTAAAATCAGCACAAGATCAAAGGTTTGTTTAAAAAGTTATGTTTTTAGACTGGATCAGAAAGGTTGAAGAGGGGGGGTTAACTAAATCTGTCTAGGGAGGGCATTCCAGGGTTGGGGGTGGGGGCACCACTGAGAAGGTCCTCTCTCTCATCCCCACCAACCGGTGGGACTGAGAGAAGGGCCGCCTTGGCTGATCTCAGAGCCAATGCTGGCTCATAGTAGGAGTAGTAGTCTTTCCAAAATCAAGTCACATGGTGGCCTACAGATTAAAATAAATACATAGGAAGTACATAGGATATAAGAAAGGGCGATGCACATATATTGATATAATCTGCCCATATGTATATATTTTTAAGTAAAGTCTATAAAATACTAGGTAAACTCAACCACGATTCGCTGTGGCTCAGTCCGATATGAAATGAATGAGATAGTAAATAAAAGTATTATTGCGAACATAGATTCTTCAAGAAAACACATCATTCAATACAGTACCCTGCCTTGTGTTACTGTATTTATGTGGAATGAAAGGAAAGGAAAAAAGAGTTTTTCAGCAGAAACCTTTTTTTATTGTAAAGCTAGTGGATTGACTCCATTTAAAGATCTGACGGTTTACTGACTCTGGAGCATTCGACATATAAGTGCTCCAGAGAGAAGCAATTGTTTTCTAAATTAAAAGACTTGCAAAATTTCCCCTGCATTTTATTGATAGTCATAGTGAAAGCAAGACGTATTGGAAATTGAAGTTGTTAAGACTCAAACGCCATGTCGGTCGGTATGAGTGGCATACCAAGAGCAACCAATCATAGCTCAGCGATCATTTCTTATACTGCTGAGGCGAAGTAACAGCTGATGTGTGATTGGTTGGTTTTTCTTATACTGCTGAGGTAAAAAGAAAGCTGCTCTGTAGTAGGTTGTTATTCCATTTCCTACTGAGGTAAAATAAAAGCTGGGCTGTGAGTGGTTGCTTTGGGCACCACGGATTCCACTTTGTCTACTCCAGGACTACTAGTTTTCCTCTAAATACACGTGTGTTTACGAATGCACCATTGTGTCAAAATTTCATTTTACTATTAAAACAGGCACGTATTGGAATGCAATGTTGTGTCAAAATATCAAGTCAATTGATATTGTCTGGAGAACAAGCCCTATGAGGAGTGGCTTAAGGAGCTGGGCATGTTTAGCCTGAAGAAGAGAAGGCTGAGAGGAGATATGATAGCCATGTATAAATATGTGAGAGGAAGCCACAGGGAAGAGGGAGCAAGCTTGTTTTCCGCTTCCCTGGAGACTAGGACGCGAAAGAATGGCTTCAAAATACAAGAGAGGAGATTCCATCTGAACATGAGGAAGAACTTTCTGACTGTGAGAGCCGTTCAGCAGTGGAACTCTCTGCCCCGGAGTGTGGTGAAGGCTCCTTCTTTGGAAGCTTTTAAACAGAGGCTGGATGGCCATCTGTCAGGGGTGATTTGAATGCAATATTCCAGCTTCTTGGCAGGGGGTTGGACTGGATGGTCCAGGAGGTCTCTTGCAACTCTTTGATTCTAGGATTCTATGACCGACTACTTTCCCCTTTTTGCGAGCACAAACATATACAGGCTGAGATTTTATATATAATCAATGTACAGCGAAATCAGGGAGATCTTCTGACCACTGAATGACAGAAGTTTTGTAATCTTTACAGCCTATATGTCTTTTTATAATAATAAAAGCATGCATGAGCCAAGAACACCGACTTCATATGGAATTCAATACCATATTATAGAAATATATATTTTAAAGAACATATGCATTGACAAATGTCAAAAGATTCCTGAAATGCAAAATTAATATGTTTTAGCGCATACAACTAGACAGGAATCAGCCCTGAACACACCCACATCATATGCCACAATTATCTGCATTACACTGCCAACATTTAGCTGAAGCAGACAGATTCTTTCTAAAAAAAAAAAAAAGGTATAATGATAGCCAATACACCTGGTAGTCAGTACACCTGCTGGAAAAATAAATACATACATCAATTTGTCCTTGACCAAACCTAGTTTTTGGTCTAAAGAGATTTTCAATTTAAAAGTTAAAACAGCTTCCTAATGGATTATTTGCACATTCCATTCAACTATTACCTTCATCAACATCAAACAAAGTGCTTTCCAACACACATTTGCAAGCTAGCCTTGTTGGTTTCACTTTCCCTGACAATATGATTAATGTTTCCAACACAGCAGGGGTAGCCGAGGCACTCAAAGATGATGGTCCACATATAAAACACGAGAAAGCACTGCGATCATAAATATTGGTACACTGTACACAAATGTAAATGACAAGTAGACTGCAATAGTAAAAGTGGCAAAAATTCTTGATCGCAATCAATAAACTAAGCCAAGGTATAAATCCCAATGTCAACCTACATCTTTCATAAATGGAATTGTTTTTCAATCTTCCAGTTATAGTAATAATAAATAATAAACTTTATAACTTTTGGAAAACCATTGGTCACATGGCCTTTTAGGAAATGGAAATCTCCAGAACCTTTTGGAGATTGTATGATCCTGGGAAAGGTATGTGTGCTGGTACAACTGTACCAGAAGCTCCCACTTTATTTGCCTTGTATTAAGAGTTTGCTTGCAACCCAAGGCTTGGGTTTCTGCAGAAGGGTGTCTTCCTGTTAAAGTTTGCAATTATAGGGTAGGCCCCCTGTCCATCATTGTTAACTTTGGTTCCGCCCCCTGTTCAGGACAATTGAGAAGGGAAGGGAGCCATTTTCAGTCAGTCTCAGCAAGGAAAGTCAATGTACAGGACGTGTACAGACTTTCTCCTGTACAAAGGCTTCGACCCTTAAGACTTCCCGGGGGAGAACAGTCTTAAGAGCAAAAGGATTCCCAAAGATTCCCAGGGAAACAGCCCTAAAGCTCTGAGGAATTTCGGAGGGAAAAACAGCTTTGAATATCTAAGAACTCCAGCTGAAGTGACTACAAGCCTACTGGTAGGTCCACTCGGTGCTTTGAGATGCAGTTCAACCCGGTAATGGAGCCCACATCAGTTAGGTTTAGGTTCACAGTTAGCCTGGGAGAAGTTTGGAAAGGGATTTTCCTTTAGAGTAAAAGTAACAGTTAGAAGCCACCAGTTGCACAAAAGCCTGGAAGCATTTGTTTAACCTTTTGAAGACAAAAGAAGTTTCTGTTGATTGTTCACCAATAAAGACTTTGTTATATTTCACAAGCCCTCTAAAGACTGTTTATGGTGAAAATCCTTAAGAATTTCTCTTCGGGCCCCCTGGCTTCCCGCTGGGCTAAAGTTGCACGTCCTGTTTTAAAAGCAATTCGTTTCAAGCCCAGCACATGACAGAACAGTATGACCTTGTTAGAAGTCACAGCCTTTTGAAAAATGATGCCATAACCTTTTGGTAAAGAGGTTAGAAGCACAACCCTTTTGGGAAAATGGTAGTCATGCAAGGCAATTACTGTAGGTTTCTCAGCTGTTAAACTGATATCCTAAATATCTTTTTGAACTGTAAGAGACAAAGACATGCCAATGCACAAACATATATATATTCAGAAAAGTTTCAGAAGTATTCTTTTTAGTTACCCAAACACATTCATTCTCCCTTAAAATATATTTGCCTTTAAATCATGCACTCAAGTGACAAAATTTAGCAGACTTCTTTAAAAGTAACATAGTTGGTTTACTCACAAAACTTAATGTATTCACTCACAAAACTTCAGTGTAGAGGTACTTTGCTTATAAATCCAGTTACAAGTAGATTTAAAGTAGTTTCCCTGTGTAGGTAACACAAGGCATCCTTTTATAACCAACTAGCTGTCCCCTGCCACGCACTGCTGTGGTCTTGTCTGTGTATATGTGCTTTGTGTGTGTTTACGAATGCACCGTTTTGTATATGTATATATGTGTGTTTGTGTATATATGTGGTTTTTTGCATGTGTTGTACAAAACCATTGTTATTGGGCTTTTTAAGTCTCTTCTGTTGTATTTTTCAGTGTTTTTATGAGTGATGGTCACTAGTTGGCCTGATAGGTATATTGTGTCCAAATTTGGTGTCAATTCATCCAGTGGTTTTTGAGTTATGTTAATCCGACAAACGAACATTACATTTTTATTTGTATAGATAGTTCATAGTCCAAAGCAATGGTTATTCAGAACCATTTGGGAAAACCAGGAATCTTTTGGAAAGGCACGACCTTGTTAGAAATCATAACCATTTTAAAAGTATAATCTTCCTGAGAAAAGTGAAAAAACTCGCTTGAGTCAACCCTCCCCTAGGGGTAAATATTAGGGCTGGGAGGTTTCGTTTCGTTAATTCGTAATTCGTTAATAATTCGTTAATTTTTTTAATTACAAAACGATAACGAACCATTCTGGAGCAATTTTTTTTAAAAACGAATTTTTAAATAGTTTTGTAAATGCTTCGTATTTCGTTATTGTATTCGTTTCGTTATTGTTTTGAGGTCGTTTCGTTATTATTTCCGCATGTCTGGGGCAAGTTTTATGGTTGTTTTTTGTTTAATTAGTGAAAAAAAATTATAATATCACACCAACAGTCAACAACAGAGGGAGAGGGAAGCTTCAGAAGTTTTTGGAGGTTTTTTAGCGTATTTCGCGGTCGCGTCCGCCATTAACGAATCGATTCGTTATTGTTTCGGAAATCGATTCGTTAATGTTTTGTAATTTTTTCACATTTACGAAATTTCATAAATATCGAACTTTTTAAAAGGAAAATTTTGTAATTATTTTAAATAACGAAACGCAAAACCCCCCAAAAAACGAATCGATTTTAGAAACAAATTTTTCCGTTGTTACCCAGGCCTAGTAAATATCCACTAGCATTCATGCAAGGCAATTAGGTTTCTCAGCTGTTAAACTGATATACCTAGATATCTCTTTGAACTGTTAGGGACATAGATATGCCAATGCACAAATAACATTTATAGTAAGATTCAGAAGTATTATTTCAGTTGCCCAAAAAATATTTGCTCTCCCTTAAAACATCTTGGTTTAAATCATGCTCTCAAGAGACCAAATTAAAATAGTATTCGTTAAAATAACATAGTTGGTATATTCACAAGCTTTATATATTCAGCATACAGGCACATTGCATATCAATCCAGTTATGGATAGGATTAAAAATAGTTTCTCTGTGCAGATAACACAGGGCATCTTTCTTATAATCAACAGTCCATAGTCTCAAACATCTCTCTGGTCTGAGAGTCTAATAGAATCTCTAAAGCATTCTGTTTCTACTGACTTCTAAAGGCAAACAGTTCAGAAAATGGAGTCTGAGATCTGAACAGTCCCAGATCTGGTCACATGGTCTGAAGCTCCTCCCACTATATAGAGTTAAGTAAAAATGCATACCAACACACATATACAATACAACAAGAAATCTGAATTATATACATAACAAGGAGCCCCCAGTGGCACAGTGGGTTAAAGCGCTGAGCTGCTGAGCTTGTTGACCGAAAGGTCACAGGTTCGAATCAGGAGAGCAGCGTGAGCTTCCGCTGTCAGCCCCAGCTTCTGCCAACCTAGCAGTTTGAAAACATGCAAATGTGAGTAGATCAATAGGTACCGCTCCGGTGGGAAGGTAACAGCGCTCCATGCAGTCATGCCAGCCACATTACCTTGGAGGTGTCTACGGACAACGCCGGCTCTTCGGCTTAGAAATGTCCAGCTTAGAAATGTCCAGAAATGTCTTCGGCTTAGAAATGTCCAGAAATGTCTTCGGCTTAGACATTAAGTCCAGTCGTGTCCGACTCTGGGAGTTCGGCACCAACTCCCAGAGTCGGACACGACTGGACTTAATGTCAGGGGAAAACCTTAACCTTTATACATAATGAATAACTAGTGGAGGTTTGAAGAAGGTTGTTATTTCCAACAGCCTAAAGCTAACTAATTGTTCCTTATTGAGGACTGCAGACTTGATCAGTATGAGGTTGACTTCCAAACAGTGAGAGTCCTCATATACATTTCCTAAGTATGGTATTGATAGTCTAAAAGTAAACCTGAGGGATATTTAACAAAACAGTCTTAAGTATATTAATCTTAACTCAAAGACCATTTGAGTGATGCCTGCTTATTCAAATTCAGAAATAAATCATCAAGTAGTGTACTGCACATAAATTCAACTTAATTGTTTCAGATTTATCCCAAGGAACCAATATATCCAAATACTTAGCAGCTGTGAAACGAATGAAACTGCCAATTTACAAAGTGATATAGTGAAAACATGTAACAGGTCAACTGAACTATCAATAACATTAATAACAGTTTCCAATGGAAAATAAAAGCTATTTACAGACGGTGCATCCTACAGAAAACACTTTTTAAAAAAACAACAACATTTAGTTCTCAAAATCCTGTGAAAGAATTTAGAAAGTCTTTGCCTGCCAGTGATGAGTGGGAGGCATTCTAACCTTCTTAGAAAAGCTCCAAAATGTTTCTGGGATGAGGCTGCTGTAGTGGACAAAAAATAACAGAGGGTTTGGATGGGAATGCTTATGCAATAGATTTAAAAGATTCTGAATGGGAACAGGGCGGGCATAGATCTCTCATCTGTGAGAGTCACACAGATCACAGGGAAATCTGTATTCTATAATTGCACAGGTCATAACTACTGGTGCAGACCAAAGGAACTGCTGTACCAAGGGAATTGCCATCTTCCATACAAGGCTTTCAATCAGGGGGATATTTACTTCAAATAGATGGAACTCAACTGGCAATTGTCACCAGAAGACCTTTTTACCAGTGGCTCCCTGATTGTGGAATGACCTCCCAGAAAAGATTCATCAGCTTCATTTTAATTTTTTTGTTGTGTCAGGAGTGACTCCTGGTGTGAGAGAATTGGCCGTCTGCAAGGACGTTGCCCAGGGGACGCCTGGATGATTTGATGTTTTTATCATCCTTGTGGGAGGCTTCTCTCGTGTCCCCGCATGAGGAGCTGGAGCTGATAGAGGGCGCTCATCCGCCTCTCCCCGGATTCGAACCTGTGACCTGTCGGTCTTCAGTCCTGCCGGCACAGGGGTTTAACCCACTGCGCCACCGCGGGCTCCAACTGTTCAGCTTCATGAACAGTCAGAATTGAAAACAATATTAAAAACTTATCTTATCTAGTAGACCAGCGTTCCTCAACTTGGGGGTCAGGACCGGGGGGGGGGGTTGCAGGGGGTTCAGAGAGGTCAGCAAAGTCCATCAGAAAACATGTATTTCTGATGGTCTTAGGGGTGTTAAGAGGAATGGGAGCAGGAGAGTGTTCTGGAATCAGAGGGGGAATTGGAATCAGAGGATGAAGTCTTGCAAGTGCCCACATTTCTGGAAATGCAAAAGGAAACAGAGCACAGACGGCATTCAGCTAGAATAGCTGCTAGAAACGCCGAGGTAATTGGGAGCCGCCCTAGCACCTTCTGTGTGCGGAATTCTGGGCTATAAATCAGGAGCAGGGGCAGTTAGCTTTTGCTGCTAACGAATGACTTTGATGCTTATTCCTTCGCTTCAATTACACCTGGTTCGAATCTGCTTCTAAGGATTTAATGGTCATTGCCCGTTGTCTATGTAAGACTGCTGTTTATTTTGGACTTTATCAGAGACTTGAGTATTGTGTATGCATTAAGACTTATTGCATTGTTTTTAAGTTGGGTTTTTTTGTTTGCACTACAGATAAGATATGTGCAATGTGCATAGGAATTCATTCATGGTTTTTTTTTTCAAGTTATAATCCAGCCCTCCAACAGTTTGAGGGACTGTGACCTGGCCCTCTATTTAAAAAGTTTGAAGACCCCTGGTCTAAAGCATCTCTCTGGCTTGAGAGTCCAATTGACTCTCTGTCTTCTAAAGCATTCTGCTTCTACTTACTTCTAAACTGTACTGTACTGCTTCTGATGCAAACACTGACTTCTAAAATGGAATCTGAGTCTGAACAATCCTAGATCTAATCATGTGGTTTGTAGCCCCTCCCACAACATAAGAGTTAAGGAAAAATACATACCCATACGCACATATACAATATAGTAAGCAATCTGAATTATATACACAACAAATAACTAGTATAGGAGGCTTGTAGAAGGTTTCTATTTCCAACACTACTTCTCCTTTCTGCTGCTAGTAATCAGCCCAGCAACTGTTCGCAATGCTGTCATTTAACAATGGTGATGATGACAGCCCCCCTTTTTTATTTCAGGGACCACCCTTCTCTTTGAAAATTTGAGCTTTTCACTTGAAATCTGGGAAAATTTAGAGGGATCCACCAACATTTTCTGATGTGTTCTGATATCCCCCTTTCTCTTCAAGCACAACATATTTTGACATTTCTTCTTGAGCCTAGGTGCCAAATAACTTGGGACAAACAATAAAAAACACTGTCAAATTCTGAGGCAATTAAACGAGATGCCAATGAGCTACAGCTACCGTAGACAGAGACATAACTATACAGACATGCTCATTTATTATTACTAAAGTATAATATCATCTGCTCCACACACACCTTTCTTTCTAGATGTCTTTAATACCTTTTGAGAGTCTGAAACAAGTTTTCTTACTTTGGGAAAACTGTATTTAATATCAGCAGCACCAACCTGACCAAACAGACTGGGACTCCAAGCAAGCAATCTATCCATCCATCCATCCATCCATCCATCCATCCATCCATCCATCCATCCATCTATCTATCTATTTATTTATATACTGTATTTGTATACCGCCTTTCTCAGCCAATCGGCAACTCAACAACACATCTTTAAAGAGACTTCAAACAGGGAAACCCACTTTAGCCATTGCAGTTCATTACAGCAATTGAAAATAGCCTTCACAATACAGAACCAGGAAAAAAAGAGACTCGTGATAAATGGAAGGGATCATCTCAGAAGCATCCTTGCAGATGACATGCTAATGGCTTCATCTAATGCAAAAGAGGCAAGGCCTGAACTAAAGAGCAGACTAATGGAGTTTCAAGGGGTGGCAGGGCTAGGAATTAATTATGTAAAGTCTGAACGAACACACATACATACAGAGAGAAGCATCTAGAAACTACTGAGGCTAAATCTGAAATCCATCAACTTCATATTTTAGGGGCAGTTATGCCGTAATACCTTTCACAACCCCAAAGAAGGAACTCTAACTCTTTAATTAACCTTCTAAACCCTAAATGAGGAACTTATAAATTATTTTGTTTATTAAAGTATTTCCATTCTGCCCTCTTGTTATTGTCTAGTTTATGGTAAAATTGTTGTGCTAAAGTTACAAAGAGAAAATAATTACTTCAGTATGAAAATGGATTATACAAACTAGACTCTCATAGCTTTTATTGTTTATTCTACAAAGCATTCATGTAATTATCCATTCAATGCAAGTCTACGACTTCCCAACGTTTGCTATGTATCACATATACAGCTTCTGGTGTATCATTAAGGCCCTAAGGTTTCACGACTCAGGAAACTGCATACAACATTGTGCTCTACCTGAAATATGACAAAGCTATTATGAGAAGACCAAAGGTCTGGCTTGGTACGAATCTCTCTGTTTTCCTAACAGAGCTGGAGTACAAAATAAAAACATTATTATTAGGCTTTAAAATAAGTAAAGTATAACTATTCAAATGTAATTCTGTTGATGATGATGATGATGATGATGATAATAAAGCTGACACGATATGAGAATTTAAAGATCGAACTGCAAAGACTTTGGCACAAACCAGTAAAGCTGGTCCCAGTGGTGATCGGCACACTGGGTGCAGTGCCTAAAGACCTTGGCCTGCACTTAAACACAATTGGCACTGATAAGATTACCACCTGCCAGCTGCAAAAGACCACCTTACTGGGATCTGAATGCATTATTTGCCGATACATCACACAGTCCTAGACACCTGGGAAGTGTCTGACGTGTGACCCAATAGAACAGCCAGCAGAGTGATCTTGTTTGCTGTGGACTCATCTTGTTGTGTTTCAAATAATAATAATAATAATCATCATCATCATCTTTATTTATACCCCGCCACCATCTCCCCAAGGAGTCTCGGGGAGGCTAACATGAGGCCAAGTCTGACAATTACAATAAAGCAAAGTAAGATACATACAGCAAAAATAATATCAAATAAAATGAAAACAATAACAAAATAATACAGCATGGTAAACACAGGATAAGAAATAAAATAAAAAAGTTAAATTAAGTTGGTGCATTTCCAAACATCAGGGGTTTCTGATTTCATTTGCCTTTTTGCACACAATACCAAGAATTCCAGGGGAAAGTTCCTGAATAGCCTCGGGACATCCATACTCAGTCACATCAGTATCTAAATATTACTGGTCAGACCTATCCTTTTTCCCTGAAAATAAGACAGTGTCTTATACTAATTTTAGAACTAGGTCTTATTTTCAGGGGATGTCTTATTTTTTCCATGAAGAAGAATTCACATTTATTGTTGAACAAAAAAAAATGATATACTGTACAGTAGTTGTGATCACAAACCAGAAAAGCAGACACCCCCTAAAGAATCAATGGTTGCCTGACTCACACAGGTCCACAAAAAATAAGGGCTGGCTCCCACACACTGTCTGGAGACTGGAACGATCTTCCACAGCAGTTCCTGGACCACATGTACAGTAAGGACAATATTGCAACTTCTGGCCATCAAGGGGAGCTCTAAAACTTTGCTAGGTCATACTTTCGGGGGAGGCCTTATATTTAGCAATTCAGCAAAACCTCTACTAGGTCTTATTTTCAGGGGGTGTCTTATTTTTTCAGGGAAACTGGGTTCTTGTAAGGTGTGGGTGAGGAACCCATTGCCCTCCCAAAGTTATTGAATTCTAACCCCCATCAAGCGCGATTGGTGGGGACGAGGGACAGGGCCTTCTCCGTGGTGGCCCCCCGACTCTGGAACTCTCTCCCCAAGGACATCAGACAAGCCCCAACATTGGCAGTCTTTAGGAAGAGCTTGAAGAGGTGGTTGTTCCAGTGTGCCTTCCCAAAATAGGAAACTCCAAGCATCATGTCCCAAATGCACTTTACTAGAGATTTAAGATGGTCTGCACACCGCACTTATCTCCAAAAACCTATCCATTTCACCTGTCATGCCCAGCATTTTTAAATTTTAATCATTACATTTGGCCCAGCCTTACTTTTAAATGTGTCATATTGTCTAATGTTTATTGCTATTGTTTTAATGTTTATTGCTTGTTTTATGAGTTTATTTATTGTTTGTATTTTTTTATGCTGTTGTTTTATTGATGTGTTGGGCCTCGGCCTCTTGTAAGCCGCACTGAGTCCTTCGGGAGATGTTAGCGGGGTATAAATAAAGGATTATTATTATTATTATTATTATTATTATTATTATTATTATTATCAGCTGAAGCCAAGCTGGTAAATAGCCAGATGTGATGGGCATTATTGTCCAACAAGAAATCCAACCAAAATTATCCATCCATTGTAAAGATCACTAGGAATGTATCTAAGTGCTTTGAATATAAGAGGCAAATATAATGTCAATACAGCCAAAAGAGAATTGGACCTGAACTGAAGACCTTCACCTAAACCTCATGGAATAGCATTGGTTAAATCATTTGAACTTCTCTCTCAAGACTGCGAATTACTCTCCCAAACTCCTCCCTAAACTCTGAAAAGGAGCTGGTTTAAAATAATACTGTGAACCTAAGCTTCCTTACAAGTGACAGACATAAGACAAAAGCAACTGATGTGAAAAGAATAACATCTGTGCCTCTTGCAAAGTTTCTTCTGCCAGAGATGGAATGAAACAAACGTGAGCCTGCTCCTAAAAACACAGGACGACTAGGAGCACCTTCCATTAAAAAGACTCTCTTTGAAAAACTGTATTAAATTAACCAACAGCTGCAGACATATCACAAAACTGACATCAACTGTCTCAAGTCATCTACCTTATAATTACATGTACATGTCTTTTGAGCTGTCAAATTTCTATTCTCTTTCACTAACAATATTGGCATGGCAAGTGATGAAAAAACATACTTTAGTTAATGCCATAAGGCCCTCGTAGGCAACAGCATTTGTTATATTTGTTTCCTAATTTTTTATCACTCAGCTAGAGAACACAAATTTAGCATGGGAAAGTGAAAGGAAGCAATTAGTGACACTTTTTTTAAACAATGCAATAAATGTATTGAATGGGTAGCCAGTCAAATGTCATCTGTAGAGATGGAAGGTCACCTGTCCAAACCATTTAAAAAGATCAGTTCAAAATGATCCAAAGAATGGAATGGTTGCTTACCTGTAACTGTCTTTCTTCGAGTGGTCATCTGTGAAATTCGCACTTATGGTGCTCACTGTGTAGGTGCAGGAAGTATCGTAAGTGCGACTTTCACAGAGACCATGAAGAAGAAATATTAGATAAATTTCCTGATATATGTAAATCAGAAGTTAGCATCACCAGCCAATCCCTCTGCAATGCTAGAAATACAGCTTAATGGTGTAACATTAGAAAATATTAACCATTTCCCCTACCTTGGCATCCACCTCTCCACAAAAGTCAACATTGACAATGAAATACAATACCGCCTGCGCTCTGTGAGTGCAGCATTTTTTTCTGAATAAAGCAGAGTGTTCGAGAATTGGGACACCCATAGGGAGACCAAGGTGCTTGTTTATAAAGCTACTGTCCTCCCAACTCTGCGAAACATGGACTGTCTACCGACGTCAAACTCAACTCCTGGAATGATTCCATCAGCATTGCTTCTGAAAAATCCTGCAAATCTCTTGAGAAGACAAGAGGACAAATGTCAGTGGGTTGGAAAAAACAAAGACCCACAGCGATGCTCCTAAGCCATCAATTCCTCTGGACTGGCCATATTATCCGAATGCCTAATCACCATCTCCCAAAGCAGTTGCTATACTCCCAACTCAAGAACGGGAAACGTAATGTTGGTAGACAGGAAAAGAGATTTAAAGGTGGGCTTAAAGCCAAGAGCATAGACACCAAGAACTGGGAAGCCCTGGCCCTTGAGCACTCTAGCTGGAGGTCAGCTGTGACCAGCAGTGCTGCAGAATTCGAAAAGGCACAAATGGAGGCAAAAGGGAGAAACATACCAAGAGGAAGGCGCATCAAGCTAACCCTGACCAGAACTGCCTTCCACCTGGAAACCGATGTCCTCACTGCGGGAGAACATGCCGATCAACAATAGGGCTCTATAGCCACCTACGGACCCACCACCACGATACTACACTTGGAGGACCATCATCCTCGGACTAGGAGGGATTGCCTAAGTAAGTAAGTAAAAAGAGAAGTACCACAAAATATTAGTCAAAGTAGAACAGAGGAGTAATTCACCAAAAATAAAACAAACAAAACAAAACAACAATTATCAAGGCAATTATAAATAAAATATTGACCTGAATTTTATTGCTAATCTTACTTAATGTAAACCTACTGAACCAATGCTCTTTACTTTTGTATTTATTTACCCGTCAGCAATTGATTGAATGAGCCCACTCTAGTTGGTACTAACCAACAGGATTCCAATCATTATCATTGCAATATATTAAGCAGGAAAGTGTTACACAGACTCGCTCCCCACCATCAATAATAATTTCTTGGTTGATCAGACTCTCCCAAAAATGAGAATATCTTGGCTTATCAATTATTAACTTTTCAGTATTTAAATAGCTCTGCAAGGTTTCTTGAAGGACGTTCCAAAAAGCTGGTGCCGCAACTGAAAAGACCATATTTCTAATGGCAATAAAGAGAGCGCCCATAAAAGAGTACTTTAATCTAAAGATCTTGACATACATAGAAGCTCGTATGATGAAGTGCTTTTTCTAAAATTGGTCTTTGAAGGCACAGTTCTACTATTTGTGGATTGCCAAGAGTTTTGAAATCATTTGTTAATCTATTCTGACTGCACAAGGCTTATTCATCAAAGCACAGTGGGTGCACGCACAAGCTCAAGACTCTTGTAGAATGGAAGTTGTATGAACGGGCATATATAAATGGATATACTTAGATGGCATTTATATAGTATACAAGTGGAGCCCCAACATTAATTCCAGCATATCCCTGGGATTTGTGTACATTCCACAGCTGAGAAGATTGCAAACGTGAAAGTTAGCATATATTCTCAGCCCTTCTTGCAAAATTGGGATAAATTTCAATGTATGACACTGCTGGTTAGTTTTTGATACTCCTCTTCTGATTTCAGTTCTAAACTGAATCTGAAACAGAAAGTTAATTTGTCTGGATGACACAACAGGGCTACTGTAAACCATACAGAACTTAGCCTTGAGTAATCAACTACATTTCAATGCTAACTAAAACCTCTTTTCTCCAACGCCAAAACAGACACTAGAGCAGTGTTTCTCAACCTGGGGGTCGGGACCCACTCTGGGGTCGTGAGTATCAGAGGGTTCGCAAAACACCATCAGACAACACTGTATTTTCTGTTGGTCACGGAGGTTCGGTGTGGGAAGTTTGGCCCAATTCTATCATTGGTGGGGTTCAGAATGCTCTTTTATTGTAGGTGCACTACAAATCACAGGAACTATAGCTTCCAAATGTCAAGGTCTATTTTTCCCAAACTCCACCAGTGTTCATATTTGGGCATATTGAGTATTCATGCCACATTTGGTCCAGATCCATCATTGTTTGAGTGCTCTCTGGATGTAGGTGAACTACAACTCCAAAACCAAAGGACACTGCCCACCAAACCCTTCCAATATTTTCTATTGGTCAGGGAGTTCTGTGTGCCAAGTTTGGTTCAATTCCATTGTTGGTAGAGTTCAGAATGCTCTCTGATTGTAGTTTGACTATTAATTCCAACAACTATTATTTATTTATTTATTTACAGTATTTATGTTCTGCCTTTCTCACCCCGCAGGGGACTCAGGGCAGATTACAATGTACATATACATGGCAAACATTCAATGCCATAGACACACAACATATATAGACAGACACTCAGAAGCTATTTAACATTCCAGCTTCTGGCCACCAGGGGAGCTGTCCCTTCACAGTCCGTTTGTGACACTGATGAAGTACTTCCTCATTCTTTGCATACTTCCTGGAGATTTTTATGGCCTCGTAAATTAGTTAAATTAGCCTCCCCACATAAGTGTTACCTAAATTTCCTACTTGACAGATGCAACTGTCTTTCAGGCTGCAAAGGTCGACAACAAGCTACACAATGTTGGTCGGAAGCTCACTCCAACCCAGGCTGGCTTCAAACTCATGACCTTTCCGTCATAGTGATCTTAATGTAGCTGACTCCCAGCCAGCTGCGCCACAGTCCCGGTGCTACAATTCTCAAATGACAAAATTAAACCCACCTCCACCCTACCAGTATTCAAATTTGGAAGTATTGGTTATTTGTGCCAAATTTGGTCCAGTGAATGAAAATACATCCTGCATATCAGATATTTACATTACAGTAGCAAAATTACAGTTGTGAAGTAGCAAGAAAAATAGTTTTATGGTTGGGGGATCGCCACAACAAGAGGAACTCTATTAAGGGGTCGTGACATTAGGAAGGTTGAGAACCATTGCACTAGAGGTTGGTGAAGTGTGCCCTTCCCATCCTCATATTCAGCCCCTGCAGTTTCCTCAAATATCTCTATGTTTACATGACCCTATTGTTTTTACTTTCCATTACCTGTTATTTGCAGTGATATCCCATATTAGTGGCATAAGTAGAGTTACCACAAGGATGAGTGAGTAGCTTTTTGGTATTTATATCACTACAGTTTCAGGAGGTTTTTGAAAAAGGTATACACTCTTCTGTGCGCCTTTTTCTAAAACATTATCTCCACTACAGTATGATTTCCAATTATTCTAATATTCATCTTATGCATAGTTCACACTGTGCGAACAAGCTGAGATACTTAGCGATGGCAGAAGAGGAGAAATAGTCTAAGATTGTGAAGCTATGGCATGAATTGACAGCATTACTCTGTATATATCACTAATTCCTTCCTCACTTATCATGCCAGAGGGATCAATGGAGCAGGAGTTCATTCATTTCCAATAGATCTGCTTCTGACACAATTCTTCCCTACCAACTCTCTAAAATTCACTGATAAATGGGGAAGGAGAGGGCAAGGGGGTATTTACCATCAATGAGCAACAGAGGAGGGAGACCAAAATGATCAAACCATGAATTCCAGTGGTTCCCAACCTGTAGTCCGTGGACCACTAGAGGTCCACAATTACTAAAATATGGTTCACCGTTAACTACATCATTGCTACGAGAGTGACTGGTCTCGCAAAACCCTCTTATAGTGCCAAGGCTTACTAAATATGGTTTTCTGTGGGTGAGCAGATGGCAACTACTGAATGGCATATTTTATGGATCAGAAACTAGAGCTGATGTGATCTATCCAATGCAATTTTCTCTATCAGCACCCTAAATAACCAAACTGAATCTAAAGTTGACCAAAAAACCAATTCGTAACCCTTTCGGTACTAATGTTGGAGAGTGGTGCCTGGTCAAAAAAAGGTTGGGAACCACTGATCTAGGTTAAACGTAGGCTAAAGAAAGGGCTTCTGGTATTATAGCTAGGTTTGAAAACCCTAGAGTTATTTACCACCATTTGTATTCTATCAACCTTATAACTAGCCTCTATATCACTTAGATTTCTGAATGGCACTGATAATTCTCTTCATAGCTGGTATTTAGAGTGTACTTTAGGCAATATTGACAGTGTGTTTATTAAAATCCCAAGCCATCATTGCCTGAGTAAGAGTATTTTGGGTTGATATACCTAAACTAAACATTTTTATTGATTCTTTTACAAACTGGGGTTGAAACAGTTGAAATACATGTGATAAAACGATGAAATTCCAATATTTAATTAAACCAATTCTGAATACGATAACCTTTAAAATATAAAGTGACTGGTTATACACTGTTATTTTTTTATTTTTTTTGCACAGATTGCTGGAAGCTGAGGATTTGATCCTTCAAAGCTCTGGCAGTCTTATAATTCTTAGTTTGCGCCTCTTTGCCAATATTGCAAGATTATGGACACTTCAACAATCCCTTGAATACCATCTCAAGATTTTCAGCACCTTTTCAGAGAATTAAAAAGTTGGGTTCCCAAGATAATTTCACTGTCGTAATGATTTTGTCTTCCTGTTCAGAACAGTAGAAATGCCTGCAGGCACTACAGCATACTCTTCTTTTCCCCAGTCATTGCTGAAGAAAATGCATATACCTCAGGCATATGCTAGAGAACATTTCTGAAACAGCTGGCTCTACTTAAAACCTATGGCTGCTGGGAGCAGACAACGTCTACCTGAGTAAATGGACAAAGATTCCTTTTGATTTCAAAATCATCTTTGGAACAGCATAATAGTTTGAAGATTCACCACCGTAGGTTGCTTTCTCAGCTCTAGACAAACAAGCAAGCTCAAAAACTTGCTTGCTTTGCATCTGGCACGGCTGAACATTTGCGTCTGGCAAGTCTGGGGCAGTGTCAGCATAAGCAGTTCACCAACAACCACACTTCACAATGTCACTAGATTTTTTTCAAATCCTATTATAGAATCATAGAATCATACAGTTGGAAGAGACCATTCAGGAACACACAATCAAAGCACCTTAGCTTAAAAATCATCAGACTCTGAGGCACCATATTTCTCTGCTGAGCAGCTCTGAAAGTTCTTCCTTATGTTTTGTGCCATTTGAATCCATCGCTCCATGTCCTAGTCTTCAGAGCAGAAGAAAACAAGTGTGCCCAGTCTTCAATGTGGCATCCTTTCAGATATTTCAACGTGGCTCCTATGCCCCCTCTCAATTTTCTTTTCTCCAAGCTAAATATACCCAGCCCCTAAGACACTCCTTTGAGCAGTGTTTCCCAACCTTTTTTTGACTAGGGATCACTTTGACCAGGGACCACTCTCAAACATTAGTACCAAAAGAGCAACAAATCAGTTTTTGGTCAACTTAGATATGGTTTGTTATTTGGGGTACTGATTATGAAAATTGCATTGGATAGACCACATCAGCTCTAGTTTCTGATACAGAACATATGCCACCCAGTAGTCGCCATCTGCTCGCCTGCAGAAAACCATATTTAATAAGCCTTGGCACTATAAGAGAGTATTGAAACGGTGTAGTAATGGTGAGGCCATGGACCATATGTTAGTTCTTGTGGGCCACTGGTGGTCCATGGACCACAGGTTGAGAACCACTGCTCTAATAGGTCATGCTTTTTATCAAGAGGTTATGGCATCATTTTTCAAAAGTTTATGACATCTAACAAGGTCATGCCTGTTGTATGTCAGCCAGTTCAGACAGTGATTGTGTCTGATGTTCATGATAGGAATGGGGATGATGTTCCTGATGGTGGGTCTGGGTCTGTTGGCAATGGGAATGAGTTAAGCTCAGACAAGAGGCCCGAGCTGCCCTGATTCCTGAGAGACCTGATTCACAAGGTCACATCCCTGGGAGAGGACCTTCACAGTCTTTCTCAGAGCAACTTTCTGAAGATGATTTGTTAGGTGCAGAAGTTAATGAGAGTCAAGTTAATGAGAGTGTAGTTAGAAGACAATGCTTTTGTAAACAGATGTAAAGAAGATAAGTTTGTTTACAGGAAAAGAGAGATAAGAAACCTTTATCTGGTGGTAAGGTCAAGAAAAATGCTTTCCTTTCTGTTTTGGGATCTAGAGAAGCCTTATATTGATTAATGGGAAAGAGTTGTCTCAGTTGGGTCAACGCTGGAATTTCATGACTGTCTTGCTTTCAAGTGTTCTTAGTTTCATGTACCAAGTTTTTGCCAAGCTCCTGATCAGTGTATTGAATTTTTCATGCTGCCTTGTTTCATGGATTGTTGTTCCAGTGGATCTTATTTTGTCTTATTATTTATTTATTTAGAACATTTGCATCCTGTCCTATTCTTGACTTCGGAAGAGGGACTCAGGGCAGCTTCCAACAATATAAAAACGCCAATAAAATACAAAAATTACATAAAATGATAATAAATATACATTTAAAAACATTTCACCAGGTTTAAAATGTCTTCCAAATCAGTCCAAAAAATGTGGTCCATAAAATCTCATCTATTCCAATAAAAACAAGTTTGTTCTGCAAACGCTTGCTCCACAGCCAAGTCCTAAGTGTCTTGCCTTGAAGTTCATGGATTATTCTTTGTTTTGAGAACTTTGCCGTTTTTGCAAATTTTACTGCTTTGCCCACATATATTCTTCAATAAACTGATTGCTGATTTTACGAAGCTGGTGTGGTGTTTAAGATCAGAGGTATTCCTGCTTTGGTGTATGACAATGCCTTTCCAAAGATCATAAAATCTCCAAAAGGTTATGGAGATCTCCATTTTCCAAAATGTATAGTATGTGTAGGTTAATAATGGAGGATTATAACACATTTTCTTATTACCTCTACAAAGTATAGGTATCACATTTTTGGAGCAATCTAGACACTGAAAATCCCTATAAGTGACAAATGAAAAGAAGACAACCATGTGTGTACACCCAAGGTGGGTAGCTTCCATAGGCTCTGGGTTTCCATTCCAAGGATTACAGATCAAGATGTATAATTGGAAATATTATGTTAAAATTATGAAGGCTACATTGTTATCATTTCTTGCAACTTCTTCACTGCAAAATTTCACACCAAGGCAGTAATTGGCAGGGACAAAATTACATAGCAATTAGGGCATGACAGCAAAAGCAAACAAGTACTGAGAATGGGTTCGACACTTCTGGTAACAAGCAGGTAATTATCACAGCAGCTTGAAAGGGGCATAATCAACCAAACTGACATCATCCCACCCACATAATAAACGTGAAATCCCTTTACGTCCAATGCAGCTTTTACACACAGCTGGTAAACGTGGCTAGTCTAGTCTCCATGTCTGACTCCTTTACAGCTGATGTTTCTTTCAGTCCAGTTCAAGAGAACTGATATTTTAAAATAAAGATTTAATTTAGTGTTTAATACCCTTTTACCAAAACAAAGGTTTTCTTCTTGGCCAAAATGTAGCATATTTTCAAGTACACTCATCATTTCAACCTCTCTTATTGACCACGAAAAATACAGACGTACGTTTTAAAATAGCTTCTGCGCATTAATAATTTATCGATCAATTTAAAACACATTTGTTACACAGTTAGAACATGGAAATGGTTTAGATTTTTTTCCACACTCTGTAAGTAGCTGCAATTCATTAACATCTTCTAAGACTTGGGTAAAAAATGTATTTGCTCACGGTGATGTGACTACACTTCATTGCGAGATTCATTTTGGGTCATTCATATTCCCCATTTCTTATTTTTGCTATGCAAATTTTGCATCTGAAAAAGGCATACACTGACCAATATTTGTCATTTCCATCTAAATTAGTCAGTGTACACTTGCTACCCAAACCAGTGATAATCCATCCTCATCCCACCCCCATTAACCTTTCAACATCCTCCCCAACTCCTCCTCCATTGCTTCTTAATCTCTACTCAACAGTTAGAATAAGTTGTGGCTATTTAATTCATTTCACTTTCCACATCACTATCTCCCAAGTGCTCAGAGCAGATAACAGCAATTCCAGAAAAATGAGGGGAAAGGCAGTTTAAAAAAAGAATTTCTAAATAAAACATGGACATAGTATACATTAAACAAAAACTTGTCTCTTGTAAGGGAGCCAATGTGTTGTGGTTGGAGTGGGAGACTTTGGGAGATCAAGGTTCAAATCCCAGCTCAGTCAAGGGAAGCAATTTGAAAACTTACACCAACAACTTCATTTACAGGCATTAGATACAATCAGTGCAAAATGTAGTATGTGTTGAAAAATGACCTTTTTGTGTTTCTGCTTCAATATACACCTAGATTAATCAACTATGAGTATATTTATTTATTTATTTCGGTTGCTTCTACCCCGCCCTTCTCACCCCGGGGGGGGACTCAGGGCGGCTTACAAAAGCGAGGCACAATTTGATGCCCGGAACACAAACAGCAAAGGACAATAACAACAGTTAACACAATAATTTTAGCAATAACAGTTAACAGAAGACAATAATTATTATCGGCAAAACAATCATAAAACCAATAAAAGTAATAAAAGCAATAAAATCAATACAAACCTCATTAATGGTCAGCATTTCAGGGTCTCATAGTTTAAGTTCCAATTTCCACTAAATTGTCGGTCCTATCCATCTGGTTTCCATATCTAATTGTCAGGGTGTCCAAAAGCCTGGTACCACAACCACGTCTTTACCTTCCTCCTGAAGGCAAGGAGGGATGTTGATGCCCTGATTTCCCCTGGGAGTGAGTTCCACAGGTGGGGGGCCACCACTGAGAAGGCCCTGCTCCTCGTCCCCACCAGCCTCACTTGTGACAGTGGTGGGGTCAAGAGCAGGGCCTCCCCAGATGATCTCAGATTCCGGGGTGGGACGTAGAGGGAGATACGCTGGACCGGACAGATACGCTGGACCGGAACCGTAAAGGGTTTTGTAGGTCAAAACCAGCACCAGTATAGTATTTCAGATGTTTGTTCAAAAATGATCAAGTAACCCAAGAGGGCCTATATATTCTCTCAGGACTTCTAACCGTAAGACTTATGCTTCTGAATCGGAGATGTCCATTCGGTGCTTCTTCTGAAGGGCCAAATCCTCCTATATAAGCCTGACAGAACTCTAATATCTTCAAGATAAGGTCTTCTCTCTGCCTGCAACTTATTCAAGTTCATTTGGTGGTAACAAGAGACAGGGCCTTCTTGGCAGCTACTCCCAAATTTGGGAAGATCCTTCCTAGGTTGACTTGTTGGAAATAGCAACCTTCTTTAAGTCTCCACTAGTTCTTTATATGTATATAATTGCTTACTGTATTGTATATGTGTGTGTTGGTTTGCAATTTTTCTTTATTTCTTTGTTGTGGGAGGGACTGGGGACTATATGATCAGAACTGGGCTTGTTCAGGACTCAGACTCCATTTTAGAACTGTATGCTTAGAGATTTCAGTAGGAACTGTTATGCTTTAGACTTCAGTACAAACAGTATGCTTAGAAACGCCATTGGACTTTCAGAGTAGACAGAGACTCTATTAGACTCTCAGAACAGAGAGATGCTTTGGACTATATATTGATTCTAGGAAATATGCCCTGTGTTATCTACACAGAGAAACTACTTCAAATCAATTTGTAGCTGGACCGATAAGCAAAATACCTGTATGCTGAATGCATAATGTTTTGTGAGTAAACCAACTATGTTATTTTTAAAGAAGTCTGCTTATTTTTGTCTCTTGAGAGCATGATTTAAAGGCAAATATATTTTAAGGGAGAGTAGATGTTTTTGAGCAACTGAAAGAACACTTCTGAAGCTCTATATATACATATATGTGTGTTTTGTGCAATGGCATTTCTTTGTCCCTAACAGAACAAAGAGATATCTAAGTTTTCAGTCTAATAGCTGAGAAACCTGACTGCCTTAGATGGTTATGACTAATTTTATTTATTTATTTCGAATACTTGTACCCCGCCCTTCTCAACCCCTGGGGGGGACTCAGGGCGGCTTCCAGTCGGCAACAATTCGATGCCATATAATAAAATAAAAACAAATAATAATTATAATAGTTAAAACATTAAAAAATATATACTTAAAATCTACTAAACGATTACCAGTCTGGTGGCCATTATCTAGCCGAATTCTGTGATTGAATGCTCCATTTAACTTATCCATAATCCATATGCAAGTCATTGTCAATATTGTCGTTGTCATTTCCGCCTATTTACCTGAATGCCTGGTCCCACATCCATGTTTTTACCTTCTTTCTAAAAGTGAGGAGGGATGAAGATGACCTGATTTCCCCAGGGAGTGAATTCCACAGGTGGGGGGCCACCACCGAGAAGGCTCTGTCCCTCATCCCAGCCAAGCGTGTTTGAGACAGAGGCAGCGCCAAGAGCTAGGCCTCCCCAGAAGATCTTAAACTCCGAGGTGGGACGTAGAAGGAGATACGTTTGGACTGGTACGCTGGCCTGGAGCCGTATATGACTAACAGGTCATGCTTTCAACCACGAGATTATGGCATCATTTTCAAAAAGGTTATGACTTCTAGCAAGTTCATGCCTTTCCAAAGATCATAAAATCTCCAAAAGGTTATGGAGATTTCAATTTTCCAAAATGACTAGGATGGTCCCTCCTTTCCTCCCACTGATTGATAAAAATATTACTATTCTATTGGGCTTTTAGAAATTGCTTGTGTTGGGCTATTGATACTGTGCTGTTTTGATTATGTATGTATATATATATAACTAGCCATCCCCTGCCACGTATTGCTGTGGCCCATATGGGGGTTCTGTGTGGGAGGTTTGGCCCAATTCTATCGTTGGTGGGGTTCAGAATGCTCTGTGATTGTAGCTGAACTATAAACTATAAATTGGGTTGTTAGGTGTCTTGTGTCCAAATTTGGTGTCAATTTGTCCAGTGGTTTTTGAGTTCTGTTAATCCCACAAATGAACATTACATTTTTATTTATATAGATTTTTAAAATAGCTTTAACTCTGAAGATATTTCAATTGGTTAATTGTTTCTGAAATAACTTTTACATCTGCTATCCTGCTCAATACTTACAAAGCCATAGGGTAGACTTAGGAACCCATAATGTCTGAAGATTCACACTTACACTCTTGCTCCAATGCAATGACTGAAGAATGGTCTTCCAAACGCCTTCAGTATAACCCTAGCACCTCTGCAGAGGGATTCCAACATACAATGGAGGACAGCAGTGCAGAAAGCAGCTTCTTGGCTTCTCCCAGCAATGAGGCACTTTGCAACACTGACCATGACAGTCCTAAAGTGCCTTGCTGTTGCGAAGTGCCTCATTATTTGCTGGCAGCTTCTTTGCTCACTCTCTTGCTCCCTACTGCTTAGGAAAACACTCCACTGGCAGAGGCTTACATGATAGATACTGTATAGGGAATGAGTCCAGAAGCACCGTTACAGTGATCATTGTCATTACTGTGTCTGATGATACAAGATCTTTGCATAGAAGATTTATGTATGGGTTTTAACCTGTACTGCTTTCAATAATAAATTGCTTTGAGTCCTATTGTTGGAGAAAATACATAAATACATGTAATTGCAATATAATGATAGTTGTGTGTCTCTAGTCATGACAGACTAGTTCTCTTTATCTGAATCTTCCCAATCTCTTTTTCACTCCTGACAGCCTATTCTGGGAAAAAGGAGTATAAGGGGGAATCTACACTGTAAAATGGATGCAGTGTGACACCACTTTAACTTCCATGACCCAATTCTATGGGATTGTGGGAACTGTAGTTTAGTGAGGCATCAGCACCATTTGGCAGAGAAAGCTGCAAAACTACAACTCCCATGATATCACAGCATTGATCCATGGCAGTGAAGTAAAGGTAAAGGTAAAGATTTCCCCTTTAAATTAGGTCTAGTCAAGTCTGACTCTGGGGGGGTGGTGCTCATCTCCATTTCTGGCGTTGTCCATAGACACCTCCGAGGTCATGTGGCCAGCATGACTGCATGGAGTACTGTTACCTTTCTGCCAAGGTGGTACCTACTGATCTACTCACATTGGCATGTTTTCAAACTTCTAGGTTGGCAGAAGCTGGGGCTAACAGCAGGAGCTCACCCCATGATGCAGATTTGAACAGCCACTTTCTGGTCAGCAAGTTCTGCAACTTTGCAGTTAACCCACTGTGCCACTGCAACCCCCATGGCAATGAATGTGGTGTCAAACTGCATCAATTCTTCAGCGATGATGCACCCTGGAAGACACTACAGGGGTCACTGGCAAAAAGGACATCCTTGTTTTTTATCAGCCTTCTTCATAGGAAGAGTCCTTGTGTAGCTACATGTAATCAGGCCTACGCCTCCCTCCTTCACACTGTTCCAAACAGGATAGAGAAGAAGGGTCAACATCAAGGAGTCCAAAACAGCGCTCCACAAAAGGTGAGATTTTGCCCAGGGTCTGCCAATCACCACGCCTACTGCGGATTTTTCTATTTGCAATATAAACTGCTGCTCAAACTATAAGGGATATTTTTCCCCATACAATATAAACAAAACAAAATTGCAACAGATGGCCGTTTTACCAAGCTCACAATATCTGTCAAAACCTATGTTGCTTTTCAAGTGAAGATGGAAGAAGAATCCACAGGATGTTCCACCCACAAATGTTCACATTTTTGCTCAGAGAGAAAAGTTTAGGGCAAAAAAAAAATCAGTGACGTTACTAAAAAAAAAATACATTGCGAAGAAAAGCAACAAGTCTCAGTTTAAGTAATCTCAGAATGTTAATACCAATTTTTTATTTAACGTATAGCTCACTATCAAATTAAGTATGCATTTGGTCCTCCATATCCTCAGATTCTCCATCCATAGATTCCACCAACCACAGCTTGAAAATGTTCCCCCTCAAAAACAAAAAAAGTAAGCATTTATTTTTGGAAAGGTATGACCTTGTTAGAAATCACTTCACTTCCTTCACTTCACTTGACTTTATTTCTTAATTAGTCGCTCTCCACCAAGGTGTTCCGAATGACTTACAATTTAAAATAGCATTTCACAATATAAAAACTTTCAACATAAAAACATTCAACAGTGACTATTTGGCAAATTAGATCTGATTACTTAAATGCACAACCAAACAGCCAAGTCTTGAGCACTTTTACAAAAGGTTGCAACTCCGACCTTATCCGAAATCATAACCTTTTGGAAAAATGATGCCATAACCTTTCAGGAAATGGAAATCTCCACAACATTTTGGAAATATTATGGTTATAATTTAATTTATGTTTTTTCTTCGTGGTCTCTGCGAATGCACACTTGTGGAGAGACTGCGCCTGCGCGGGCTCCAACGGAAACTTCTACATTTCAAACTTTTCAAGTTTTGGCGGTAACCCCGCCCAGCCCCGGCAGGGGATAAAAGGGCGCCCCGCGCACACCGATCCAATTCCTTTTTTTCCGCCGCACGGCTCGCTTCGGTACTTCGATTGTTGGATTGTGATTCTTCATAGATATTTGCCTCGAGTTGTTTGACAGTATTATGTCAACGACTCGCTTCAAAAGATGCGCAAATTGTCCGAGGAAGATCCCTGATTCGGACAAGCATGCTCTTTGCCTTTTGTGCCTCGGAGAGGCGCACATCACTTCTTCGTGTCGCCATTGTCAATCTTTGACGGCACAGTCCCGTAAGAATCGGGTTCATCGACTTCGGTACCTCCTGTACCAACAGACGTTGGCACCGGTACCTTCAACATCGACTTCGGCGTCGACGTCAGCTGCGGTATCCAGGCCATCGACATCATCAGAGCCTGTCGATCTCTCGACGGAGGTCGAGCCTCGCCAGACAAGGGCGAAGAAGGCAGCACAGAAGAGGCCGAGAGCAGCCATGTCGACAGCTTCCAAGGCCTCGGTGTCGACAGCTTCCAAGGCTGCAAAGCCTACGAAGCAGAAAGCTCCATGCACGGTCACGACCGAGACCGTACGCGTTCGGCACTCCTCGACTAGCTCGGTGGCGTCAGTGAGGTCCATGAGGTCCACGAGGTCGACGTCGGCGACTCCGCCATCTTCCACGGCGGTTCGTATCGCTTTCCGCCGGTCTCATGAGGAGTCTCGGCGTGCTTCCACCTCATCCTCCGTCCCGCCCACCCCGGGCAAGTCTCTGTCGAAGACAGCTCAGCCGCCGGCGAAGAAGAAGAAGACGATGCCGCCTCCATCCTCGTCTTCTTCTTCCTCCCGAAAGCAGACCACCGCCTCCTCGGCCACCTCGTCGGCGAGGTCATCGCCGTTGCAGTCTGCTCAACCCCTGCCGGCTCCTCAGCCTACTCAGGAGCCACAACCGTTGCCAGAGCTGCCTGCAGAGCAACCCGAGTCCCCGGTGATTTCGGTGGACACGGTGATCGAGGCACCAACTCGACATGTGACAGCCAGACAGGAGCTTTTCCCATCGGTCACGACCCTGACAACTGTGATGGCAAGACAGGAGACTTCTCCACTGCTGGAGACTCCGGAAAGGGGCAGGCAGACTATGAGACTGGCCCGTGCCATTCAGGCCTCTACCTCAAAAGCCCCGCCAGCAGCTCCACCGCAACGCCCGAGTCGGGATGTCTCTTCATCCCCTCCTCCCCAATCCGTGGCTGCTGATGACGAAGAGGAAGATGGCGAGTTGCCGGGATCGGTACACTCGGGATCCGTGTTATCTCTCGGGATCGAGAGATCACCCACGACGCCTATGAGGCGGATCCTCCATCTCCCACTGACAATGTCCGAGCCTTTGCGGATCAAATGGCTCGCATGGCTGAGGCTCTGGGCCTGGAGGTCAAGCAGACTTCCAAGGCAGTGCAAGACCCGGTGTTCAAGAGGGTGCAATCGGAGTCTCCACCTGCTCCTCTTCTACCCTTCCTCCCGTACCTCCTCGAGGTGATCCAGGGCTCCTGGAAAACCCCCTCCTCCATCCCTCCAACCTCCAAAAAGATTGAATCATGGTACAGAACAGATGATGAGGGCTTGGAGTGGCTGAAACACCATCCCGATCCCAACTCGGTGGTCGTGAAAGCGGCTCAAGGTTTCGGGAGGCAATCGTCGGCCCCGTCCGACCGTGAGGGGAAGAGATTTGACGCAGTAGGCAGGAAGCTCTACTCCGGTGCCCTCCTACTGGCCCGCATGGCCAATTATGGTGCTTGCATGGGTGCATACCAACAAATTCTCTGGGAGAAAGCAGCTCCATTTTTCCAGAGAATGTCGGATGAGGATCGCACTGCCCTTTCCACCCTGGCTCAAGAGGCGAACTCTTTGGCGCATCACCAGATGCAGATGGCCAAACACACAGGAGACACTGCGGGCAAGATGATCGCCCATGCCGTGGCAATCAGGAGGCATGCCTGGCTCAGATCATCCGGCCTTTCTACATCATCGAGGCAGGTGATCGAGGACCTCCCGTTCGATGCCCTAGGGCTCTTCAACGCCGGGACGGACGACAAGCTGAAGTCAAATCACGACTTCAAGACTTTGGCTTCTAAGTGCGGGTTCGAGAATCAGAACCAGGCACAGAGAACTAGATGGTTCCAGTACAAGCGTCGGCACACGGTCCCGTACCGCACCATACAGTATCGCCAGCCAGCCCGTCCCCTGCATACCTCCCAAGCGTCAGCACACGGTCCCGTACCGCACCATACAGTATCGCCAGCCAGCCCGTCCCCTGCATACCTCCCAACAAACCCACCCTCAACAACCCCAACAACAACGGAGGCAGCACCAGCAACAGCGTTTGCGATCCCGCCAAGCTTCAGGGGGCAATCAGGCCAGGCGCCGCATTTGACGCCCTAATGGACGATACCGTTTACAGTTTCGTTACAGATGTTGTTCCCATGTCCCTTCCAATGATACCCGCCCTCATCCTTCCATCCGGCTCGACACCGTTCGGGGATCGCCTGACGAACTTTCTCCCTGCATGGGAAAATATCACCTCAGATGCATGGGTTTTAAAGATTGTCGACGAAGGC
>NW_026847660.1:122356312-122370159 GCF_025583915.1 Anolis sagrei ordinatus | reverse complement strand
GAGACTTAAACTCCTTCATAGAACCCCAAAAGTTCCGGATGGTGACGGTATCGTCCATACTCCCTCTCCTCCAATATGGAGATTTCTTTGCGTCCGTCGATCTCCGGGACGCTTACTTCCATCTCTCAGTCAGAAAACACCACAGGCGCATCCTGGCCTTCAGGGTAGCGGGACAAACGTATGTCTTCAACGTTCTTCCGTTCGGACTCGTAACGACACCGAGAACTTTCACCAAATGCATGTCGGTGGTCGCAGCAGCCCTCAGAAGGGAAAAAATCCGCATTTTCCCTTACCTAGACGACTGGTTGTTGGCAGCACGCTCTCCGGACCTCCTGCGCATTCAGGTGGCAAGGACGCTTTCCCTCCTCGAAGACCTGGGCCTCCAGCTGAACGAGGAGAAATCTCATCTCGAGCCCACCACTTGCATAAAATTCATAGGCGCCATGTTTGATTCTCTCTCCCTGTTGGTATTTCTCCCAGAAGAGAGATTCAGGGCTCTTCGAGCCGAGGCGCTCAAAGTTCGTCGAGTGATGGTGATGCCGTTAGCGAGGCTCCGCTTCCGTCCCCTCCAGAGATGGTTCTTGGACCATTTCAATCCCATGTGGGACAGCACCGCGAAGCGCCTGCTGGTACTGAAGTCGGTAAAGGACTCTCTGAACTGGTGGATGAACCGCCAGCATGTCTGCAGGGGCATTCCTTTCCACCCGGAACCCCCGGCCGTCACGATCACAACGGACGCCTCAATGTTTGCATGGGGATGCCATACAGGAGAGCTCTCAGTTCACGACCTCTGGTCTCCACAAGAAAGACAATGCCACATAAATTACTTGGAGCTGCTGGCAATATTCAAGGCCCTGAGAGCATTTGCCCTCCTAGTTACAGGGAAGTCCGTCCAGATTCTTACGGACCGCATGGTGGCAATGTTCTACGTGAACAAGCAGGGCGGAACGGGCTCGAGAAAACTTCTCAAGCTGTCACTGGAACTTTGGGACTGGTGTGTAGCCAGGTCGGTGTCGATAACAGCTCTTCACCTCCCAGGCGAGACCAACATCGAGGCGGACACACTCAGCAGGACCAGGTCAACCTTACACGATTGGAGGTTGAACCCCGACGAACTGGCCAAGATCTTCAGGGATTGGGGCCTCCCAGCCGCAGACCTCTTCGCGTCACCGCAAAACGCTCAACTCCCGCAGTTCGGTGCTCGGCTTGCTCCGAACACGGTACCGTGGTGTCTCGGAGACACATTCCTTCTAGACTGGTCGAGGCATCTGCTCTACCTCTTCCCACCCTTCCCGCTCATCCCGAGGGTGATCGAAAGGATCCAGTCGGCGCGAACGAACTGCATCTTGATAGCGCCAGAATGGCCACGACAACCGTGGTTCTCGGTCCTCCTCCAGCTATCGGAGGGACAGATGAGATGCCTTCCACTTCAGCAGGATCGGCTCTCCCGGGAAGACGGTCAGCTCCTCCACCCCGACCTCGCTTCTCTGCATCTCTCAGCGTGGAGGATCCGGTCCTGAGGTCTCTGTGTCCGGGAGTTCTCCCGATTCTCGATGCAGCTCACAAGCCAGCAACCAAAAAGTGCTATTCGGCGTGCCTCAACCGGTTCCAGGCCTTCCTCTCCGAAAAGGGCCTGGACGATGATCGACCGTCGGTACCGTCAATCCTCTTGTTCTTGTTGCACCTTACCGAACGGGGCTTGTCGCTGTCGTCACTCAAGTCTCACCTGGCAGCCATCTCTTGGCAGCTTCAACGGACAGGAGAAGCTTCCTTGTTTAAGGACAGCTCCGTGAAGTCTTTCCTGCGGGGTTTCAACAACCTGCACCCCCCAGTCCGCTCCCCAACTCCGGGTTGGGACCTCGACCTTGTGCTGGCTCGGCTCGCACAAGCGCCCTTTGAACCGTTGGCATCGATTGACCTTCGACTTCTGTCATGGAAGGTGGCTTTTCTTGTCGCTATCACCTCGGCCCGTAGGCCCTCGGAACTTGCGGCACTGCGTGTGGACGAACCGTACTTTGTTGTCCACGAGGACAGGGCAGTCCTCCGCACGGACGTGACATTCCTCCCTAAGGTTGTGTCCCCTTTCCATGTTAATGAAGACATTGTCCTCCCCTCGTTGTGTCAGTCTCCCTCTACCCCGGGGGAAAAAAGACTTCATATGCTCGATGTGCGGAGAGCATTACTCTGTTATAGGGACAGAACTGCTCAGTCTCGAAGGACTCAAAGACTGTTCGTGGCGTATGCCCAGGATAAGGTGGGCCTACCGATTACGGCGCAACGTTTGTCCCACTGGATCACCTCGACAATCGAGCTTTGTTATCAGCTTGCTCGACAACAACCCCCCTCGGTTGTCCGGGCTCGGTCAACCAGGGCTATGGCGGCATCGACAGCCTTCCTTAAGGGGATTCCCCTGGACGCTATTTGCAAAGCGGCCATTTGGAAGAATCCTCAGACATTTGTTTCACATTATAGACTGAATACCAGGTATACACCTGACATGGCCTTTGGGAGGGCAATTCTGGAGTCGTGTCCGCCTTAAACTTTGCAAAGTTTCTTGTATTTTATCGGTACCGGGAGCTTCTTCGGTACCGTATATTGTTGTGAATGTTATTACCATGTTTTTACTTGAATTCAACTGTTTACCGGTGCTGGTGAATGTAATTGCACCTTTACACTTGATGCCTTGACTGCCTGAGGCGCAGGCAACCTTGCACTATAGCCTAGTGGGGCTCATCACGGGTAGTGCTTTGTGTCGATATCGACGTCTTTGCCTTGCAAATGTGTTTTTGCACTTGTTGACAAAACTGTTTTGTGTAACTACTTAATGTGCCCTCATTGCAATGAGTGTCTTCAACAATCACCATGTGGTTTATTTCAAGGGTCATAAGTTCACTTTAATTGTTCAAGAATGCCCTCATTTATTGAGTGTCCTTCACTGTAGGTTGGTCACCCTCACGTGACCGGGAGGATCACGTACTCCCATAAGTTTATGCACTGTGCCCTTCTTTGGAAGTGATTACAATCTCTTGTTTGGTAACTGTTTGCACTTAATAAAATTGTTTGGCCCTTGACTTGAATGGTCGGTTTGCATTCTTCCTGCCTCCGGGACCTGAGCTTGCTAGTCTCCACAAGTGTGCATTCGCAGAGACCACGAAGAAAAATGGTAGGTTACATACCTGTGACCATCTTTCTTCGAGTGGTGCTCTGCGAATTCACACTAACCCACCCAGCCTCCCCTCAGCAAACCTCCAATTTCTCGCTACCGTAGCGGCGTAGGAATTGGATCGGTGTGCGCGGGGCGCCCTTTTATCCCCTGCCGGGGCTGGGCGGGGTTACCGCCAAAACTTGAAAAGATTGAAATGTAGAAGTTTCCATTGGAGCCCGAGCAGGCGCAGTCTCTCCACAAGTGTGAATTCGCAGAGCACCACTCGAAGAAAGATGGTCACAGGTATGTAACCTACCATTAATCGTAGTGTATAATTGTAATTGTTTGTACTGGCATTGAATTTTGCCATTACTTATGTGTAAACCGCTTTGAGTCCCCCTCGGGATGAGAAAAGCGGTATAGAAATACTGTAAATAAAATAAATAAATAAATTTACCCTGAGAAGAGTTAAAATTTGCTTGAGTCAATCTTCTCCCTAGTGGTAAATATCCACTAGCATTCTTGCAAGGCAATTAGCAGTTAAACTGATATACCTGGCTATCTCTCTGAACTGTCAGGAACAAAACAGACAGACAGACCGACCGACCGACCGACCGCAAAGTTTCGGAAGTGTTCTTTTAGTTGCCCAAAAAACATCTACTCTCCTTTAAAACATCTTGGTTTAAATCATGCTCTCTAGAGACCAAAAATAAGCAGATTTATTGTTGAAGGCTTTCATGGATGGAATCAATAGGTTCTTGTGAGTTTTTTCGGGCTATAGGGACATGTTCTAGAGGCATTTTCTCCTGACGTTTCGCCTGCATCTATGGCAAGCATCCTCAGAGGTAGAGAGGTCTGTTGGAACTAGGACAAGCATGTGGACAATTTCAACAGAAAGGAGGAGGCCATGAAAATGAACAAAATCTGGATACCAGTATTAAAAAACTCAAAAATCACAACAGCAAAACAGCAGAGAGGAAACAACCAAGCACAGCTTAACACCTCTCAACAAAAGATTCTCCCAGGCTCAGCCAGGCCTTCAAATGCTAATGAAGGTGGTCAGTTGAAACATTCACACCTAGCTCCAGCAGAGAAGAGCTCTTGGCCCCACCTCAGCCATTCCACAGATATATAAACCCATTTTCCTAGTTCCAACAGACCTCACTACTTCTGAGGATGCTTGCCATAGATGCAGGCAAAATGTCAGGAGAAAATGCCTCTAGAACATGGCCATATAGCCCGAAAAAACTCACAAGAACCTATAAGCAGATTTCTTTAAAAGTAACATAGCTGGTTTGCTCACAAACTGCATGTATTCAGCATAAAAGTACATTGCTTATCGGTCCAGTTGCAGATGGGATTTGAAGTCTTTGTAGGTCACACTGGGCATCTTTCTCATAATCAACAGTCCATAGTCTAAAGCAGGGGTCCTCAAACTAAGTGTTTTTTTGCACTATAAATAAGATATGTGCAATGTGCATAGGAATTTATTCATGTTTTTTTCAAATTATAATCCGACCCTCCAACAGGTTGCGGGACTGTGACTTGGCCCTCTGTTTAAAAAGTTTGAGGACCCCTGGTCTAAAGCATCTCTCTGGTTTGAGATTCCAATGGAGTCTCTGTTTTCTAAAACATTCTGTTTCTACAGTCTTCTAAACTGTACTGTTTCTACATTGAAAGTCTAATGGCTTCTGCCTTTCTAAAATGGAGTCTGAGTCCCGAATAGTCCCAGATCTGATTACTTGATCTGCAGTCTCTCCCATAACATAGAGTAAGGAAAACTGCATACCAATATATACATATGCAATACAGTAAGCAATCTGAAATATATACATAACAAATAACTAGTGGGGGGTTGAAGAAGGTTGCTATTTCCAACAGATTTTCATCATTTTATATAAGGAACCATTTTACTACACCACTGTATATATCCGGATTTGATTACCAGTGGATTTTGGTTTCAACAGAGGGTCTAAATTCAATGATATTATTCCCACTGTATTTCTCGAGAAGCTATATATAGAATAGAAGTCTGACTCTGTATTAAAGATGATTAAATCCACAATTAATTATTGTATTTAAATTAAATAGTATCGGAACCATAAATTATAATTTATAGTCTAAATTCAGCTGATACTCTGGTCCCACTGTATTTCTTGGGAAGCTATATATAGAACAGATTTCTAACTTTGTATTAAAGGTGATTCAATCCATCATTAATTATCATTACTTAATTATAATTTAATTTAAATTGATTAAAATCAGAACCATAAATTATAATTTATAGTTTTGAAACCAATTAATTTAAATACAATTCAGGTGCAAATCCAATTACACAACATTGGTCGTACAAATTCAAACCTAGGCAGTTTTATCTGGAAAAGTATGAATCAGTAACTTTCCGCATGCAAGGTCCTATCGCATGCAATAAGGGTGATCACCTGGCTTCTTTGCCAATCCATATTTCTGGAGAAAATAAAACCAGCTCTTTTTAAAAAAAATATGGAAAAATGTAAACTATCATTATGTTGGAAATAGCAACAATTTGTTACTAGCTGTAACCGCCACACGTTGCAGTGGCCAACCTTCCCTCTTTTTCTCCTTCTTTCCCTCCTTCCTTCACTCCCTCTTTCATTCCTTCCTTCCCATCTTTCCTCTTCTCTCCTTCCTTCTCTATCTCTTTCCTTCTTTCCCCCATTTTCTTTCTCTTCTGCTGTCTCTTTTCTTCCTTCTCTTTCCTTCCTTCCCTCTTTTCTATACATCTTCCCCTCTTCCTTCGCTCCCTCTTTCCTTCCTTCTTTCCCTTTTTTTTTTTCTCTCCTTCCTTCCTTCTCTAATTTTCCTTCCTTCCCCCTTTTTCCCTCCCTTTCTCTCCTTCTCTTCCTTCTTTTTCTTTCCTTCTTTTCCTTTCTTCTCTTCTTTCTCTTTCCTTTCTTCTCTTTCTTTCTTTCTTCTTTCTTTCTTTTTTCTTTCTTTTTTCTCCCCTTCCCTCCTTCTTTCTTCCTTTTTTCTGTATTGTCATTTAGCTTTTGGGGGCTTTTTAAGTCCCTTCTAACTCCCAAATGACAAAATCAATGTTTTTAGTGAAGGACATACATTGGGTTGTTAGGTGTCTTGTGTCCAAATTTGGTGTCAATTCCTCCAGTGGTTTTTGAGTTCTGTTAATCCCACGAACGAACATTACGTTTTTATTTATATAGATGTATATAATTGAGATTGCTTACTATGTTGTATGTATATATTGGTATGTAGTTTTCCCTTAACTCTATGTTGTTTGCAGTTGTGGGAGGGGGTGAAGACCACGTGATCTGATCTTAGAATTTTCAGAGTGAGATTCCATTTTAGAAAGGATTTGAATCAGAAGTCAGTTGGAGTCAGTTGAGGTTGGAATCAGTTTGAGTTACAAGTCATTGAGTCTGTTGATGTCAGTTAGAGCAGGAGTATAGTCAGTATGCTGCAGTGAGATGTTCAGTTAATAGATGAGTCTGTTTGCAGTAGATGTATAGTACAGACAGATGAAGTATAGTACAATATAGTACAATCTTGAATATAACTAAATATAATTGAGGTTGTGGGGGGACTACAGACCATGTGACCAGATCTGGGACTATTCTGACTGAGACTCCATTTTAGAAGTCAGTACAGTTGAGTATAGTACAGTTGAGTACAGTATGCGTCAGAAGAGAGTGTTAGTCTGTATCAGGCCCATAGTTGGGGGGGGGGGGCTTGAAAGGCTTCACCCCCCCCTCCCAAATTCTCAGGGTGGTCCGTGAGAAGGCCGTACTGGTACATTATTTACTGTTATGTTTATTCATATCATGATCTGATCACCATGCTCAATATATCCCATATGCATGGGGGTATTGGGATAATGATACAAAAGGTTTGCTAGGGTAGATCCTTACCTGAGCCCCCCCCCCCCGAATCAAACTCAGCCCCCCCCAATCAAAACTCTGGCTATGGGCCTGGTCTGTACACAACAGAGAAGAGACTGAAACAGAATGCTAAAAGAACAGATTGTTTAAACTTGGAACCAATAAGCAATGTACCTGTATGCCAAATATATTAAGTTTTGTAAGTAAATCAACTATGTTAACTTTTAACGAATTCTATTTATATTTTGGTCTCTTGACAGCATGATTATAAGCAATATATTTTTATGGGAGAGTAGGGTGTTGTTGTTGTTTTTTTGGACAACTAAAATAACACTTCTGAAGATCTGCTATATATTTTCTGCAATGGCATATCTTTGTTCCTAACAGTTCAAAGAGAATACCAAGGATATCAGTTTAACTGTTCTGTCACGCACTGGGCCTGTAATAATTTGAAATAGGACGTGCACCTTGTGCCCAGCGGGAAGCCAGGGCGCCACGAAAGAGGCCCTCAAGGATTTTCCTGAAGAAATGGTCTTTAGATGGCTTGAAAGGTTAAACAAAGTCCTTTATTATTGAACAAATTAAACAGATATTTCTCAAATCTTCAATGAGTCAAACAAATGCTTCAAGGCTTTAAATCAAATGGTGGCTTCCTTAAAAAATTTGTTTCTGAACTCGATTAGTTTTTAGGGGTTTTTTGCGTTTCGATTTTTGAAAGAATTCCGAAATTTTTCTTTAAAAAAGTTCGATATTTACGAAATTTCGAAAATTACGAAACAATTTCGAAACAATAACGAATCGATTCGTTAATGGCGGACGCGACCGCGCAATACGCTAAAAACCTCCAAATGGGACAGGGGGAACTTCTGAAGCTTCCCTCTCCCTCTGTTGTTGACTGTTGGTGTGATATTATAATTTTTTTTCACTAATTAAACAAAAAACAACTATAAAACTTGCCCCACATGCGGAAATAATAACGAAACGATTTCAAAACGATAACGAAACGAATACAAAACGAATTCGAAACAATTACGAAATGAATTTAAAAATTCGTTTCATTTTTTAGTTGCTCCTGAATGGTTCGTTATCGCTTCGTTATAAAAAAAATAACGAATTTTTAACGAATTACGAAATTACGAAACGAAACCGCCCAGCCCTAGTGGCTTCCTTAATCTTGTCTACAAGGGACAGGCAACTGTCTTTGTTAATTGTTCTTAAACTTTGAGAGGAAAACCCATTGCTGTCTGTTATCTAAGTTTTGTTGGTGTGGGATCTACTACCGATTCCAAACTGCGTCTTGGTACCGAGTAAACCTACCTGACAAAGCTTGTAGATTCTCCAGCTGGAGTTCTTTGGGTCTGTAAAGCTGTTTTCCCTCTGGAATTTCTTTAAGACTTTAGGGCTGTTTCTCTCAGAGGCTGTAAGGCTGAGAGGCTGCAAGCTCCCAGCCAGAGCTTTGGAAATTTCCCTCCAGAATGTCTTGAGAAATGAAGCTTTTCTGCAGGTGAAGCTTGTCCACGTCCTCTAACTTAGCTTTCCTCACTAAGACTAACTTAAAAAATGGCCTCCTCTTCCCTTCCCATCTCCCTGGGAGAAGGGACGGATCCAAACTTAACAATGATAGACAGGTGGCTTGCCCTATGACTGCAAACCAAGGGAAGCCACCCTTTTTGCAGAATCCCTGAAACTTTGGAATGCATGCAAACACTTAATAGAAAGAAAATAAAGTTGGAGCTCCTGGTACAGACGTACCAGCACACTAACAACTGAGAAACCTAATTTGCCTTGCATGAACACTACTGGATATTTACCATTAAGGAGAAGATTGACTCAAGTGAGTTTTTAACACTTCTCAGGAACATCATACTTTACGAAAAGGTTGTGGTTATTCCAAATGGTGTGAATGTCAATTGATCTCCAAAAAGGGTCACACTTCCAAATGGAGATTCTGGTTCTCCAAAAGGTTATGATCTCTTAAAAGGTCATGCTTTATAGTAAATATGCGTCTAAGCTTCTCAATGTTTTATATAAAAAATATCTATCTCTCAGCAACAAAAGCAGTCTACAAGCAAACAAAGGTATAATGTACAGCGTTTCCAAGTGATGTACCTTTAAAGATAATGCTCTCCTTTGGTTTGTGAAGTTTGAAATGAAAGTACTCAGCTGGCATATTTACAGGACTTTCAATTAGCACTGTACTCTCGTATCCTGCACTATGGGTTCTTAAAATGAGTACTCTAACTCCTTGGAGATATAATTGCTAGTCTGAGAGCCATTTCTCATTACCATGAAAGCAGGCAGAAGTATGCATTAGAGGAATGTGGACACAATTTGAACACATGGGGAAACTGACACATAATCTTGGTGTACAGCAAAGCAGACAGACAAAAAACATCATTTTTCAACACATACAGCATTTTACACAGCAAAGCTTCTGAAAGTTGTGAGTGGTTTGGCCTCTGTGCATGATACAGTTTAACCCAGAGCTTTCCAAACATTTCATATTGGTGAAAAATCATTTTTATACATGCATCATGTCGGTTTTAGTGGCAAACTGGGGGTTAAAACAACCCCTTAGAAAAGATACAAGCACATACATAAATGGTAATAATCAAATATATGGGGACACAACATATCTCTTAAAAATCTTTCATATATGATTTATTGCTTGTTTCACAGAGTCATGAAACAGTCCTACACACTGCAGTTGATACACTAAAACAGGGGTTCTCAAACTTTTTCAGACACAGAGCCCTTTTTGAAGCAAAAGTTTCGCATGGAGCCCCAAGAAATGTTTGCATACTATATTATATATAACCTTTATATTATCAGGGATTAGCTGTGGCAGTGGCAGATGGATGGAGAGAGTTTTTGTGAAGTAATTCACACAGTGCAAAAAAATGGAAAGAAAGACAAAATACTATATTTGAAATGGAGAACAATTTTAACCAACAGAAACTTAACAGTATTTCAGTGGAAGACCACCCCCCCCCCCAACCCAGGACTATCCAGTCCAACCTGCTTCTGAGGCCACTGGTGGCACAATGGGTTAAATCATTCAGCTACTGAACTTGCTGACCAGAAGGCTGGTGGTTTGAATCTGCTATTAGCCCCAGCTCATGCCAACCTTGCAGTTCGAAAACATGCAAATGTGAATAGACCAATAGGTACCGCCTTGGCGGGAAGGGAAATGGTGCTCCATGCAGTCATGTCAGCCAGATGACCTAGAAGGTGTCTATGGGCAACACAGGCTTTTTGGCTTAGAAATGGAGATGAGCACCACATCCCAGAGCTGGAGATAAAGAGGAAGCCTTTCCCTTTATCTGTGTATCTGTGTTTCATTGTTTTGAGGCATTGAATGTTTGCCTTATGTCAGTATTTGTCTATATATGCTGGAATCTGCTCTGAGTCCCCTTGGGGAGATAGGGCAGAATACATATAAAGTGTTATTATTATTATTCTGTCATGCAGGAAAAGCATAACCAAGCACCCCTAACAGATGGCCACCCAGCCTTTATAACAATAACAATAACAACAACAGGAACAACAACACCAATAGGAACAGGAACAACAGCAGCAGAAGCCCCAGAGGCCATCCAGTCCAACCCCCCAGGAAAAACACAATCAAAGCACCCCTTGAGTGGTGGGAGTGAGACAGGGTTTTGGAAGCAAAGTAAGTGGGGAGTGGAGGTGAGAAAAAGAGTCTTTGTGGTGAGGGGGGCATGGAAAGGATTTGGGCAGCAAGGAAAAGAGCCTGGGCAGCAAGTGAGACTGGAGGGAAAGGGTCGGTGCCCAGGAAGGGTGCTGCTACTTCTGTTGTGTCCGGCAGCTCAAAACTTTAATTTCCCTGCATTTCTCAGGAGGAAGAAAGAGAAGGAGGTGGGAAGAAGTATGGTGCCGCGGAGCCCCTCACAATCACCCGTAGAGCCCCAAGGACTCCAAGGAGCACAGTTTGAGAACCCATGCACTAGATCGGGTATGGACAAACTTTGGCCTTCCAGGTGTTTTGGACTTCAACTGGCTGTTAGAAATTGTGGGAATTGGAAACCAAAATACCTGGAGGGTCAAAGTTTGTCTATGCCTGCACTAGAATGCAGTTTGGAAAGCTCTGCTATAACTATTGGGCAACTAGCCTCTGGAATAGAAAGTCTTTTACTGTGCAGTTCGTGCATCTTTCATCTATTTAAAATAATTTCTGTTCTGTCCTTCTATTATGATCAAAATACTCTATACTCAAAACTATTCAAATCATTCTTACTATCATTATTAAAGTGACTTATAATAATTTTTAACAATACATCATTAAAATTATGCAAGATACAATAGTAAAAATTTTCATCAAAAAATTAAAACCAGATGAAAATGTCTACATGCATGCATCTATACACATAATTAAAAACAGACATAACTTCAGTTTGGCCAACATCTGTTTGTTGTGTGCCTTCAAGACACTTCAGACTCATGGCGACCCTAAAATGAACCTCTCACTAGGTTTTCCTGGCAAGATTCGTTTAGGAGGTTTGCTATTGCTTTCCGCTGAGGCTGAGATAATATGTCCCGCCCACGGCCATTTATTGGGTTTCCATGTTGGGCAGGGATTTGTCATCTGGGGTCCTAATGCTACATTTCACTGGCTCTGAACAATAAAATCACAGAAAACGGAGATGACCAATACTGATCAAGATTATGGTTAGAATCCACATATGTAAAGGTATATATTATTGCAACACATTACATCATAATTATGAAGATGCAAGAAGCTTAGAACTCCAGGAAAGAAAGAAATGGTTGCAGCCAATGGACACAATTGTTGTACTAGTCCCTGACAGAAGAAGAGGTAAAACCTTTGGATTTCCCAAATCAGATATCCTGGGCAGCACTAGTTGAGATCTACCTAGAGATCTTTTAACTACTATTAAAACACATGGCTGTTCGTGTGCACTGGTATCTTCTCCAAACCCTTGCGACAGTGAACTTAAATGCTGCTACAAAAAGATGTCTGAATTTATGAATATTGAAGAGGTGATGGATTGCCAGCTTCTGTGCGATGCTACATGAATGTTGGACCACATGTGGGATGCTCTCAGTAATGGCTGGCTTAATGGCTGACTTAAGATAAAATTAAATGCACCACTCATATGCACGTCAACGACTTAAATCTAGAAATAGTTTTCTAAGATCTACAGAGACACTCGCTGGAACACCTCAGCAAGCGAGAGTCCAAAAGTGGCAGGCTCAAACCCAGAACCTCAACCAATGGCTGATACCAAATGAGAGAATTCCCCCTGGGCACACAGAAGACTGGGCAACTTGGAAGGCGCTGAACAGACTGTGCTCTGGTACCACAAGATGCAGAGCCAACCTCAAGAAATGGAATCCACGACATGCTAGTGTGGAAAGGAGCAAACCACTGACCACCTGCTGCAATGCAACCTGAGCCCTGCCACATGCACAATGGAGGACCTTCTTGCAGCAACACCAGAAGCCCTCCAAGTGGCCAGATACTGGTCAAAGGACATTTAATCAACTACCAAATTTGTATTTTGTCTGTTTGTTTGCTTTGTTCTGTTAGAAATGTAATATAATTGACTGGTTGCCCTGACACGACAAATAAATAAGCCACTCATATTCAAAGAAGGAATTGGAAATGATACCGTGGTGCAAACAATTCCTCAAACAGTAACTATACCAAAAGGTGGATTCACTATTTTCATATAGCCCAAGAGAACTCAATTCCAAATACTATGCAAGACCAAAAGACAATCCCTTACATTTAGTATTCTTAAGGTAATACCTTGGAATTTCCCAAAAGGCATATCCAGCACAAGGCATTTTAAGATATACCCTGCTGTCGAACAAGATTACTGTAAAGGCTAGATCTAACTCCCCTTTTCATTTCCTAGCCTTCTCTGATATGAAGGTCAACACAGGATACGGTTTCGCAAGCAAAATATATGCAGCACACCACTTCAGATCTATTCAAAGGACAGTTTTGTAACAGAGTTAGAAAAAAATATATGTTCAAAGAAGACTGTTATTTGAGTGTATTTTTATTCTAATTTGGTTATAAAAAGCAATGTTAATGTCAGATTGACCTTACCAGTCAGGTTATTTAAAGGAAATCCATTCCAGAAAAGTTTTCTTTAGAAGGGTTCTATAGTCCACAATAGTATTAGAACTTAATACACCTCCTCATGTTGTGGTGACCCCCAACCATAACATAATTTTCGATGCTACTTCATAACTGTAATTTTGCTACTGCTATGAATCATAATATAATATTTGATATACAGTATGTATTTTCAATCACTGAACGAAATTTGGCACAAATACCCGATATGTGCAAATTTCAATACTGGTGGGGTTGGGGGGGGATTGATTTTGCTATTTGGGAGTTGTAGTTGCTGGGATTTATAGTTCACTTAAAATCAGATTCCAATGATGGAATTGTACCAAACGTAGCACACAGAACTTCCACAACCAACAGAAAATACTGGAAGGGTTTGGTGGGCATTGACCTTAAGTTTTGGAGTTGTAGTTCAACTACATCCAGAGAGCACTGTGGAATCAAACAATGACTGATCTGGACCAAACTTGGCATGAATATTCAATATGCCCAAATATGAGGTGGAGTTTGGGGAAAACGGACCTTGAAATTTGGGAGTTGTAGTTGCTGGGATTTCTAGTTCACCTACAATCAAAGAGCATTCTGAACCCCACCAATGATGGCATTGGGTCAAACTTCCCACACAGAACTCCCATGACCAACAGAAAATGCTGGTATTTGGTGACCCATTGACCCCCTTCACAACCCCCCCTCCCAGGGG
>NW_026847660.1:122283812-122351312 GCF_025583915.1 Anolis sagrei ordinatus | reverse complement strand
ACTAACAATAGAAACATCCCACAAAAAATTATATATTTATTATGCAAGAATGCATTTGTTTCAGGATCATGTTTCCAGAAACATGATACAGGAAACAGAAAGAGAAGTTCAGTCCGAAGATAAGTAACAAATGAGTAAGATTAAAGTATAAAAGCAATACAGGATGCAAGGGAACAACAGGAATTCTGTGTGGATATGACTTGAGGCAGGACAAACTAGGAGATCTACCAAAAGCAAAGTATCTTTGAGATATAACAAAACTATGATGATGTCTATGGCTATAAGAAAGCAGTTATTTTCCACTATCAACATACTGCATATCAAAACCCATCACATCTACCTGTCTTCATTTAAACCTTTTAAAGAAATATGTTCAAAGTAAACAAATTAAGATCAAATGTGTTGTTTGATCATCTTAAACATAAAACATTAAAGTCCTCCCCATTCCTGAATTTTTTTTTCCGTGTCAGGAGTGACTTGAGAAACTGCAAGTCGCTTCTGGTTGTGAGACAATTGGCCATCTGCAAGGATGTTGCCCAGGGGACACCTGGATGTTTGACCATCCTTCTGCATGGGAAGTTGGAGCTGACAGACGGGAGCTCACCACACTCCTCAGATTTGAACAGCTGACCTTTTGATGAGCAATCCTGCTAGCACAAGGGTTTAACCCATTGCGCCATTGGGGGCTCCAATCCAGAATGATACAGTCAAAGGTTCTTAGTATTCAGCTTCTTTAAGAAGCAGAGGCTACCAGAATGGGAAAGCAATTGAAACTAACTTCAATCTGTCCTCTGTGTCCATGTTTACCCTTTTCTTTTTATAGCACCTTTCCCTGTGTCTTTCGGTCTGTTGTATTGCCCCTCTGATCCATCTGCCTCTTTCCGGACATGTAATTATTGCAGAACTGCACATACATTTCCCTTCTGTCAGTGCCCAGTGATATTCCAAACCAGTTAATATCACCCACAATACCCAGACAAGCCCAATATCCCAGGATCTGATCCCAGGTTTCCTGTTTATCCCAGATTATCTGCCAGTGCACACTCATATAATCCAGTTTTTTAAAAAGAAACCTTGGGATCAGATCTGGGCAAATAGGGCCTGTCTGGAAGAAGCCTCAATCTACTTCAGGTTTGCTTCCTAATTTCAATGCTGAACATTAAGTAAACCGACTGAGTGAGCATTTTCCCCTTTGGCATTCATATGGATTAATATTTGCCTTCAAGGATAAGTCAATAGCTTAATGGATGTCCTCATTTTTTTTATATTTTACATTATTACCAATGCAACACATAAGTACAGCAATTATTTATTGGTTCCTCCTTCAAAAATAGTAGACCATGATAGCTGAAAAACTGTTTACAAACGTCAACATTATTTTAATATTTCCAGGCACACAGCCCTTCCTCTTTGCCACCATGAGAAATCTCATAATAGTAGAATATCTTTTCATATGAATGTCTAGGCCAGACATGGGCACACTTCGGCCCTGCAGGTGTTTTGGACTTCAACTCCCACAATTCCTCAGCTTAAGTGGCTGAAGGGGAAAAGGAAGGAGCCTGAGGCTGTTAGGAATTGTGGTAGTTGAAGTCCAAAACACCTGGAGGGCTCAAATTTGCCCATGCCTGGCCTAGATATTCATATGAAAAGATATGGTACACAAACAAGGCTCTTGATCTGTGGTGTGTAGACACCATGGGCTAATAGTCCTTTGCCTCCCAGGGCAGCAATGAGACTGGGCTACATGACCAATTCACTGAACCACAGCTATTTTGGTTTCCTGTAGTCCAGTGGTTCTCAACCTGGGGTCCCCAGATGTTTTGGCTTGCAACTCCCAGAAATCCTAACAGCTGGTAAACTTGCTGAGATTTCTGGGAGTTGTAGGCCAAAACACCTGAGGACCCACAAGTTGAGAACCACTGCTGTAGTCCCCCATAAATGATTCCCATTGAGTAAGGGCCAGGCTTTAGCACAGCTGGTTAATTACCAGCAGCAATAGATCACACCAATCAAAAGGTTGGCAGTTCGAAACCCGGAGCAGGGTAAGCACCACACTTTCAGCCCAGCTCACTGTCCACTTAAGCCAGTGGTTCTCAACCTGAGGGTCCCCAGATGTTTTGGCCTTCAACTCCCAGAAATCCTAACAGCTGGTAAACTGGGATTTCTGGGAGTTGTATGCCAAAACACCTGGGGACCCACAAGGTTGAGAACCACTGACCTAAGCAGTTCGATAATACCTGTGAGCTGTGAGTAAAGACCACTTAAGTGGGGAGATATTTTACGGCACCATAAAAAGGAAATGCCAGAAAATTGCCGGCGATCAAAGGAAGGAGGTAGTCTGTGATAAAGGGCTCTTCATCATAGAGGATGGAGGGACAGCACCCCCTGTGGCCAGAATTGAGCACAACCTCCAGAACACCAAAGTTGGGGAAAAGGCTGACATATACTTCTATCTCTTGTCTGTCCTGTCTGTTTAACTGCATTGAATGTTTGCCATGTATGTGTTCTGTGAGTCCCCTTTAGGGTGAGAAGGGCAGAATATAAATGCTGTAAATAAATAAATCCGTTCCTACATCACAATTAAGTTATGAACATGGTCACTTCTGGAATCCCATTTAACTTCATGTAGGTTTTACTGCCCTATTCTCTTTCCAAGTTTCACAAAGAAGAAGGACAATCTCTTTTTACCATTCCCAAATTTGTGATTCTCTTTCAAAGATTACTAGTCATCTGTCTCATTATGCTGCCCCTGAGTATAGTTTTATACCTCAAAAAAATATCTATAAATTTCCACCCATCAACACCCAAGTTCACATTAAAAACCCTTCACCTGCCAGGCTATGCACTGTAAATGATGACAATATATGTATCAGGTGTATTTTGGAATATCTATATTTATTTGGCTTCTACTACTTTGTCTATTTGTTTGGAGCTATTCCTCTGAGCTGGGACTGCCTGGAACTGTTTGGAAAAGATCTAGTATATAAGATACCGAATAGGCATATGACTGATCATATTCTTTTCCTTGTACAATAGCTTAAGAGAACGTATGACACAAAATACACCAAGAACAAATTAATAATAGAACGTACACTGTCTTCTTTTAGAAGTCCATTGACAATGTCAAAACTCAACATACACATGCAATGTGATGTAGAACCAGTATTTATAAACAACAGAAAAAATCCAAATGACCACATTCAAGAGATTTGATTGTTAACAGTCATTTGCTCATTAAACTCAAACACAAAAAATTGTCTTCCAAAATTTAGGAAGACTCTCGGAACAACTATGGGTCACGCATGCCTCCCTCGAGAAATGGCACAACATCTTTTCCTTGATCTATATTTGGCTTGAAAGTATTGAAGATGAAAATACTTTCAACAACTAGGCATCTATTTATTTATTTATTTATTTCCCGCTTTGTCTCTCCATACGGAGACTCAAAGCAGCTCACAATGAAAAACATTACAATACAACTTCAAATATACAAATATACAATAATAAAACTGTATTATCATTATATATTATATATTATTAGTAGTACTATATTGTATTACATTACAATATTATTAATATTATATGTATATAGAATATCTTATATTATTAACATAGCACAATATTAGTATCATATATTATTATACTGTATTACACTACTATACTGCAATAGTATTAGTAATATTATATATAATATAGAATTATTATACCACAACACATATACCACCAGTATACTATACTATTAGTATTATATAATACATTGTACTATATCATAAGTTGTAGTATCTCTGTCCCACCTGCATCACATTGTACTATATCATAAGTTGTAGTATCTCTGTCCCGCCTGCATCACAGGCGCGCTTGGCGGGGACGAGAGACAGGTCCTTCTCAGTGGTGGCCCCTTGGCTATGGAACGCCCTGCCTGCAGATATCAGATTGGCCCCCTCCCTGCTGGCGTTTTGGAGGAAAGTGAAGACCTGGCTGTCTTCACTTTCGAACAAGCATTTGATTAAACAGTGTAATTGAACATAGGAATACGGAATAATGGATGATGAGACTGGATTCTGATTTTACTGTTGAGGTGCTAATGATTGTTATATGGATGTTTAATGATTTATGTTACAATTCTTTTTAATTGACCTATACTTGTTCGTGATGTTTTGTATTGATGTTGTTCACCGCTTTGAGTCGCCTGAGGGCTGAGAAAAGCGGTATATAAATAAAGTAAATAAATAAATATATATTATCTATACTACAACTTATGATATAGTACAATAATATAATTTATATTAAGGGTCCCCTGGTGGCTCAGCGGGTGAAACCGCTGAGCTGCTGAACTTGCTAACTGAAAGGTTGGTGGTTCGAATCCAGGGAGTGGGGTGGGTTCCTACTATTAGGCACAACATCTGCCAACCTGGCAGTTTGAAAACATGCAAATGCAAGTAGATCAATAGGTACCACTTCTGCAGCATGGTAATGGCACTCAATGCAGTCATGCTGGCCACATGACCTTGGATGCATCTATGGGCAATGCTGGCTCTTGGGGCTTAGAAATGAAGATGAGTACCAGCCTTCAGAGTTGGACACAACTAGACTTAATCTCAGGGGAAATGTCTACTTTTACTAATATATGATATTACATTATTATTATTATCATTATATAATATATTAGTAGTATTATATTACAATGTTATTGTAGAGTTTCGCTTATCCAACATAAGCGGGCCAGCAGAACATTGGATAAGCGATATGTAGTAATTACTGTATTGACGAATTTAGCATCAAAACATCACAATGTATTTAAACAGCTATAGATGTGGGTAGGAGGAAGACTGCATTGGATAATACAGAACATTGGATGAGCGAAGGTTGGATAAGTGAGGATCTACTGAATATAATTGTCTTGCATTGTCTTTATAGAAACTTTTTTTTTCAGAGCAAGAGAGTTTTATTTTACACGAAAACAGTGCTGACGATACTTAAAAACTCTTAATATACCATAGCTACATTTAGGATTTTAATTTGGGCATAAAATTTTGCCTTTAGCAGAATCTTTCATACTGCTGATGTCAATATGCTCTGCAGGGACCTCCCTGCCTCAATGGCACAAGTGTGATGAGGAATACAGCTAATAAGAAATTAAAAGCAACCCAAACTGATGCTGCCAGGCTTTGTGATCAGCAGGCCATGGTCCACACCTAAGTAAATATAGCACCAGGTACTTCCTAAAGTCTTGATGTGTGTTGAAAGATACCCAAAAACATAAACTTATATAGGCAAAAGCAACCCAAACTGATGCGGTCAGGCTTTGTGATCAGTGGGCCATGGTCTATTGCAAGGTCAATATAGCACCAGGTACTTCCTAAACTCTTGAAGTATACCAAAAGATGCCAAAAAAAAAAAAAACACATAGGCAAAAGCCACCCAAACTGATGCTAGCTGGCTTTGTGATCAGCAGGCCATAGTCCACGCTTAGATAAATATAGCATCAGGTACTTCCTAAAGTCTTGATGTGTGTCTAGAGATGCTCCAAAAAAGAAACTTATATAGGCAAAAGCAAACCAAACAGATGCCACCAGGCTTTGTGATAAGCAGGCCGTAGTCCACACTTAGGTCAATATAGCACCAGGTATTTCCTAAAGTCTTGATGTGTACCAAAAGATGCCCAAAAATTAAAATTATATAGGAAAAAGAACCCAAACTGATACTGCCTGGCTTTGTGATCAGTAGCCCATAGTCCACGCCTAGGTAAATATAGCACCAGATACTTCCCAAAGTTTTGATGTGTGTTTAGAGATGCAACAAAAATAAACTTATATAGTCAAAAGCAACCCAAACCAATGATGCCAGGCTTTGTCATCAGCAAGCCATGGTCCACCCCTAGGTAAATATAGCACCAGGTACTTCTTAAAGTCTTGGTGTGTGTCTAGAGATGCCCCCAAAAATAAACTTATATAGGCAAAAGCAATCCTAACTGATGCTGCCTGGTTTTGTGATTAGCAGGCCATGGTCCACGCCTAGATAAATATAGAGATGCCCCGAGAAATAAACTTATACAGGCAAAAGCAACCCAAACCGATGATGCCAGGCTTTGTCATCAGCATGCCATGGTCCACACCTAGGTAAAGATAGCACCAGGTACTTCCTAAAGTCTTGAGTTGTATTGAAAGATACTCAAAAACATAAACGTATATAGACAAAAGCACCCCAAAACGATGCTGCAAGGCCTACGCCTAGGTAAATATATCACCAGGTACTTCCTAAAGTTTTGATATGTGTCTAGAGATGCTCAAAAAAATAAACTTATATAGGCAAAAGCAACCCAAACTGATGTTGCTAGGCCTACGCTTAGGTAAATATAGCACCAAGTTCTTCCTAAAGTCTTGATGTGTACCGAAAGATGCCCAAAAAAATAAACTGATATGTAAAAGCAACCCAAACTGATCCTGCCAGTCTTGGTGATCAGCAGGCCATGGTCCACACCTAGGCAAATATAGCACCAGGTACTTCCTAAAGTCTTGATGTGTGTCTAGAGATGCACCAAAAATAAACAAAAATAGCAGGCCATGGTCCACGCCTAGATAAATATAGAGATGCCCCGAGAAATAAACTTATACAGGCAAAAGCAACCCAAACTGATGATGCCAGGCTTTGTCATCAGCATGCCATGGTCCACACCAAGGTAAAGATAGCACCAGGTACTTCCTAAAGTCTTGATGTGTATCGAAAGATACTCAAAAACATAAACTTATATAGGCAAAAGCAACCCTAACTGATACTGCTAGGCCTACGCCTAGGTAAATATAGCACCAGGTGCTTCCTAAAGTCTTGATGTGTGTCTAGAGATGCTCAAAAAATAAATTTATATAGGCAAAAGCAACCCAAACTGATGTTGCTAGGCTTACGCTTAGGTAAATATAGCACCAAGTTCTTCCTAAAGTCTTGATGTGTACCGAAAGATGCCCAAAAAATAAACTGATATGCAAAAGCAACCCAAACTGATGCTGCCAGTCTTGGTGATCAGCAGGCCATGGTCCACACCTAGGCAAATATAGCACCAGGTACTTCCTAAAGTCTTGATGTGTGTCTAGAGATGCACCAAAAATAAACTTATATAGGCAAAGGCAACCCAAACTGATGATGCCAGGCTTTGTGATCAGCAGGCCATGGTCCACCCCTAGGTAAATATAGCACCAGGTACTTCTAAAAGTCTTGATGTGTGTCTAGAGATGCCCCCAAAAATAAACTTATATAGGCAAAAGCAATCTAAACTGATGCAGACAGGCTTTGTGATCAGCAAGCCATGGTCCACGCCTAGATAAATATAGAGATGCACCGAAAAATAAACTTATATAGGCAAAAGCAACCCAAACCGATGATGCCAGGCTTTGTCATCAGCATGCCATGGTCCACACCTAGGTAAAGATAGCACCAGGTACTTCCTAAAGTCTTGAGTTGTATTGAAAGATACTCAAAAACATAAACTTAATATAGGCAAAAGCAACCATAACTGATGCTGCTAGGCCTACGCCTAGGTAAAGATAGCACCAGGTACTTCCTAAAGCCTTGATGTATATCAAAACATACTCAAAAACATAAACTTATATAGGCAAAAGCAACCCAAACTGATGCTGCAAGGCCTATGCCTAGGTAAATATAACACGAGGTACTTCCTAAAGTCTTGATGTGTGTCTAGAGATGGTCAAAAAATAAACTTATATAGGCAAAAACCACCCAAACTGATGCTGCTAGGCCTACGCCTAGGTAAATATAGCGCCAGGTTATTCCTAAAGTCTTGATGTGTACCGAAAGATGGCCAAAACATAAACTTATATAGGCAAAAGCAACCCAAACTGATGATGCTAGGCCTACGCCTAGGTAAATATAGCACCAGGTACTTCCTAAAATCTTGACGTGTACCAAAAGATGCCCAAAAAATCAACTTATATAGGCAAAAGCAACCCAAACTGAAGCTTTGTGATCAGCAGGCCATGGTCCACGTCTAGGTCAACATAGCACTAGGTACTCCCCAAAGTCTTGATGTGTGTCTAGAGATGTCCGAAAACATAAAGGTATATATGAGAAGAGCCTGTTGTGACTTCCACGTCCTGGGAGTTCTTCCTTTCAGCCTGTATCAAGTTCGCTGAAACAAACTAGTTACATAACCTATTCTTTTTCACTTATGACCTATTTCTTATAGGAAGCCGGGGATACTTTGGTGTTACATTCTGGAAAGTTGTAACAACATTGCTTTGCCCAGATACAATTTTTCACAGAGCTGTTTCCTTTTGAAATTTTGTGTTTTGAAATTATCTAGAGTAGGTTTGGGCCAAGTTGGGTCTTCTGGGTGTTTTGGACTCCGACTCCGACTTTTCCCCCTCAGCCGCTTAAGCGGCTGAGGGGGAAAAGGAAGGGGCCTGAGGCTGTTAGGAATGGTGGGAGTCGGAGTCCAAAACACCTGGAGGGCCCAAATTGGCTCAGGCCTGCTCCAGAGTCAACCATATCTTCTCTGTAACTTTCCACCAYCCACAATSAGTTGGCATAGGTCTCTTAAGAGAGAGAGACAGACAGACAWGAGGAGGGGAGGGGTCTCCTGTCACCTTTCCCTCTCTGATACAAAGAAGTTGATGTTGGCAAAAGGGACTCACCGCCGCTTTATTTTCCTCCGCCCTGCATTGAATCCACAGCCTTGGAAGCTCTCGGGAGGAAGGACGGAAGGGCCCAGGGTTGCTGCTGGCCTGGAGAAGTTCTCTTACATGTCAGGAGAAAAGCCAAAGGGAAGGAAGGAGGCAGGGATTGAATTGAGAAAGAGAGAGAGAGAGAGAGAGAGGAGAAGGCGAATGGCAGGCTCAGCCCTCCCTGCGATCAGCCATATTCCTCTCCCAAAGCAAACAGGGCTCCAGTTCGAAGGCTGCCTCCGTCTCTCTTCTCTCTTTCTCTCTCTCTCCCCCAGGTTCTGCCTTTGGGACTCTCTGCGTCCAGGTCCGGCTCCAAAGAAAAGGGGGATTGCCTTGCAAAGCCTTGCAAAGGCCCCCCGACCGCCTGGCAACTTCGGGTCCCCGGGCTGGCCCCCTCCCACGCAGACACAACGCCAGCCTCCAGCCGCCGGAGGAGGAGGAGGAGAGGAGGAGGAGGAGAAGGGGAGGAGAGAAAGAAGAGGGAGGGAGGGAGGGAGGGAGGGAGGGAGAAGGGCTGGAGAAAGTAGATCCGACTATTCCGATTGCCACGGCGGTGCGGGCTGGATTCCCCACGCAGAGGATCCGGATTCGGGCCAGCCCCAGCCAGGCTCGCTTGGGGAAAGAAAGGCATTAACTCCTTCCAGACCAGGCAGAGGACAAGGGAAGCCACAGCCAGGGAACAAGAGAAGATCCTCTTTTCTGTTGGCTCCTTGAAGGCGAGGGGCTCCTGGGCACCACCACTGAAGAGAGAGATTGACAAGCTGGAATGTGTCCAGAGGAGGGCGACTCAAATGATCAAGGGTCTGGAGAACAAGCCCTAGGAGGAGCGGCATAAAGAGCTGGGCATGTTTAGCCTGAAGAAGGGAAGGCTGAGAGGAGATATGATAGCCATGTATAAATATGTGAGAGGAAGTCACAGGGAGGAGAAAGCAAGCTTGTTTTCTGCTGACCATGGGACTAGGAAGCGGAACAATGGCTTCAAACTACAAGAAAGGCAATTCCATCTGAACATTAGGAAGAAATTCCTGACTGTGAGAGCCGTTCAGCAGTGGAGCTCTCTGTGTGGTGGAGGATCCTTTTTTTGGAGGCTCTTAAACAGAAGCTGGATGGCCATCTGTTGGGGATGTTTTGAATGCAATTTTCCTGCTTCTTGGAAGGGGGTTGGACTGGATAGACTCAGATAATCCAGTTCAAAGCAGATATTGAGGATTATCTGCCTTGCTATTATGGGTTATATGGCTGTGTGGAATGGCCTAGTGTCAAAATCCCATGTGGCGGCCAAAAAAACCAATGGGATTTTGGCCTGCATCAATAGGAGTCTAGTGTCTAGATCTAGGGAAGTAATATTGTGTCCAATTCTGGGCACCACCATTGAAGAGAGAGATTGACAAGCTGGAATGTGTCCAGAGGAGGGTGACTCAAATGATCAAGGGTCTGGAGAACAAGCCCTATGAGGAGCGGCTTAAGAGCTGGGCATGTTTAGCCTGAAGAAGAGAAGGCTGAGAGGAGACATGATAGTGCCATAACAGGCCTGTAGCGAGAGGCCTGTAGCGAGGGTTCAACCCCCCCCCGAAATTTTTCAGGTTAAAAAAAAATAAACCTGGTTTACTCATGAATTTTAACTGGTTAACCAAATCCCCATGCTAAGTCTATGAGACGCAAAAAATTAAGAGTCCCTCCAGAACTGCAAGCACTATCTCAAGCAAATATTGACAATTTATTCACACTGTCATTACTTGCAGCAATAGCCGATGTAGCAAAGCAACCAAGTTGGGGGGGGGGGGTGTTGAATGCTCTCATTAAGGAGGCCAGACTTGGTGGAGGTGGTTGACAGGGGGAGCTGCAGGCTATTGAAGGCTGCTCTGCCTCCTGCTGTGCTCTTTGCTTCAGCGTGAGCTAGGAGGCAGGTTTCAACCCCCCCCCGAAATTTTCAACCCCCCCCCCCTGAAATTTTCAAAACTCCCCCACCCCCTGAAATTTTCAACCCTCCTAAAAATTTTCTGGCTACGGCCCTGGTAGCCATGCATACATATGTGAGAGGAAGTCAACATATGTGAGAGGAAGTCTTAGGGAGGAGGGGGCAAGCTTGTTTTCTGCTTCCCTTGAGACTAGGAAGCAGAACAATGGCTTCAAACTACAAGAAAGGCAATTCCGTCTGAACATTAGGAAGAAATTCCTGACTGTGAGAGTCGTTCAGCAGTGGAACTCTCTGCCCCCGAGTGTGGTGGAGGCTCCTTCTTTGGAGGCTTTTAAACAGAAGCTGGATGGCCATCTGTTGGGGATGTTTTGAATGCAATTTTCCTGCTTCTTGGCAGCGGACTGGATGGCCCATGAGGTCTCTTCCAACTCTATGATTCTAAAGAGAGGTCTCTCTCTTTGCAACTGGACAACTTCATGGCCTCACAAAACAACGCAACAAGAAGTCAGTCATATAGCAGAGCACCTGATGAACCAACCTGGGCACAGCATACTATTTGAAAGCACAGAAATGCTGGACCACTCCAACAACCACCGTGGCAGACTACACAAAGAAGCCAATAGATCAGTGGTTCTCAACCTGGGGTTGAATGGTTGGCAGTTTGAAGCCCAGATCGGGGTGAGCACCACACCTTCCGCCCAGCTCACTGTCCACCTAATAGATAGAGGACCTACACAGAGAAGTTTTGCTTTATTTTGGCTTTTCATTGCTCTCTTTTAATATTAATATGAAGTTCATGCTGTAATATGGAGTGTATAGTATTAGTTAGGGTTCCTTTTTTTAAAAAAAATTAATCCTTAAGCAACCAACCAGAAAAGGAACATGAAAGGCACTGCAGACTAGTTCAACCAGAGAAGTCAGCCATAGCAGAGCACCTGATGAACCAATTTGGACACAGCATATTATTTGAGAACGCACTCTAACAACCACCATGTCAGACTACACAGAGAAGCCATTGAAATTCACAAGAAGCACGTGGACAATTTCAACAGAAAGGAGGAAACCATGGAAATGAAGAAAATCTGGACACCACTATATAAAAACTCTAGAATCAGGACAGTAAATAAAGACCAACGCTTAAAAAAAACAGGGGAATTCCAGACAGGAAACAATCGGGGCCAGCTAACACCTCCCAACAAAGGATTGCCCCAGCCAGGCTTCAAAGTTGCAAGGATATTCAATGCTAATTAAGGTGGCCAATTGCAGCATTCACACTTGCCTCCAACAGACAAGAGTTCCTTCTCTCACCCTGGACGTTCCACAGAAATGAACAAAATCTAGCTGCCAGCATTAAAAAACACACTCTAGAATCAGGGCAGTAAATAAAGTGCAAGACTAAAAAAAACCAGGAGAATTCTAGACAAGAATAAATCAGGGACAGGTAACACTTCCCAAGAAAGGATTCCCCAAGCAGCAACAAGTCAGGCCTTGACGTTGCGAGGCCATTAAATGCTAATCAAGCTGGTCATTTGCAACATTCACGCTTGCCTCAAGCAGACAAAAGTTCTTTCTCCCACTCTAGACTTTATGCCACAGATATATAAACCCCTCTTGCCTCATTTCCAACAGAGCTCACAACCTCTGAGGATGCTGTGAGTTTTCTGGGCTGTATGCCCATATTCCAGGAGCAATCTCTCCTGATGTTTTGCCCACATCTACCAAATACCATGCAGCCTTGGACAAGTCTACATTGGGACCACCAAACATAGCATTGCCCAAACACGAATCAAGGAACATGAAAGGCACTGCAGAATAATTCAACCAGAGAAGCCAGCCATAGCAGAGCACGGGATGAACCAGCTTGGACACAGCATATTGTCTGAGAAGACAGCAATGCTGGACCACTCTCACCATCACCATGACAGACTACACAGAGAAGCCATTGAAACCCACAAGCATGTGAAGAAACAATGAAAATGAACAATATAATTTATTTATTGGGTTGTGTGAGTTTTCTGAGCTGTATGGCCATGTTCCAGTAGCATTATCTCCTGACATTTCACCCACATTTATGGCAGGCATCCTCAGAGGTTGTGAAGTTTGTTGGAAACTAAATAAGTGATGTTTATATAACTGCGAAATGTCCCAGGTGGGGGAAAGAACTCTTGTCTGCTTGAGACAAGTTTGAATCTTGCAATTGGCCACCTTGATTAGCATTTAATGGCATGCAGTCTCAAGGCCTGGCTGAATCAAGCATATTATTTGAGAACACAGAAATGCTGGACCATTCTAACAACTACCATGTCAGGCTACACAGAGAAGCTATTGAAATATACAAGCATGTGGACAATTTCAACAGAAAGGAGGAAACCATGGAAATGAACAAAATCTGGCTACCAGTATTTTTTTAAAACCCTCTAAAATCAAGAGCAATACTAAAAAAAAAAAAACCAGGGGAATTCCAGACAGGAAACTATCAGGGCCAGCTAACACCTTCCAACAAAGGATCCCCAGGCAGCAACTAGCCAGGCTTTGAAACTGCGAGGCGATTAGCTACTAATCAAGGTGGCCAATTGCAACATTCACACTTGCTTCACACAGACAAGAATTCTTTCTCCCACCTGGACATTCCAGGGTTTCCAACAGTCCTCACAATCTCAGAGGATGCCTGCCATAGATGCAGGCAAAACATCAGGAGAGAATGCTTCTGGAACATGGCCAGACTCACAGCAATCCAAAACATATAATATGATAGAAAGTTTCCCATGTATACCACAGTAATATACATTTATATTATCCTGGGCACACAGAAAACTGGGCGACTTGGAAGGTGCTGAACAGACTGCGCTCTGACACCATGAGATGCAGAGCCAACCTTAAGAAATGGGGCTACAAAGTGGAATCCTCGACATGCAAGTGTGGAGAAGAGCAAACCACAAATCACCTGCTGCAATGCAACCTGAGCCCTGCTACATGCACAATGGAGGACCTTCTTATAGCAACACCAGAGGCACTCCAAGTGGCCAGATACTGGTCAAAGGACATTTAATCAACTACCAAGTTTGCAAACTTTGTGTCTTGTTTGTTTGTTTGTTAAAAAATGCAATACAACTGTTTGGTTTGCTCCTGACACGATAAATAAATAAGCGATATATGGGCATGTATATGTGCCTTCAAGTCACTTGTCAACATATGGAGACTTCATGAATACCATTGAAATATACCTTGTAGGACCTAGTTTTTGATAGCAAACTCTCATCCAAGTACTAACCAGGGCTGATTATGCTTAGCTTTCAAGATACATGGGCTCCAGTACCTGTAGGGCAGTGTTTCTCAACCTGGGGGTCGGGACCCCTGGGGGGGTCGCGAGAGGGTTTCAGAGGGTTCACCAAAGACCATCCGAAAACATATTTCTGATGTTCTTAGGAATCCCTTTGGCATAGTCATTTGGATTCATAGTGCTCTGTGGATGTAGGTGAACTACATCTCCGCTAAATCACAGTCAATTCATCCCAGATCCCTCCAGAATTTTCTGTTGGTCATGGGGATCTCTGTGTGGGAAGTTTGGCCCAATTCTATCATTGGTGGGGTTCAGTATGCTCTTTGATTGCAGATGAACTATAAATCGCAGCAACTACAAATCCCAAATATCAAGGTCTATTTTGGCCAAGCTCCACCAGTGTTCACATTTGGGCACATTGAGTATTCATGCCAAGTTTGGTCAAGATCTATAATTGTTTGAGTCCACAGTGCTCTCTGGATGTAGGTGAACTACAACTCCAAAACTCAAGGTCAATGCCCACCAAATGCTTCCAGTATTTTCTGTTAGTCATGGGAGTTCTGAGTGCCAAGTTTGTTTCAATTCCATTGTTGATGGAGTTCAGAATGCTCTTTCGATTGTAGGTGAACTATAAATCCCAGCAATGACAACTCCCAAATGAAAAAAAATCATATCCCACCCCCCACCCCCCAATCCCACTAGTATTCAAATTTAGGCGTATTGGGAATTTGTGCCAAATTTGGTCCAGTGAATGAAAATACATCCTGCATATCAGATATTTACATTACAATTCATAGCAGTAGCAAAATTACAGTTACGAAGTAGCAATGAAAGTAATTTTATGGTCAGGGGTCACCACAACATAAGAAACAGTATTAAGGGGTCGCGGCATTAGGAAGGTTGAGAACTACTGCTGTAGGGTATTTAGACCAAAATACACTTCACTATTTTAAAATGCAAGATATTCTCCATTTTTATCTCATTTCTCTGTAGAACTAGTATGTTTCCAAATTGTGCTACACTGTGACACCAAAGCAGTTCTTCCCAAGCAATGTCCATGCTGTACTCTAACATGTGCCATGAATTATTCAGCATACAATGTAATGACATGTCACTAAAGGTATTGGGAAAACCATCAAAATTGGTGTTCTTATGTTGATTGACATTTCCCCCATTTGAGATTTCTAGACTATCCTTCAGTAAAAATATAAGGGTTATGATTTTCCAGAGAAAATGTAAAACAATACATGTCAGTAGAACAATGAATCAGTAACAACAAAAAACCCAGATCACAATAAGAGCTGCAAGATATAATGTAAACAAAATGTCATTTTCTGACATTATGGTGATTTTGTAGCTGCTGAGAAGTAAGCTCCCCTGGAGAAGGCTTCCCACGAGCAAGGTGCCATGATTTAAAAAGAAAAGAAGAAAACCAGAGGCCTCCTTTCCAGCCAGCATCTACCTTGGGAGGTGGAGGATGGAGGGGATCCACCCCAAAGCCTCAGAAGACAAACGGTGTTCTGGCAGGCTAACACAAGAGCAAGTATTCCTTCGGGGAATCAGGCCTCAACTCTTTGGGAAAATGGAAATCTCCATAACCTTTGGGAGATTTTATGATCTTTGGAAAGGCATGACCTTGTTAGACGTCATAACCTTTTTGAAAAATGATGCCATAACCTTTCAGTAAAATGGCATTCATGCAAGACAATTAGGTTTCTCAGCTGTTAAACTGGTATTCCTAGATATGTCTTTGAACTGTTAGGGACAAAGATATGCCAATGCACAAACACACACATATAGAAGAGTTTCAGAAGTGTTATTTTACTTGCCCCAAAACATCTACTCCCCCCTAAAATATATTTGCCTTTAAATCATACTCTCAAGAGACAAAAATAAGCAGACTTCTTTGAAAGTAACATAGTTGGCTTACTCAGAAACTTCATATATTTGGCATACGGGTACTTTGTTTATCAATCAAGTTACAAATAGATTTGAAGTAGTTTCTCTGTATAGGTAACACAGGACATCTTTCTTATAATCAACAGTCCAAAGTCCAAAGTCTCTCTGTTCTGAGAGTCTAATAGTCTCTGTTTAGTCTGAAAGTCCAATGGAGTCTGTACAATCTGAGAGTCTGAAAGCATACATCTGTTCCTACTGAAGTATCTGAGCATATTTATTGATTGATTGATTTGCTTTACTTCTATACCGCTTTTCTCAGCCCATTAGGCGACTCAAAGCGGTTTACATAATACAGATTATTACAACAGTATCATAGGCAATTAAAACACATTAAAATGGAGTCTGAGTCCTGGACAAGCCCAGATCTGATCACATGATCTGCAACCTCTCCCACAATAAAGAGTTAAAAAACGCAAACTAATACACACAATACAATATAGCAAGCAATCTGAATTATATACATAAATAACAAGTGGAGGCTTGAAAATGGTTACTATTTCCAACAAACTCAATCCATCTGGAGCTGTATGAATAAGCACCAGCAATGTGAGTTATGCCTGAAACTTTCCTGTATACCACTTTTTTTAAAAAAAAAATATGCGATACATTCCACATTGATCATCATATCTTGGATCCCATTGAGCAATCTCCCTACTCAGTGTTCGAAAAATTAACCTTCCAACAAATCTTCAAAAGCAACATACAACATGCAACCTATCTCAGAACAGCATAGTATGGATAACAATGATGAGAATAGGGAGTGTGTCTCACAATTGGCATACCAGTCCATGCTGTCAAAATAAACAGCATGCTACAAAAATCCTTTGGGCCTTCAGTGATAATGTTGGATTTGGCAATACTTAGCAAACTGTGAGGCTGATATTTCAGGGGAATGTGACCCTATTCCAAATCCTATCACACTAGTAAGAGTCATCCTAAACAGATCCTATGTTTTCTCTGGATTGAGCTTGAATGGATTGACCTTTATTCTGTCCCTTACTGATTTCCGGTTCAGCACACACAGCGATTCAATGTTCAGAGAGTCTTTTGGGCTAAAGTGTAGAATGTATGCTCTTTAAACAAATGGAAGGTGAGATAGAGCTGAGTCTCATCCGCATACAAATGACAGCTCATACTGTTCTGGGAAACTCTGTTTTCTTTCGGTTAGAATGATCATAGTAACATAGGAAACAAGCTAGAGTGCTATAGCACAAATGTGATAAGAAATAGCATTTCCTATGTTCTTGTGGGTTTTTTCGGGCTATAGGGCCATGTTCTAGAGGCATTTCTCCTGACATTTCTTCTAGAACATGGCCCTATAGCCCAAAAAACCCCACAAGAACCTAGTGATTCCAGCCATGAAAGCCTTCGACAATACAATAGCATTTCCTCCTGAAATTCCACACAAGAACAAGACCACTGGAATATTGAGCATTATAAGCCCTAGCCACACAGTTCAGAAGAATATGATGGTCAATAACTTCAAAGATTCCCAAGGAAATTAGGAGAATCACAACGTCTCCATCCTTTGACCAGCATAAGTAATCAAGACAAGCAAAGCAGCTTGTGTTCCAGAATCATGGTGAAAAACAGATTAAAGATGACCAATATGGAAAGTTTCTTCCAAGCATGGAACCATCAGTAAGGTGGATATCTGAAGTCCAACAATGATCACCATCAGAACTCAGCTAGTCAATATCTTCCTGCTATATATTACAAAACATGCTGGGCAACTATCAAGAGAACTGTATCCCACTCCACTCCAACACTGAAAAGTCCAGTTGAGTCCGACTTTGAGGGTTGGTGCTCATCTCCATTTCTAAGCTGAAGAGCCTTGTGTTGTACATGGACACCTCCTAGATTATGTGGCCAGTACGACTGCATGGAGTGCTGTTTACCTTCCCACCAAGGTGGTACCTGTTGATCTACTCACATTTTCATATTTACAAACTGCTAGGTTGGCAGAAGCTGGGGCTAATGATGGGAACTCACCCCGTCCCACGGATTTGAAGCACTGACCTTCCGGTCAGCAAGTTCTGCAGCTTTGCAGTTAAACCCTCTGCGCCACTGCGGCGATTATATGCCATCTCATATATTCAACTTATATTTAGTGATACAGTAGAGTCTTGCTTATCCAACCTTCACTCATCCAACGTTCTGTATTATCCAAGGCAGTCTACCTCCTGCCTGGATCAGCAGCTGTTTCAATACATTGTGATGTTTTGGTGCTAGATTCGTAAATACAGTAATTACTACATAATGTTGCCATGTATTGAACTGCTTTTTCTGTCGATTTGATGTTTTGATGCTTCATTTGTAAGACCATAAAATTGATGTTTAATAGGTTTTTCCTAAATCCCTCCTTATTATCCACCATTTTCACTTATCTAACCTTCTGTGGTCCCGTTTATGTTGGATAAGCAAGACTCTAATGTATTTTCATTTTATAAAAACGAAGACATATTCATCTAGTGCCAAAAAGACAACTACTTTATCACATCGGCCAATTCCTTACCACCTCTCCTTGTGTACGTGTGTGTGTTTGTGAGTGTTACCACACTTGGCCCATGTTTCTACAGCCCACCCGAAAAATTGAAGAAGCTCCAAGATGAAAAGAGGAACTTGCTACAATACCTTCCTAATCAAAATTTGTTATTAATCTAAATTGTAACACGCACTAATGAAATAATGCTTAAGCACCTGGCATACTAAGTCCAGCCACTCATTATACTACTCACAGCTGTTTCATTGTTACTCTTTGCTACACCCACCTCATTGCCATCTGCTGCTCTCATTTCAAACTTGAGACTAGGAAGCTTCTTCGGGTATCATACACCTTGCTATCACAAAAACATATGGGGTCCGAATCCAGTGTAAGAAATATTGGTGTGCTTTGGAGTAAGATCAGAATCATCAGCAATCAAGCTATTATGTTCCAGATTATGCTTGGAGGTAGATTGTTATTGTTTTACATGTAACATGTACAAATGTTCTAATATAATATGTTATATTATCAGGATCTATCAGGATATAAAAACTTTTCAGTTGTATAAGTAACCAATATGCATCATGACCATGATAGGGGCCTTGTATCACCCTTTCTTTTAAATCTATATAAATAAAAATGTAATGTTCGTTTGTGGGATTAACATAACTCAAAAACCACTGGACGAATTGGCACCAAATTTGGACACAAGACACTGAACAACCCATTGTATGTCCTTCACTCAAAAAAAATCATTTTGTCATTTGGGAGTTGTAGTTGCTGGGATTTATAGATCACCTACAATCAAAGTGCATTCTGAACCCCACCAACAATGGAATTGAACCAAACTTGGCACACAGTTCTCCCATGACCAACAGAAAATACTGGAAGGGTTTGGTGGGCAGTGTCCTTTGGTTTTGGAGTTGTAGTTCACCTACATCCAGAGATCACTGTGGACTCAAACAATGATGGATCTGGACCAAACTTGCACGAATACTCAATATGCCCAAATGTGAACACTGGTGGAGTTTGGGGAAAATAGAATCTTGACATTTGGGAGTTGTAGTTGCTGGGATTTATAGTTCACCTACAATCACAGAGCATTCTGAACCCCACCAATGATACAATTGGGCCAAACCTCCCACACAGAACCCCCATGTGAGCCACAGCAACGCGTGGCAGGGGGCAGCTAGTCTATATAAATAAAAATGTAATGTTCATTTGTGGGATTAACATAACTCAAAAACCACGGGCAAATTGACACCAAATTTGGACACAATACACCTACCAGGCCATCGAGTAACCATCACTCATAAAAACACTGAAAAACACAGCAGAAGAGACTTCAAAAGCCAAAAACTAAAAAATACATTACAACGCATGCGCAAAACCACACATATATATACACACAAAACACATATACAAAGACTGGGCCACAGCAATGCGTGGCAGGGGGTGGCTAGTTCACTATAAAATATACGTATCAGATCTGGAAAGTATTTCAGAAAAGCACAGGATATGTTTTTAAGGGTGACCTTTCTGGGTGTGAACTGGGTTTAAGCTGTGGTAAAAATTATATAATTTAAACCATATAGTCAATTGTGGAAGGGACTATATTATCCTCAGAACCTCAGGGCCGGGATTTAGCACAGCAGGTTAACCGCCAGCTGCAGTAAATTTTGCCAACCAAAAGGTTGACAGTTCGAAGCGTGGGTCAGAGTGAGCTCCTGGCCTTTAGCCCAGCTTCTGCCTACCAAGCAGTTTCGAAAACAGCAATAGTGAATAGATAAATAGGGAGGTATTTAAGGCACCCATAAGGAAATGCCAGAAAATGCCAGTGATTTGGTCAAGGAGGAAGTTTACGAACAAAGCTCTTCAGCACGGAAAGTGGAGTGATAGCACCCCCTGTGGCTGGAACCAAGCACAGCCTCCAAGATGCCAATGATGGGAAAGCCTATACAGTATATACCTGTATCTAAGTAATGTTGTCTGTCTTGTTAGTGTATAACGTTTGCCATATATGTGTTCTGTGATCTGCTCTGAATCTCCTTCAGGGTGAGAAGGACGGAATATAAATAATGTAAATAAATAAACAAATAACTATTGATTTTTTTTAATCCTGATAATTAGTTTTATATTGGGAGTCCTCATTCACTAGAATATTATATTAGATCTGTTGCTTTTTAGAACACAGTTTACATACATACATGCAACCATTGTTATTTTATTAAAATATGTTTAGTCTAGTTGACAATATAATGAAAATACTAGATAGCTACATCTGTTTATTGATTAGTCCATTGAACATATCAGGGCAATAGTAGTGCAGGAAATCTGCTGACCAGATGGTTGACAGTTCAAAGCCGCAAGTCAGGGTGAGCTCCCAGTGTTAGCTCTAGCTTCTGCCAACCTAGCAGTTCAAAAGCATGTAATGTGAATAGATCAATAGGTACCGCCTCAGCGGGAATGTAAAACAGCGCCCCATGCAGACATGCTGGCAACTGATTGGTCTATGAACAATAGGCTTCTCAGCATGGAAAAAATGGAACAAGAACACCTCCCTATGGCCAGAGCTGAGCATTGCCTCCAGATGTTGGAGATGAAAAAAGGGAAAGGCTGTCTGTGTATTGTATGTTGTGTAGGCAAACATTGTATGAATGTTTTTCTACATATGTACTGCAATCCGCTGTAAATCCCTCCAGGGAGATAAAGCAGAATATAAATAAAGTGCATTATTATTATATCAACAATAAAAGACAAAAACAAAAATACACAGACAGACAATAAACACTATGCTAAAACTCCTGTAATTGTTAACTAAAATAAATTAAAACACAATAAAACTTGATTAGATAATAAATGTGGTTAAATGGGATTAATTTACAAGTTGAAAGCAGGGGGAGTAGAGTGACAAGTGTGAAAGTATGAAAATACTAGATAGTTTAAGAAGTAACAAAAGCTACATTCCAAACATATGCTATATATTTTAACTGTGTGCCACTTTGGTCTCAATTCTGAGAAAAGTGAGGAAAATGATGATTATGATGATGATGATGAGTCAGGAGCGACTTGAGAAACTGCAAGTCACTTCGGGTGTGAGAGAATTGGCCGTCTGCAAGGACGTTGCCCAGGGGACGCCCAGATGTTCGATGTTTTACCTTCCTTGTACAAGGCTTCTCTCATGTCTCTGCATGGAGAGCTGGAGCTGACAGAGGGAGCTCAACCCACTCTCCCCAGATTCAAACTGGTGACCTGTTGGTCAGCAATCTTGCTGGCACAAGGATTTAATCCATTATGCCACCAGGGACTAGATGATAATGATGATGACGATGATGAAACAACCTCTGCATCTCATGATCAATACCAGATATGGAAACTGACCAAAATAATATAGATTCCTGTTTAAAATCTGAGCAAAGATTAGAAGCTCACTCTCAAAGTATAGTGGAAGTAGTACAAGAAGTTTAAAAGTCGCACTTCGCATCCATCTCTTCAAAAAAGTAAGACTGGAAACTTGGCTACAAGCTGATAATGTTTAAACTTTCCACAAAGACGGTGGATTCCTGCAAGCTTCACCACCTGTGGTCCTCCCTCCACAGCAGCAAGCAGCAAAGGAGTTTGCTCGTGACCTCGGTTTTTCACAAAGTATTGGCAGGACTCCAGCAAGTTGCATCAGCAAGCACGCACTGCACGCTACTTAATCTTTCAATCTTTTATGTTTTGTTTTTATGCCAAACCAGCGTCCTCTGCAAAGGAGGCTATTCCAGAAATTTCTTATCCAGAGATCAGTTTGCAGGTAGCAAAAGCTATCACGATTACTTCTGAAGTCCTTCTGTATCATGTATGTTTAATTTGAGCCTTGGCTATAAATCTATATCCAATTAATATATGAAGATTTTGACTGTAAATCATGCATGTTCAAGGTTTTGACTGTAAATCATAGATGTTCATCGAGAAAACCAAAGTGCTGTTCCAGCAGACACCAGCCAATCCCTCTCCAATGCCAGAGATACAGCTTAATGGTGTAACATTAGAAAATGTTGACCATTTCTGCTACCTTGGCAGCCACCTCTCCACCAAAGTCAACATCGACACCGAAATACAACACCGCCTGAGCTCTGCGAGTGCAGCATTTTTCTCGAATGAAGCAGAGAGTGTTTGAGGACCAGGACATCCATAGGGATACCAAGGCACTAGTCTATAAAGCTATTGTCCTCCCAACCCTGCTATATGCCTGTGAAACGTGGACTGTCTACAGGCATCACATGCAACTCCTGGAATGATTCCATCAGCGCTGCCTCCGGAAAATCCTGCAAATCTCTTGGGAAGACAGGCGGACAAACGTCAGCGTGCTGGAAGAAGCAAAGACCACCAGCATCGAAGCAATGGTCCTCCGCCATCAACTCCGCTGGACTGGCCACGTTGTCCGGATGCCCGACCACCGTCTCCCAAAGCAGTTGCTCTACTCCGAACTCAAGACTGGAAAATGTAAAGATGGACTCAAAGCAACCTTAAAAACTGTGGCATAGACACTGAGAACTGGGAAGCCCTGGCCCTTGATGCTCCAGCTGGAGGTCAGCTGTGACCAGCTGCTGCAGAATTTGAAGAGGCACGAATGGAGGGCAAAAGAGAGAAACATGCCAAGAGGAAGGCGCATCAAACCAACCCCGACCGGGACCGCCTTCCACCTGGAAACCAATGCCCTCACTGTGTGAGAAGATGCAGGTCAAGAATAGGGCTCCACAGTCACCTACGGACCCACCGCCAGAATATTACACTTGGTGGACCATCGTCCTCGGACTACGAGGGATCACCTAATTAAGTAAGTAAGTAAGCATGTTCAAACTTTGGCCTTCCAGGTGTTGTGGGAGTTGAAGTCCAAAACACCTGGATAGCCAAAGTTTGAACATGCCTACTGTAAACAAATGACAACCATCTCTTACACATTCTTTCATATCTCACAGAAGTATGGCAATATGAATTTTATCCAAAGTTTGCTTCAGTTAGAGCAGCGTTTCTCAACCTAGGGGTCAGGTCCCGGGGGGGGGGTTTGCGAGGGGGTGTCAGAGGGGTCACCAAAAACCATCAGAAGACAGTATTTTCTGTTGGTCATGGGGGTTCTGTGTGATTAGGGTTAAAGTTAGGGAAACATAGTATTTTCTGTTGGTCATGGGAGTTCTGTGTGGGACGTTTGGCCCAATTCTATTGTTGGTGGGGTCAGGCCTGTAGCCAGGATTTTGTTTCGGGGGGAGCTGAGTTTGAGTCGGGGGGACTGAGTCTGAGTGAAAGAGGGTCTACCTTAGCAAACCTTTTGTATCGTTACCCCAATACCCCCATGCATATGGGATATATTGAGCATGGTGATCAGATCATGATATGAATAAACATAACAGTTTACATAATGTACCAGTAAGGCCTTCTCGCGGACCACCATGAGAATTTGGGGGGGGGGTGAAGCCCCCCAAGCCCCCCCCCCCGGCTACATTCGTTGGTGGGGTTCAAGAGGCTTTTTGATTGTAAGTGGACTATAAATCCCAGCAACTACAACTCCCAAATGTCAATGTCTCTTTTCCCCAAACTCCACCAGTGTTCACATTTGAGCATATTGAGTATTTGTGCCAAGTTTAGTCCAGATCCATCATTATTTGAGTCCAGTGCTCTCTGGTGGCAGGTGAACTACAACTCCAAAACTCAAGGTCAATGCCCACCAAACCATTCCAGTATTTTCTCCTGGTCATAGAATCATAGAATCATAGAATCAAAGAGTTGGAAGAGACCTCATGGGCCATCCAGTCCAACCCCCTGCCAAGAAGCAGGAATATTGCATTCCAAATCACCCCTGACAGATGGCCATCCAGCCTCTGCTTAAAAGCTTCCAAAGAAGGAGCCTCCACCACACTCTGGGGCAGAGAGTTCCACTGCTGAACGGCTCTCACAGTCAGGAAGTTCTTCCTCATGTTCAGATGGAATCTCCTTCTTGTAGTTTGAAGCCATTGTTCCGTCCTAGTCTCCAAGGAAGCAGAAAACAAGCTTGCTCCCTCCTCCCTGTGGCTTCCTCTCACATATTTATACATGGCTATCATATCTCCTCTCAGCCTTCTCTTCTTCAGGCTAAACATGCCCAGCTCTTTAAGCCGCTCCTCATAGGGCTTGTTCTCCAGACCCTTGATCGTTTTAGTCGCCCTCCTCTGGACATTCCAGCTTGTCAATATCTCTCTTCAATTGTGGTGCCCAGAATTGGACACAATATTCCAGATGTGGTCTAACCAAAGCAGAATAGAGGGGTAGCATTACTTCCTTAGATCTAGACACTATCCTGCATATCAGATATTTACATGGGAGCTTTGTGTGCCAAGTTTGGTTCAAATTCCATCATTGGTGGGTTCAGAATGCTCTTTGGATAGTCAGTTTTAAACTAGTGAAGCACCATTCATGTCTTCCTACCATCAAGACTGGAATACTGTCATTTTAAATTAGAGTTTAACTCTGTTGGATAGGAATCATAGCTCTCTGGTGACAGGTGAACTACAACTCCAAAACTCAAGGTCAATGCCCACCAAACCCTTCCAGTATTTTCCCTTGGTCATGGGACTTTTGTGTGCCAAGTTTGGTTCAATTCCATCATTGGTGGCATTCAGAATGCTCTTTGATTTAGGTGAACTATAAATCCCAGCAACTACAACTCCCAAATGACAAAATCAACCCCCCCCCCACCAACCGCGTTTTGGCCGTAATGGTATTTGTGCCAAATTTGGTCCAGTGAATGAAAATACATCCTGCATATCAGATATTTACATGGCAATTCATAACAGTAGCAAAATTACAGTTAGGAAGTAGCAATGAAAAAAATATGGTTTGGAGTCACCACAACATGAGGAACTGTATTAAGGGGTCACAGCATTAAGGAGGTTGAGAAACACTTAGAGACTGGATGCAAGTAGGGCCATTGAAGCCAAATTCGGTCAAGACTGAATGATGGTTGACAAGGCTTAAGACCTGGAGGGATGTGCTCTTCACCAGTTACTGCTGGGGCTCAGCATCCCCTGATCACTCATGCTACTGGTCTAAGGATGCCCCTCGGTCACTGCATCTGGAAAGGGCGGCAACACTCAGTAACTGCTTCCACCAGCTCCATCTGGGAAGAAGCCTGCAAGCCTTGTCAGTTTTAAACTAGTGAAGCACCATTCATGTCTTCCTAACATCAAGACTGGAATACTGTCATTTTAAATTAGACTTTAACTCTGTTGGATAGGAATTATGGCATTTCCTGTGCATGTACAAGGGAGGGTCAAAAAGTAATGCCTGCATGACTCTAACTTTTATTTCTTTCACACCTACTGGACTATTTATGATAGAGGTAACCTAACTCTACTGATAGTCTTTTCTTTTTTTTCTGATTGACAGAGGACAGGAGCAGGATTCAAAACAATCTTGACAAATTAGGGAGATGGGCCAAAACTAACAAAATGAAGTTCAACGGGGACAAATGCAAGATACTCCACTTATGCAGGAAAAACAAAATGCAAAGATACAGTGGGGGACAATGCCTGGCTTGAAAGTAGTACGTGTGAAAAAGATCTTGGAGTCCTCGTGGACAACAAGTTAAACATGAGCCAACAATGTGATGTGGCGGCAAAAAAAGCCAATGGGATTTTGGCCTGCATCAATAGGAGCATAGTGTCTAGATCTAGAGAAGTCATGCTACCCCTCTATTCCGCTTTGGTTAGACCACACCTGGAATATTGTATCCAATTCTGGGCACCACAATTGAAGAGAGATATTGACAAGCTGGAATGTGTCCAGAGGAGGGCGACTAAAATGATCAAGGGTCTGGAGAACAAGCCCTATGAGGAGCGGCTTAAGGAGCTGGGCATGTTTAGCCTGGAGAAGAGAAGGCTGAGAGGAGATATGATAGCCATGTATAAATATGTGAGAGGAAGCCACAGGGAGGAGGGAGCAAGCTTGTTTTCTGCTTCCTTGGAGACTAGGACACGGAACAATGGCTTCAAACTACAAGAAAGGAGATTCCATCTGAACATTAGGAAGAACTTCCTGACTGTGAGAGCTGTTCAGCAGTGGAACTCTCTGCCCCGGAGTGTGATAGAGGCTCCTTCTTTGGAAGCTTTTAAACAGAGGCTGGATGGCCATCTGTCAGGGGTGATTTGAATGCAATATTCCTGCTTCTTGGCAGGGGGTTGGACTGGATGGCCCATGAGGTCTCTTCCAACTCTTTGATTCTATGATTCTATGATTAGAACCATGAATCTGAAGCTAAAAAAAAGAGTCGTCATTGCATTTCTGGCAAATGATGGTTGTGGTCCTAAGGAAATCCATAACCACTTGATGAATATTTATGATTTGGCCCCTTCTGACTTTGACCTGTTTGGACCTCAAAAAGACAACCTATGTGGTTTCAGATTAAATGACTTGAATGATGTTGAAACAACTTTAAAATCATGAATCATGAAGCAAAACCCTGAATTTTTCCAAAATGGTTTTGATGCCTGGGTTAAATAGTGGTACAAATGTGTACAGACTGATGGTACCTATACTGAACAGTAAATTTCTCAGTCTGGGGGTTGGGACACCTGGGGAGTCACGAGGGGGTGTCAGAGGGGTCACCAAAGACCATCAGAAAACACAGTATTTTCTGTTAGTTATGGGGTTTCTGTGTGGGAAGTTTGGCTAATTTTTCTCATTTGTGGGGTTCAAAATGCTCTTTGATTGTAGGTGAACTATAAATCCCAGCATCTACAACTCCCAAATGTCAAGGTCCATTGAAGGGCTCCTTGGCTTACCATAATATAATAATAAAAAAACTTTATCTTCCACCCTATCTCCCCAGAGGGACTCAGGGCAGATTCCAAACATGAAAGGCAAACATAAACGTAATAACAATACACCCATAATAACAAACATTGACAACCCAACATATAAAAGCAAATTATAACTTAATAGCAAAAATTAAATGACAAATGCAACCTATTATATCAGACATGAAACAAAACATCAAACAGAAGTGTCAGTTTCCCAGTTCCTTGGGGGCAAATCAGATTGTTCATTGCTCAAGATGTTTATTGAGCTGGTGGGGTGAACAAGGCATGAATATGAATGGCAATTATTAATCAGAGGTATAATTGTTGTATTACTATCTATTCCTCCTCTCCTCATAATTCAGTGAGCAAAGGTATGCCTTCAGCTGTTTCTTGAAGGCGGGAAGGGAGGGGACCATCTTTAATTCCTTTGGAAGGGAGTTCCAGAGATGTCGGGCAGCCATGGAGAGGGCCCTTTCTCTCGTTCCCACCAGCCGTGCTAGGAATGGGACCGAGAGCAGGGCCTTCTCCAATGACCACAGTGTTCGAAGTGGTCTGTAGTGGGAGATATGGCTTGTTAAATAGTGATGCTGGATAATAGTAGCTAACAACTTTCCCATCAGTCTAGCATGGTGGCTGCAATGCCCCATTGCCCCCAAAATCTACTCTAAAGGGGGAAGAGAAATGGCTAAAAATAGTCCACTTCCTCATTCTGCTCACAGATTCTTTCTGTCATGAGAGGACACTAGTTGAATGGCACCCAATAAAATTAACAACCTACAATGCAAATCAAATTTAAGCGATTATAATGCCAAGTTAACGACAAACTCATCATAGAAGATAGATGGCACATAAGGCAGAGCTGGAAGCAGAAGAAATCCCTTACCAAGAGTCTTGGGAAGTGAGTTCCAATGTGGGGGCTTGCCTGCTTTCGTTAGGAAGTGAGTTCCAGAGTTGGGGGGCCACCATAGAGAAGGCCCTCTCCCTCGTCCCCACCAATTGCGCCTGCGAAGGGGGCGGGAGCGAGAGCAGGGCCTCTCCAGATGATCGAAGAGATTGCGTGTATTCATACCCAGAAATGTGGTCACGTAGGTAGGCGGGTCCCGAACCATTCAGGGCTTTGTAGGTAAGAACCTGCACCTTGAATTGGGACTGGTAAATGAACGGCAGCCATGCAAATGACTTCAATGTAGAGTGTGTGTGTGTGTGTGTGTGTGTGTGTGTATACATACATACATACATACATACATACATACATACACACACATACACACGCACACACATATACATCCCCCCCCTCTCTCTATATACATATATGTCAAGGTCAGACGCCAGCCAATTAAAGGAGTATAGTTTAGGGTTAGTCTGCCAGCAGACTCTATCACAACACTATCTATCTATCTATCTATCTATCTATCTATCTATCTATCTATCTATCTATCTATCTAGCTATCTAGCTATCTAGCTATCTAGCTATCTAGCTATCTAGCTATCTAGCTATCTAGCTATCTAGCTATCTAGCTATCTAGCTATCTAGATGGAGAGGATGTTATATCCATATATATATGGTTAGGATGTTATATCAAAACAAGCCGGAGTATTGCAAGAAGTCTTTAAAGGGCCTATACTCTTCAAAAGTTTTTTTTTATCATTTAGGGTATAGAGAGAGCAATATATGATTACAAGTTTTGGAAAATGCGAATCTCCATAACCATTTGGGAAATGGGATTAATAACCTTTTTGGAAAACCACTGGTCACAAACACACACACACACACACACACACACACATATATATATATATATTCTCAGCAGTGTTTCAGAAGTGTTCTTCTTAGTTGCCCAAAGAACATCTACTCACCCTTAAAATCTATCATGCTCTCAAGAGACAAAACAAGCAGTATTCTTTAAAAGGAACAGAGTTGGTTTACTCATAAACTTCATGTACACAGCATACAGGTACTTTGCTTAGAAATCCATTTACAATAGGATTTTAAGATGTTTCTCTGTGTAGGTAACACAAGGCATCTTCATTGGAATCAATTGTCCATAGTACACAGTGTCTCTCTGTTCTGATAGTCTAATAAAGTATCTATCTAATTTCTAAGCATACTGTTTCTGCATTGAAGTTTACTGTACTGTTCATATAGTCTGCTAAAGGCATACTACCGTTCTAAAAAAGGAGTCTGAGTCCTGAACATGCCCAGATCTGATTCACATGGTCTGCAGCCCCTCTCACAACAAAGAGGTTAGGTAAAATTGCAAACCAAAACACACATATACAATGCAGTAAGCAATCTGAATTATACAGAGCAAATAACTAGTGGAGGCTTGAAAAGGTTGCTATTTCCAACAAGAAGTAATAGTAGCAGCAGTGAATGTTTATGAAATCTGTTGTGGTATATTGAATATTTATTTATTTAAGAAATGTATACCCTGCTTTTTCCCACTTAAGGGCCCAAGGTGGCTGACAGCAGATAATAACATGCATAATAAAAGTTAAAACATTTTAAACCAAATATTAGTAGTTGCTGTCATTTATACTCCCATTTATAGGAGGGAGATAGAATACTTTTCCATGGGAAGGCAAAGAAAGTAAGAAGTTAAATATAAAAACATGCCATTATAGAAATGTTTAAATGGCTTACAGATTCAGCATGTAATTATTATACACATGTTTTAGCATAAAGCACCATTCAGCAACACATGTCTAATAAATGAATGTCCCCGCTCAACAATTTCCAAGGTTTCCTCTCCTCCTAACCACTTTCTTTTCACAAAAGAATGTGGAATTATCTTACAACATATAAGCTTATTTTCTACCCAAGTTTTGAAATTAGAACAAGTCAAGTACCCACCTTTAGAATCACACTGTTTTTGAAACCTAACTAATGGCAAGATCTGCTTTGTACAAAAAAAGCCCCCATGAAACATTCACTGTTAGGTAATTCCGCTGTTTTCAGTACTCGAGGGCACTTCTAAATACTTTGCAATACATCCAACCCATACTTTGGAGGGGCTGGGGGAAGATATATAATAGTAATTGGCACCACGTTGGGATGTGTTAAGTATTTTTCTTAACCTTCCCCACCTGAATCTTTCTATAGCATTAAAAAAAATTAAAACTTCATATTCTGAATTTTGTCTAAAAAGTAAGAGTTGTGTTTTAACAAACAATCACATATATAATATGTTGTCCACTAAAAAACTAACCAAACAGTTCCAATATTGGGTTGTTGTAGGCTTTTTCGGGCCATTTTTTTTGTCGTGTCAGGAGCGACCTGGCAAACTGCAAGTCGCTTCTGGTGTGAGAGAATTGGCTGTCTGCAAGGACGTTGCCCAGGGGATGCCCGGATGATTTGATGTTTTCATCATCCTTGTGGGAGGCTTCTCTCATGTCCCCGCATGAGAAGCTGGAGCTGATAAAGGGAGCTCATCCGCCTCTCCCTGGATTCGAACCTGCAACCTGTCGGTCTTCAGTCCTGCCAGCACAGGGGTTTAAGCCACTGCGCCACCGGGGGCTCTAGACCATATGGTCATGGTCTAGAGGCATTCTCTCCTGACGTTTCGCCTGCATCTATGGCAAGCATCCTCAGAGGTAGTTTTGCCTGCATCTATGGCAAGCATCCTCACTACCTCTAAGGATGCTTGCCATAGATGCAGGCTTAACGTCAGGAGAGAATGCCTCTGGACCATGGCCATATAGCCCAAAAAAACCTACAACAACCCAGTGATTCCGGCCATGAAAGCCTTCAACAATGCATAGTTCCAATATTACTTGTACATTACTGAGATGGGACCCTTCGCATCCGTCTGACATTTTACCATAAGCTCCTGAACTTTCCTATGCTATACCCATTATGTGGGTTGCTGTGAGTTTTCCGGGCTGTATGGCCATGTCCCAGAAGCATTCTCTCCTGATGTTTCGCCAACATCTATGGCAGGCATCTTTAGAGGTTGTGAGGTCTGTCTGAAACTAGGCAAGTGAGGTTTCTATATCTGTGGAATGTCCAGGGTGGGAGAAAGAACTCTTGTCTGTTTAAGGCAAGTGTGAATGATGCCATTGGTCAGCTTGATTAGCATTGAATGGCCTCGAGTGTTCCTCTTTATTTACTGTCCTCTAAAATCAAGACAGTAAATAAAGAGAAACACTCAAATAACAGGGGAATTCCTGATAGGAAACAATTGGGCCAGCTAACAACTCCCAACAAGGGATTCCCCCAGGCAGGAATCAGCCAAGTCTTGAAGCTACAAGGCCATTCAATGCTAATCAAGGTGGCCAACTGCAACATTGGGAGCCCCTGGTGGTGCAATGAGTTAAACCCCTGGGCTGGCAGGACTGAAGACCAACAGGTCGCAGGTTCGAATCCAGGGAGAGGCAGATGAGCACCCTCTATCAGCTCCAGCTCTCCATGCGGGGACATGAGAGAAGCTTCCCACAAGGATGGCAAAAACATCAAAACATCCGGGCGTCCCCTGGGCAACGTCCTTGCAGATGGCCAGTTCTCTCACACCAGAAGCGACTTGCAGTTTCTCAAGTCACTCCTGACACGACCAAAAACTTCAACATTCACTCTTGCCTCAAGCAGACAAGAGTTCTTTCTTCCACCCTGGTCATTCCACAGATATACAAACCCCACTTGCATAGTTTCCAACAGACCTCACAACGTTTGAGGATGCCTGCCATAAAGTGCCATAGGTGTGGGTGAAATGTCAGAAGAGAATGCTTCTGGAAGATGGCCATACAGCTCGGAAAACTCACAGCAACCCAGTGATATCCAGCCATGAAAGCCTTCCACAACACATATATCCACTATGGGTTTTTTGTCTAAAAAGTTAAGTTCCAAAAGTTAACATAACTGACAATTAAAATCCACTCTTCACAATTGTGTTGATTGTTGGATTGCTTCAAAAACAATTGTAGAATGATAGAATATCCCATGCATTATCTGAGCCCATGCCACGAAGCAAAGTGTTTAATACTAAACTATTTCCAAACATTAGTGTAAAATAATGTAGTTATGTATGAATGAATGTCTTCCATCTTCAAGCAAAACCACACGCATCTCAAGAAGCAGCATGTGTTTTTGTGCTTCTGAGTATTTGAAGCTTTAAGAATGAAACACCGGTTTTATAATTTCTCCACAACAGCTACCAGGATGCTGCCAAACAGGGAAAGATGGCAGGATCAAGAAACAAAGCCCACACAACCCACTCTTTCCCCAGCCACTCTCTTGTTGTTGTGGATGCCCCTGCTGTGCCTTTTGACAGCTCCTAGGGAGGAGCTTCCCATTACACAATCTCCTTCCTGAGCTTGGAGGGCTGGCTGTTTGTGTGTGCGTATGGGTCTGTGTGTGTATGCAGAAGGCAAGGAGAGCTGTTTCCAAAAGTACCAGCAAAACTATAAAAACCAGTTGCAGATATTTTTAAATAATAATCAGGCTGTATGAAGAAAACTGCTTGGGAAGGTGTGGGAGAGAGCCAGCTCTGAGGACACAAGGAAACAGAAAGAACTTGGTAAAGAACTAGGATCAAGAGAAGGGCTAAGCTAAAAATAGAGAAAGGAGGGTGACTGACTAGGGAGAAGGAAGTGTCTGGGAAGGAAGGGGAAAGTAAAAAAGGGAGGCAGCACTCCACACTGGGAGAGAAGGGGGGGAAAAGACTATGTCCGCTTTTGAGACGGGCAGGATGGTGACAAAGGAGAGAAGGAAGTAAAAAAGGAATAGATGGAGAGGTGAGTTAGTTGGGATCACTCTCTGTTTCTCAACCTTTCACTGGGGGAGGAGAAGAGGAAGAAAGAGAGGTGAGTTGTTCTCAACCTGGCCCTGGAGAAGAAGTAAGAACAAAAGGGAAGGAAAGAAAAGGGAGAGGAGGAAGAGAGGCGAGAGGTGACCATTCTTGACATGAGGGAAAAAGGAGTATGGGGGAAGTTCTTGCTGGTGTAGACAGGTCTGTTTTCCTCCTTCTTCCCAACCCAAGAGAGGTGAGTTAGAACTTCTCTCCTGCCTCTTTCTCAATCTAGCACTGGAGAAGAAGTAAGAACAAAAGGGAAAAGGATGAGAAGGGGAAAGAAGGAAGAGAGGCAAGAGGTGACCATTCTTGACATGAGGAAGAAAGGAGTATGGGTGAAGTTCTTGCTGGTGTTGACAGGTCTGTTTTCCTCCTTCTTCCCAACCCAAGAGAGGTGAGTTAGAACTACTCTCCTGCCTCTTTCTCAATCTAGAACTGGAGAAGAAATAAGAACAAAGGGGAAAAGAAAATGAAGGGAAAAGGAGGAGGGAGGGCAAAGGGGAGAGGAGGAGATTGAGGAGAGGTGACCTATTCTTGACATGGGGAGTAAAGGACTAAGGGTGAGGTGCTTGCTGGGGCTGACAGTTGTGTTTTCCTCCTTCTTCCCAACCCAAGAGAGGCAAGTTAGGACTACTCTCTTGCCTCTTTTTCAATCTAGCACTGGAGAAGAAGTAAGAACATAAGGGAAGGAAAGACATGGAAAACTAGGAGAAGAAAGGCAAAGAGGAGAGGAGGAGAAAGAGGTGAGAAGTGACTATTCTTGATATGGGAAAGAAAGGAGTAAGGGTGAAGTCCTTGCTAGGGCTGATAGCTGTCTTTTCCTCCTTCTTCCTAACTCAAGAGAGATGAGTTAGGACTACTCTCCTGCCTCTTTCTCAGTCTAGCACTGGAAAAGAAGAACAAAAGGGAAAAGAAAGAGAAGGGAAAAGGAAGAGGAGGAGAGCAAAGGGGAGAGGTGACCATTCTTGACATGGGGAGGAAAGGAGTAAGGGTGAATTCCTTGCTGGGTCTGACAACTGTGTTTTCCTCCTTCTTCCCAACCCAAGAGAGTCAAGTTAGGACTACTCAGTTAGGAGTACTCTCCTGACTCTTTTTCAGTCTAGCACTGGAGAAGAAGTAAGAACAAAAGGGAAAAGGAAGAAAAGGGGAAAGGAGGAAGAAAGGCAAGAAGTGACAATTCTTGACATGGGAAAGAAAGGAGTAAGGGTGAAGTCCTTGCTGGTGTTGACAGCTGTGTTTTCCTCCTTCTTCCCAACCCAAGAGAGGCAAGTTAGGACTACTCTCTTGCCTCTTCTCTTGCAATCTAGCAATGGAGAAGAAGTAAGAACAAAAGGGGAAAGAAAGAGAAGGGAAAATGAGAAGGAGGAGGAGAGGTGAAAAGTAACCAATCTTGACATGGGGAGGAAAGAAGAAAGGGTAAAGTCCTTGCTGGCGTTGACAGCTGTGTTTTCCTCCTTCTTTCCAACCCAAGAGAAGGGAGTTAGGACTGTTCTCCTGCTTCTTTCTCAACCTAGCACTGGAGAAGAAGTAAGAACAAAAGTGAAAAGGAAGAGAAGGGAAAAGGAGGAGGAGGATTGCAAAGGGGAGAGGAAGAGAGGTGAGAAGTGACCATTCTTGACATGGGGAGGAAAGGAGTAAGGGTGAAGTCCTTGCTGGGTCTGACAACTGTGTTTTCCTCCTTCCTAACCCAAGAGTTAGGACTACTCTCCTGCTTCTTTCTCAACTTAGCACTGGAGAAGAAATAAGAACAAAAGGGAAGAGAAGAGGAAAGGAGGAGGAGGAAGAGAGTTGAGAAGTGACCATTCTTGACATGGGGAGGAAAGGAGTAAGGGTGAAGTCCTTGCTAGTGTTGACAGCTGTGTTTTCCTCCTTCTTCCCAACCCAAGAGAATGGAGTTACTAGGACTATTCTCCTGCTTCTTTCTCAACCTAGTACTTGAGAAGAAGTAAGAACAAAAGGTAAACTGAAGAGAAGGGAAAAGGAGGAGGAGGAGGGCAAAGGGGAAAGGAAGAGACTGAGAGGTGACCATTCTTGATATAAGGAGGAAAAGAGTAAGGGTGAAGTCCTTTCTGTGGCTGACAGCTGTGTTTTCCTTCTTTCCAACCCAAGAGAAGGGAGTTAGGACTACTCTCCTGCTTCTTTCTCAACCTAGCAGTGGAGAAGAAGCAAGAACAAAAGGGAAAAGGAAGAGAAGGGAAAAGGAGGAGGAGAGCAAAGGGGAGAGGAAAAGACTAAGAGGTGACCATTCTTGATATAAGGAGGAAAAGAGTAAGGGTGAAGTCCTTGCTGGTGTTGACAGCTGTGTTTTCCTTCTTCTTTCCAACCCAAGAGAAGAGAGTTAGGACTATTCTCCTGCTTCTTTCTCAACCTAGCACAGGAGAAGAAGTAAGAACAAAAGGGAAAAGGAAGAGAAGGGAAAAGGAGGAGGAGGATTGCAAAGGGGAGAAGAAGAGAGGTGAGAAGTGACCATTCTTGACATGGGGAGGAAAGGAGTAAGGGTGAAGTCCTTGCTGGGTCTGACAACTGTGTTTTCCTCCTTCCTAACCCAAGAGTTAGGACTACTCTCCTGCTTCTTTCTCAACTTAGCACTGGAGAAGAAATAAGAACAAAAGGGAAGAGAAGAGGAAAGGAGGAGGAGGAGGAGGAGGAGGAGGAGGAGGAGGAGATGAGAAGTGACCATTCTTGACATGGGGAGGAAAGGAGTAATGGTGAAGTCCTTCCTGGTGTTGACATCTGTGTGTTCCTCCTCCTTCCCAACCCAAGAGAAGGGAGTTAGAACTACTCTCTTGCTTCTTTCTCAATCTAGCACTGGAGAAGAAGTAAGAACAAAAGGGAAAAGGAAGAGAAGAGGAAAGGAGGAGGAGGAGGAGGGCAAAGGGGAGAGGAGGAGACTGGGGAGAGGTGACCATTCTTGACATGGCAACTGGATCTCTGTCTTGGAAGGAGGAGGAGGAGAGGAGTTGCTGGAGCTGTCAAAACACCCAAGCGCCAAAGTGTGGTGTGCCTGCGCCTCTTTCTCCCCGGCCTCCCCGTATATACATAAATCTCTCTATGTAGACACACGCCTTGAGCAACTTACTTCTTCCTGACTCTCTGGAAAGGGGAAGCGCCATCTTTGCGAGGCCGGCCCCTTGGTCTTTTGTCTGCGGCTGCCGAGGGGGGAGAGGCGAGCTCGGGGAGAAGGAGAAGTCTTTGTGGGTGAGGAGGAGGAAGAGGAGGAGGAGGAGGAGGCAGCCCGTGGTGCTGCTTGTGCTTCTGCTGCTTGTGCTGCTCCTCCGGCGCCGGGCTCTGCTGCTCCTCGGCTGCCATCCTCTTTACTCAGCAGCAGGAAGAGAAAGAGACATACATGGAAGGAAGAGAAGGGGTGAAGAAGAGGGCGAGCCCGACGCTCCTTCTGCCGCTGCTGCTACTGCTGCTGTTGTTCTTCCTGCTGCTGCTGCTGTTCCTTTCCTCCTCCTCCTCCTCCTCCTTCTTCTTCTCCTCCTCCTTTTCTCCTTCTACCTCCGCTTTGCATTGCTGGCCTCAGCCGCAGGTACAGGCAGCAGGAGCGGCGGTGGCAACATGGGGAAGAGAGAGGAGGAGGAGGAGGAGGAGGAAGAAAGCCCGCCTCGGTGACACGCAGCTGGGTCGGGAAGGCCAAGGCGAACGAGGGAGGAGGAGGAGAAGGAGGAGGAGGCTGCCCTTCTTCCTCCTCCTCCTCTTCCTCCTTTCGAGGCTGGCTTCCTAGTGCGCTGGCCCGCTGCCCTTCCAGGAGGAAGTTTTGACAGCTCTTCCAGCTGCTGAGGTGGAGAAGGAAGAGGAGGAGGAGGAGGAGGAGGGGGAGAAGGGGAGGGGGGGGAAAGGAAGGGGCTGTTGGGGAAAGGAAGGGGCTGTTGGGCGAAGGAAGGGGCTGTGGGCAAAGGAAGGGGCTGTTGAGGAAAGGAAAGGGGCTGTTGGGCAAAGGAAGGAGCAGCTGGGCAAAGGAAGTGGCTGTTGAGCGGAGGAAGGGGCTGTTAAGCAAAGGAAGGGGATGTTGGGCAAAGGAATGGGCTGTTGGGGGAAAGAAGGGGGCTGTTGGGCGAAGGAAGGGGCTGTTGGGCAAAGGAAAGAGGCTGTTGGGCAAAGGAAAGGGGCTGTTGGGCAAAGGAAGGGGGCTGTTGGGCAAAGGAAGGGGCTGTTGGGCCAAGGAAAGGGCTGTTGGGCAAAGGAAGGGGCTGTTGGGCAAAGGAAGGGGCTGTTGGGCAAAGGAAAGAGGCTGTTGGGCAAAGGAAAGGGGCTGTTGGGCAAAGGAAGGGGCTGTTGGGCAAAGGAAGGGGCTGTTGGGCAAAGGAAGGGGCTGTTGGGTAAAGGAAGGGGCTGTTGGGCAAAGGAAGGGGCTGTTGGGCAAAGGAAAGGGGCTGTTGGGCAAAGGAAGGGGCTGTTGGGCAAAGGAAGGGGCTGTTGGAAAGGAAAGGGGCTGTTGGGCAAAGGAAGGGGCTCTTGGGCAAAGGAAGGGGCTGTTGAGGAAAGGAAAGGGGCTGTTGGGCAAAGGAAGGGCAGCTGGGCAAAGGAAGTGGCTGTTGAGCGGAGGAAGGGGCTGTTAAGCAAAGGAAGGGGATGTTGGGCAAAGGAATGGGCTGTTGGGGGAAAGAAGGGGGCTGTTGGGCGAAGGAAGGGGCTGTTGGGCAAAGGAAAGAGGCTGTTGGGCAAAGGAAAGGGGCTGTTGGGCAAAGGAAGGGGGCTGTTGGGCAAAGGAAGGGGCTGTTGGGCCAAGGAAAGGGCTGTTGGGCAAAGGAAGGGGCTGTTGGGCAAAGGAAGGGGCTGTTGGGCAAAGGAAGGGGCTGTTGGGCAAAGGAAGGGGCTGTTGGGCAAAGGAAGGGGCTGTTGGGCAAAGGAAGGGGCTGTTGGGCAAAGGAAAGGGGCTGTTGGGCAAAGGAAGGGGCTGTTGGGCAAAGGAAGGGGCTGTTGGGCAAAGGAAGGGCTGTTGGGCAAAGGAAGGGGCTGTTGGGCAAAGGAAGGGGCTGTTGGGCAAAGGAAAGAGGCTGTTGGGCAAAGGAAAGGGGCTGTTGGGCAAAGGAAGGGAGCTGTTGGGCAAAGGAAGGGGCTATTGGGCAAAGGAAGGGCTGTTGGGGAAAGGAAGGGGGCTGTTGGGCAAAGGAAGGGGCTGTTGGGCAAAGGAGGGGGCTGTTGGGAAAGGGGCTGTTGGGCAAAGGAAGGGGGCTGTTGGGCAAGGGGCTGTTGGGCAAAGGAGGGGGCTGTTGGGCAAAGGAAGGGGCTGTTGGGCAAAGGAAGGGGCTGTTGGGCAAAGGAAGGGGCTGTTGGGCAAAGGAAGGGGCTGTTGGGCAAAGGAAGGGGCTGTTGGGCAAAGGAAGGGGCTGTTGGACAAAGGAAGGGGCTGTTGGGCAAGGGAAGGGACTGTTGGGTGAAGGAAGGTGACTGTTGGGCGAAGGAAGGTAGCTGTAGGGTGAAGGAAGGGGCTGTTGGGCATGTGCGTGTGTTGCTATTGCAGGGTAGCTGTCCTGGTGGGCAAGGAAAGGGATTGGGGTGTATGTGTATGTATGTATATATAGATAGATAAATATAGATATCTCAGCCTGGGGGAGAGAAAGTGATTACTAGGCATTTGTGCATCTCTAGCATGCATGGTCAAACTTGGACCCTCCAGGTGTTTTGGACTTCAAGCTGGAGTCCAAAACACCTGGAGGGCAAAAGTTTGCTTATGCCCGGTCTGTATATATGTTTGTGTATATATGTGTGTAGCCTGGAGCAGAAAAAGTGATTGCTGCCATTTGTGTATGTATATATACACTAGCCATCCCCTCCCATGCGTTGCTGTGGCCCAGTCTGTGTATATGTGTTTTGTGTGTATATATATGTGTGTATATTTGTATATATGTGGTTTTGTGCATGCATTGTAATGTATTTTTAATTTTTTTTTTGCTTTTTAAGTCTCTTCTGCTGTGTTTTTCAGTTTTTTTATGAGTGGTGGTCACTTGTTGCCCTGATAGGTGTATTGTGTCCAAATTTGGTCTCAATTCATCCAGTGGTTTTTGAGTTCTGTTAATCCCACAAACAAACATTGCATTTTTATTTATATAGATGTAATAATAATGCACTTTATGTTTATATGTGTGTATGGTTTGGAGCAAAGAAAGTCATTGCTAAGCATTTGCGTAGGCACAGTTTTATTGTGTTTTGGTGTATTGTTTATTGCTTGTTGTTTTGTTGTTTAATATTGTTTTAATTTGCTTTAGGTTTGTATTGTTATGTTGTGTTTGAGGCCTTGGCCTTTGTAAGTCGTATGGAGTCCTTCGGGAGATGCTAGCAGGGTACAAATAAAGTTAATAATAATAATAATAATAATAATAATAATATATATGTATATATATATGTGTGTGGCCTGGAGCAAAGAACATGGTTGCTGCGCATTTGTGTATCGATATACAGCTGTATATATGTGTGTGTGGTCTGGAGCAAATAAAATTATTGCTGGGCATTTGTGTACATGTGAGTGTGTGTATACATGCACATATGTTCATGTGTGTGTGTTCCCTCTGGCAAGGAAAGTGATGGCTTTGTATTTATGTGTATATAACATATAGGATTTATGCTATGTCGGGCAAGGAAGGTTACTACTGAGTATTTAGTTGTGTGTGTGTTGTACACACACACACACACACAAAATAATAATAATAATAATAATATAACAACAATCTATGTGTATAGGGTATATACACACACACAATAATAATAATAATAATAAATATAATAATAATAATAATAATAATAATAACAACAACAATACAACAATCTATGTGTATAGGCTGTGTGTGTATGTCTCCAACTCTTTAGCCTCTTGCGCCGCGCATGCGCACTCCGCCCCCCTCCCTCTCCCCTTCCCAGCACAGACATCTCATTCGACGCGCCGCCGCCAATGACCTCACAGGCTGGCAGCGGCGGAGAGGGAGGCGCCGGTAGAAGAGAAAACATGGAATCCCGGAACCCCGGACTGGATCGTATGTGGATTTCCTCCCCTTTTCAGCTGTGGGAGTGCAGCCAGGGGGAGCCCGTCACTCTCCGGCGTGTTTGTGTTGCTGGGCGTGCCTGAGGTGTATGGACACAGCTCTCTCTCTGTGTGTGTGCACCTTTTTTCTTGGAATAATAATGCATGTTGTGGTTGTCTCGTGGGAACAGGTGCAGTGCCTGACACGCGTGTTTTCCCCACGGGTGGGGAATGACGCCTCTCTTTCCTAGGGGAAAATAAAGATCTTGCTCTTTTGAGTCACACACTTGAGACCCCATCTACACTGCCATATAAATAATCCGGATTATCTGCTTTGAACCGGATTATATGAGTCTACACTGCCATATAACCCAGTTCAAAGCAGATAATCTGGATTTTATATGGCAGTGTAGAAGGGGCCTGGAACTCTCTGCCCCGGAGTGTGGCGGAGGCTCCTTCTTTGGAAGCTTTTAAGCAGAGGCTGGATGGCCATCTGTCAGGGGTGATTTGAATGCAATATCCCTGCCTCTTGGCAGAGGGTTGGACTGGATGGCCCATGAGGTCTCTTCCAACTCTTTGATTCTATGATTCTATGAGGCCACGCTGCCTTATAATCCAGTTCAGATAATCCGGATTCAGGAACTGGATTATATATATATATTCCAGCCATATTGTTTGATATTGTTTACAATTTTGTTTGTTTTATATTTTATCTGATGTTTTCAATTGTGTGTTCTGTTTGTAATTTTGGGGCTTGTCCCTTGTAAGCCGCCCCGAGTCCCCTTGGGGAGATAATTGGTGGGCTATAAATAATAATAATAATAATAATAATAATAATAATAATAATATTATATGGCAGTGTGGATGGGGTCTGAGGCTTGGTTCCAATCCTATGGTTACTCCTGAAACAAAACAAAAGAATTGGAGAAGTTACTCTTAACAAACCTAAGGTTACCATTGAGTATTTAGTTGTGTGTGTTGTACACTATATATATATATACACATAATAATAATAATAATAATAATAATAATAATAATAAGAACAAAAGATTCCCCCAGGCTCAGCCAGGCCTTCAAATGCTAATGAAGGTGGTCAGTTGAAACATTCACACCTAGCTCCAGCAGAGAAGAGCTCTTTTCCCCACCCCAGTCATTCCACAGATATATAAACCCATTTTCCTAACTCCAACAGACCTCACTACCTCTGAGGATGCTTGCCATAGATGCAGGCGAAACGTCAGGAGAAAATGCCTATAGAACATGGCCATATAGCCCGAAAAAACCCACAAGGACCTAATAATAAGGAGGTTTCCTTGGCAAGATTTGTCTGAGGCTGAGAGTGTGTGCCTTACCCAAAGCTACCCACTGGGTTTCCATGAGTGATTGAGGATGTATTACCCTGGTCAAAAACTGCTTCTACACAGTAGAATTAATGCAGTTTCACACCACTTGAACTGCTATGGTTCAATGTCATGGAATTCCAAGAGTTGTAGTTTTGCAAGTTCTTTTGCCTTCTGTGCCAAACAATGCTGGTGCTTCTCCAAACTCTTATGGTTGCATAGCATTGAGCCTGGCAGCTCAAGTGGAGCCAAAGTGGGTTAATTCTGCAGATGCACTCATAGGGCGCTTCTATACTGCCATATAATCCAGATTGTCAAAAGAATCCACATTATCAGCTTTGAACTGGATTATAGCAGTTTATGCTGCCATATAATCCAGTTCAAAGGAGATAATATGGATTTTATATGGCAGTGTGGATGGGGTTCTTGAGGACCTATATCCCAGAATCTAAATGCAGAAAATCCCACAATATCTACTTTGAACTGGATTATATGAGGCCCCTTCCACACAGCTGAATAAAATCCCACATTATCTGCATTGAACTGGAATATATGTCAGTGTGGACCCAGATAACCCAGTTCAAAGCAGATATTGTGGCATTTTCGGCCTTGATATTCTGGATTATATGGCTGTGTGGAAGGGCCCTGAGTCCACACTCAGATAACCTGGGATATTTTAGAATCATAGAGTTGGAAGTGATCTCATGGGCCATCCAGTCCAACCACTTGCCAAGAAGCAGGAAAATTGCATTCAAATCACCCCTGACAGATGGTCATCCAGCCTCTGTTTAAAAGCTTCCAAAGAAGGAGCCTCCACCACACTGGGGCAGAGAGTTCCACTGCTGAACGGTTCTCATATATTGTCGAAGGCTTTCATGGCTGGAATCACTAGGTTCTTGTGGGGTTTTTTCGGGCTATAGAGCCATGTTCTAGAGGCATTTCTCCTGACGTTTCGCCTGCATCTATGGCAAGCATCCTCAGAGGTGAGGGTCTGTTGGAAGTAGGAAAAATGGGTTTATATATCTGTGGAATGGCTGGGGTGGGGCAAGGAGCTCTTCCCTGCTGCAGTAAGGTGTGAATGTTTAGCTGATCACCTTCATTAGCATTTGAAGGCCTGCCTGAGTCTGGGAAAATCTGTTGCTGGGAGGTGTTAATCTGTGCCTGGTTTTTTCCCCTCTGTTGTTTAGCTGTTATAATTTTGGAGTTTTTTAATACTGGTAGCCAGATTTTGTTCATTTTCATGGTCTCTTCCTTTCTGTTGAAATTGTCCACATGCTTGTGGATTTCAATGGCTTCTCTGTGTAGTCTGACATGGTGGTTGTTGGTGTGGTCCAGCATTTCTGTGTTCTCAAATAATATGCTGTGTCCAGGCTGGTTCATCAGGTGCTCTGCTATGGCTGACTTCTCTGGTTGAAGCAGTCTGCAGTGCCTTTCATGTTCCTTGATGCGTGTCTGGGCGCTGCGTTTGGTGGTCCCTATGTAGACTTGTCCACAGCTGCATGGTATACGGTAGACTTCTGCAGAGGTGAGAGGATCCCTCTTGTCCTTTGCTGAACGTAGCATTTGTTGGATTTTCTTGGTGGGTTTGTAGATTGTTTGTATGTTGTGTTTCCTCATCAGCTTCCCTATGCGGTCAGTGGTTCCCTTGATGTATGGCAGGAACACTTTTCCTCTGGGTGGATCTTCATCTTTACTCTCGTGGCTTGTTCTTGGTCTTGCAGCTCTTCTGATGTCTGAGGTGGAGTATCCATTGGCCTGGAGAGCCCAGTTGAGGTGGTTCAGTTCATCTTGGAGGAGGTGGGGTTCGCAGATTCTTTTTGCACGGTCTGCCAAGGCTTTAATGGTGCTTCTTTTTTGACTTGGGTGACGGTTGGAGTTTTTATGTAGATATCTATCTGTGTGTGTGGGTTTTCTGTAGACGGTGTGACCCAATTGTTGATCTGGTTTGCGGTTGACTAGGACATCTTCACACCAAACTGCAGCAGGGAAGAGTCCTTTGCCCCACCCTGGTCATTCCGCAGATATATAAACCCTTTGTCCTAATTCCAACAGACCTCACTACCTCTGAGGATGCTTGCCATAGATGCAGGCGAAACGTCAGGAGAGAATGCCTCTAGAACATGGCTCTATAGCCCGAAAAAACCCACAAGAACCTAGTGATTCCAGCCATGAAAGCCTTCGACAATACATTGAACATCTCTACGGGGAGAAACTGTTCCAAGACACAAGGAAATTGGAGAAACTAAGGACCAGGAAAGCACATCTACTGTGCTCCCTGACTTTCCTTCTACGCTGCAGAGACACAGATACCATCCCACAATTTCTCGCAGCCAAAAGGACTTTCAAAACACCACAGGCTCATCGGATCTATGACCGCCTAGAACGCAACCTCTTACGAGAGAGAATTCACACCATCCGCAAAGAACTCGCAAACACAGACAAGGAATTGCTGCACCTCCATATCAACATCAGCCAGAAGATGAATTCCCAGGACTGGGACAAAATAGACAACCTCACTTACAGGAAAATGGAGAAAAACATGGCTGTCCACACCAACAGACAAAAACAAAAATTCCACAAACGCCAAAAGCAACAGCCGAAACCAGAACTGGATACATCACGGACCATCATCAACCTGACAGACAGACAACTCTCTGAAGACCAAGTATCCATACTAGCGAAAGGAGGAAACTTTGCTGTAACCGCCACCAGGATCCCAGTAGAAAACATCATTGCCAATGTTGAATCAGCAATTTATCGCCTCCCCGAGGAGGAAGCAGAAGAAGTACGAGCAGAAACAGCAAGGATCCTGAAAAAGGCAAAACTTCCCTCCAGTAACATTACTAGGAAGGAAAGACAAGCCATCAGAGAACTGAATTCAGATCCGGATATCCTCGTTATGCCAGCAGACAAGGGGAATGCCACAGTTATCATGCATACAGAACAATACAAGGAGAAGATCAGAAAACTCCTGGACCCTACTATATACAAAAAACTCAAGCAAGACCCAACTGCCAAAATAACCAAGAAAACCAACACCCTGATTAAGAACTCCTCCATAAACTTTGACATACGACAACAGCTATGTAAATCGGAAGCCCATCCACCCAGGCTTTATGGACTCCCAAAAATCCATAAGGACTCCACCCCACTCAGACCCATCGTGAGTGCCATTGGATCCCCCACATACGACTTAGCAAAATTTCTTGCTGCACAGTTACAAAGCCATATTGGGCTCACTACACACTACATCAAGGACTCAGCCCACTTCATAGAAAAAATCAGCAATCTCAAGCTAAAACGACAAACTGATCAGCTTCGATGTGGTATCTCTATTTACCATGGTCCCGGTAGCAGACACCATGGCACTCATCAACCAGAGGTTCCCAGAAGACATCACGGCTCTGTTTCACCATTGCCTTACCACCAGTTACTTTCAGTGGGACAATGAATTCTACGAACAGAAAGGTGGAGTAGCTATGGGGAGCCCTCTCAGCCCGGTCATAGCTAACTTCTACATGGAACACTTTGAAGAACAAGCCCTGGAGACAGCAACCAAAAAGCCCACGATATGGTTCAGATATGTGGATGACACCTTCACCATTTGGAGCCATGGAGAAGAAGAACTCAACAGGTTCCTGGACCATCTTAACAGCATCCACCCAAACATCCAGTTCACCATGGAAAAAGAAAATGAAGGAAGACTGCCTTTTCTAGATGTCCTAGTCATCCGCAAACCAGATCAACAATTGGGTCACACCGTCTACAGAAAACCCACACACACAGATAGATATCTACATAAAAACTCCAACCATCACCCAAGTCAAAAAAGAAGCACCATTAAAGCCTTGGCAGACCGTGCAAAAAGAATCTGCGAACCCCACCTCCTCCAAGATGAACTGAACCACCTCAACTGGGCTCTCCAGGTCAATGGATACTCCACCTCAGACATCAGAAGAGCTGCAAGACCAAGAACAAGCCACGAGAGTAAAGATGAAGATCCACCCAGAGGAAAAGTGTTCCTGCCATACATCAAGGGAACCACTGACCGCATAGGGAAGCTGATGAGGAAACACAACATACAAACTATCTACAGACCCACCAAGAAAATCCAACAAATGCTACGTTCAGCAAAGGACAAGAGGGATCCTCTCACCTCTGCAGGAGTCTACCGTATACCATGCAGCTGTGGACAAGTCTACATAGGGACCACCAAACGCAGCGCCCAAACACGCATCAAGGAACATGAAAGACACTTCAGACTACTTCAACCAGAGAAGTCAGCCATAGCAGAGCACCTGATGAACCAACCTGGACACAGCATATTATTTGAGAACACAGAAATGCTGGACCACACCAACAACCACCATGTCAGACTACACAGAGAAGCCATTGAAATCCACAAGCATGTGGACAATTTCAACAGAAAGGAAGAGACCATGAAAATGAACAAAATCTGGCTACCAGTATTAAAAAACTCCAAAATTATAACAGCTAAACAACAGAGAGGAAAAAACCAGGCACAGATTAACACCTCCCAGCAACAGATTTTCCCAGACTCAGGCAGGCCTTCAAATGCTAATGAAGGTGATCAGCTAAACATTCACACCTAACTGCAGCAGAGAAGAGCTCCTTGCCCCACCCCAGCCATTCCACAGATATATAAACCCATTTTTCCTACTTCCAACAGACCTCACTACCTCTGAGGATGCTTGCCATAGATGCAGGCGAAACGTCAGGAGAAATGCCTCTAGAACATGGCTCTATAGCCCGAAAAAACCCACAAGAACCTAGTGGTTCTCATATATTTTCAGTTCAAAGCAGATAATATTGCTGAAGGGGCCTGAATGTGGACTACTTTTGGCCAGGAGTGCATCCACAGTGTAGAATTAGTGCAGTTTGGCGCCACTTTAATTACCATGGCTTAATGCTATGGAATCATAAGAGTGCTCCCCTTCAAATATCCTTTTCCTTCTCTGCAGAAGAGTTCTGTTGCCTCACCAAACTATAAATCCCATAGCATTGGGTCAGGGCAGTTGAAGTAGTGTCAAACTGCACTAATTCTACAGTGTAGATGCACCCCAGGAGTGTGTTGCTGGAGAATCCATGGGAGGGGAGTTTCCAGCTGTTGCTGAAAGAGGAGGAAGAAGAAGAAGAGAAGGAGGAGGGCTATTACTTATTCTAATCCTACTCCCCACTCTCCCCTCCCCTTGGGATGGGGGCCTGCCTGGCTGGCTGGCTACCTGCCCAGATTCAGGGAGGCTCAGCGCAGGGGGGTTAAGCCTCATTACACAGGATTTAGCTTGTCCCGCAGCACAGCAATAGCTCTGGGGGCAGGGTCTGCTTGGATGCCCCTGTGCCAGGAGGTGGCACAGCAAAGGGCCTGGAGGTGAACCTCAAGTGGGTTCAATTGACTTCACCTAGAACAGGTCTGGGCAAACTTCGGCCCTCCTTCCAGGTGTTTTGGACTTATTTATTTAATTTATTTATTTCAAACATTTTTATCCCGCCCTTCTCAACCCCTGGGGGGATTCAGGGCAGCTTACAATTGGCAACAATTCAATGCCGCTTCATAAATACAATAGCAAAAATAGCAATTAAAACCATGAAAATGGGGTTGTTGTAGGTTTTTCCAGGCTATATGGCCATGTTCTAGAGGTATTATCTCCTGGCGTTTCGCCTGCATTTATGGCAAGCATCTTCAGAGGTAGTGAGGTCTGTTGGAACTAGGAAAATGGGTTTATATATCTGTAGAAAGACCAGGGTGGGACAAAGGACTCTTGGTTGCTGGAGCTAGGTGTGAATGTTTCAACTGACCACCTTGATTAGCATTTGATAGCCTGGAAGTGCCTGGGACATCTAATCACCTCTCAACAAAAGATTGCTCCATGCACTTACAGGCTATCAAATGTTAATCAAGGTGGTCAGTTGAAATATTCACACTTAGCTGGACCGGAGCCGTATTGGGTTTTATAGGTCAAAACCAGCACTTTGAATTGTGTTCGGCATTGGATCGGCAGCCAGTGGAGCTGACACAACAGGGGGTGGTATGCTCCCTGTATGACGCTCCAGTGAGTAATCTAGCTGGTAGGCTGTTAGGAATTGTGGGAGTTGAAGTCCAAAACACCTGGAGGGAGGGCTGAAGTTTGCCCAATACTATGGGAGTTGTAGTTTGATGAGGCACCGGGGGGAGGGGGAAGACCTCATAAAACTGATAGGAATTGTGGCAGTTGAAGGCCAAAGTTTGTCCAATACTATGGGAGTTGTAGTTTGTTGAGGCACCGGCGGGCGGGAAGAGACTTTATAAAACCAGTAGGCTATTACGAATTGTGGGAGTTGAATCCAAAACACCTGAAGGGAGGGTCAAAGTTTGCCCAATACTATGGGAGTTGTAGTTTGACGAGGCACTGGGGGGAGGGGAGGGAAGAGATCTTATAAAACTGGTAGGCTATTAGGAATTGTGGGAGTTGGAGTCCAAAATACCTCAAGGGAGGGCCAAAGTTTTTCAATACTGTGGGAGTTGTCCTTTGATGAGACACCGGGTGGGGATGAGATGTTGTAAAACTTGTAGGCTGTTAGGAATTGTGGGAGTTCAAGTCCAAAACACCTGGAGGGAGGACCAAAGTTTGCCCAATACTATGGGAGTTGTAGTTTGATGAGGCACCGGGGGGAGGGGGAAGACCTCATAAAACTGATAGGAATTGTGGGAGTTGAAGGCCAAAGTTTGTCCAATAGTATGGGAATTGTAGTTTGATGAGGCATGGGGGGGGGGGGAAGAGATCTTATAAAACTGGTATGGTATTAGGAATTGTGGGAGTTGAAGTCCAAAATACCTCAAGGGAGGGCCAAAGTTTTTCAATACTGTGGGAGTTGTAGTTTGATGAGGCACTGGGGGGAGGGGGGAAGAGATATTATAAAACTGGTAGGCTGTTAGGAATTGTGGGAGTTGAAGTCCAAAACACCTGGAGGGAAGGCCAAAGTTTACCCAATACTGTGGGAGTTGTTGTTTGATGAGGCACTGCGTGGTGGTGGTGGGGGAGACCTTATAAAACTGGTAGGCTGTTGGGAATTGTGGGAGTTGAAGTCCAAAATACTTTAGAGGGAGGGCCAAAGTTTGCCCAATACTATGGGAGTTGTAGTTTGATGAGGCACCGGGGGGGGGGGGGGGAGACCTTATAAAAGTAAACTCTATGATTTCATAGTATTGAGCCATGGCAGTTAAAGTGGTGTCAAACTGCATTAATTCTACAGTGCAAGCGCACCCCTGGATTCTAATGCACAACTATTAGCCCCAACACCTGCTTCTTCACCTCCACGTCTCCATTCCTTATTCATTTACAGAATACAGGGTCTTGCCCTTTTTCTACTAGGAAGACCTTTGCTTTGGGTTTCTGGACTGGGCTTGTTTTGAAAGCAAGTGACCACCATGTTAAAGCTTCCTGAGGATGGTGGAGATGACTTTTTGTTTGTTTATCCTGAGCCTTTCAGAGCCTTCAGATAACAAACTTTAGGATTAACTACTATGGTGAGTTGCAACATAGCAACTGCTGACTCAGAGTTGTGGGCAGTAAAAGGATTACCCTTGCCTGAGCCATAGGTGCACAATATGACTGCGGATATGCTCTCTTTCCCCCTATAATAATATAATATTCTTTATTTATATTCTGCTCTATCTCTCCGAGGGGATTAAAAGCTGAATACAGAATACATATATGGCAAACATTCAATGCTGTTATACAATTAACAACAAAGACAGACAATACATTGACAGAGGCAAAGGCTTCTCCCATTTCATCTTTGGCATCTGGAGGCTGTGCTCGACTCCGGCCATGGGGTGGCGCTCTTGTTCCATTTTCCTAGCCGAGGATGTGGCGGAATGAAAATCGCACATAGTTCACGCTTTTTCCAGTTCACACACTGTCTTGACAGAGAAAGAAAATATTCCACGCAGATAATCAGTAAAGAACAAGGAGTTTACTCTTTGTAATGCAGCGCAACATATATACAGTCATGTGAACAGTTGCAATGATTCACACAATGTCCTTTTGAGAGAGATTCAGTGGTCTTTAGGTGTTCATGTGGAAGATCTTCTTCTAGCAACACAGAAGCAAAAACACAAACTGTTTCTGCTAGATCCTGCACAGCTAAAACCTAAATATGTAACTGTTGCCAAAACTCCCAGGCTCAGCTAGTCTCTGGGCATAGTCCAATCAATCAGCTTCATGCTTTGCATTTTCAGTTAACACACTCATCAACTGATTTTTACATGCTCTAACAGAGGAGCCTGTTCTCCGTGGATGCCTTCCTGATCTAATTGCCGGCATGTTTGCATGTGTGCCTTTTACCTTCCTGCCAAGGCGGTACCTACTGATCTACTCACATTATTGTTTTCAAACTGCTAAGTAGGCAGTTCCCTATAATGGATGGATAGTTTGAGAAACAAAGTAACTTGGCTCTCAAATAATTCACGCTCCAGCCTTACTTTCTTCCCTTGATGTCCCTGTCATTTGGCCTTTGCATTATAGAATTATTTCCATAGCATTCAGAATAACCCTATAATATTATTTTCCCCATATTTTGCACTGAGTGACTCACAATGGTATGCCAAAACTCTTGTAGACAGGATTTGGGTCAAAACACAAACATCATTGTATTGTCGAAGGCTTTCATGGCCGAAATCACTGGGTTGTTGTAGGTTTTTTCGGGCTATATGGCCATAGTCTAGAGGCATTTTCTCCTGACATTTCGCCTGCATCTGTGGCAAGCATCCTCAGAGGTAGTGAGGTCACTATCTCTGAGGATGCTTGCCATAGATGCAGGCGAAACGTCAGAAGAGAATGCCTCTAGAACAGTGTTCCTCAACCTTCCTAATGCCGTGATCCCTTAATACAGTTCCTCATATTGTGTTGACCCCCAATACATGTTGTGGTGACCTCCAAATTAGTTTCATTCCTACTTCATGACTGTAATTTTGCTACTGTTATGAATTGTAATGCAAATATCTGATATGCAGGATGAATTTTCATTCACTGGACCAAATCTGGCACAAATACCACATACGCCCAAATTTGAATACTGGTGGGGTTGGGGGTGATTGATTTTGTCATTTGGGAATGTTCGAGTTGCTGGGATTTATAGTTCACCTAAAATGAAAGAGCCTTCTGAACTCCACCAGTGATGGAATTGAATCAAACTTGGAGAAATTACTGGGAGGGTTTAGTGGGCATTGACCTTGAGTTTGGGAGTTGCAGTTCACTTACATCCAGAGAACACTGTGGACTCAAACAATGATGGATCGGGATCAAACTTGGCATGGTTACTCAATATGCCCAAATGTGAACACTGGTAGAGTTTGGAGAAAATAGACCTTGATATTTGGGAGTTGTAGTTGTTGGGATTTATAGTTCACCCACAATGAAATAGCATTCTGAACTGCACCAATGATAGAATTGGACCAAACTTCCTACACAGAACCCCCATGACCAACAGAAAATACTATGCTTTCTGATGGTCTTTGGTGACCCCTCTGACACCCCCTCATGACCCCCACAGGGGTCGCGACCCCAGGTTGAGAAACACTGCTCTAGAATATGGCCATATAGCCTGAAAAAACCTACAACAACCCACAAACATCATTTATGTTTCACATGGTCTATACAACATTTCTAGTAATTTTGTGCAGAAAATGAACTTCGTGTACATCACACCATTAGAAATTATTGTGTAGATGTTGTTAACAATGAATTACTTCTGGTGCCAAAAGTCATGAATGGGTTTCAATATTTAATCACGCCTATATTTTTTGATCTTAATTTGCAACACTATAGCATGAATTACAGTATATAAAGGAAATACATTTACATTACATGTAAAAAAAATCAAATCTCGTAAATAGCATCCAATTCCATACATCATACACAGTACACACAGGACCTCTTTGTGCTGTTTGGCCCACCCTGGAGTTGTTGCAAGCAGACCAAGCAAAAACTCCCTTCCCACACAGCCGATCGTCTTGAGTTTCAAGTTGCTTACAAGCTGTTGCACAATGACATGCTGTTTGTGTGATAACAGCACATGGTTTTCTCAGAAAAGCGATGGGCTAATAGTTGCACAACTGTGCATTGCGACGTAGCACCGGAGCGTGTGTGTTCATATAAAAGGGCACTCTCTGGAGATGCGACTTTGCCGAAGACAGACAACTGAGGCTATTATCCTGTGTACATTTATTCCCATTGGGCTCTCGGGGGTTTAGCTCTTGGGTAAATATGTATAGGGCTCGGCTACGTGCCTGCAGTCCCAAGCAAATGTCAACATGATGGCCGTTTTAAGCAAAATTGGTTGGAGTCATCAGGCAACATGTGGGTATCCTTTGCGGCCATCAGATTATACCGCTCCCCAGGCGATTTCACAGAATGTGTTTATTGGTCCTGAAATATTTAAAACACAATAAAAGCTCTCCCCCCCCCCCTCAATTGTTTTAACAATACTGCACAAGTGCGAATGCACCCTCAGGACTAGTATGTTAGAGATGGCAAAGACCACTATACCTAATGATTAAAGTAAAAAGAAACCCAGCAACTATATCCAGCAATTGGGTTGTTGTAGGTTTTTTGGGCTCACAACCTCTGAGGATTCTTGCTATAGATGCAGGCAAAACATCAGGAGAGAATGCTTCTAGAAGAGAATGCCCAGTGATTGGGTTGTTGCAGGTTTCTTCAGGCTATATGGCCATGTTCTAGAGGCATTTTCTCCTGACGTTTCGCCTACATCTATAACAAGACCCTTCAGAGGTTGTGAGGTCTATTGGGACTAGGAAAATGGGTTTAGATATCTGTAGAATGACCAGGGTGGGACAAAGAACTCATGTCTGTTGGAGCTAGGTGTGAATGTTTCAACTGACCACCTTGATTAGCACTTGATAGACTGACATTGCCTAGAGCAACCTTTTGTTGAGAGGTAATTAGATGTCCCTGATTGTTTTCCCTCTGCTGTTTTGCTGTTTTAATTTTAGGGTTTTTTAATACTGGTAGCCAGATTTTGTTAATTTTCATGGTTTCCTCCTTTCTGTTGAAATTGTCCACATGCTTGTGGATTTCAATGGCTTCACTGTGCAGCCTGACATGGTGGTTGTGAGAGTGGTCCAGCATTTCTGTGTTCTCAGATAATATGCTGTGTCCAGGTTGGTTCATCAGGTGCTCTGCTATAGCTGACTTCTCTGGTTGAAGTAGTCTGCAGTGCCTTTCATGTTCCTTGAAAGGTGGTCCCTATGTAGACTTGGGACATCTAATCACCACTCAACAAAAGATTGCCCCAGGCACTGCCAGGCCATCAAATGCTAAGGTGGTCAGTTGAAACATTGACACCTAGCTCCAACAGACAAGAGTTCTTTGTCCCACCCTGGTCATTCCACAGATATATAAACCCATTTTCCTTGTTCCAACAGACCTCACTACCTCTGAGGATGCTTGCCATAGATGCAGGCAAAACGTCAGGAGAAAATGCCTCTAGAACATGGCCATATAGCCCGAAAAACCTACAACAACCCAGTGATTCCAGTCATGAAAGCCTTCGACAATATATCCAGCAATGTTTCACTGTACCATTCTCTTTCGAACATTATACTTGCCTGGATTTGTAGTACCATGGCCGGTTTTGTGTTGTAGCAGGCCCGGTTTGATGCTCTTTCCGATGCTATAGGTCAGTGGTTCTCAACCTTCCTAATGTCGTGACCTTTTAATAAAGTTACTCAGGTTGCGGTGACCCCCAACCATAAAATTATTTGCATTGCTGCATCTCTAATTTTGCTACTGTTATGAATCGTAATGTAAATAATCTGATATGCAGTATGTATTTTCATTCCCCAGACCAAATTTGGTAAATATACCCAATACGCCCAAATCTGAATACTGGTGGGGTTGGGGAGGGGATTGATTTTGTCATTTTGTCATCCACTTGCCGGCTTTGAGGGCAGGGTATGTGTGAAAAAAAAGTGTATCCTTGGGGAGGGGCCCCTCGTGGGGACAACAAAAGTTTTTTGTTAAAAACATGGAGCCAAAAACAAATGTGGAGTGGGCGGGTCTTCCTCTCCTCAAAAAAAAAAAAAAGCCAATGGGATTTTGGCCTGCATCAATAGGAGCATAGTGTCTAGGTCCAGGGAAGTAATGCTACCCCTCTATTCTGCTTTGGTTAGACCACACCTGGAATATTGTGTCCAATTCTGGGCACCACAATTTAAGAGAGATATTGACAAGCTGGAATGTGTCCAGAGGAGGGCGACTAAAATGATCAAGGGTCTGGAGAACAAACCCTATGAGGAGTGGCTTAAGGAGCTGGGGGTGTTCAGCCTGAAGAAGAGAAGGATGAGAGGAGATATGATAGCCATGTACAAATATGTGAGAGGAAGCCACAGGGAGGAGGGGGAGAGCAAGCTTGTTTTCTGCTTCCTGGGAGGACCCTAGGGGGGAACGTGGAAAACAAATGGCTTCAACACTGACAAAAGCGGGGAGAGATTCCATTGAAAAACATGAGGGAGACAACAGTTTGCGGGAATGTGACCCGGACCTTTGTTCAAAAAGTTTGAGGACCTCTGCTCTACATCAACACTGACAAAGAAACAGCAAGAAGACAGAGGCTGGATGGCCATCTGTCAGGGGTGATTTGAATGCAATATTCCTGCTTCTTGGCAGGGGGTTGGACTGGATGGCCCACGAGGTCTCTTCCAACTCTTTGATTCTATGATTCTATCATTTGGGAGTTCTAGTTGCTGGGATTTATAGTTTACCTACAATCAAAGCGCATTCTGAACTCCACCAATGATGAAATTGAACCAAACTTAGCACACAGAATTCCCAAAAGAAAATACTGGAAAGTTTGGTGGGCATCGATCTTGAGTTTAGGAGTTGTAGTTCACCTACATCCAGAGAGCACTGTGGACTCAAACAATGATGGATCTAGACCAAACACTACACAAATACTCAGTATGTCCCAACGTGAACACTGGTCGGGTTTGGGGAAAATATATAATTGTTACGACATGAGTGAAATAAGACTCCTCTGACATGCCCCAGAGACCTCCCACCCAGGGGTTCCTGACCCCCAGGTTGAGAAACGCTGCTATATGTCTTCTCCATAACCCAGAAATAACATTTGTCAATATTACAGATATACAGTATTTCCTAAATGTATTTTCACTCTCAGTTAAATGCCACCTGGTAATTGAAACACGCTAACATAATGAAATGTTCTTCTGCTCTCAGTTCCAGTTTGGCTCTTTGTGCATCATTAGCTATTTGTTTTTATCCTATATAAAACAAAGCGATTTTTGGGATTGGCCTTTATTGTGACCCTGAAATAATGGAGGTAGAGATAGTGTCAGTTTTTTTTGGTTTCCCTCCCTCCTCCATGTTATGACATGAGTGAGATAAGACTGTATTTGGAGGTCATATAACAACAGATAAGAGACACAGCCCTGAAAAAAAAGACAAGATTCCACTCCTGGTGATGACAGAGCAAGAAAATAGCCATATCTCTGTGGGACCCTGTCAACCATTCAGTGATAGACAAGTGCTGTCCAAAACATCTTATTCTTGAATAGGGGGAGGGGTGTGTGTGTGTCATAGAATCACAGAGTTAGACGAGATCATAATGGTCATTTAATGCAACCCATTTAGGAAATTCTGGTTCCTCCAAATGCAACTCTAAATATTTCTCTAGGAATCTTTATGGTCCACTTCCAGCAGAAGTTGAACACAGAGTTGCACTAGAGGAGCCAGAAATTTCCAGAGAAGTGTTTCTCAAGTTTCAAAAAGCTTTCTTTATGTGTGTTTATTTATTTATTTACCCCGAAGGGGACTCAGAGCGGCTTACAAGATCCATATTTATATCTATATATAAATGCTTTGTGCATCATGAGTACCTTAAAAACAAAAGAACCAAATTTGGCAACAAAACGTCTCACAACACAAGGAGTGACCATCACTCAAAAAATTATGCTTTTGTTATTTGTGAGTTGTAGTTGCTTGGATTTATAGTTCACCTACAATCGAAGAGCATTCTGAAATCCATCAACATGGAATTGAACCAAACTTGGCACACAAAAGTCCCATGACCAACAGAAAATACTGGAGGGGTTTTGGTGGGCATTGACCTTGAGTTTGGGAGTTGTAGTTCACCTACATCCAAATAGCAGTGTGGACTTAAACAATGATGGATCTGGACCCTGAGTTTAGGGAGGTTAAGAACCACTGTCTTAGTGAGACTCTCCCTTCTTTTAGTATTGGTTTAGGTCTTACTCTTTGGACTGGTAGATATCCAGTGTGTTCCCTTTTCCACTTACGAGTGCTCAAGTTATCAGAAGATGGATTCTCCTATCTCCTCTCATTGTTCTTTGGGCCAAACCCACCCTATGACTTATAGAACTTGGTTTCCAAACCCTGTCCCATTTTGTCTGCTTTCCTCTGGATATGTTCCAGCACGTTATCCTCCTTGAATTGTGATGCCCAGGACTAGACACAATATTCCAGGTGAGGTCTGACGAACAGACTGAACAGAGCCATTCTCTAAAATTAAGGACAGCCGATTGTGTTCCAAGCCAAGGACAAATAGTTTGGAACTACAAACAATGGACCTCCTTGCTCTAGTTGTGATCCTTGCTACTGTATGGAGTCCAGGTGTGTTATTACAGACTTGGTTATAACTATAATAACAGTGGAATGAAAGTGACTATTATAAACTGGTTTAATACCTAGGCAAGGGTGCCTTTTCCCCGAAGAGCGTTCTTTGTGGGTTGTTTCGTTTTCCTTATACCTGTGGTCAATTGTGTACAACTCTGGTTCCATGGAAAGGGGAAACATAAGGGGGAAGGGAGTAAAACACACTGTACTCTTCTACTCATTCCAGCTTTCCATTGTTTTCCCTGACTCAGGGAGAAAAACACATCTTATGCTTGGCAACATTTGCAAATTAAAACTGAATCACAATGTTTTTCCCCCCAAGGAGAAGCTTGAAACTGAACCAGCATGCTGACCAGAAACTTATCAAAACCAAAGAAAACTTTGATTGGAAAATATGCTCAGAATGATCCCCAAGTCTAGTGATTTCCAAACTCTAGTCCTCCAGGTGTTTTTGGACTTCAACTCCCAGAATTTCCAACTGATTTGGCTAATGATTCTTGGAGCTGAAGTCCAAAATACATGGAAGATCAGAGCACGAAGGGCTAGAAGGCAAGATCATCAAGTTTGCAGACGACACCAAATTGGGAGGGATAGCCAATACTCCAGAGGACAGGAGCAGGATTCAAAATGATCTTGACATATTAGAGAGATTGGCCAAAACTAACAAAATGAAGTTCAACAGGGACAAATGCAAGATACTCCACTTAGGCAGGAAAAACAAAATGCAAAGATACAGAATGGGGGGCGCCTGGCTCAAGAACAGTAAGTGTGAAAAAGATCTTGGAGTCCTCGTGGACAACAAGTTAAACATGAGCCAACAATGTGATGTGGCAGCAAAAAAAGCCAATGGGATTTTGGCCTGCATCAATAGGAGCATAGTGTCTAGATCAGGGAAGTCATGCTCCCCATGCTCTATTCCGCTTTGGTTAGACCACACCTGGAATATTGTGTCCAATTCTGGGCAACACAATTCAGGAGAGATATTGACAAGCTGGAATGTGTCCAGAGGAGGGCGACTAAAATGATCAAGGGTCTGGAGAACAAGCCCTATGAGGAGCGGCTTAAGGAGCTGGGCATGTTTAGCCTGGAGAAGAGAAGGCTGAGAGGAGATATGATAGCCATGTATAAATATGTGAGAGGAAGCCACAGGGAGGAGGGAGCAAGCTTGTTTTCTGCTTCCTTGGAGACTAGGACGCGGAACAATGGCTTCAAACTTCAAGAGAGGAGATTCCATCTGAACATGAGGAAGAACTTCCTGACTGTGAGAGCTGTTCAGCAGTGGAACTCTCTGCCCCGGAGTGTGGTGGAGGCTCCTTCTTTGGAAGCTTTTAAACAGAGGCTGGATGGCCATCTGTCAGGGGTGATTTGAATGCAATATTCCTGCTTCTTGGAAGGGGGTTGGACTGGATGGCCCATGAGGTCTCTTCCAACTCTTTGATGCTATGATTCAATGAAAGAATGCCTTGGTGGATACAGAAACTGTCCTTGAAAATAAACTAAAAGCTCCACCTTTGGAACAAAAACCCAGCTTTTCTTGTACCTTTCCACCCCATACTTCGCCATGCCAGGGTTTAGTGTGAGTGTTGTTGTGTGTGGCAATGATGTTCCCACTGTGCCTCAAAGAGGAGGATGCAGAGAGAGATATTATTCTGGAGCAAGATAAAGTGGCTTTGATGGAGATGGAGCTGAAAGGGTTGAGAGAAGAAGCCAGGAGGGAGGGAAAGAGGGAGGAAGGGTCACGTGGGGCAAGGAACTGGCAGGCTCTCTGCAAAGGGAGAGAGGTACCAGCAAGGGGAGGCAGGCTGGGCTGGCTCCCAACCTGCCAAATCCACTCCAGGACAAAGTAGGTCAAGGCTCTGTCCAAGCCAGGGGTTGACCCCATTCGCCCCTGTCCAGCGAGGCCTGCAGACGGAGGAAGAAGAGAAAGGGGCCTGGGATTTGCATCCTCCAAAGAGTGCATCTGCATCAGGCGTGGACAAACTTCAGCCCTCCCTCCAGGTGTTTTGGACTTTCACTCCCACAATTTCTAAGAGTTGTGCCTGACCTAGAAGGTGGGATGCACACCTGGAATGCACACACAGAGCAAATGCCGTTTGACTTCTCTTTCACTGCCATGACTGCATTGGTATATCTAGGTGTGAGCATATATAGATATACTCACATATATACATAGTATATATATGTGTTTATATACACACACACACGCACACACATATATACTGGGTGTCTCCCCAAAATGTGTGTGTGATCCTTCATACATATTGGCATATACGTATATGGGGTTTATTTCCAAAAGGTAACATATCCCCCAAAATAAACTGAAAAATTAGTTATACGAGGGGTGTTTATTAAAGATTTCCCCTGAGCCACTTGCTGTGGTTGTACTGGTCCATTTAGTTTTCTTGGCAAGGATACTGGGGTGGTTTGCCATTGCCTTCCCCAGGGGAAGGCTGAGCGAAGGAAGATAGATGCTTTTGAACTGTGGTGTTGGAGGAAAGTTCTGAGAGTGCCTTGGACTGCGAGAAGATCCAACCAGTCCATCCTCCAGGAAATAAAGCCCGACTGCTCACTGGAGGGAAGGATACTAGAGACAAAGTTGAAGTACTTTGGCCAAATCATGAGGAGACAGCAAAGCCTAGAGAAGACAATTATGCTGGGGAAAGTGGAAGGCAAAAGGAAGAGGGGCCGACCAAGGGCAAGATGGATGGATGGCATCCTTGAAGTGACTGGACTGACCTTGAAGGAGCTGGGGATGATGACGGCCGACAGGGAGCTCTGGCGTGGGCTGGTCCATGAGGTCACGAAGAGTCGGAGACGACTGAACGAATGAACAACAACTTGCTGTGGACTGAGAGCGATAAATCTATTGGGTGCCCCCCCCCCAAAGGAATGCATACACTTGAACAGTTCATAATCTATATAAATAAAAATGTAATGTTCGTTTGTGGGATTAACAGAACTCAAAAACCACTGGACGAATTGGCACCAAATTTGGACACAAGACACCTAACAACCCAATGTATGTCCTTCACTCCAAAAATTGATTTTGTCATTTGGGAGTTGTAGTTGCTGGGATTTATAGTTCACCTACAATCAAAGAGCATTCTGAACCTCACCAACGATGGAATTGAACCAAACTTGGCACACAGTTCTCCCATGACCAACAGAAAATACTGGAAGCGTTTTACTTTGGTTTTGGAGTTGTAGTTCACCTACATCCAGAGAGCACTGTGGACTCAAACAATGATCTGGACCAAACTCTACATGAATACTCAATATGCCCAAATGTGAACACTGGTGGAGTTTGGGGAAAATACAATCTTGACATTTGGGAGTTGTAGTTGCTGGGATTTATAGTTCACCTACAATCACAGAGCATTCTGAACCCCACCAACGATAGAATTGGGCCAAACCTCCCACACAGAACCCCCATGTGGGCCACAGCAATGCGTGGCAGGGGATGGCTAGTCTTGCAATATAAATGTAATGTTCCTTTTTGGGATTAACATAACGCAAAAACCACTGGATGAATTGACACCACATTTGGACACAACACACCTCTCAGGCCAACGAGTGACCATCACTCATAAAAACACTGAAAAAACACAGAGGAAAGTGTGAAAAAGATCTTGGAGTCCTCATGGACAACAAGTTAAACATGAGCCAACAATGTGATGTGGCGGCAAAAAAAGCCAATGGGATTTTGGCCTGAATTAATAGGAGCATAGTGTCTAGATCTAGGGAAGTAATGCTACCCCTCTATTCTGCTCTGGTTAGACCACACCTGGAATATTGTGTCCAATTCTGGGCACCACAATTCAAGAGAGATATTGACAAGCTGGAATGTGTCCAGAGGGGGCGACTAAAATGATCAAGGGTCTGGAGAACAAGCCCTATGAGGAGCGGCTCAGGAGCTGGGCATGTTTAGCCTGAAGAAGAGAAGGCTGAGAGGAGATATGATAGCCATGTATAAATATGTGAGAGGAAGCCACAGGGAGGAGGGAGCAAGCTTGTTTTCTGCTTCCTTGGAGACTAGGACGCGGAACAATGGCTTCAAACTACAAGAGAGGAGATTCCATCTGAATATGAGGAAGAACTTCCTGACTGTGAGAGCCGTTCAGCAGTGGAACTCTCTGCCCCGGAGTGTGGTGGAGGCTCCTTCTTTGGAAGCTTTTAAACAGAGGCTGGATGGCCATCTGTCAGGGGTGATTTGAATGCAATATTCCTGCTTCTTGGCAGAATGGGGTTGGACTGGATGGCACATGAGGTCTCTTCCAACTCTTTGATTCTATGATTCTATGATACATTACAACGCATGCACAAAACCACATATATACATATATACACACCCAAAGCACATACTATAGGCTGTCCTTCCCAAATATATTCACTCCCTAATAGTTTGCAATTCTAAATATATATATCTATCTATTCAGTGTCCAATGCAAAATGTATACAACCCAAATACATAGTAATTATAGGAAATATTTTTGGGTGTCGTCCCCCTCCAAAAAAGAATGCATAGACTTGAACAGTTCATAATCTTGCAATGTATTTTCTGCAATACAATGTATTTATGGGTGTTTCTTTTTTTCCCCTCCTCCCTTTGGAAAAGGGAGAGCCCAGCTGCCACTTCCGTCTCTCTCTCCCTCCCTCCCTGGCGGCCCCGCCCTTCCCAGGCGCTCCTTCCCCCGCCGTCTCTGATTGGTGGGAAGAAACTGGGAGGCGGGACTATTTTTGTATCCTCTTGGTGCGGAAGGATCTCTCTTCGCGAGAGGCGGCGGTGAGGCGTCCCGAGACTGGCCGCGGAGGGAGGGGGCTGCGCCTGTGCGGCTTGCGCGAGGAACCTCCAGAGTCCAGAGGGAGGCTCTGGACACGTGTATGCACGTCTGAATGCGAGCACGCGTGTATGCATGGATCAGATTCTATTATTTTTCCCATCTTTGCAACATTTTTAGGTGGAGTGTTTATATGAATAGGAATTATATGAATTCAAGCAAGGAAGCCAAGAAGAAAAGAAAGCAACAGACTTTGGGGCGCATCCACACTGTGGAGTTAACGCAGTTTCGACACCACTTGGCCTGCTCTAGCTCAATGCCCTGGAATAATGAGATTTATAGTTTGGGAGGGCTGAAGGCAGTGTAGATCACACTGAAATATTAAATATTTTAATTTTATTAATTAATTAAGCTTAATATTAATAATTAACTTAATAACTATTATTAATATGTACAAAATCATTAATTAGTAATGATTGTTTAATAATAATAATTGATACTAAGGATAATTAAATAAGTATATTAATTATTATACTTATTTAATTATCCTTAGTATCAATTATTATTTAATTAATAATTATTAATAATAGTAATAAGTATAAATAATAACCCTTAATTATTAATATGTGCAAAAATCATTAATAAGTAATGATTTTTTATTATTAATAAATAATAATATACTTATGTAATTATCCTTAGTATCAATTCTTATTTAAGTAATAATTATTAATAATAGTAATATTAATAAATAATACTTGTTAATTATTAAATAATAATATACATATTTAATTAATTAATACTAAATAATTATTAATAAGTAATAATTGTTAATTATTATTAATAAATAATATTTAATATTATACTTATTTATTTAATTAATAATAATTATTAATTATGTATTAATCCTACAGTGCAGATCAGGCATGGGCAAACTTAGGCCCTCCGTGTGTACACATATATGAAGGGATTACATATATATGCGTGGGTGTGTATACACATGAAGGGATGACATATACATGTGTATGTGAGAGGGTGGTATGAAGGGATGACACACATATATACTTACCTATATATGCATGAGAGGGGGTGTGTATACACATATGAAGGGATGATATAAATACATGTGAGGGTGTGTATGCACACATATATATATGAAGGAATGACATATACATGTGTGTGAGAGGGTGTGTATACACATATGAAGGGATGATATAAATACATGTGAGGAATGATATATACCTTGTGTGGGAGGGCGTGTATACACACATATATGAAGGGATGACACATACATGTGTGTATACTGATGTGAAGGGATATAAATACATGTGAGGGTGGGTATACACACATATATATGAAGAATGATATGTGTGTGTGAGAGAGAGAGGGTGTGTATAGACACACATATATGAAGGGATTACATATATACATGTGTATCTGTGAAAGAGGATGTGTATACACATATATATGAAGGGATAATATAAATACATTTGTGTGTGTGAGGGTGTATACACACATATATGAAGGGATGACATATATACTGTATATATACATACATGTGTGTGAGTGAGAAGGTATGTATACACAGTGTTGCACACATATATGAAAGGATGACACATATACATAAATATATGTGTGTGAGAAGGTGTGTATACACACACATATGAAATGAATATATATACAGAGAGAGAGTCACACTCATCCAACGTTCTGTATTATCCAACGCAGTCTGCCTCCCGTCCAGATCCACATCAGTTTCAATACATGATGTTTTGGTTCTTCATTTGTCAAATTATAACATAATTTGACATTTAATGGGCTTTTCCTTAATCCCTCCTTATTATCCAACATTTTCGTTTATCCAATGTTCTGCCGGCCCATTTATGTTGGATAAGCGAGACTCTATATGAAAAGATGGCAGATTTTTTCAGGGACAAACCATAGGACAAAGAACCCACACTTTGGAAAGTGGAGTTGTTCCCAAGTAAGTTTGAAGAAATAAATCACAAGGAACCAATACATATTACAGAGATGGAGTTAATTCAAATTCTAAAATATATGAAAACTAAACAATGGTTCCACCATCTGGAAATGATCAATAATATATTGCAATTGAGGAGCCCCCGGTGGTGCAGTGGGTTTAACCACTGAGTTGCTGAGCTTCTTGACTGAAAGGTCACAGGTTCAAATCTGGGGAGCAGTGTGAGCTCCCGTTGTCAGCCCCAGCTTCTGCCAACCTAGCAGTTCGAAAACATGCAAATGTGAGTAGATCAATAGGTACAACTCCAAAAGTAAGCTTCACCTTGCTTCCAAACACCACCACACAAGAGCTGTAGTTTTATAGTTTATTGAGGAAAAAATCCAAGTCAAAATAAAGAATAAGCATTGCAAAGTTCCAAAGATTTAGGTTAAATGCAGAATATAGTTCCAAAGATCTTCAGGTAAAAACAAGAGGCACAATCCTTATAGGCAAAGTTCAAAACAGAGTCCAAGGTACAAGCAATGAAACAATTGCCCCAAGAATCACAATGCAAGAAATCCCAAGCGTGCTGCTTTCCAGGCTAAGGTTATTCCATGAAGCTTTCAGGCTAATAAGCTACGTTGAACTGACACTTTCCCTTGGTTTGCAAGAAGCCTAAATACCTTTCTAACATGAAAACATTATGCTCTCACCAACATGAAAGCATTGCGATGACCTTTCCCTGAGCTGGCTTCTCGTCTGCTGGCCAGGCGAGAACTCCGCCTGACCCGCAAATCAAGACGAGCTTGCCGGGTCAGGTCACTATCAAGGCTTTCTGCACTTTCAGTATCAGCGTGGGAAGGAGGCAAATGCCTCCCCACCTGTTCGCTATCTCCTTGTTCGCTATCTCCTTCATTAAAATTCTTTTCTTCTGAGAACCGCTGTGTTGACTCTGCACTGTCTGTGGGAGCCTCAGAAAAAGACCTAGAAGCAGGCCCAGAGATCTGAGGCACAGAAAAAGAGCCAGGAATCTGAATCCCATCATCCTCATCATCAGAGAACATCTCAGCCACAACAATAGGTACCGCTCCAGCGGGAAGGTAACGGTGCTCCATGCAGTCATGCTGTCCACATATCCTTGGAGGTGTTGCACCTCAGAATAGATTCACCTTGCTGAAATCACCAGAACTGCACACAGACTGAAGTCTTTGTAGTTTATTAAAAAGTAAAAGATGAAAAGTTTAAAAAGCAAGTAGTGTTCAATAAAACATAGCACTGTAAAGCAGAATTTCAAATGGCACCAACGAAACAAAGTCCCATGAGAACATGACAAAATCCCAAGACCATGGACACAGGAAAACGAGCACAAGCTGCTTGGTTGAGCGAGAAGTTGCTCTGACAAAGGTTTGTTTTCAAACACACTGCTTAATACCCTTTGCAATACATGAAAGCATTTCTTTGGCCTCTGACCTTCTTGTTGGCTATTCTCACACTCCTTCAAACTCTGAATTCCAAATGGTCAGCCCGATCTAAGATTCCCATTTCATCAAGGTCAGGCTGCTCATTACTACTATCAGGCTGAGAACTGTCCTCCTTTTCTGAGTCAATTTGCACCTGGCTAGTTTCAGTATCAAAAACATTATTCACTTCACTTCACTTTATTTCTTAATTAGTCGCTCTCCACCAAGGTGCTCTGAGCGATTTACAATCTAAAATAGCATTTACACAATATAAAAACATTCAACTTTAAAACATTCAACAGTGACTATTTGGCAAATTAGATCTGATTACTTAAATGCACAACCAAACAGCCAAGTTTTGAGTGCCTTTACAAAAGGTTGCAACTCTGACATTGCTCTAATGTATGGAGGCAATGAGTTCCACAGAATTGGAGCATAGGTCGAAAAAGCTCTACGCCTTGTAGCTTCCAGTGCCTCCCTAGGGCCCGGTATGTATAGGAGATTTTCCTGGGTGGATCGAGGTGACCACTGATGGGGAAAAGGAATGAGGCGGTCCCTAAGATAGAAAGGTCCTTGGCCATTTTGAGCTCTAAATGTCAGGATCAGTATCTTGTAAGAGATCCGATGTTCTATTGGTAGCCAATGCAGTTGTTGCAGAATCGGTGTAATATGGGATCTTATAGATGATCCCGCTAGCAGCCTGGCTGCCGCATTTTGGACCATCCGAATCTTCTGGGTCGTTGACTTCGGAAGGCCAGCATATAAGGCATTGCAATAGTCCAACCTCGTGGTGACTGTTGCGTGGATTACTGTTGCCAATGCTTCTACCGAAAGGTAGGATGCCAATTTCCTTGCCTGGCGAAGATGAAAAAAGGCCTGCTTACTTATGGCAGTGATCTGGGCCTCCATCGTCAGCGATGAGTCCAACACAACCCCAAGGCTTTTAACAGTGGCAGACGGAACCAGAGCTTCCCCATCGAAATCAGGCAGAGACTGGATTAATTCTGGTGGCTGGCCAGGCCAGAGTATCTCAGTTTTTGCAGGATTCACTTTTAGTCTGCTCGCTCGCAGCCAACTCATCACTGCTTCCAAACACAGCCTAAAGTTCTCAGGAATCGCGGTATCATCTGCATACTGGTAGCACTCTATGCCAAAGCTCCGCACCAGTCCGGCAAGTGGCCGGACGTAGATGTTAAATAACAGGGGCAAGAGGATAGCACCCTGGGGTACTCCACAGCAAAGGCAGGCGCTCTCAGAGCTTTGGCCTAACCACTCCACCCTCTGTCTCCAGTCCCGGAGGAACGAATTGAACCATTTCAGGGCTAAACCTCATACACCAGACATAGCCAATCGATGAATCAGCAAGTCATGGTCCACGGTGCATTCCCTGCTGTCAGAAACTGAACTTGTACACCCCGTTCCTCATTGTCTACAACAGGAACATTTTGAACCTCATTGTAAACCTGAATCCCATCATCTTCGTCAGAGTCACTCTGAGACCCCATCTGAGTCACAACACTATCAGTCTGTGGTTCCAGCTGAGTCACAACAGGAGGTGTCTGTGGACAACGCCAGCTCTTTGGCTTAGAAATGGAGATGAGCACCACACCCCAGAGTCGGACGCGACTGGACTTAATGTCAGGGGAAAACCTTTACCTATATCACAATAGTCAAGAAAGAGGACCTTAGATGTGGCGAATATGGTATGACCTCTCTCTTTTGTTCTCAGTCATTCATTCATTCTCTCTCATTCCACTTTCTCTTTCTGGATGCTCAACAAATACCTTAGATTTAATCCTGAGTATGAAAAGTATCTTTTACATTCTGTATCTGTTTCAGGAACCATGAAAAAACCCAGTCTCCAGTTGCAAAACATGTAAATAAATGTCCTTGATATACTGTTCCCTGTTCCCTTTTAAAGGCTTGGCTTATGAGCACATAAAGCTGCTAAACTCTGACCGAGATAAATTATAGTGACTTTTCTTGCTCCCTTGTGTAGCAGGAAAGGGAATTCTCCACGTTTATAATGATAATTATGGTGATGATGCACAGCTACTCTTTCACGAGCCACGCTGGATCATGAAAACAATCAAAACTTCGTTGTTTCCCATTTTGTTCTCAAGATGGGGAAAGGGCTGGATTCAGTTCAATTGCATGACAGTCCTCAACCCAGAAAGGTTAGAAGAATATTCACAGTTAGTGAAACTAATTAATTAAGCCAGGGAAACATTGGCATCACACCAATCTTCTTCCATAATATGCTCCAAGGGACACATTTACGGTCACTCTTGGTTGTCTTTCTAGGACTAGGGCAAGAAAAAGGGGCTAGTTCACAGCCATAAGGCTTTTAATGGAAAGACCTTGGTCCAAATTGGTTTTTCAGGCAACTCAAATATTGCACAGCTTTTGAACACTTAAAGCAGTATTTCTCAACCTGGAGGTCGGGACCCCTGGGAGGGGGGGGGGTCACAAGGAGGTGTCAGAAGGGTTGCCAAAGACCATCAGAAAACACAGTATTTTCTGTTGATCATGGGGGTTCTGTGGGAAGTTTGGCCCAATTCTATCATTGGTGGGGTTCAGAATGCTCTTTGATTGTAGGTGAACTATAAATCCCAGCAACTACAACTCCCAAATGTCAAGGTCTGTTTTCCCCCAAATTCCCCTAGTGTTCACATTTTGGCATATTGAGTATTCATGCCTAATTTGGTCCATATACCCATCAGTATTTTACAGATGAAAACAGCATCAGATAGTGGTCAAGATGTCAAATGTTATGATTGTAGAAGAAAACACTGGCTAGGAGACACTTCAGCAGTCTTCTTTTGCCTGAGTTTGCAGGGAAAGGCAAGATTTCTCTTCCTCCTCTCTACACCCATTTTTGCACTTCTAACTGATTTTCACCAAACAAAGTAAGCTGAGGACAAAAGAGGAAAGTGGGAGTGAAAGAGGTGAAGAAGTGGGATGACAAAGGATTAATTGAGTCTGTCTTTGCCAAACCAGGACAGCTGGGGGTTATGCAAAGGGAAACAGCTCAGGAACTCTTACATGTCCCTTGGTGGTTGCCATTTACAAACTAATCTGGTTCACATGCATATAGAAGTGTGTCAGGGATAGGTATGGCAAGACATGTGTTGAGGCTCCTGAAATGGATCCATTGCCAATTCCAAGATCTTTCTAGTCCTTTTGTTTCTGTGATTACATCTCGCATCATTCAAGAACCAGATCTTCAATATAACACATTACAAGTACCAAGATTACATGGAACATATTAACTTTTGCAGTAATAAAGGCATTATGATACTTCTGTTTCAAAACAATGTTAACAAGTATTTTTTATTGTGAAAGTTGTATTGGTTACTCCTAAAGCACTGGTTTTAGGAGTAGATATTTGCGTTACAATTCATTTGTTGTTC
>NW_026847660.1:122055986-122264794 GCF_025583915.1 Anolis sagrei ordinatus | reverse complement strand
GTAGTAAATAAATAAATAAATAAATAAATGTTCTAGAGGCATTTCTCCTGACGTTTCTCCTGATGCAGGCGAAAAGTCAGGAGAAATGCCTCTAGAACATGGCCCTATAGCCCAAAAAACCCACAAGAACTTACTGATGGTTGTTTCTTCACGTCCCTCTGTGTTTTTTTGCTTGGCAAATTTGTTGCATGAGCTGGCAGACATTGGCATTTGCACACCTCCAATATATGACTTGTTCCAAGCGCTTTCCATATTTTTCCACTGACAAAACGGGCAAAAGGAACCTTGTCACACGTGGCATTTGGAAATTTAATCTGGAGGCTGCTAAACTCTTTCTCTGGAACTCAGCGCTTCAACGAAATACATGGAACCACAGAGCTACTATGGTGTTTTTAGGCAGTCAGACTTTTACTGACTTTATCTTTTGTGCCCCAAATATGAGAGGAGACGCAATTAAGACTTTTTTTTAAAAAAAGAAAACATTAAAAGCACCAAAACAGTTGGCAAGTTTCACATTTTAGTGCTCTCTGAGGAGAAAATAGTGCAAGGTATATTCCTACTCCCAACTGTCTTTTAGGAGAAAAGGTGTGAAGTGAGAGAGGGAAAACTTTAATGGCTTTAGGGAAGGCTTAGGGAAGCTAATAAAAGCTAACTTTTATTAGCTTCCCTAAGTGGAGCTGTTAATTAAATAATGGCATGTCAATGGCATCCACTGGAGAAGTGCATTAGAGCTTCCAGATGTACGATGCTATCTCATTTGGAACCTAAAATAGCTACGGTTGAGTCACCATTTACTCTGAGATGGGCCGGTGTGATGTTTCCACTTGGGAAAAAATAAAAGTCTTCTAGCTTGCTCCAAATGTGCCAAGGGTTTTTGCCCCTGCACCGTTGATATTAATTAGTTCTTTTGGAAATAAAAGCCACAGCTATAAAGTATTTATGCAAGCTACATCAGTGGAACATAGAGGGGGAAAAGGAAGGGTGAGAGGGGAGAGACTAATATCCTTAAAGAGTGTTTGTGGAAGAACTGCCTAATTCACAACTGGGTAAATCAGCATACCTAGGAGTCCCCTTGACAATGTGATGATTTTGGCTCCTATCCATTAAATCCAGTATAACTGGGTTAATTGCAGTCTTAATGAATGCAGCTCAACTTCTGTATATAAAACTATATATATATATATATATATATATTGCTTAGGAGCCAGGTAAGCAAATACTCCTCTAGGCCAAAACCAATGACTGAAGGCACTTCGTCCAAAAACCAAAATGAGATGAAGTTGCCTTTCACCATGGGTTGCTGGAGGCAGAAGAAAGGGCAATTTTGAGAGCTCAGGGAACCACTATAGCCTCCACTTTGTTGGTTAGTGTCATTTTCCCCCAACATCTTTTACTGACTGCTCTAGATATATTCAATTTTGGTAGAAGTACAGTTCAGCAATGCAGCAAAAAGAAATCAATCCTTACATAGCAAGAAAACTGCTCCAGGGCTTCCCTTCAGGATGCTTTACATTCTATTGCTTTGTTCTTCCCCCAGTAGTAGGGTTCCGGATATCTACTTCTGAGAAAATGAACATGGACTGGTTTGTACTTAGCATCTGTATTTGGTATAATAGAAACTAGATAATGAATTAAAACTACCAAATCAGGACTTTCAAGTAGTTTTCAATTTCAAAAAATACTGGTCTTTCCTACCAGTTAGCAGGGTGCATTTCCAGTTTCCAAATACTGATGCCAATTAGAAATATGCAGACATTTTATATGGAATATACTTTTAAGATTAAGTCCTACTGGACATGGTGGAAAGAAGAAGAAGAAGATCAAACAGACAGACTACAAACAGAGGCACAACTCTGTGGCCCAAATGATTCATTGGAACTTACGTTACAAGTTCCACCTGCCAGTAGTAAGGAACTGGTGGGATCACAAACCTGCAAAGGTAGTGGAAAATGAACACACAAAATTACTGTGGGACTTTTGAATCCAGACTGACAAAGTTTTGGAACACAATACACCAGACATCACAATTGTGGAAAAGAAAAAAGTTTAGATTATTGATGTAGCCATACCAGGTGACAGTCGCATTGAGGAAAAACAACAGGAAAAACTGGATGCTGTGCCAAAAGATCTCAACCGGCATTTGGAAACAATAAACATTGATAATCATGATCTGTCAACTGCAAAAGGCCACCTTACTTGGACATCATTCGAAAATACATCACACAGTCCTAAACGCTTGGAAAGTGTTCAGCTTGTGATTTTGTGATATGAAATCCAGCACATGTACCTCGTTTGCTGTGATATACTGTGTTTTTGTGTCAGTAAAATAATAATAATAATAATAATAATAATAATAATAAAATAATAAATATACTTTATTTATATTCCACTCTATCTCCCTGAGGGGACTCAGGGGAGATTACGGAGTACATATATGGCAAACATTCAATTGATAACAAAGACAGACAGTACATAAACCAATGGTTCCCAACCTGTGATCCGTGGACCAGCAGTGGTCAGCAAGAACTAAAATATGGTCTGCGGACTCACCATTATTACACCATTGTAATGAGAGCTACTAGTCTCTCAAAACCCTCTTATAGTGCTGAGGCTTATTAAATATGGTTTTCTGTGGGCAAGCAGATGGTGACTACTGGATGGCATATGTTCTGTATCAGAAACTATAGCTGATGTAGTCTGTCAAATGTAATTTTCTGAATCAGCACCCCAAATAGCCAAACCAAATCTAAAGTTGACCAAAAACTGATTTGTAACCCTTTTGGTACTAATGTTGGAGAGTGGTCTCTGGTCAAAATGGTCCCTGTTCAAGTGGTCCTTGGTCAAGTGGTCCCTGGTCAAGTAGTTCCTGGTAAAAAAAAAGGTTGGGAACCACTGACATAAATAGAGGCAAGGCTTCCCTCATTTTTCATCTCCAGCATCTGGAGGCTGTGTTCAACTTAGCCATATTCATTTTTCCTCACCGAGGAGCCTGTTGTCCATGGACGCCTTTCTGACTGAATTGCTGGCATTTCTTCAGGGGTGCCTTTTACCTCCCCGCCAAAGCGGTACCTATTTATCTACTCACATTGCTGTTTTCGAACTGCTAGGTAAGCAGAAGCTAGAGCTGATAGTGGGAGCTAACCCCAACCCATGGCTTGATGTGCCAACCTTCTGGTTGGCAAGATCTTCTGTAGCTGGCAGTTTAACCTGCTGTGCTAACAGCGGCCTCTAATTGCTTCCATGTAAATATGAAACATCTGAGCCACTATTTAATTGAGAAACATTTTAACATACTGTTAATGACGTACAAAAGATAATATATTTTTCACTTGTCCATAGTTAAGGGTGGAATTTGCTGCTCTAAAGTGTGATGTTGGCCACCCACCCAAGGGATTTGGTTTAATCATATTGATAGAAATTATGGCCATCAGTGGGTGCTAGTCATGATAGCTGGAAGCATTTTTTGAGATCAGAAGCAGCATGCCTCTGAATAGTAATTATTATGGAAGAAGAGTTGGAGAAGACAGTTGTCTTCATGTCCTGCTTGTGGATTTCCTGAAGACATCTGGTCAATGATGACAGGAAACAGAATGATAGATCTGATAGACTTCAGATCTCATTCATATATGAGGATGATGTTAAAAGATTGCCTTTCAATAACATTTTCAAAAATTACTTCTATCCCAATTATACTCTGGTATGTAACCAAGTTGCTGTCAGACAACAAGATCAAAGTAGTAAATACTTTCCCAACATTAATAAAAGTAGATAATGGAGAGAATCTAGGGTGTGATATTTTCTTAAATTTATTGCAAAGCCTCGAATATACAATCAAGAATGGAATAGTTTTATTATTGAGTGAATCACTCTTATGTTTAGTTCCTTATAGAAATCTTATGAAAGACATCTATGAATTCTTCTCCAAGGTCGCACTAGTAACTGACCTTATTTTGATTAAACCATGCCTTGCCGCAACTGGCAAAGATGCTGACAATAATAACTCAATCAAAAAAAACTAAAGCTTCATCTTCCCATCAAAGTCATTATAGTCTCTTTGAATACTCTGTGGAGTAGGTAATTTAAATTCAAGGTTACATGCAATTCACTGCACTTTTGAAAGCAATGGGATTAGCAACCAAATGCCATCGTGTGCAAGACCAGGGGGAAACCTTGAACTGCAAAAGGTTCCTATAGAAATGAAAAAAAAAGTATTTCAAAAGAAATACATAAATGAGGTAATAGTGTGGATCTGCTTTCTACAGTTTTTATATCTTGTACTTGGATCTAATGTGCGAGTAAGCAAAGAGCACACTAAAATGTAAGTTGACAAAGGGAAGGGCTAATGAAATTGAAAATTGTGGATTGTGAATGAGCTTTATAGCTTTTATATTCTAAGCTATGAACTCAGACATATAAATCAAAGAAAAACAATAGCACTCATACAATTCTTTTTCCTAAATGGCTCACTGACACACTTAAAGGAGTCAGTCTTATGGACTCCTTAATCTTTTAGTGACAAAGGGTTGCGGTGGCACAATGGTTAAACCCTTGTGTTACTGAACTGCTGACCTGAAGGTTGGCAGTTCGAATCCACAGAACAGGGTGAGCTCCTGCTCTTAGCCCTAGCTCCTGACAATCTAGCAGTTTGAAAACATGCAAATGTAAGTAGATAACTAGGTACTGCTTTGGTGGGAAAGGCATAAGACGCTCCAAGACAGGCCCGTAGCCAGGATTTCGTTTCGGGGGGGGGGGAGATTTTCAGGGGGGGGGGTTTCGGGGGGGGCTGAGTTTCGGGGGGGCTGAGTCTGAGTGAAAGAGGGTCTAGCCTAGCAAACCTTTTGTATCATTACCCCAATACCCCCATGCATATGGGATATATTGAGAATGGTGATCAGATCATGATATGAATAAACATAACAGTTTAAATAATGCACCAGTAAGGCCTTTTCGCGAACCACCATGAGAATTTCGGGGGGGGGGGCTGAAGCCCCTCAACCGCCCCCCCCCCCGGCTACATGCCTGCTCCAAGAAGTCATGCTGGTCGCACAAACAGGAGGTGACAACGCAGGCTCCTTGGCTTGGAAGTGCAGAAATAACACCACCTCCAAAGCTGGAAATGAAGTAGAAGCCTTTGCCTTTGTTTGTGATTGTGTGTATAATTGTATTGTAACAAGGTATTGAATGTTTGCCGGTATCTGTTTACATTGTAATTCGCTCTGAGTCCCCACGAGCAGAAGGGCGGAATATACATAAAGTGTTATTATTATTTGATACCATTGAACCTGCCATCCTTTCAGATGATCCTGTCCAAATTATGAGTTTCATTCCTATGTGGATGGGCTGCTTCATAAGGTAGCACTTAGGAATAAAGCCTGGCACCATGGATTCTCATTTGAGGTTGTATAGGGACTTATTTTGCCCTCTGAGCTATTTAATATCGCTACTGAAATTAGTGAGTGGAGTCATTTGCAGTTTTGGAGTACCCTGGGGACAGATCGCTCAGTTTCTTCTTGCCATCAGTTGAGTCTGTGAAAGTGCTGCAACATTGGCGCGAATGGAGGCCAATGAATTGTGGCTTAATCCAAGATACTGAATCCAAGAACCAAGATACTGTTAGTGATTGATTCTCCTGTCCAAAGGAATGATGTTCAGCCTGTTCTGGCTGGTGCTGTACTATGAAGAAGCAGGTTTATAGCTAGAGGGCTCTCTTGGATTCATTACTATTACTTTAGGCTCAACTGGTATGGTGCCTCTTCTACTCATTTCAGTTGACAGCCCAGCTGTGTCCCTATCTGGACAGGCATTTCTGGCTTCAGCAATCTGTTTTCAGCATGTAGATTTCAGAGGACTTAATTCAATGGGATTGATGTAAGATTGGTTCAGTATTTACAACTGATTGTACAGGTCAACTCTAGAATCAGTTTGGTTAGCAGTTCACTTTTAGACCATAAAATATAGTTGTGGAAATTCATCCACATAGAAGTAATTCTACAGCCAGATAATGTATTATGCATTGTTGAAGGCTTTCATGGCCGGAATCACTGGGTTATTGTAGGTTTTTGGGATATATGGCCATTTTCTAGAACAGTTGTTCTCAACCTGGGGTCCCCAGATGTTTTTGGCCTACAACTCCCAGAAATCCCAGCCAATTTACCAGCTGTTGGGATTTCTGGGAGTTGAAGGTCAAAAACATCTGGGGACCCCAGGTTGAGAACCACTGTTCTAGAAGCATTGTCTCTTGACATTTTGCCTCACAACCTCTGAGGATACCTGCCATAGATGCAGGCCAAGCGTCAGGAGAAAATGCTTCTAGAACATGGCCATATAGTCCAAAAAACCTACAACAACCCAATGTATTATGCACTGTTTATCATCAAAATAATTGCTTTTTAAGGAAAGTATTTTATTTACTGATGTTGCTCCAGAAGCAAGTGGGATGTATTTCTCCTAAAGGAGACATGTTCTAGTGGAAAATTCATACTTTGGCCTGGTGGATTAGACTTAGTTATGGATAGAGCCAATCCACTGATATCGCCTTTTTGCACCTTTTCATTCTCCAACAAACTGAGAGGGCACTTAAATATGTACATATCCACAAGTAACATCCACCAAAATGTCTAGTAGTTTGCTCAAACGCACACTGCTGTACCTAAAAACTCACATTAACCAACTGTAACCTCATCACACTAGCAAATGAATCCATTTTAAATACAGTTGCTGCCTCTTGCAGAATTCTGGGATTCCTAGTTTAGGGAAGAGCCTTTAACAGCCTCACTAAACTACAAACGCCAGAATTCTGCAGGAGGCTGAAACCGGATTTAAAGTGGATTCATTCTCTAGTGTGATGAAGTACGCATGACTACATTTAGTCTAAAGTACATTTAGTTTGCTTACTATAACATCTCTTGAGCAGTTAAATTTATGTTGACTAAAGAAGAAATATATTCAGACAAGACAAAATTGCTCTTGTTCATTCAGAGTTGGAATTCTGGCCCTGTTATGGAGCAACAGTACAGTATTGACTTTCCTTAAGAGGTTGTTGTAATGTCTGTAACAAGATAGTCAGCATATACATACCATTTTTCATCTAAGTTCCCAAGTAACTAATAAATATTGGCTGGAATTCAAGATTGCGATTATGGATGTACAGTATATGCATTAGTAATTGATCCGCATTCACAAATATTATGTAGTCAGGATTGTGGTGCTATTGTTTTGATTGCGATTATGGGTGTACAGTATATGCATTAGTCATTGATCCGTATTTACGAATATTATGTATTATGTACTCAGGATTGCGGTGCTATTGTTTTGATTGTTAATTTATTCCCAAATCTATTTTATCACAAACCAGCTAGATCAAGTGAAACTGGTGATCAGGGGACAAGAGAATTTAAATCTATTCCCACTTGGCAACAAGGAATTGTGATAGGGATCCTGCTTCTGATCATCACATCTTTGCTAGCAGGCAAAAGTGAAGTGGAAATCCCATCTTCCTGTACCATTATCACTCACAGAATGAGATCTCATTTGCCTGATCTGGCTGCTGCCTTTCAAAGCATATCGGAGGCAGGGTCGGGCCAGGAGATACTATTTAGTTATGCATATGTAATTACCTATGCCAGGTAGAATTCCAGTCATTATCATCAATTTATGAAAGGCTACCAGAGGGCTGGGCTTTAGCACAGCAGGTTAACATCCAGCTGCAGTGAAATATTGCCAATCAAAAGGTTGAGAGTTTAAAGCCTGGGTCGGGGTGAGCTCCTGGCCTTCAGCCCAACTTCTGCGTACCTAGTAGATCGAAAACAGTAATTGTGAGTAGATAAATAGGTAGCGCTTTAAGCGGGGAGGTATTTAAGGCACCCATAAGAAAATGCCAGGAAAAATGTCGACGATTCAATCAAGGAGAAAGTTTATGAATAAAGCTCTTCAGCAGGGAAGACGGAGCGACAGCACCTTCCTGTGACCAGAACTGAGCACAGTCTCCAAGATGCCAAAGATGGGAAAGCCTATATACCTCTATCCATGTACTGTCATGTCATTGTATAATGGCATTGAATGTTTGCCGTATATGTGTTCTGTGATCCGCTCTGAGTCCCCTTCGGGGTGAGAAAGGCGGAATATAAATACTGTAAATAAATAAATAATAGTTTACCTATAATTTTTTTATTTCTCTAGAAGTTTACGTTTTTAAAATGTTGTGTCCTTAGTTTATACATAACTCAGAGGACTGTGTAATTTACAAAGCAATTAGCATTTATTTCCAACATTTCTACCCCGTCCTTCTCAATCCCCGAAGGGTGACTCAGGGCGGCTTTATGGTTTTAATGTGGTCTCTTTTTGCCAAAACTAGAGGGGATTTCTCAATAGCTTGAGCTGGTTTACTGAAATTCTGACATGTTTCTTGTAAATTCTTCAGAAAACCAAACTTCTGAGACATCACACGAGCAGCTCTTCTTCAAAGAACTGTGTTTATTTGTTCTCTTCTTGTGTGGTTTTCAATATTTAGAACTGCAACAAAACCCAAAGGCTGGATTAGAGAATATACTCCAGTTTAACCCCAGGTGAGATTGAAATTGTACACATTGATGTACAGAAGGAACTCCCACTCAATTCAATATTCAATATTGTTCTTTTCCATATTGATTGATACTTAGTTGGAACCTGAGATACTAGATTAAAAGCCTTTTTTCACCTTTAGTTGCTCCTCTCTTGTAAGTTTGGCTTGTATAGATCTGATTGTTTTCTCTGAGGGCCCTTCCATACAGTGCTATATCCCAGAACATCAAGGCAGAAAATCCCACATTGTCTGAGTGTAGACTCGGACAACCCAGTTCGAAACAGATATTGTGGGATTTTCTGCCTTAATATTCTGGGATATAGGACTGTGTGGAGGGGCCCTAAGAAATTCTAGGTCAGGTATGAACAAACTTTGGCCATCTTTGTGTTTTGGACTTCAAAAACACAAAAACATGGCTGTTAGGAATTGTGGGAGTTGAAGTCCAAAACACCTGGAGCGCCAAAGTTTGCCCATGTTTGCTCTAGTTCCTTTAATATGATTCTATGGTCAGCTTCTGGTGTAAGTAGACCACAGATTGTGGTGAGAGGACCTAGAGCAGTGTTTGTCAACCTGTGGGTCCCTAGATGATTTGGCCTTCAATTCCCAGAAATCCTAACAGCTGGTATACTAGCTGGGATTTCAGGGAGTTGTAGGGCAAAACACCTGGGCACCCACAGGTTGAGAACTACTGCCCTAGAGATTCCAGAGATACTCATGCCAATAAAAAGTGTTCTTTTATTTGCAGTTTTCCCACTTTCACTGAAGTCTAGCTCCAAAAAATGTGGAGAGCTGACCGTTATGTTCTTGTGTTTATCATGCACAGCAGACTTAAATGTACTAATATAATCCTATTTAACTGACAGATTCAAGCCTTAAGTGTAAGGTATGAGGCCAATAGCCAGCATCCATTTCTGGAAGATGGGTTTTAAAACCAAGCAATGTTTCATTAGTTTTGCATAGCTGAATCTTTCTATGAACCGACGTGGGCTTTGACATTGGCAGGGGAGGCCCCTCTCTCAGTGCCACCACCATCTCAAATGCAGTTGGTGGGGACAAGTGAGAGGGTGTTCTCTGTGGTGGCTCCCTGACTCTGGAGTACCCTCCCGAAGGAAATTAGATTAGCTCCCACCCTTGAATCTTTCCAATTCAGCCTAAAAACATGGATTTTTAAGCAGGCTTTTGGTCTTGAGTAGGCTGATATGGGCCCACATGTCAGCGTGCTGGAAGAAGCAAAGACCACCAGCATTGAAGCGATGCTCCTCTGCTATCAACTCCGCTGGACTGGCCACACTGTCCGAATGCCCGACCACCGTCTCCCAAAGTAGTTGCTCTATTCCAAACTCTAGAACGGAAAACAGAATGTTGGTGGGCAGGAAAAGAGATTTAAAGATGGGCTCAAAGCCAACCTTAAAAACTCTGGCATAGACACTGAGAACTGGGAAGCCCTGGCCCTTGAGAACTCCAGTTGGAGGTCAGCTGTGACCAGCAGTGCTGTAGAATTTGAAGAGACATGAATGGAGGGTGAAAGAGAGAAATGTGCCAAGAGGAAGGCGCGTCAAGCCAACCCCGACCGGGACCGCCTTCCACCTGGAAACCGATGCTCTCACTGTGGGAGAAGATGCAGGTCAAGAATAGGGCTCCAGTCACCTACGGACCCACTGCCATCATCCTCGGATTACGAGGGATCACCTAAGTAAGTAAGTAAGTACATGAGGTTGACACTCTGGCACTTTAATTTGAATTGATGGCAGCTAGTTTTAACTACTGATGGTTTTACATTTTAAATTGTGCTATTTAATTTTTTATGTGTTGATAGTGGTTGTTTTATAATTTTGTATCTGATATTGTTTTGGACTCATGTATTGTTTATGTTATATACTGCATTGCAGTGTCTTGTAAGCCACCCCAAGTCCCTTTTGGGAGATGGTGTCGGAATATAAATAAATTTTATTTATTATTATTATTAAATTTTACATTAAACTTCAACCTGATTTCTTAAAGTGACAAAATAATAAACAATCATGTGGCTTTTAAAACAACATTTTAAGAAACAGCAGTAGAAACATGTAAAAGTTATCTTACTCTTTAAAAAAAACAGTATACAATGTTTACATGGATTTTACTGTAGTGTCAACAGTCCCTTTTAAAAGTAGCCCACTGTTAAAACTGGACCCCACTTTCCAAAATGCTAAATGGGCGTTTTATCACTGAGTTGTTTCGGATATCACAAGTAGTAATAGAAAAACTTTGGGTGTTGTCTGGACGGCACTGTCGGGAGAAAAAGGCCCGATGGGTTATCAGCTGTTGCCATGACTTGCAGAGGTAAGGCCGGTAATCCACATCTCCATCACCGTTGTGTTTTCTGGAGCTTTCGGCAGCATTCAGTGATTTCTGCATAATTGCCTGAGTCGTTGCAAACAGAACTAAATGATGCTCTCTGACAAGCTTCTCAAGGAACTGAGCACATCTCCTTAAGTTTGCTTCCTGTAGACTAATGCTCTCCCCTCCGTTGACTCGATCAATCCAATAAAAAGCTGATATGCTGTCAATAATCAGGAGGCAGAGCGAAGGGTGAGAGCAAAACATGTTTTCCAGAGAATAAAGGGTGAGAAGCAACTGAGAGCTGCTGCTGCAATTAACAAGAAACAACCTCCGCAGACACTGCTTTATCATATCTTCTGTGCCTTGGGACGATCTGTGTTCCAAAATAGTCACTAAGCGCAGCATGTCAAAATGAAAGTCTGTGTCAATGAAAAGCAAGCCAACTTCCAAACCACCTCTCGATTTTGGAAGAATGCAACGGGCAATAAGATGGTAGAACATTTCTGTTTTTCCTGCCCCTTCTGGGCCATAGAATTCAACAAAATCTCCTGTTCAACAAATAAAGCAACAAGTGTTGTTGAAGGCTTTCATTGTCAGAATCACTGGGTTACTGTGAGTTTTCCAGGCTGTATGGCCATGCTCCAGAAGCATTCTCTCCTGACGTTTTGCCCACATCTATGGCAGGCATCTTTAGAGGTTGTGAGGTCTGTTGGAAATTTATTTATTTATTTATTTACTTTACTTTACTTGTATACCGCAGTTTCTCAGCCTAACAGGCGACTCAACGCGGTTTACAACAAAGGTACAACAGTCAACAATATACAATTTAAAACCATAAAAGCATAATACACAATATTGACACAACAACCCAATGCATCTCATGACTAAAATCGTGATCCAGTTTCGTCGTCCATATTACCATTGGCAAGTGAGGTTTATATATCTGGAAGCAGCAGATCTATAGCTGGAAATAGAAGCCTCCCAAGTCTTTCACTATTTATTTGTTGATGTATATATTTGCTAACCTGTATTCTATATGTATGTTTTTAGTGTTTTTCCTGTACATGCGGCCTGCTCGATGTCATTGTAATTGTGGATATTGTATTTTATATTTTGTATTTCTTAGTGTATCCAGGTTTTTGTATTTTATTGCGTTGTTGTTGTGTGTCTGTGTTTTATTTTATTGTAATTGTTGTTTGGGCTTGGCCTCATGTAAGCCTCCCCGAGTCCCCGTTGGGGAGATGGTGGCAGGGTATAAATAAAGTTTTTTATTATTATGATGATTTGCCAGTTTGACTTATCTCTTTGGTGTGGGATGAGTTAATAGATATTATTGTCCTGAGCATGTGCAGACTCAGGAATCCATTTTATATTTAGTCTGCTTATCACCTCATTGGAGGTGAATGTGTTTTGCATCAGACCTCAGTGGAGGTGGATGCATGTTACTGTTTAGACTTTAGTAGAGAAGTATAACTTATGGACTTCAGCGAGTACAGCTATACTTAAAGGCTATGGACAACTCAGTAAGTATTGTACCCTGTGTTTGAGGACTGGGACATCCGTAGGGATACCAAGGTGCTTGTTTATAAAGCTATTGTCCTCCCAATCCTGCTATATGCCTGCGAGACGTGGACTGTCTACAGACGTCACATGTAACTCCTGGAACGATTACATCAGCGCTGCCTCTGAAAAATCCTACAAATCTCTTGGGAAGACAAGCGGAAAAATGTCAGTGTGCTGGAAGAAGCAAAGACCACCAGCATTGAAGCGATGGTCCTTTGCCATCAACTCCGCTGGACCGGCCACGTCGTCCAGATGCCCAACCACCATCTCCAAAAGCAGTTGCTCTACTCCGAACTCAATATGTGGCTTCCTCTCACATATTTAGCCATGTATAAATATGTGTGAGGAAGCCACAGGGAGGAGGGAGCAGGCTTGTTTTCTGCTTCCCTGGAGACTAGGACGCGAAACAATGGTTTCAAACTACAAGAAAGGAGATTCCATCTGAACATGAGGAAGAACTTCCTGACTGTGAGAGCCGTTCAGCAGTGGAACTCTCTGCCCCGGAGTGTGGTGGAGGCTCCTTCTTTGGAAGCTTTTAAACAGGGGCTGGATGGCCATCTGTCAGGGGTGATTTGAATGCAATATTCCTGCTTCTTGGCAGGGGGTTGGACTGGATGGCCCATGAGGTCTCTTCCAACTCTATGATTCTATGATTCATGAATGGAAAACGGAATGTTGGAGGACAGGAAAAGAGATTTAAAGATGGGCTCAAGGCCAACCTTAAAAACTGTGGCGTAGACACTGAGAACTGGGAAGCCCTGGCCCTTGAGCGCTCCAGCTGGAGGTCAGCTGTGACCAGCAGTGCTGTAGAATTTGAAGAGGCACAAATGGAGGGCGAAAGAGAGAAACATGCCAAGAGGAAGGCGCGTCAAGCCAACCCCGACCGGGACCGCCTTCCACCTGGAAACCAATGCCCTCACTGTGGGAGAAGATGTAGATCAAGAATAGGGCTCCACAGTCACCTACAGACTCACCCCCAGGACACCAATCTTGGAGGACCATCATCCTCGGACTATGAGGGATTGCCTAAGTAAGTAAGTACTCAATACAGAGAAGAAACGACATCTTCATTTGTGAATTTATGCAAGAAGCTTGTTAGTAAACCTGAGATATTATTTTTAAAGACTTTGAGTGCCTTTTTAAACTAAGAATTTCAGGGGAGTGTATTTATTTTGTGCAACTTGCAATTACAATTACCACTGCAACTTCTACTTCAGAGATACAACCATCCTCTGCTAACCAAATATATTTTTGTAGTGGCATGTCTTTCTCCGTGGTTCTTCAGTTTAACAGCTGAGTTACTTGTGTGCCATTACACGACTGCTTATGAATATCACTTACTCAAAGAGTTGACTTCTAACAAGGTCATGCTTTCCTTGACTAGTGCTTTTCAAAAGATGGTCTGCACATGTTCATGGAAATTCATGGACATCACTTTTACCTTTTTAATAAGGTTATGGTGCACTTATTTCCAATACGTTATGGAATTTCCAATAGGCTTTGAAACTGCAGGGCTATTCCATGCTAATCAAGCTGGCCAATTGCAACATTCATACTAGCCTCAAACAGACAAGAGTTCTTTCTCCCACCCTGGACATTATTCCACAGATATATAAACCTCACTTGCCAAGTTTTCAACAGACTTCACAACCTCTGAGGATGCCTGCCACAGATGTGGGAGAAATGTCAGGAGAGAATGCTTCTGGAACATGGCCATACAGTCCAGAAAACTTGCAGCAACCCAAAGAAACAAATGTTTCAGCTTGAAAAGCCATCTCCTACTCAAGAACTAGACAGAACCATTTAGTTTTCAGGCTTAACACACACATACCATGTTCTGATCCAAAATAAAAGTCATTTTGGACATATTTAACAGCTGCAATCAAGCAATGTTAAAAGAGAGTGACTTTAATTGAAGTATTTCCTGAATATACGGGCACTAATAGGGGAGAAATGGCACTAAAGACAAGGAGAGAAATGCCCAGAGGCGGGAAAATGTCACTGGTGCCTCTTTGGACAAAAAATTCTTAAATAATTACCTTGTTCAGAAATAAATTTGACTACAGAAGAAAAAGAGAACTACTGTTAAATCCAGGTGACAGAACAATACAATATTTTGAGGAAAATCTCCCTCTGGAGTCTTGTACAAAGGAATAAAGACAACATCATTTTACTTTGAGATCTGGGAATGAAAGCTGTAAGTACTTAAAGTGAAGTCCCATCAAAATGCAGGCAGGATTATAATTGTTATTTATAAATAGATGAAAGGCAGATACATTAAATGTTCAGTGTACAACAAAACAAGGCTTCCTTAAGGTGCCACACTAGGTCAGGTCTCTCTGAATGTTTATAGTTGGAATGTGAGAAGGAAAAATACTTGCTATGCATAAAATGTGGGGCTGCTGTAGCGCAATGGCTTAAATTGCTAAGCTACAGAATTTGTTGACTGGAAGATGGGCGGTTCAAATCTGCGGGACGGAGTGAGCCCCCGCTGTTAGCCCCAGCTTCTGCCAGGCTCCTAGTATATTTTGCTTTCAAAACCTGTCTGTTACTTTTGAACTTGCCTTAGAAGAAATTGGTGATATTCTTAAATTTTGGACCCCTTGGTGGCGCAGCGGGTTAAACCGCTGAGCTGCTGAACTTGGTGACTGAAAGGTCGGTGGTTTGAATCTAGGGAACAGGGTGAGCTCCTGCTATTAGGCCCATTGAGAAAACCAAAGTGCTGTTCTAGCAGTCACCAGCTAATCCCTTTCCAATGCCAGAGATACAGCTTAATGGTGTAACGTTAGAAAATATTGATCATTTCCGCTACCTTGGCAGCCACCTCTCCACCAAAGTCAACATCGACACCGAAATGCAACACCGCCTGAGCTCTGCAAGTGCAGCATTTTTCTGAATGAAGCAGAGAGTGTTTGAGGACCGGGACATCCGTAGGGATACCAAGGTGCTTGTATAAAGCTATTGTCCTCCCAACCCTGCTATATGCCTGCGAAACGTGGACTGTCTACAGACGTCACATGCAACTCCTAGAATGATTCCATCAGCGCTGCCTCTGAAAATCCTGCAAATCTCTTGGGAAGACAAGCGGACAAATGTCAGCGTGCTGGAAGAAGCAAAGACCACCAGCATCGAAGCAATGGTCTTCCACCATCAACTCCGCTGGACCGGCCATGTTGTCTGGATGCCTGACCAACGTCTCCCAAAGCAGTTGCTCTACTCCGAACTCAAGAACGGAAAACGGAATGTTGGTGGGCAGGAAAAGAGATTTAAAGATGGGCTCAAAGCCAACCTTAAAAACTCTGGCATAGACACTGAGAACTGGGAAGCCCTGGCCCTTGAGCGCTCCAGCCGGAGGTCAGCTGTGACCAGCAGTGCTGTAGAATTTGAAGAGGCACGAATGGAGGGTGAAAGAGAGAAATGTGCCAAGATGAAAGCGCATCAAACCAACCCCGACTGACACCGCCTTCCTCCTGGAAACCAATGCTCTCACTGTGGGAGAAGATGCAGGTCAAGAAATAGGGCTCCACAGTCACCTACACACCCACCAGAACATTGATCCAGGAAGACTATCCTACTCGGCCTACGAGGGATTGCCTAAGTAAGTAAGTAAGTAAGTAAATAAGTAAGTAAGTAAGTATTAGGCCCAGCTCTGCCAACCCAGCAGTTCAAAAACATGCAAATGTGAGTAGAGCAATAGGTACTGCTTCGGCAGGAAGGTAACGGTGTTCCATGCAGTCATGCCAGCCACATGACCTAGGAGGCATCTACGGACAATGCCAGCTTGAGTTGAATAGACTTAATGTCAAGGGTAAACCTTTACCTTTACATAAAATGTGCATATTTGCATTGAGTTTGTATTCATGAGGGTTATTGTGTACCTTCAAGTTGTTTCTGATTAATGGTGACCCTAAAATGAGCTTGTTGTGCGGTTTTCTTGGTAAGATTTTGTTCAGAAAGGATTTGCCTCCCTCTGAGGCTGAGAGAGTGTGAGTTGTCCAAGAACACCCAATGGGCTTCTGTGGCCAAGCAGAGATTTGGACCCTTTCCAATGCCAGAGATACAGCTTAATGGTGTAACATTAGAAAATATTGATCATTTCCGCTACCTTGGCAGCCACCTCTCAACATTCATCTACTACAGTGCTTCTCAACCTGTGGTTCCCCAGATGTTTTGGCCTTCAACTCCTAGAAATCCTAACAGCTGGTAAACTGGCTGGGATTTCTGGGAGTTGTAGGCCAAAACACCTGGGGAACCACAGGTTGAGAACCACTGATCTACTACAACACATTATCTCAAGTTTAAAAGTGTCCCTCTGTGTATATTTTACCATGAATGGGATGTCCTTCTTCAGCAAACAGACAAGGTTCAAGATCTTTCAGTGAATCTCTGCCCTCGAGTCGTGCCAGAAGCTATCAAGCAAAAAGAGAGACAGATTATTTAAAACTAATGCACCCACATCTTAAATGGACTCAAAACTGACTGTGAATTCAGTGACTTCTCAGCAGTTGATTTTAGATGCTTTGTTGCACATATTACAAATACGGTATCTCATGTATTTTAAAAAATGCTAGATATGGTCCCCCGCTGTTCACTCAAGGAAGCATTTTTTCCCCTGCAACCTGTCTTGTTTATTTCTATGGTATTTTACCAAAATTGCTGAAAGCAGCGGTGACAAAACCACCACCTTTTGATGTAGTTCATCAGCTCCCCCTGCAGTATCTGGTAAGTTGGCACAACGCTGAGAAACCCAAATAAGCCAAATCGTACCTTTTTTATTTTCCCCAACTATCCAGTACTTAAGATCTGTACTTAGTACCAAATTTCCCAAACTGTGTGATGCGACATGTTCATGTGTTGGTGGTAGTGTGTACGTATGTCACACAAATATAATAAGAAACTTCTGAGTTTATGTGAAATAAGAAATAAATCATATGGGTTGTTGTAGGTTTTTTTGGGCTATATGGCCATGGTCTAGAGGCATTCTCTCCTGAGGTTTCGCCTGCATCTATGGCAAGCATCCTCAGAGGTAGTGAGGTATGTTGGAACTAGGAAAATGGGTTTATATATCTGTAGAATGACCAGCGTGGGACAAAGGACTCTTGTCTGCTGGAGCTAGGTGTGAATGTTTCAACTGACCACCTTGATTAGCATATAATGGGCTGACAGTGCCTGAAAATGAACAAAATCTGGCTACCAGTATTAAAAAACTCTAAAATTACAACAGCACAACAACAGAGAGGAAACAAACAAGGACATCTAATCACCTCTCAACAAAAGTTTGCTCTAGGCACTGTCAGGCCATTATATGCTAATCAAGGTGGTCAGTTGAAACATTCACACCTAGCTCCAGCAGACAAGAGTCCTTTGTCCCACCCTGGTCATTCCACAGATATATAAACCCTTTTTCCTAGTTCCAACAGACCTCACTACCTCTGAGGATGCTTGCCATAGATGCAGGCAAAACATCAGGAGAGAATGCCTCTAGACCATGGCCATATAGCCGAAAAAACCTACAACAACCCAGTGATTCCGGCCATGAAAGCCTTCGACAATACAATAAATCATATATTTATAAATCATACATTAAAAATATAAATATGACATATATTGGGCTTTTGTATGTGCTCATATCTCTTATAAGGGGTTGGTTGAACCTCTGGTTTTCTAGTAAAACCTTTTTTTTATCATGTCAGAAGCAAATTGAGAATATACTGCAAGTCACTTCTGGTGTAGGGAGTTGGCCGTCTGCAAGGATGTTGGCCATTGAACGTCTGGATATCTTACCATTCCGGGGGAGGCTTCTCTCATGTTCTCCCATTGGAAGCTGGAGCTGACAGATGGGAGCTCACCCCATCTTGCAGATTTGAACCACTGACCTTTCGATCAGTAGTCCTGCACTGCTAATAAAACTAAATTACTGTTTTGCAAAATAGCGCATGTCTAAAAAATGTGTCACCAACATGCAATGTCTGAAAAATTCTGTTCCAGTAGATCTTGACAACTCTTTTATAATTCAAGCATGGGGTGACTGGAGACCCTTCTACATTGCCATATAATCCAGATTATCAAAGCAGATAATCTACTTTATCTACTTTAAAGTGGATTATATGAGTCTTCACTGCCATATAATCCAGTTCAAAGCAGATAATCTGGATTTTATATGGCAGTGTAGAAGAGGCTTTTGTCTTTTTGTAACCTTTAAACCAGGGGTTCTCAAACTTTTTAAACAGAGGGCCAGGTCACAGTCCCTCAAACTGTTGGAGGGCCAGATTATAATTTGAAAAAAACATGAATGAATTCCTATGCACACTGCACATATCTTATTTGTAGTGCAAAAAAACTTAAAAACAATACAATAATTAAAATGAAGAACAATTTTAACAAATATAAACTTACTAGTACTTCTATGGGAAGTGTGGGCCTGCTTTTGGCTGATGAGATAAGACTGTTGTTGTCGTTGTTGCGTGCTTTCAAGTCCTTCAGATTGAGTGAGGGCCGGGTAAATGACCTTGGAGGGCCGTATCCGACCCCCGGGCCTTAGTTTGAGGACCCCTGCTTTAAACTTTTTTCCAACCTTCTCATCAGGAGGCCCAATGCGTTCTCTTTCATACCATGTTGTCTGCAATGTACCTCTGTTCCTCTTGTTTTCTACTTTCCCCCAAATAAACTTTTCTTCTCTATGAGAACATTTGACTTTGCTGTTTTGGAAAGGAACTTCTCATTAAACCCTTCCCCATGTGAAGGACTGCATGGTTGCCAAGCTACTTTTTAAGTTCTTTGTATTTTCAGAAGTTTTTTTTTCTTTTCTAAGATTGGAGGAAGAAAAACCAAGCGATTATGAAGAGAATAGTCCTTGGAAATAGGGCTAAAAAACTGTCTAAAGCAGCTGAAGCTTTATTCGAAGCATCATCCTGACAGGTAGCAACCTATCATGACTCCTTCCAGCAAGAAGTTATATTCCCCTGCCCAACCTCTATTTGTTGCACACATACACCCTTGAAGTACTTCAGTTGTTCTTTGCCATCAAATCGACTTTGATATATGGCAGTGTTTCTCAGCCTGGTGGTCGGGACCCCTGGGAGGGGGGTGGTCATGAGGGGTGTCAGAGGGGTTACCAAAGACCATCAGAAAACACAGAATTTTCTGTTGGTCATGGGGATTTTGTGTGGGAAATTTGGCCCAATTCTATTGTGGATAGAGTTCAGAATGCTATTTGATTGTAGGTGAACTATAAATCCCAACAACTAAAAACTCTCAAATGTCAAGGTCTCTTTTCTGCAAACTCCACCAGTGTTCACATTTGGGCATATTGGGTATCCGTGCCAAGTTTGGTCCAGATCCATCACTGTTTGAGTCCACGGTGCTCTCTGGATGTAGGTGAACTACAACTCCAAAATTCAAGATCAATGCCAACCAAACCCTTCCAGTATTTTCTGTTGGTCATGGGGGTTCTGTGAAGGAAGTTTGGTCCAATTCTATTGTTGGTGGGGTTCAGAATGCTCTTTGATTGTAGGTGAACTATAAATCAACTACAATTCTTAAATGACAAAATCAATTCCTTCCCAACCCAATCAGCATTCAGATTCAGGTATTTATGCCAAATGTGGTCCAGTGGCATATCTTTTCTCTAGCAAGACAGTGTGTGGATTGGTAAAGATGTGAATTATGTGTGATTTTCATTCTGCCACACACCTTCAATTATACTAACCGCTGATGGAAGTGAGCAAGAGTTGCCAGGAGTCCCAATCTTGGGGAAAAGGTGTGTGTGTACATGTGACAAAAAGAACGGTGACAGTGATTAGATAGATTAGACCCAACCAGTAGTCCAATTTGGGCATATCGGGTCTTTGTGCCAAATTTGGTCCAGTGAATGAAAATACATCCTGCATATCAGATATTGACATTATGATTCATAACAGTAGCAAAATTACAGTTATGAAGTAGCAACAAAAATAGTTTCATGGTTGGGGGTCACCACAACATGAGGAAGTATATTAAGAGGTCACGGCATTAGGAAGGTTGAGAACCACTGATGTATGGCAATGCAATGAATGAGTGACCATCAAGATCCCAAATCAACCACTGCCTTCCTCAGCTCTTCCAAAGTCAACTGGTCTACCTTATTTCTAGAGCACTCCACTTTGGAAAGCATTATCTTTTTTTCCAACACAGATCTTCTAGCAAATGCTATAGTATTGGGAACACGACTAAAAAAAATTCTGCATTTCTCCACTAATCTGGCTTTCTAATTAGATTAGTGGGAACTACAGCAAGGCTTCTCTTGATCTTAGTAGATGAAAAAGCAGCAGGAGATGGCAGAGCAATTAAAGGTATCTTGGGCCTCCAAACTCCACATCTCACAGCCAACAGCTATAATGTGACAGAAAACTATCATTTAGGTCGTCTAAAGCAATAATTTCCCTTTCTTATTATGCTTACTGAGAACGGCAGTCAAATCCTGCGCTAACTTTAGACGTCCAAGAGTTCTGAAGGGAACCACACACAAAGAATATTGGAGCAATTGACCTTCAAAAGTCACAAAGGCACATGTGGCGTTTGCTAGATTTCCCTGCAGACTACAATATTATATGTTTGGATTAAGCAAAGCTGGTAAAGCCCACTGCCTCCACTGGGTTTTCTAAGGCGAGTTCCAGGCTCAAGAGTACATCTATGAATCTGATTAATGAATTAATTGTGGGCACCTTTGCTTTCCCTTAATGCACAAAATCCCCAAACAACTTAATTCTAGCTTGTCCAGGTTTAGTTTCAGCTTGTTAGCTGTCATCCTTCAGACTGATGGAAAAGGAAATAATTCTCGGAGGTCCTCCTCATGTCAAACTTTGAGACAATCGCTCTCCAACTTCAGAGTGTTATTAAACAAAAACAAAGTCACAACAATCCACATGGGGTTCTGCAATAGAACTTCCTCCTTTACAACTCTTTGTTATCCACAGATCACTCTTACGAGTTTCACAATACCTGGTCGAGACTTGTGTTGAAAATTTGCTGAGAAGTATAGGACTGCCCTCCCCCCTTGGTGGTGCAGCGGATTAAACCGCTGAGCTGCTGAACTTGCTGGCCGAAAGGCTGGTAGATCAAATCCGGGGAGTGGGGTGAGCTCCTGCTGTTAACCTCAGATTCTGCCAAACTGGCAGTTTGAAAACACGCTGTGCTGGTACAGCTGTACCAGGAGCTTGTTTTATTTGCTTTGTATTAAATGTTTGCTTGCAGTCCAAGGTTCCTGGGATTCTGCAGAAAGGTGGCTACCTTTGGTTGCAGTCGTAGGGTAAGTCACCTGTCCATCATCGTTAAGTTTTGGTTCCGCCCCTTGTTCAGGGAAATTGGGAAGGGAAGGGAGCCATTTTTAGTTAGTCTCAGTAAGGAAAGCTAATGTAGAGGACGTGTTCAAGCTTCTCCTGTACAAAAGCTTCAACCCTTAAGACTTTCTGGGGGAGAACAGTCTTAAGAGCATCCAAAGATCTCCAAAGATTTCCAGGGAAACAGCCCTAAAGCTTTGAGGAATTTTGGAGGGTAAACAGTTTGGAAGACCAAAGAACTCCAGCTGGAGAATCTACTGGCCTTACTGGTAGGTCCACTCGGTGCTCGAGACGCAGATCGACCCGGTAGTGGAGCCCACATCAGTAAGGATTAGATTACAGTCAGCCTGGGAGAAGTTAAAAAGGGATTTTCCTTAAAGTAAAGTAATAGTTACTGAAGACAATTGCCTGTCCTTCGCGGACAAGATTAGGAAGCCACCAGTTGCATAAAAGCCTGGAAGTATTTGTTTAACTTTACTGAAGACAAGAAAAGTTTCTGTTTGATTGTTCATTAATAAAGGACTTTGTTATACTTCACAAGCAATCTAAAGACCATTTGTGGTGGAAGATCCCTGAGAGCTTCTCTTCGGGGGCCCCTGGCTTCCCGCTGGGCTCAAGTTGCACGTCCTAACTTAAAGACAATTCTTTACAAGCCCAGCGCGCGACAGAACACATGCAAATGTGAGTGGATCAATAAGTACCACTTCTGCGGGAAGGTAACAGCACTCCATGCAGTCATGCTGACCACATGGCCTTGGAGGTGTTTATGCATAACGCTGCCTCTTTGGCTTAGAAATGGAGATGAGCAACTTACCCCCAAGTTGGGCATGACTAGACAATGTCAGGGAAAATCTTTACCTTCATAGAAGGACTAAAATTGGACAAACATCCACAAGGAAGCTACAGCAATCTCGCTTCTAACTGCAGTGTGGATTGAAACACAGCCATATAGGCGATGAAGAAAAGGTCAAACCATCCTTCTTCTTTATTCTCCTATTTATCTTACACTGCAGCTTTCTAGATACAATTGTCCATTCATTTTGGTCTGTCAGCTTCATGACATTTACCAAGAAATTCCCGAACAGCGCAGCAAGAGAACCTAATGCAATATGGATTTTTGAGCTAGATGGACAAGTCTCCCAAATTTAATAGGGTCTTTTGTTTTACTACTCCAAATATCCGAATATACCAGAAGACAAGCACAAAACACTTTCGCTATGCATTAGAGGTTATGTAACATTTTTGCATTAAAAAAACTTTAGGCTGAGATCGTTTTCTGTAATTGTTATGTAAATATATTTTAAGGATCGAAGTACAAAGCATAATTTCACTTCTAACTCTAATGCTCTCTTCTAAATAGTGGCAAAGTGGCAATCTTTTCCCTCTTACTTTGGGTCCAGGCTACCTGAACGACCAAGATTTCTGAGCTTTGAGACCTTCTGTGAAAATGGAATTTAAAAAGAAAAGAAAGGATACCTATTGACATAAATGATAGAAAACCTGATCTGAAGGGAAAAAACAAAATATAGTCAATATATTTTGCATATATATACACACTGTGCTGGCACAGCTGTGCCAGAAGCTAAATTTTCTTTTTCTATGCATGGTTAGTTTGCATGTGTTTCTGTTAGCCAGGCATTTTGCAGTTAAGCAGCTTTCCCCAGGCTGCAGTCATAGGCTAGCAGCCTGCCTATCATTGCTGGGGCTTTTGGAACCGCCCTTTTCCCCAGGTTCAGGAGGGAAAAGGGGACAGTTTGTTCAGTCTTACAGTTTGAAGCCCAACTACAGGACGTGTGAGTTTTTCCCTCCTGTAGAAAAGCTTCGTTTCTTACAAGCTTGGCTGGGGAAGACAATTCTCATAGCTTTACTAAGAAATACAGCACAGCCCTTGTTGGGGTTAAAGAAACAGATCCACAGCATTTGTGGAAAAAATCCAAAGGACTCCAGCTGGAAAATCTTCAGAGTTTTAGCCGGTAAGGTCTACTCGGGTACCCATAAAGCAAATTGGAACCGGGAGTAGGGCCCCATGCCAGCTAAGCCTAAAAGACAGATTGCCGAGGGAGGGGTCTGAAGGATTTCCCTCATAGAAGAAAGAAACAGTTCATGAAGCTAGTTGCCTGTCCATTGTGGACAAGTTAAGAAATATTTGATTGATTTGTTGAAGATCTAAGAAGTATTTGACTGATTTGATGCACCAATAAAGAACTTTATTAAATTTTCCAAGCTTCTAAAGCAGTGGTTCTCAACCTTCCTAATGCCGCGACCCCTTAATATAGTTCCTCATGTTGTGGTGACCCCCAACCATAACCCTAACATTATGAATCGCCATGTAAATAATGATCTGCAGGATGTATTTTCATTCACTGGAGCAAATTTGGCACAAATACCTGGTATGCCCAAATTTGAATACTGGTGGGGTTGGCGGGGGGATTGATTTTGCCATTTGGGAGTTGTAGTTGCTGGGATTTATAGTTATCCTGTAAATAAAGAGCATTCTGAACTCCACCAATGATGGAAATGAACCCAACTTGGCACACAGAACTCCCATGACCAACAGAAAATACTGGAAGGGTTTGGGTTAGGGTTAGGGTTGGGCATTGACCTTGAGTTTGGGAGTTGAAGTTCGCCTATATCCAGAGAGCACTCTAGACTCCAACAATGATGGATCTGGACCAAACTTGGCAGGATACTCCATATGCCCAAATGTGAAAACTCGTGGGGTTTTGGGAAAATAGACCTTGGGATTTGGGAGTTGTACTTGCTGGGATTTATAGTTCACCTACAATCAAGGAGCGTTCTGAACCCCAACAATGATAGAATTGGGCCAAACTTCCCACACAGAGACCCCCATGACCAACAGAAAATACTGTGTTTTCTGATGGTCTTTGGTGACCCCTCTGACACCCCTTCGCGACCCCTCCAGGGGTCCCGACCCCCAGGTTGAGAAACACTGTTCTAAAGACTTTGTATAGGGAAATTCATAGGGCCTCTCAGCCGAGGCACCCCGGCATCCCGCTGGGCACATAAAGATCACGTCTTGTTAATAGACAATTGCTACAGGCCCAGTGTGTGACAGCACACACACACACATGTATATATTTGGAAGCTCGTTGAAAGGCAACAGCTCAGTGGGAACACATATAGTTTTTTTACCCAGCAGATTGCTAGAATTTCTTATCAAAAGTATTTCAGGTTTCAAATGATGTGAAAGACATATCGAGCCTGAGGCGCTGGAGAGATGTTGCCAGAGGAGAAAATACTCAGCTATTGGGACGAAAAACCTGTGCATTGAGGCAGCTCTTCTAATATTTCTCTCTTTTCAAGCCACTCTCAAGAAGCACCGCACTCCCTGTTTATTGTAAACGAAATATGAGTGCGATGGTTCACATATTTTTCTTACATAACAGCAGGGGCTTAACTGCATATGCAAATTATTATGATAATTTAAGTACCAATGCACCTGTGTTCCATGTATCTGTTTACTCTCTAGTTTTTTTTAATAAAGCAAAATAACTACAGTCATTTAGCTGCATGCTGTGTGTGATGGGCAATATTACAGAAGGAGCGAACAAACAGCTTTCCAGGAAAAAGAAGAAAAACCACAAAGACCAGTCTCTCAGTGTACAAAACCTTAGGCCAAACAATTAAATATCAATCGTTATGAAAGGACTAGTAAAGACAAATTTGGTCACATTTTAGATTTCCAATATGGTACTGACTTAAACTCCAGCAAAGGATCACCGCCTTGTCGGGGCGCTGGAGCTTGAGCACCTCAATGATGTCATGAGCGAAACCGTGAAGGGACACCCAAGACGGGACGGTTGTGGCAGAGAGGTCAGACCAAGCGTGATCCCTGGGGAAGGCAATGGCAAACCACTCCAGTATCCTTGCCAAGAAAACTAAATGGACCAGTACAACCAGAGATATGTCGGTATGCCATTGGAAGATGGGACTCCCAGGTCGGAAGATGGGCCAAAATGCTACTGGGGAGGAGCAGAGGATAAGTTCAACTAGCCCCAGATGTGATGACGCAGCTAGCTCAAAGCCGAAAGGAAGGCTAGCGGCCGACGGTACTGGAGGTGAACGACGAATCCGATGCTCTAAAGATCAACACACCATAGGAACCTGGAATGTAAGATCTATGAGCCAGGGCAAATTGGATGTTGTTATTGGTGAGATGTCAAGACTAAAGATAGACATTCTGGGGGTCAGCGAAAACTGAAATGGGCCACTTCACATCAGATGACCACCAGATCTACTACTGCGGACAAGAGGAACATCGAAGAAATGGAGTAGCCTTCATAATTAATAAGAAATTAGCTAAAGCGGTGCTTGGATACAACCCAAAAAATGACAGAATGATCTCAATTCGAGTGCAAGGAAAGCCTTTCAACATTACGGTGATCCAAATATACGCCCCAACCACAGCTGCTGAAGAAGCAGAAGTAGATCAGTTCTATGAGGATCTGCAGGACCTACTGGATAATACACCAAAAAGAGACATTATTTTCACTACAGGAGACTGGAATGCCAAGGTGGGAAGTCAAATGACAACAGGGATCACAGGCAAGCATGGTCTGGGAGAACAAAATGAAGCGTGACGCAGGCTGATAGAATTTTGCCAGGAAAACTCGCTGTGTATAACGAATACTCTCTTCCAACAACCTAAAAGACGGCTTTATACATGGACCTCACCAGACGGTCAACACCGAAATCAGATTGACTACATCCTTTGCAGCCAAAGGTGGCGGACATCCATCCAGTCGGTGAAAACAAGACCTGGGGCTGACTGTAGCTCAGTTCACGAACTTCTTATTGCCCAATTTAGAATAAAACTAAAGAGATCAGGGAAAATACACAGACCAGTTAGATATGATCTCACTAACATTCCTAGCGAATAACTTCTGCTTCATTGACTATTCTAAAGCCTTTGACTGTGTGGATCATAATAAATTGTGGCAAGTCCTTGGTGGGATGGGCATCCCAAGCCACCTTGTCTCTCTCCTGAGGAATCTGTACAAGGACCAAGTAGCAACAGTCAGAACTGACCACGGAACAACAGACTGGTTCAAGATTGGGAAAGGCGTACGGCAAGGCTGCATCCTCTCACCCAACCTTTTTAACTTGTATGCAGAACACAGTCATGCGATGTGCGGGGCTGGATGAATGCAAAGCTGGGGTGAAAATTGCTGGAAGAAACATTAACAACCTCAGATATGCAGATGACACCACTCTGATGGCCGAAGCGAGGAGGAGCTGAGGAGCCTTCTAATCAAGGTGAAAGAAGAAAGCGAAAAAGCCGGGTTGCAGCTAAACGTCAAAAAAACCAAGATTATGGCAACAAGAATGATTGACAACTGGAAATAGAGGGAGAAACCGTGGAGGCCGAGACAGACTTTGTATTTCTAGGTGCAAAGATTACTGCAAATGCAGACTGTGGCCAGGAAATCAGAAGACGCCTACTTCTTGGGAGGAGAGCAATGTCCAATCTCGATAAAATAGTAAAGAGTAGAGACATCAGACTGGCAACAAAGATCCGCCTAGTCAAAGCCATGGTATTCCCTGCAGTAACCTACGGATGTGAGAGCTGGACCTTAGGGAAGGCTGAGCGAAGGAAGATCGATGCTTTTGAGCTGTGGTGCTGGAGGAAAGTTCTGAGAGTGCCTTGGACTGCGAGAAGATCCAACCAGTCCATCCTCCAGGAAATAAAGCCCGACTGCTCACTGGAGGGAAAGATAGTAGAGACAAAGTTGAAGTACTTTGGCCACATCATGAGGAGACAGGAAAGCCTAGAGAAGACAATTATGCTGGGGAAAGTGGAAGGCAAAAGGAAGAGGGGCCGACCAAGGGCAAGATGGATGGATGGCATCCTTGAAGTGACTGGATTGACCTTGAGGGAGCTGGGGGTGGTAACGGCCGACAGGGAGCTCTGGCGTGGGCTGGTCCATGAGGTCACGAAGAGTCGGAGACGACTGAACGAATGAACAACAACTGACTTAAAATTCCACCTCTGTCGGTGTGTATTTATTACACATTAATCCTACCTTTATAGCGAGGAGTCCAAGATAATCGCTCTTTCCAATCTAACTCCACTTTGTTTTCACGACTGTCTAATGAGAAAGGTTAATCAAGTGACAACAAATGTTTACCACCCAGTATTAACCAATGTATTATAATGCCACTCGCTATGACCAAATGAACTTTTGTCAGAATGGAAACAATAGTTCTCATTTTTAATAAAAGCATCCTCTTGGTGCAATGCAATGCATCTCATATATGCAACTCAGGCCTGGGCAAACATGGGCTCTCCAGGTGTTTGGACTTCAACTCCCACCGTTGTGGAAACTGAAGTGCAAAACACCTGGACGGCCCAAGTTTCCCCAGGACTGCTATACACTATACTTTCTTTGGCTCCCTTTTGCAGGAATTTGTGATCTATTTACCACCACAGTTTGAAGCCAGCTTCAAACTGCATTAAATACCCAGCGTAGATATACGTGGCAGATTTCCTGCTCTTTTAGCTACAATATTCTGGTTTGGGCCAGTGACGCCAATCTACTGCGATGTTTCATGAAGAAATAAACAAATCCTATAAAATACTAAATGTCTTGTTTACATCATTGTGTGCCTCGCTATTGTACCTGACCTATGATATCAATGTGTTTTAACTTTATCCCTGGTTTTTAATATGGTCTTGTTTTGTATTTTAAATATCAATTATTATAATATATTATTTATTTATTTATTTCGAACATTTCTACCCCGCCCTTCTCAACCCCTGGGGGGGACACTCAGGGCGGCTAACAATTGGCAATAATTCAATGCCGCATCATAAAATACAGAATACAGAATAACAAATCTAACAATTAACATGAACATTAATAAATAAAGATTAAAAACAGTATACTTACACTCTGATTAGCTATTGCCCGTCTGGTGGCTGTTTAGCTAGCCATCTACTAATGATTACTCCGCTTAACTTATCCAAATCCTCTTCCATGCCATAGTCAAACATTATCAATTGTCCTTTAACCTGATTGCCCGAAGGCCTGGTCCCACAGCCATGTTTTAACCTTTTTTCTAAAGGTGAGGAGGGATGACGATGACCTAATTTCCCCGGGGAGCAAATTCCACAGGGGGGGGCCACCACCGAGAAGGCCCTGTCCCTCGTCCCCGCCAAGTGTGTTTGAGACAAAGGCAGGGCTGAGAGCAGGGCTTCCCCAGACGATCTTAAGCTCCGAGGTGGGACGTAGAAGGAGATACGTTCGGACAGGTATGCTGGACTAGAGCCGTATAGGGTTTTATAGGTCAAGACCAGAACTTTGAATTGTGGAGCTGGCACAGCAGGGGGGTGGTATGCTCCCTGTATGACGCTCCAGTGAGTAATCTAGCTGCTGCCCGTTGGACTAATTGCAATTTCCGAACAGTCTTCAAAGGCAACCCCACGTAGAGCGCGTTGCAGTAATCTATTCGGGATGTGACAAGAGCGTGGACCACCGTAGCCAAATCAGACTTCCTAAGGTACGGGTGCAGCTGCCGCACGAGTTTTAACTGTGCAAAAGCTCTCCCGGCCACTGCCGAGACCTGGGGTTCCAGGCTCAGCAATGAATCCAGGATCACTCCCAAACTGTGAACCTGCGTCTTCAGGGGGAGTCCAACCCCAGCTATGATCCAAAATTTTGGGTCATAGCTGGGGCCAAATTGTCTGAGGAATTGTCTTGGTGCAGATTTGGGAAGGATGGACCACAAATGATGGAATTTGCAGTACCCTCATCCACATCTAGAGACTACTGCGACCCCCAAGAATGACGGATCTGGACCAAACTTGCCACAAAGAGACTTTGTAACATACTTTACATCCCGATCCATCGTTGGTTGGGTTCACAATGCTCTCTGCATGTAGGGGAACTACAACTCCCATAAATCATGGTGAATTGTTCCCAAACTTCTTGTCCTGTTGCTGAATAATTCCTGTTTGCTGTGTGTGCCATAAGAAAGGGTTAAGGGAGAGGCAGTGGGCTGGGGTCATGCAAATTCCACAGCAATGGAAAGAGTAAGGAACCCTGGGATGTAGGTGAACTACAACTCCTATAAATCATGGTGAATTGTTCCCAAACCTCTTGTTCCGTTGCTGATCAATTCCTGTTTGATGTGTGTGCCATAGGAAAGGGTTAAGGGAGAGGCAGTGGGCTGGGGTCATGCAAATTCCACAGCAATGGAAAGAGTAAGGAACCCTGGGATGTAGGTGAACTACAACACCTATAAAACATGGTGAATTGTTCCCAAACCCCTTGTTCCATTGCTGATCTATTCCTGTTTGCTGTGTGTGCCGTAGGAAAGGGTTAAAGGAGAGGCAGTCGCAGGTGATGCAAATTCCACAGCAATGGAAAGAGTAAGGAACCCTGGGATGTAGGTGAACTACAACTCCTATAAATCATGGTGAATTGTTCCCAAACCTCTTGTTCCGTTGCTGATCAATTCCTGTTTACTGTGTGTGCCGTAGGAAAGGGTTAAGGGAGAGGCAGTGGGCGGGGTGATGCAAATTCCACAGCAATGGAAAGAGTAAGGAACCCTGGGATGTAGGTGAACTACAACTTCTATAAATCATGGTGAATTCTTCCCAAACCTCTTGTTCTGTTGCTGATCAATTCCTGTTTGCTGTGTGTGACATAGCAAAGGGTTAAGGGAGAGGCAGTGGGCGGGGTGATGCAAATTCCACAGCGACGGAAAGAGTAAGGAACCCTGGGATGTAGGTGAACTACAACTCCTATAAATCATGGTGAATTCTTCCCAAACCTCTTGTTCCGTTGCTGATCAATTCCTGTTTGCTGTGTGTGCCATAAGAAAGGGTTAAGGGAGAGGCAGTGGGCGGGGTGATGCAAATTCCACAGCAATGGAAAGAGTAAGGAACCCTGGGATGCCCATGCTTGAGAAAAAAGAGAACATCTAGGATGAAATTGTAACCAAATGAAAGGCTGTCTCTGCCACATACGCATTTATTCATATTATTAATTAATCAATTATTAATCAATTATTAATTAATTATTAATTAAACAGTTATTAATCAATCAATTATTAATTAATTATTAATTAATCAATTATTAATTAATTATTAATTAATCAATTATTAATTAATTAATTATTAATATTTCTATGTAGCTAGAGCCTGGGCTACTATTGTGTCCATCTGCCTCATTAGATATAGAATGTTGTGAGGCCATCTGTTGGGCAAGAGTTTCAGCGCCTGAGGGAAAAGTCCCCAAGGCGCATGCGCACCCGCCTCACCTGGGCGCCCGATTCCGCCTTCCCGAACCTGTCAGTCATCCTAGCTGGGGAAGCGAGCGAGCGCGCGGGATCCCCTCCGCTGCACAGCTTTCCTATGGAGACGGCAGCCACAGCTTTGGACCCCACTGCGCATGCGTTCCCAGGCACCGCGCAGGCGTACGAGCGGTCAAAAAAAAGAAGAAAAGAGGGAACTCTCTGTTTTGCGCGTGCGCAGTGGCCACGGAAAGGTCCCCTCGCTGCCCTCTGCTGCCTGTCCCGCTCAGACAGTACCGTATTGACAGAAGTACGCGCGCAGCAAGTTTTCTAGACCTCAAAAGGAATAGGTTCTCCCTCTCTTTTATTTTTGATCATACAGTACCGTATTTACAGAAATACGCGCGCAGCAAGTTTTCTAGACTTCAATAGGAATAGGTTCTCCCTCTCTTTTATTTTTGATGCTGGGTGTTTTAGAAACGTCCTTACTTGATTATTATTATTATTATTATTATTATTATTTATTGTGTTGTTGCTTAATGCATCTACTAGGATTCAAATTGCAGTTATCTTTACAGTATTTCATTATAATAATAATATTTATTGTAGTATTGTATAGTATTGTTGCTTAATGCATCTACTGGGATTCAAATTGCAGTTATCTTTACAGTATTTCATAATAATAATAATAATATTTATTTATTTACTTTACTTTACTTTACTTGTATACTGCAGTTTCTCAGCCCAACAGGCGACTCAACGCGGTTTACAGCAAGGATAAGAATCAAACAACGATATACAATTTAAAACCATAAAAGTATAATATACAATATTGACACAACAATAGACAACACAATGCATCTCATAACTAGAGTCGTGATCCAATCCGTCGTCCAAATTTCCATTCCTGTAATCATCACATTCATTGCACTGTTTAACCGAATGCCCGTTCAAACATCCAAGTTTTTAATCTTCTTCGGAACACCATTAGCGAGGGGGCTGATCTTACCTCCATAGGAAGGGCGTTCCACAGCCGGGGGACCACCACAGAAAAGGCCCTGTCTCTCGTCCCCGCCAGCCGCACCTGTGAAGCAGGCGGGATAGAGAGCAGGGCCTCCCCAGAAGATCTTAGGGTCCTGGCGGGCTGATAGGCAGAGATACATTCGGATAGGTAACTTGGGCCAGAACCGTTTAGGGCTTTATAGGCCAACGCCAGCACTTTGAATTGAATAATAATAATAATAATTGTAGTAGTGTAGTAATGTATTGTTGTTTAATACATCTACTGGGATTCAAACTGCAGTCATGTTTACAGTATTTAATTATTATTATAATATTATTATTTATTGTAGTATTGTATAGTATTGTTGCTTAATGCATCTACTGGGATTCAAATTGCAGTTATGTTTGCAGTATTTCATAATAATAATATTTATTGTAGTATAGTATTGCATTGTTGCTTAATGCATCTACTGGGATTCAAACTGCAGTTATTTTTACAGTATTTAATAATAATAATAATAATAATAATAATAATAATTGTAGTAGTATAGTAATGTATTGTTGCTTAATACATCTACTGGGATTCAAACTGCAGTCATGTTTACAGTATTTAATTATTATTACAATAATATTATTTATTGTAGTATAGTATTGTATTGTTGCTTAATGCATCTACTAGGATTCAAATTGCAGTTATGTTTTCAGTATTTTATTATTATTATTATTATTATTTAATGTAGTATAGTATTGTATTGTTGCTTAATGCATCTACTGGGATTCAAATTGCAGTTATATTTACAGTATTTCATTATTATAACAGTATTATTATTTATTGTAGTATAGTATTGTATTGTTGCTTAATGCATCTATTGGAATTCAAATTGCAGTTATGTTTGCAGTATTTAATTATTAAGATTATTATATTATTTATTGTAGTATAGTATTGTATTGTTGCTTAATGCATCTACTGGGATTCAAATTGCAGCCATGTTTACAGTATTTCATTATTATTATAATATTATTTTTTGTTGTATAGTATTGTATTGTTGCTTAATGCATCTACTGGGGTTCAAATTGCAGTTATGTTTACAGTATTTCAATATTATATTATTATTATTATTATTATTTATTGTAGTATAGTATAGTATCGTTGCTTAATGCATCTGGGATTCAAATTGCAGTTATGTTTTCCAGTATTTAATTATTATAAAATTATTTATTGTCATATAGTATTGTATTGTTGCATCTAGTGGGATTCAAACTTAATGCATCTAATAGGTGAGGGTACTGCAAATCCCATCATCCATGGTCCATCCTTCCCAAAACTTCACCAAGGTGTGAGGTGGGAAATTGGGAGTTTGTGTTCCATGTTTGGTCCAAGTCCATCATTAGTGACGATTGCTGTAATCTCTGGAAGTGAATGAAGGTACTGCAAATCCCATCATCAGATAGCACAAGGATGTAAGGTGGGTCATGGGGAGTAATATTCTTTACTAGCTAGGGGACCCAGCAGTGCCCGGGTTATTTGAGAAAGGCATTGTTTGTTTTTTGAAGTTTGGCAATATCCAGATATGCAGATGATACCACTTTGATGGCCGAAAACAAGGGGGAGACTTCTAACCAAGGTGAAAGTACAAAGTGCAAAAGCTGGGTTCAGATAAACATAAAAAACCCACAATGATGGCAACCAGACTGATTGATAACTGGCAAATAGAGGGCGAAAACGTGGAGGAAGTGACAGACATTATGTTTCTAGGTGCAAAGATTACTGCAGACGCAGACTGCAGCCCGGAAATCAGGAGACGTTTCCTTCTTGGGAGGAGAGCAAGGATCAAACTCAATAAAATAGTGAAGAGTAGAGACATCACACTGGCAATGAAGATCTGTATAGCAAAAGCAATGGTATTTCCCATAGTAACCTATGGATGTGAGAGCTGGACCATAAGGAAGGCTGAGCAAAGGAAGATAAACACTTTTGAACTGTGGTGTTGGAGGAAAATTCTGAGAGTGCCTTGGACTGTGAGAAGATCCAACCAGTCCATACTCCAGGAAATAATGCCTGGCTGCTCATTGGAGGGAAGGATATTAGAGGCAAAGATGAAGTACTTTGGCCACATCATGAGAAGACAGGAAAGCTTGGAAAAAGATAATGATGCAAGGAAAAACGGAAGGAAAAAGGAAGAGGGGCCGACCAAGGGCAAGATGGATGGATGGTATCCTTGACTTTGAAGGAGCTGGGGGTGGCAACAGCCCTCAGGGAGCTCTGGCATGGGCTGGTCCAGGAGATCACAAAGAGTCAGAAGCGACTGAACGAATAAACAACAACAACAAATATCCATTTGGTAATGTCTAATGCTATTTATTAGGAAAAAAGCTAGCCTCTTCTTTTTTTATGAATGCTCCCAACAGAAAATGCACAAGGATGTAAGTGAACTACAATTCCCAGAATCGTATGTTTAAATACTTAATTGCATTTGCATTGTTTGTCACACAATTCAGAAACAATCTAAATTAAATTTCATTCATGCCAAGTATTTACAGTATTGTATTGTAAACAAGTAATTGGACGCACCGCCGACACATGCTGGACTTCCCAACAATGTGTGACATACTCTCCTGTGAACACTAGCTTGTGAAGACTTGACCACTGAAGAATTATAATTTGCATTTTGTGTGTTCGTTTGGAAAAATAAAATAATTACGACAACTTTGTTACTTAACAGATGAAACAGGTACAAATGGTTTTTTCAAAATTGCCATTTTTCTTTATAGTTCCACTGCCCCCTAATTTTTATTCAATGCACTCCAATTGCAACACAGGCTACTAATGCCTCCCTGGATCGTTCCAGGGGCAATATTGCCCACTTTGGGAAGTACTGATCTACACTACATAATTGATGCACTTTGACACCACTTTAACTGCCGTGGCTTAGTGCTATAGCATCCTAGGATTCATAGTTTCGTGAGGCATCGGCACTCTGGCAGAGATGGCAAGTGATCTTGTAATGCTACAACTCAATACAGGATTCCATTGTATTGAGCCATGTGGTGTCAAACTGGATTAATTCTGCAGTGTAGATGACCTCTTCTCAGCGGGCTCAGGCAAAAGCAAATTGCTGCAACCTGAGCTCACTTAGTATGTAACTTTTACCTTATCGATGACTTTTGCTATTTTAATTAAACACTGATATTGCTTAGCTACTTAAGCCCCAGTTTCCATCTCTGCAATGTTGGAGGATTCAAGGAAAGGCAGTTCACTCCTTTTTTTGACCATGAGGAAGTCAGGTTGGGGTGAGGACCCTAAAGATAACCCTGTTGAAGGTTTTGTGTTCCCAAGCCTCACTTTACTTACCTACCTTTGACAACAGGCTTTCATATGCAGATTATAATGATATGTTTTCTGCTCAGTGGTGCATTTCCATGGCAGAATACTTAAGCGCTTTGCAAATATGAGTGAATTAATCCTCTCAATATCCCTGGAGAGAGTGTACATTAAATTAAAAAGTAATTGTGGGAAGATACAATTACCTTTAGTCTAGCAGAGGAATTGCAAGCTCCAAAGCAATCATATGAAGCAGTATTTCTCAAGCAATATGATTGCCATTTTCTCTCTCCCAATTTGACAGGCACCAGGACCATATTTGCAACCATGGACTATGCAGCTAGATCTCCATATCCGCAGACCCTACATCCACGGATTCAACCATCCACAGCTTGAAGATATTTTTAAAAATCCAACCAAGTCATCTTTGATTTTGCCATTAAAAATGCACAATTTTACTGCTGCATTGTATAATGGGACTTGAGCACCCATGGGTTTTGAGGCCCATTTAGTCAACCACTTTGAGAGAAAAAGCAGGTTATAAATAAACATAAACATAATAATATATGTTTTAGACAATAACAAATTTTGGAGTATTTTATTACTTACATCTAAGTTGGCCGGAGTCTCCAGTGGCACAGCGGGTTTTAATCTTGAGGAACGGTGTGAGCTCCCGCTGTTAGCCTCAGCTTCTGTCAGTCTAGCAGTTTGAAAACATGCAAAGGTGAGTAGATCAATAGGTACCGCTTCTTAGCGAAGGTATTGGTGCTCCATGCCGGCCAGATGACCTTGGAGGTGTCGATGGACAACACCAGCTCTTTGGCTTTGAAATGGAGATGAGCACCACCCCCCAGAGTCAGACACGACGATACTTAATGTTAAGGGGAAACCTTTACCTTAAGTTGCCCCTTTTATGCAAAGTACCTTCATGCAGCTCCAAAATATGATAATATACACATGATACATTCTCCCAATAAACCATGGTATGCTTATTTATAGCTATAGATAGGGATTTGAGTATTATTTCACAAGATGCATCTTCATTATGAAGATTATTCTGTCCTCCTTCGCCCTGTAAAATTAATGTCCTTTGAAGTTGGAAAAAAAATGGTTTATGTAACCATTCATTAAAGATCACATAACATTGTTTCTACTATTAGTATCCCAATATTCCCTTGACTTTGTAGAAACCTATGTAATTATTCCAACTTACCCCAGCAAAAACCACAGGCTTTGGTTCAGATGTTATGATGTTGTATCCCGTCTCAAGCTGCAGGGAAAGGCAGGTAATAAGTTGTTATTATTATTATTATTATTATTATTATTATTAACACAAAACAGCAGTTTCTCACTCTGGCAATACACTGTTGAAAATGCAAATTATAATCTTATTGGTTCCCTTCTGCTTCTCCAATCATGTTTGAAATGTTTTTAAAAGAATACTTGTAATGATGTGCGGAAGCTATCCTTAAGCAGTAGGTTAATGCTCTGCAACCCCAAGCTTTGTTCTCTCATGTCCAAGAAGAAAGTTTCCAAGTCCAAACTAACAGTTTCTCAATGATGTCCAAACACTGGGAATTGTGGTTAGTTTTAACTATGGTCTGAGACAGGCATGTAGCCGGGGGGGGGGGGGGCTCGGGGGGCTTCAGCCCCCCCCCCGAAATTTTCATGGTGGTTCGCGAAAAGGCCTTATTGGTACATTATTTAAACTGTTATGTTTATTCATATCATGATCTGATCACCATACTCAATATATCCCATATGCATGGGGGTATTGGGGTAATGATACAAAAGGTTTGCTAGGCTAGACCCTCTTTCACTCAGACTCACCCCCCCCCCGAAACTCAGCCCCCCCCGAAACTCCCCCTGAAAAAAAATTCAGCCCCCCCCCCCGAAACGAAATCCTGGCTACGGGCCTGGTCTGAGAATATGTCATCATGTGCAACTACAATTGAACCATAATATATTCTTGCTAACATTTTGGGAAACATGATGTCATAGTATATGAAAGCATCTAAATGTAAGGAAGAAATAGAAATGGTACTTCCGTTACGTATATTATCATCTACACCAGGAGTTCCCAACTTTTTTTTTTTTTGGACCAGGGACCACTCTCCCAACATTAGTACCAAAAGGGTTACAAATCAGTTTTTGGTCAACTTTAAATTTGGTTTGGTTATTTGGGGTGCCGATTCAGAAAATTGCATTGGATAGACCACATCAGCTCTAGTTTCTGATACAGAACATATTCCATCCAGTAGTCACCATCTGCTTGCCCACAGAAAACCATATTTAATAATCTAAAGCTGATGTGGCAGGCTTCGCAAGACTGGTCGCTCTCGTTGCCACGTGGTTTCGAGGTAATAGTATAGTAATGCTGAAGCTGCAAACCATATTTTCATTCTTGTGGTCCACTGGTGGTCCATAGACCACAGGTTGGAAACGAATGACCTACACTGTTGAATTACTGCAGTTTGATATCACTTTAACTGTCATGGACTCGATGCTATGGCATCGTGAGAGTTGTAGTCTTTAGCAAACTATACCTAGGAGTCCATAGCATGGGGTCATGGTAGTCAAAGTGGTGCCTAACTGCTCTTATTTGACAGTGTAGATATACCTGTGAGGGGCCTTTATCCAATGTTGCTTAGACCAACTTGGACCAGCTGAAGATTAAAGGTATATTACTAATTAAAATCAATAGGTGTATAGAATGGGAAGGTGTTTGTATGGGACAGCAAGTCCGTATTCTTCTCTAAAGACAGGAACGGTCACTTTTTGGCATCTGAGAAGCTTAGATGGTCACTCCTGGCTGTCTTAACAGGACCTATAGCAGTGGTTCTATAGGTTAGTGGTTCTCAACCTGAGTCCCCAGTTGTTGTGACCTACCACTCTCAGTAATCCCAGCCAGTTTACCATCTGTTAGGATTTCTGGGAGTTGAAGGCCAAAACATCTGGGGACCCACAGGTTGAGAACCACTGTCCTTCAGCTCGAATTCACCATAGTAATATCCTTTAAGAAAGCTCACATTCACAGTCACCTGTATATGCCAGGTGTTCACATTGCTTCTCTGCTCCCATATATAGTACAAACACTGCTGTCATACAAGACAACGATTAATATTTTTAATAGTTCAAGTCAGCACCCTGAGGGCCAGTTTATGCTGCATAAGGAAGGAGCCTATATGGAGTAAATTGTGCTCAAGAAGAGAACCTGTTCAGCTGAATTGCAGCCAGAGGGCATAAAGTCTTGCTTGCCTGTTTCTTCTCATTTTCTAACTTGAGATTTATATGTCATTTCCCAGTAAGCTGGGCCCCAGAAGAATGGCTGTTTCCATGAGTCACACATGGCAAAATGTGGGTCATGTACAACGAGGATGCTGATGACAATGAAGCCTTGCACATCAATGAGCAAGGATGTGCCCACACCTCTCAGTAATAATGCTTTCTGCACCAGGTGAAACATAACCACATGGCTGGAATTATATATTTTTATAGTTCTATTTCATACTTTTTTTTTCAAAATTATCATCTTTATTTTTACCCCGCCTTTCTCCCCATGAGGATTCAAGGTGGCTTACAATAACATGGGAATTGTGGTTTTACAAAGTTTTTGTCCATGTTATAAATGCTGCAAACTGTTTTGAAATAGTATTTTAGTTTGCATGTCTTAAATTGCTTTGAATTAGTGTTTTAGTTTGCATATTTGGTTTCTAAAGTCTAGTTAAATGCTGAAAGTTGCTTTGAGTCTCTTTGTGAAGAGAAAAAGTAGGGTATAAATAAACATAATAATAATAATGCCAAGAACCATCGTTGATGGAAGTCAATAGCAGAAAACTGCTTGAAGTGCAAAAAACAAAGAGTGAGTATCATAAAAATACAATGCAGAGCAGAAGAGAAAACGAGCAATAGAAGGCTCTCCACGGACAGTTCCTGGAAAAAATTTAGAGTAAAATTGACAAGGAAAAAACATGGATGTGGCTCACAAATGGAACTTTGAAAAAGGAGACTGGGGGGCTGATTCTTGCAGCTTAAGGAAATGCAATTGGAACAAATGCCATCAAAGCTAGAATTGAAAAATCGAAGACAGATTCCAAGTGTAGACTCTGCAAGGAAGGAGATTAAATTATAGATCATATACTCAGCTGCTGCAAGAAGATCGCACAGACAGACTACAAGCAGAGGCACAACACAGTTGCTCAGATGATCCATTGGAAATTGTTCCATAAATGCCATCTGCCTGCGACAAAGAACCGGAGGAATCACAAGCCTGAAAAAGTTATGGAAAATGAAAACATCACATTATTCTGGGACTTCCAAATTCAGACTGACAGAGTTTTGGAGCACAAGACTCCTGACTTCTTGATCATGGGAAAAAACAAAGTATGGATCATCAATGTTGCAATCCCAAGCAACAGCAGAATTGACGAGAAGCAATTGGAAAAGCTTACATGATGTGAGGATTTAAAGATTGAACTGCCAAGACTCTGGTACAAACCAATAAAGGTGGTCCCAATGTTGATTGGCACACAAGGTGCAGTACCTAAAGTCCTTGGCCTGCCCTTAAAAACAATCGGCGTAGACAAAATTACCATCTGCCAGCTGAAAAGGCCACCTTATTTGGATCTGCACGCATTATTTGCCAATACATCACACAGTCCTAGGCACTTGGGAAGTGTCCTACGTGTGATCCAATACAAAAGCCAGCATAGTGATCTTGTTTGCTGTGTACTAATCTTGTTGTGCATCAAATAATAATCATTATTTTAGCTGTATTTGTTTTAAGCTGTCCCATGCTTTCTCTTTGGTCTCATATTGGGAGAAAGGCACAGTATTTAGGTCAATAAACCCTACAATTGAATTTATTGTAAAGTTTCTGTGCTGGTCCCTTTAAGTTCATTTCCCTCTTAAAATCCACCTTTGAACCACGCTTATCGCTTACAGTGGAAACTCTAGCCTCGCGATGGCTAATGTGCTGAAATTCATTGTTCTAAAGCCATTAATATATTGATGGACCAAAAGAAAAAGAGAAGGCTGCATTAAATTCAGCAGTTCTCTGTTCATAAAAAACAAGTCTTCATGTTATAATGGACAGTAGTCATTAAAAATGACAGCTGCATCTGACAAATCAAGCCAGCCTAGCATCTATTCTTTGGTTCACGAGGCAGAAAATCAATGACACTCGACCTTACGGTCACTTCGGCTTCTGTTTCTTCCTTACTAGGTGGACTCCCACTGAAAGGCTGTCTTTATCGCAGGTGTCAACACCTGATGAGAAATCAGATGCTAGTGGAAACCGTTTCTCAAGCTGTGTGGTATTTACTTGGGAAACATCTCTGCAAGCAAGGCGTGAAGAATGAGAGGATAAAGATCCTACTGGCCAAGTTAGAGAAGATACTGATCTTCTAGGTGGGATTGGTAGAATCCATGTCCACATCTGGAATAGCCATAATAACCTAATAACTGTAATACCTCATGCATGTCGACCTCTTTGGAGACTTATTTCAGTACTGTATAGTAATATAAGGTGGGTTGGTATTATTGTCCTACTACTGTGAATGGCAGATGAGTGGGGGCAGCAAATGAGTTCACAGCTGAAGCCAATCCTTTATGTGTCTACTAGAAGTAAACCCAACAGGGATTATTGCTAGGTCAATGTGGAGAAAACGGCAACTTTAAATCAGCAATTCCTCAACTAAGAGCCCTTCCACACAGCCCTATATCCCAGAATATCAAGGCAGGAAATCCCACATTATCTGAGTGTGGACTCAGATAATCCAGTTCAAAGCAGATATTGTGGGATTTCCTGCCTTGATATTCTGGGATATAGGGCTGTATGTAAGGACCCCTAGTTTGCTTTCATTTATCAGATGGGATTATTGTTGCCTTCAAGTTATTCCCAAATTATGAAACTGTCACGGGTTTTCTGGGGCTGAAAGTTTGTGACTTGTCAAGTGGGAAATTGAGCCCTTGTCTCCGTAGTCTTGGTCCAATGCTCAAACCATTACACTATACTGGATTAGGAAAAATAATATCGAGGTCAGAACAAGTCTAGATCTACATTGCGCTATATCCCAGGATTTGATCCCAAATGATTTGCTTTGAACTGGATTACATGAGGCCCCTTCCCTGCAGCTGAATAAAATCCCACATTATCTACTTTGAACTGGAATATAATAGTGTGGACTCAGATAACTCAGTTCAAAGCAGATATTGTGAGATTTTCAGCCTTGATATTCTGGATTATATGACTGTGTGGGCCCTGAGTCTCCACTGGGATAAGAAGATAATCTGGGATCAAACAGTGGGATATAAGGTCTGAGATATCTTTAGGAAGGTTTGAGTTGTGGAAATTTTGCATTGAATAGATTTACATAAAATGGTATATTCTTTTCCCCATTAACAATTAGTTGATTTAAATTAATCAATAATCAAAGTGAAGTCAAACATGACCCTCCCCCCAATAAAAGATAGTAACTTATAGTTTTGCTAAGGACAAAGACACCAGACTGGATAATAAGGGTTAAGCCTTGGTCAATTTGCCAAGACACTAACAACAAGGACCCTTCCCATGTTAGATAGTGTGTACATTTAATCAAGGTTTTATGCCCTGTGTTTCATATATAGCAGAAGGTAGCACATTTATTACTGAGAAACCACCTCCCTTTACACTTATGTGCTCTCTTGAACTTCTATGGGACTCTGGGGGGAGGGATAAGTGGGTATATTTTCTGTATCGTGATTTCTATACTTTCATATTTTCTCCCTGTGTATCTGACCTTTTCCTGACCCTCTTGGCCCCATTCCCCTTTTGAAAAAATATATGTGGAACTCGCCCTGACCCTGGAAGGGAAGAGATTATCAATTGCAGAGACCCTTATCTAAGAACATTCCTTGCATGGACAATAACAAAGAAACATCTCCCTGACTTCGGAGGATTTGGCCATCAGGGAGATGATCGCTTGGCAGAATTTTAATCATATTACAATAGGATAAGGGAGAGCCTTCGGAAAGTTCCCCCCTCCTGACCTGTTTCTATTCAAACCCTCCCATAGAAGTCATTCACTTAAGTTTCCCTGATTGTTCCTCTGTTTTGGTGTAAAAGGAAAACCCGGATTATGTTGGTATCGCCAGCATCAATGTTTATTTTACTCAATCACCAGACAATAGTAAAGCTTAGCTCGTAGGGCATTTTAGGACTCGCCAAGCCCCTGGACATTTCCTGATACCATAATCCACTCAAGAATGCATTGTATTCCCTTGTCCCGCCTCCCTCCCTCCTGATTTGCTGGAGCGCCTAGGCGGCAGAAGCCTCCTGATTGGCTCTGGTGCACCACAGAAGCCCTGTGATTGGCCCAGGCGCTCAGGGGGCGGCCGAGCCTCCTCCTAGCTATTAGCGCACCAGCCAATCACCTTCAAGCAGGGCAAGGGGCGGAGAGCGGGAGATTTGAACAACACAACTCTGTATTTCTATTAAAATGGCATTTATTTGTGTACATGTTATGCTTAGCTTGGCGAAAGATTGCTGCTTTGCATCCTTTTCAGCTGAATCGCAATAAAATCATCTCGTCTGCGCTTTCTTCACCTTTGGTGAGATTCTTTTTGGGAACCTAGGGAAATTATTTTAAATTGGGCTTCTCTTCGCTCACCATTGTAGCGATCCCTCTTTGATGGGTCCGCAGGGTCTCTCCTACAGGGCCAGACCCTTCCAAAATCCTCCATGATTTCAAAAGTTTCCCACGACCCTTTCAACACTGCCATATAAAATCCAGATTATCTGCTCTGAACTGAATTATATAGCAATGGAGACTCAAGTAACCCAGTTCAAAGCAGATAATGTGGATTAACTGTTTTGATAACCTGGATTTTATGGCAGTGAAGATGGGGCCTATGTCAAATGTGCTATTCCAAAACTCCAGTTAGTTTTCTGATGGTCCATGCATTAAAATCACACCCATGCTATGGTATGGTATGGTATAGAAGACAAATTGTAGACAGCAAGTTAATTTTTCAGATAGAGTCTGTTCAACTCCCCTATCAAACAGTTCTCTTAAAGAGAATCTTCTGAACAAAGAAATATACAAAAATTTGAACAGAAACATAGAATTATTGCTTATGGCTACCCACATGAAACTGGAAAATAGAGGGAGAAAATGTGGAGGCCGTGACAGACTTTGTATTTTTAGATGCAAAGATTACTGCAGATGCAGACTGGCCAGGAAATCAGAAGACGCTTACTTCTTGGGAGGAGAGCAATGTCCAATCTAGATAAAATAGTAAAGAGTAGAGACAAAGATCCGCCTAGTCAAAGCCATGGTATTCCCTGTAGTAACCTACAGATGTGAGAGCTGGACCTTAGGGAAGGCTGAGCGAAGGAAGATAGATGCTTTTGAGCTGTGGTGTTGGAGGAAAGTTCTGAGAGTGCCTTGGACTGCGAGAAGATCCAACCAGTCCATCCTCCAGGAAATAAAGCCCGACTGCTCATTGGAGGGAAGGTTACTAGAGACAAAGTTGAAGTACTTTGGCCACATCATGAGGAGACAGCAAAGCCTGGAGAAGACAATTATGCTGGGGAAAGTGGAAGGCAAAAGGAAGAGGGGCCGACCAAGGGCAAGATGGATGGATGGCATCCTTGAAGTGACTGGACTGACCTTGAAGGAGCTGGAGGTGGTGACGGCCAACAGAGAGCTCTGGCGTGGGCTGGTCCATGAGGTCACGAAGAGTCGGAGACGACTGAACGAATGAACAACAAAACAACAACCCACATGAAAATGAATAAAATCTGGCTACCAGTATTTTAAAAAAACCCTCTAAAATCATGATTTGTTTTCTTATTCATGAGCTCTTTCCATGTATGAAGTATGTAATGTGTGAAGCACTCTGGATCAGAAAGTGTGGCCTTACTTGCTCCAAAGTTTATGTAATCTCAGAGGGATATATTTCCCTATTTTTATTTCTAATAGAGCTGACAGCTCTTTTTCTCCCTACTTACTTAGGATTTATGCTTTCTAATCTTAACATATGGTGGCACTTCACTTCCCAATATCCAACTGACAGTTTTTGATGTTTCTTTTGGACGGCTGCCTAAGTACATTTGCAAATAGTTTAGTGCTTGCTTTAAAACGAATTTGCTCCCAGAATTCCTTTTGCAATCTATTATTTATGGCTTACAAATGTTAAGATCAAAAAGAAAGGAATCAGATGTATATTACATTGTGGCATGCGGCCCGCTGGGGTTAGAAAACCCCAGAAACTTTAATGCTGTATTTGTGTAAAAGGAAGGTTTCCCCTTTCCTCTGAAAATCCCAGAGTGTGTTGCCATTCGTTAAAATGGGGGAAAGACTGGCTGGCTTAATCAGTTATTCTTGTTTTATCCACAGGCCAGAAAAAGTTCACTTGGCTGCCCTATATTTATTTTATTAACTAGGAGAACAATTAGGGCAAACACTATCCTTGTATTATATACTGTATACAGTTTTGAACCAAATTTCACCATTAGATTTGATCTCTCACAAGAATATGTTGGAAACCACTTTGAGTCCCCCCGGAGTGAGAAAAGTAAAGGTAAATGTTTCCCCTTGACATTAAGTCTAGTCATGTCCGACTAATTTCCATTTCTAAGCCGAAGAGCCGGCATTGTCCATAGACACCTCCAAGGTCATGTGGCCGGCATGACTGCATGGAGCGCTATTACCTTCCTGCTGGAATGGTACCTATTGATCTACTCACATTTGCATATTTTAAAACTGCTAGGTTGACAGAAGCTGGGGCTCACAGCAGGAGCTTACCCTGCTCCCTGGATTCAAACCACTAACCTTTCGGTCAGCAAGTTCAGCAGCTCAGCAGCTCACTGAGGGCACCAAGATGTAGATAAGGACAGTGGAAATGATGAAAAGGCTGGAGTAAAAGCTGTGTGAAAATGGTGACTAAGGGGATATGTGTTAGAGGTACGAGGGTTGAATGAAAAGTTATGCCTCCACCTCCGTAACTCCTCAAGAGATGGTATGCATTGCCATTCCAGGATGGTACTGGTATGCAGCAGGTACTGGCTTGTTCAGTAGACTCTCCTCTACAGTTCTGTTTTTGTGGGAAGCCCTAGCATTGAACGGTTGTGTTGTTAAAGTGCAAAGTATGGAACCCTGCACAGACTGTCAGTCAATACGACTTAAGCAATGTGCAGTCATTGAATTCTTGACAGCAGAACGTGTCACCCCAAAGGAGATTCATCAGAGAATGCAAGCTGTTTATGGTGAGTGTGTGGATGTGAGTACTGTGCGTCATTGGGCGAGTAAGTTTAAAGATGTCGAGGTGGGAACATCTGACTTGTGTGACAAACAAAGAGTTGGGACGTCCTGTGACAGCAACCACCAAGTTTCACAAGTAAAAGGGTGACAGATTGATTCAGGACAATCTTTGTATCACTCAGAGATAAATTTCAAGCATAAGCAGCATTTCACAAAAACGTGTGAAACATAGAATTATTGCTTTGCTTGGCTATTGGAAGATCTGTGCATGATGGGTTGCGGAAACAGAGTGTCAACTTCTGTGACGGCTTCAGAAAACTTGTTCATCATTGGAAGAAATGTATCCAATTGTTTGATGATTATGTGGAAAAGTGAATAGTGGTAGTTAAAGAGGATTATTTCTGCGTTTGATTTATTAAAATAGTCCCATCCAAACCCACGTAACAAAGGTGGAGGCATTACTTTTCATTCAACCCTCCTATATATAATTAAGTGCAGCAAGAAGAAAGTGGATAGAAGACTGCACCGATTCTTATTATAACCTGTCATACATTGACATGCATGAAAGGGTTAGTTAGACAGATGAGAGGAAGGATTCTTTCACAGAGTGATGTTATGGAAAAATTGCAAGTTTAAGAAAAAAAAATCTTGCTGAACCAACATATGTTCACCGTCTCCTTTATTGGTGATGTTCATGCAATATGTTGCTTGTGTAGCCCAAACAATGCCACCTCCAGACAAGCGGGAAATATCAACAGGCATAGGGACTCTTTTTTTGTGAGTCCCCTGCTAAAGAGGGAAGGGGCCATAATAGGGAAAAATCCCAAAATAAGCTTGTGAAGATGGGGCGCATCCATCAGCCTGGAATGGCAATGCATTATTAGAGGCAATATACAGGCAGTCTCCAAGTTACGAACAAGATAGCTTCTGTAGGTTTGTTCTTAAGTTGAATTTGTATGTAAGTTGGGACAGGTACATTTTTATAGTGGTAACTCCAGCCATATGTGTGTGTGTGTGTGTGTGTGTGTGTGTGTGTACACATACACACACATTTAGTGTCCTATCTACACAACCATATAATGCAGTCTGAAATGACATATGGCCAGTGTAAGCTCTTATAATGCAGTTCAATGCAGTTAAACTGCATTATATGAGTCTACACCGATCATTTAATGTAGTTTCAAACTGTATTAAATTGCAGTGTAAATGGAGCCACGGTCAGAGCAGGAATGGAGAATCATGAACAAGGGAGGAACCAAGGTCTCTTCTGCACTGTCTACAATCCAGATTATCTGCTTTGAACTGGTTTATATGAGTCTACACTGCCATATAATCCTGTTAAAAGGAGACAATCTGGATTTTTATGGCTGTATTGAAGGGCCCTAAGAGCCCTTGTACAATGCCATTTAATCCAGACGATCTACTCTGAACAGGATTTTATGAATCTATACTGCCGTAGAATCCAGATTATCAAATAAGATAGTCCGGATTATTGGCTTTGAACTGGATTATAGGAGTCTGCATTGCCATATAATCCATTTTAAATCAGATAATCTGGATTGTATATGGCAGTGTAGAATTGGCCTCAGATCCCTTGTATAATGCTATATAATCCAAATTATCTGCTTTGAACTGGATTATATGAGTCCACTGCCACACGATCCAGTTTATCTGCTTTGAACTGGATTATATGAGTCTCCACTGTCATATAATCCAGATGATTGAATCAATCCAAATTATCTGCTTTGAACTGGATTATACGAGTCTCTACTGCCACATAATCCGGATGATCCAATAAAATAATCCAGATTATCTTCTTTGAACAGGACTATATGAGTCTCCACTGCCATATAATACAATTGATCAAATCAGATAAACCAGATTATCTGCTTTGAACTGGATTATATGAGTCTCCACTGCTATATAATCCAGATGATCAAATCAGGTAATCCAGTTTATCTGCTTTGAACTGGATTATATGAGTCTCCACTGTCATATAATCCAGATGATTAAACCAGATAATCAAGATTATCTGCTTTGAACTGGATTATATGAGTCTCCACTGCTATATAATCCAGATGATCAAATCAGGTAATCCAGGTTATCTGCTTTGAACTGGATTATATGAGTCTCCACTGCCATATAATACAATTGATCAAATCAGATAATCCAGTTTATCTGCTTTGAACTAGATTATATGAGTCTCTAGGGCCATATAATACAATTGATCAAATCAGATAATCCAGATTATCTGCTTTGAACTGGATTATATGAGTCTCCATTGCCATATAATCCAAATGATCGAATCCATCCAAATTATCTGCTTTGAACTGGATTGTATGAGTCTCCACTGGCATATAATCCGGATGATCCAATAAAATAATCCAGATTATCTTCTTTGAACTGAATTATATGAGTCTCCATTGCCATATACTTCAGGTTATCCAATCAGGTAATCCAGATGATTGGATCATATGGGTCTACACTGCCAGATTATATGGCAGTGTGGAAGGGACCAAAGTTTGCATCTATACTGTAGATTTAACATAGTTTGACACTATGGAAGTCCGGGGTTTTGCAATGCGGTGCGACCCCAGCATTCTTTGGGCAGAGAGATACTCAATGCAGACTATGTTTCCCTAGCAATTAAAGCGTGGTCGCAATTCCCTCTTACTAGCAACTCCAGGCGTTGCTAGGCGACCACGGCTGCCCAATGGGAAGGCAAAGCGGGCAAACTCCGAGAAGCACGCTCTCCCAAAATGCCCGCCAGGGGGCCGGATGTTTATGTCCTTGTGGGCCACGTGACGCCCGGGAGGGGCGTGGCTGCAGAAAGCAGCATGGGTTTGGCGCAGGCGTGTTGCGGTCGGAGCTGTCAGCTCGGCGGGGAAGCTGAGGAGGAGGAGGAGGAGGGGGCGCCTCGGAGGGACTTCCCTTTCCTCCCTTTTCCTCGGGCCTTTTCCCCTCGCAGCCCGGAAATGGCCGGCCACATGCCCCCCTGCGTCGTGGACGCCGGCACCGGGTGAGAGGGACCCGCCTTCGCCCCTCTCTCCTCCTCCTTCCTCTTCATTCACCCCATCTCTTTCATCTCTTCATTTCTCCCTCTTTCACTTCCTCCACCTCCTCTTCTTCCTTCAGCTCTTCCTCTTTCACTTCCTCTTCTTCCTTTACTTCTCTTTCACTTCCTCCTCCTTTTCCTCTTTCATCTCATTTTCCCCTTTCACTTCCTCTTCTTCCTTCACTTCTTCCTCCACCTCCTCTTCTTCCTTTACTTCTTTTTCACTTCCTCCTACTCTTTTTCTTCTTTCATCTCCTCGTTTTCCCTCTTTCACTTCCTCTTCTTCCTTCACTTCTTCCTCCACTTCTTCTTCCTTCAGCTCTTCCTCTTTCACTTCCTCTTCTTCCTTTACTTCTCTTTCACTTCCTCCTACTCCTTTTCCTCTTTCATCTCCTCATTTTCCCTCTTTCACTTCCTCTTCTTCCTCCACTTCTTCCTCCACCTTCTCTTCCCTTCTCTTCCCTTCCTTCTTTCCTTCTCTCCGTTTCACTTCCTCTTTCAGTTCTTTTCAGTTCCCTCCCTTCCCATTTCTTCCTCCTTCACCCCGTCCTCTTTCACTTCCTCTTCTTCCTTTACTTCTCTTTCACTTCCTCCTACTCCTTTTCCTCTTTCCTCTCCTCATTTTTCCCTCTTTCACGTCCTCCACTTTCTCTTCTTCCTTCAGCTCTTCCTCTTTCATTTTCTCTTCTTCCTTTACTTCTCCTTCACTTCCTTCTCCTTTTCCTCTTTCATCTCATTTTCCCCTCTTTCAATTCCTCTTCTTCCTCCACTTCTTCCTCCACCTTCTCTTCTTCCTTCAGCTTTTCCTCTTTCACTTCCTCTTCTTCCTTTACTTCTCCTTCACTTCCTCCTACTCCTTTTCCTCTTTCATCTCATTTTCCCCTCTTTCACTTCCTCTTCTTCCTCCACTTCTTCCTCCACCTTCTCTTCTTCCTTCAGCTCTTCCTCTTTCACTTCCTCTTCTTCCTTTACTTCTCTTTCACTTCCTCCTACTCCTTTTCCTCTTTCATCTCCTCATTTTCCCTCTTTCACTTCCTCTTCTTCCTCCACTTCTTCCTCCACCTTCTCTTCTTCCTTCAGCTCTTCCTCTTTCACTTCCTCTTCTTCCTTTACTTCCCTTTCACTTCCTCCTACTCCTTTTCCTCTTTCATCTCCTCATTTTCCCTCTTTCACTTCCTCTTCTTCCTCCACTCCTCTTCTGCTTTCATGTCCTTATCCTCTTCCTTCACAATCTCTTCTTCCTCCCCTCTTCCTGCTTCACTTCTTCCACTTCCTCCTCCTCCTCTTGTTCTTCTTCCTTCACTTCTTCCTCCTTCTCCCCTCCTTCTTTCTCCATCTCTTGTTCTTCCTTCAGCTCTTCTTCCTTTACTTCTTCCTCTTCCCTCCTCTTGTCCCTCCTTCATCTCCTCCTTTTCCGCATTAATGTTCTTATCCTCTTCCTTCACCATCTCTTCCTCCTCCCCTCTTCTTGCTTCACTTCTTCCACTTCCTTCTTCCTCCCTCTTTTTCCTCCACATCTTTCTCCTCCTCTTCCTACTTCACCTTCTTTTTCTCCTGCACCTCCTCTTCCTCCTTACTTCCCTTCCCCTTTTCTCCTTTTCCTCCACCTCCTTCTCCCCCTCTTTGTTTTTTGCCTCCTTCTTTTCTTCCTAGAACTGTTCTTCCTTTTTCACCTCCTCCTCTTCTTCCCTTTCTTCCTTAACTTTGCCATCCTCCTCTTCCTTTCAACTTATCCTCCCTTATCTCCTTTATCTCAATTCTTCTTTTTCTTCCTTCACTGCTTCCTCCTCTCTTCCTCCTTCAGCTCTTTCACTGCTTCCTCTTTTCCTCATCACCCTGTCCTCTTCCTTTCTTCCTTTACCACTTCTTTCTCCTTCAACTTTTCTTCCTCCCTCTCCCGTTGTCCTGCTTCACCTCTTCCACTTCCTTCTTTCTCATCTTCCTTCACCGCCTCCACATCTTTCTCCTCTTCCTGCTTTACCTTTTTCTCCTTCATCTCCCTTTCCTCTTTCTCCTGTTCCTTCATCTCCTTCTTTTCCTCCTAAAACCAGCTATTCTTCCTCCTGCACCTCCTTCTCCTCTTCTTCCTTCACCTCTTTCACTGCTTCCTCTTCTCCTCACCACCCTCTCCTCTTCCTTTTCCTTTCTTCCTTTACTACTTCTTTCTCCTTCAACTCTTCTTCCTCCCTCTCCACGCGTCCTGCTTCACCTCTTCCACTTTCTTCTTCCTCATCTTCTTTCTTCACTACCTCCACATCTTTCTCCTCTTCCTGCTTCATCTTTTTCTCTTTCATCTCCCTTTCCTCTTTCTCCTGTTCCATCTCCTTCTTTTCCTCCTACACCTACTTTTCCTCCTGCACCTCCTCCTCCTCTTCCTTTTCCTCCTTCACCGCTTCCTCTTCTTCTCCTCATCCACCTTTTCCTCTTCCTTTTCCTCTTCCTTCTCCATTTGCTTGCTTTCCTGCTAAAGTCTAACGGATTAGAGAGCTGCACCAACACTAACTCCCTGCTATGTAACAAGGAGATATATAAGATACTTCATCTAGTCTTCATACAAACAAACAAAAGACATGGTTTTCTTCAAATCTGGGGTTCTAAAACAAACAAAAAAACACACAACAAAAACCTTCAGATTTGCTCAATAATATGCATTATTTCCCACAATTTCTTTTGTTGTTTGATGTTATAAGATATTATTGAATGAAATTAGTATTGTAGGCAGGAAATATTTTTCTCTTATTGCTCTGTATATGCGATGTCAGTCACCAGATGTAAGCTATCCTGGTTTCAGTCAAGACCTATGCCAATAATATCTGCATGTGTTTCACTGGTGAATCCAAAATAGATTTGGCAACTGCCTCGTTCTTTCATTAATACTTATCCTATATGACTTATAGACATGTCTAGGGTACAATCAGAATATTTTTACAATAATTTCTTACGTGATCCAATAATTACGCTTCTTTTAATATCTACTAAGCAGCCTGATTGTTTCAACACCACTTATGGTTGTATAAATCTCGTCTTACAAGTTCCCCTAGCGATCACTTTACATGCTGACTCTGATTCCACATCGGACAGAGTGATCTATTTTAAAACACTTGGAGATGATATGCCTCATTGACCTGGACTGTCCAAAGTATCTCATGTAATGTTTCCTATTCAATGTAACCAATCAACTGAATAAACGGCTAATTTCACAAAATGTGACACTTTTCAGAGTATTCTGTTTGTTGTTGATGCTGTGTTGCATTTGTGATTTGAGAGTGTATTGGGAACAAGTCCTCTTGAATTCTGTTTGAATAAATCAGTAGTTCCTGACTTTTTTTTTTGACCAGGAACCACTTTGATTTTTGTTGTTGTTGTTAGCAAGGAGTACAAGGTTCAATAATAATAAACTGTATTTATCTAAAAGTAAACTTTAATCCAAACTTCTAACATATTTGGTAAACTTAATAGTAATATGAATTAAGAGTATTATTATAATATTAAAAAGAACATTTAAAATATACTTTTTTTTGCAAATTAAAATTAGCTAGCAAGGGAAAAGATGAGAGAGAGGGAGGGAGGGAGAGGGAGAGACAAAGAAAACAAAGAAAATAATAATAATAATAACAACAAGAATAATAATAATTTTAAAAAAGAAAATTAAATTTGGTATGCATCAATGTGATTTTTGAGCTTGCATCTTCTTTACAAGTTGGGTAGTACTGGGGCTAATATTATTGCTCAAGGAAGCAGGAAGGAGGGAGAAATGAAGGGTGTGGGAGGGAAGGAGGAAAGGACCAAGGAAGGAAGGAGAGAAGCAAGAAGGGATGGAGGGCTGGAGGGAGAGAAGGAAGATAGGAAGGAAGTGAGGGAGGAAGGAGAGAGAGAAGGAAGAAAGAAAATAAGGAAGGAGCTCAGCAAGGAAGAAAGGGAGGAAGGGATGGGACTGAAGGAGGGAGGAAAGGAGATAAAGGAAAGGGAGGGAGGAAGAGAAGGAAGAAAAAGAAGGAAGAAGGCAAGGAAGAAAGGGAGGAAGGAATGCGACTGAGGGAGGGAGGGAGGAAGGAAGGAAGAGAGAAGAAGGGAAGGAAAGAAGGRAAAAGGGGAGCAAGAAAGGAAGGAGGGAGGAAGGCGGGAGAGAAAGAAGGAAGAAAATAARGAAGAAGGGAGGCAAGGGAGAAAGGGTGGAAGGGATGGGAYTGAAGGAGGGAAGAAGGGAGATAAAGGAAGGGAAGGAAAGAAGGAAGAAAAGGAAGGAGGGGCAAGGAAGAAAGGGAGGAAGGGATGGGACTGAGGATGGGAGGAAGGGAGAGGAAGGGAAGGAAGGAAGGCAGCAAGAAAGGAAGGAGGGAGAGAAGAAAGAAAAGGAAGGAGGGGGCAAGGAAGAAAGGGAGGGAGGAAGGGAGAGAGAGGAAGGGAAGGAAGGAAAGAAGGAAGGGAGCAAGTAAGGAAGTAAGGAAGTAAGGAGGGGACAAGAAAGAAAGGAAGGAATGGGACTGAGGGAAGGAGGAAGGAAGGGAGAGAGAGAGGAAGGAAAGAAAGAAGGAAGGGAGCAAGGAAGGATGAAAGGAGGGGAGGAAGAAAAGAAAGAAGGCGGGAAGCAAGGAGGGAAGAAGGAAAGAGGGAGGAAGGAGGAAAGTATTGTCATCTTGACCATACTTTGATACTGTAAATCTATCGTAGTTCCTGAAACCTCTAGAAGAAGTATCAAACCATGCCAAATATGTCACAACTCAGATAAATCAGGACGATTCAAGCTGTTTAGGATAAAGAGTTTAAAGTAAGTTGATCCAAGACAAAGCAGGGTGTTTAATTTTGGCAGATTTGGATGAGAAATGGTTAGGACTATGGATAGTTCCAAAATGGAAAAAGTTATTCTCTTGGCTAGGTCAATTTGCTGTTATGCATTTTTGAATTGGCTTCCATTTATGGTGGCCATATTATGTGGTTTTTTTAATCAAGGCATGATCAGAGATAAGACATACTAGTTGTTTGCCATTTGTGTTCAAATGATTGGCTCATTCTTTTTTTGTTTTGTTCTCGTCTTCTAATAGTATCATGAAGCTAACATGATTTTATGACTTTGTTGAGTACATTTGGAAGTGATGATGCCCATAGCTTGGCTCAATCCTGCGTTATGTGCAAAGAGCAGGGCTTTGGTGGGAAAATTCCTAAAAGAAGTCGGAAAACTCTGTGGATTTATTAGTTTTTTGGGGCTGGACTGCAATAAGTCCAAGAAAATTACCAGATTTTGTCTCATGTCCACCTTCCTGCAAAAGCTGTGCCTATTGATCTACTCACATTTGCATGTTTTCGAACTATTAGGGGTGGTGGTGGTCATATCCATTTCTAAGCCGAAGAGCCGGCGTTGTCTGTAGACACCTCCAAAGTCATGTGGCCAGCATGACTGCATGGAGCGCCGTTACCTTCCCATAGAAGCAGTGCCTATTGATATACTCACATTTCCATGTTTTTGAACTGCTAGTTTGGCAGAAGTTGCACCTAACAGCGGGAGCTCACCTCGCTCCCAGGATTCAACCACCTACCTTTCGGTCAGCAAGTTCAGCAGCTCAGCAGTTTAACCCGCTGCGCCACCAGGGGTTCCTCTTAATAACTAGTGTGAGATAAATAAAAATTGTGTTCCATCAAGCAGGTGAATGACATGAACTTTCCTTTTCATGCTAGCATACAGTGTTTCTATATAGATTTTCCTAGAATAGGGACCAAATAGTCTCACTGGCAGCGTGTGTGGTCATTTCAAAAGTCACCATCGTGAAATTCTTGATAATCCATGGTTACTTATCGTTTGCTAAACATGTATATCTTGTCCTAACAACATTTGTTCAGTCAGTCAATAGAATAGAACGGTTTTCAAACTTTGGCACTCCAGCTGTTTTTATTTCATCCTTCAGAGTCCCTGATGATTTGGTCATACCAAATTAAAAAAAACTATATTGTAAATTGTTGCAATTGAAGATTTATCCCCACCCCCATGAGATGCATTCTTTTTTATTTTCTTATTTTAGGTATACAAAACTGGGATATGCTGGCAATACAGAACCACAGTTCATTATCCCATCATGTGAGTAATTTTGTGCCCTCCGTGCTAAAATTATGTGCTTGTTGATTGGAATTAGTGGAAGGTTGGCTTCTCACCTCATCAGTTCTGCTTTCTTTGAGAGGAGTATTCATCTTTTCATCTTCTCTTTCTGGGAAGTGCTATTAATGACACTAGTGCGGCCAAAGAGAAAAGCTAGCTTACTTTCTTGCCAGGACCAACACTCATTAAACTAGTTTCTGGTTGCCATGACAAGTTCTGTTTCTTTCCCATCTCTGTGATGTTGCTGCCAGAGATCTGCCATAGGGAACAAGTTACTTCCTTTTTTACCAGACACCATGGAGACAACTTGAATAACCTTGTGGGTCTTCTGGTCAGTTTAAATATTGAATTGCTAATGCCAACTTGGCTGTGGAGTTTGTACCTTTGTGAACTGGCTAGGATTTTAGAGTTTCAAAAGGGTGCACATATTAAACAAGGCTGTTCCTTTTTCCTTGTAATTTCTTTCTCTGTGTAGGCATTGCAGTAAGAGAATCAGCAAAAATAGGTGACCAAGCACAGAGGAGGCTGACACAAGGAGTTGATGATCTAGATTTTTTTATTGGTGATGAAGCTCTAGATAAACCTACCTATGCAACAAAGGTAAAGTCAGAGCAAAAAAACCTGAACTAAAAAACCTGGTGATTTTTGTTTTTCATGACAGTACCACAACTAATAATAATAATAATAATAATAATAATAATAATAATAATAATAATAATACTTTATTTATATTCCGCTTTGTCTATCCGGAGGGACTCAGGGTGGATTCCAAACATAAAAGGCAAACATTCAATGCCCAAATACAACAACAATACATCCATAATCACAACATTTATACAACCCAACATATTAATACAAATTATAACTTAACAAACTAAAATTAAACAAAAAGCACAGCAGATATAAGACAAAATATCAAACATCAAATGGAAACAATAATTTCCCATTTCTTCGGGACAAATTGATTAATAATTGCTCAAGATATCTATTGAGCTGGTGGGATGAGCAGGGTACAGATACGGGTGGCAACTATTAATCAGAGGTATAATGGTAGTATTACTAACTACTATTCCTCCTCCTCATAAGCCAGTGAGCAAAGGTATGTCTTCAGATGTTTTTTGAAAGCAGGGAGGGAGGGGGCCATCTTTAACTCCTTAGGAAGGGAGTTCCAGAGGTGGGGGCAGCTACGGAGAAGGCCCTTTCTCTCGTTCCCACCAGCTATGCTTGGGACGGGGGTGGAACTGAGAGGAGGACCTCCTCCAGTGACCACAGTACCACAACTTTAGATGGAATACAAGTCTTCTTAAAAAATATTGATTCCAAAGGATTTGGTGTCAAGTCACCTGTTGACTTATGGTGACCCCATGAATTGCATAAGGTTTTCTTAGTCAAGGAATACTCAAAGGTGGTTTGGCATTGCCTACTCCAGGACGGGAGTATTAAAAAAACTCTAAAATCAGGACAGTTAAAAAAAAAGAATAACACACAGAAAATGGGAATTCCAGACAGGAAACAATCAGGACCAGCTAATACCCGCCAACAAAGGATTCCCCGGGCAGGAAGCAGCCAGGCTTTGAAGCTGCAGGGCTATTCAATGGTAATCAAGGTGGTTAATTGCAGCCTTCACACTTTCCTCAAACAGACAAGAGTTCTTTCTCCTATGCTGGACAGATATATAAACCCACTTGTTTAGTTTCCAACAAACCTCACAATTTCTGAGGATGCTTGCCATAGATGTCAGCAAAAAGTCAGGAGAGATTGCTTCTGGAACATGGCCATACAGCCCGGAAAACTCACAGCAATCCAACATTATCATCCTTTATGGTTTTGGAAAGACTGGTATTTCAGCTTCCTCTAAATTTAGGCTTTCTAGAATAGCCTAAAAAATTATCGTTATACTTTATGCAATAGAGTTCTTCACTATGGGACCAATGTGGTTACATTGGAGATCTTGGCAGGCTACACCAAATCACAGTCTGCACAATTACAAATGGTGTGGAAGGATGTGGAGTATTCCAGTATAGTCAAATTATTTGTTAATTGAAAGCCATGGTGATGGTGCTCACTTGGAGGTGTCATCGCATAATGGTTCCAGTTTCAAAATTTGCCCCTTGCCCAGTCTCTGGCATTGACCATGCATATACAAACTTAATTGCAAGTTTGTGCTCTTTTACTTGGGGTTGTGCACTAGACTATGTTCTAAATCTCCATTGGACTCTTGACATGTCCACTAAACCTGACATAGAAAAGTGCTGCTCTCTTCGTGTAGGCATTACACATGACTTATATTGCCTTGCATCAAAGCCAGTGGAACAGACTCAGCCCACAATGTGCATTCAAGGAGTGTTGTCTCCTTGAATGTGTTGTTGTCTGCTGTACTAGGGAGACTAGAATATACAACTATTATATGATGTGTTTGGAAGAGTGACACCTTGCTTCCGTTCATCTTTGCTTCAGTGGCCTATACGACATGGTATTGTAGAAGACTGGGACCTTATGGAAAAGTTCATGGAACAAGTTATTTTTAAATATCTTCGGGCAGAACCAGAAGATCACTACTTCTTAATGGTAAGGCAAATGGTATTCGATTCTTAACTTGACTTTGTTGAGAAGTGGCTTAGTTCTGTGGGCTGGGTTGTCCCCTGGGGCCAGTTTTGTAGGTAAGATGATGTGAGGAGGCAAGCAGTTCTTGTCCTCTGGTCCTGGTGAAACAATATGGGCTGTGTGGGAGTTGAAGTCCAAAACACCTGGAGGGCTCTACTTTGCCCATACCTGCTCTATGCTAACTTCCAATGGAAGTTGTTGATTTCTATTCGGCATGGTTTCCTGTTTAATGGAGAAGGACCTTTACCACCAGGAGGGGTCTTTCTGTTTGAGCAATAGGACATTGTCCACCCAACTCCAACCTTCTCGCAGTGGTTCCCAGGTTCCCAACCTTTAGGCCTCTAGGTGTTTTGGACTTGAACTCCCAGAAATCCCAGCCATCTATCCAGCTGTTAGGAATTGTGGCAGTTGAAGTCCAAAACAACTGGAGCCCCAAAGAATAATAGAATAATAGAATCATAGAGTTGGAAGAGACCTCATGGGCCATCTGTCCAACCCCCTGTCAAGAAGCAGGACAATCACATTCAAAATACCTCCAACAAATGGCCATTCAGCCTCTGTTTAAAAACTTCCATAAAAGGAACCTCCACCACACTTTGAGGTAGAGAGTTCCTCAGCTGAACAGCTCTAACAGTTAGGAAGTTCTTCCTAATGTTCAGGAGGAATCTCCTTTCCTGTAGTTTAAAGCCATTGCTCTGCATCCTAGATTCCGGGGCAGCAAAAAACAAGTTTGCTCCCTCCTCCCTATGATTTCCCTTCATGTCTCCTCATAGTTTTCTCTTGGCCATCTGTCGGGGGTGCTTTGAATGTAATTTTCCTGCTTCTTGGCAGGGGGTTGGACTGGATGGCCCATGAGGTCTCTTCCAACTCTACGTTTCTACGATTCTATGATTCATCTTCAGGCTAAACATGCCCAACTCTTTAAGCCGCTCCTCATAGGGCTTGTTCTCCAGACTCTAGATCATTTTAGTCACCCTTCTCTGGACACATTCCAGCTTGTCAACATCTCCCTTCAATTGTGGTGCCCAGAATTGGACACAGTATTCCAAGCGTAGTCTAACCAAGGCAGAATAGAGGGGTAGCGTGACCTCCCTGGTCCTAGGCACTAAACTCCTATTTATGCAGGCCAAAATCCCATTGGCTTTTTAAGCTGTTTTTTTATAGACTGTAGAAGAAATATTTTTTTCTCTGTTTTTTAAAAATCCGGTAGATTTATGAGCTTATTGCAACCTATTTCAAATTGTTGGCTCATGTTTAACTTGTCCATGAGGACTCCAAGATCTTTTCACATGTCTCCCATTCCGTATCCTTGCATTTCATTTTTTCCACCAAAGTGGAGTATCTTACATTTGTCCCCATTGAACTTCGTTTTGTTAGTTTTGGCCCATCTCTCTAATCTGTTAAGATCGTTTTGAATTCTGCTCCTGTCTTCTGGAGTATTGGCTATCCCTCCCAATTTGGGAACCACTGCGAAAAGGTTGGAGTTGGGTGGATAATGTCCCATTGCTTAAACAGAAAGACCACTCCTGGTGGTAAGGGTCCTTCTCCATTAAACAGGAAACCATGGACAATACCCAACCAAATATAAATCAACAACTTCCATTGGAAGTTAGTGTAGAGTAGGTATGGGCAAAGTAGGGACCTCCAGGTGTTTTGGACTTCAATTCCAATAATTCCTAATAGCTGGTAGGTTGTTAGGAATTGTGGGACTTGAAGTCCAAAACACTTGAAGGGCCCCAACTTTGTCCATACATGGCGCAGAATCAGAATGGATGACCTAGGACAGTGTTTCTCAATCTGGGGGTCGGGACCCCTGGATGGGTCGTGAGGAGGTTTCAGAGGGGTCGCCAAAGACCATTATGAAAACAGTATTTTCTGTTGGTCATGACAGTTCTGTGTGGGAAGTTTGGCCCAATTCTAACCTTGGTGGGGTTCAGAATGTTCTTTGATTGTAGATGAATGATAAATCTCAGCAACTACAACCCCCAAATGCCAAGTCTATTTTCCCTACACTCCACCAGAGTTCACATTTGGACATATTGATTTTCATGCCAAGTTTGGTCCAGATCCATCATTGTTTTGAGTCCACAGTGCTCTCGGGACGTAGGTGAACTACAACTCCAAAACTCAAGGTCAATGCCCACCAAACCTTTCCAGTATTTTCTGTTGGTCATGGGAGTTCTGTGTGCCACGTTTGGTTCAATTCTATCATTGGTGGAGTTCAGAATGCTCTTTGATTTATTTATTTATTTATTTATTTATTTACTTTATTTGTATACCGCTGTTCTCAGCCCTTAGGTGACTCACAGCAGTTAACAACAAGAACAGCAAAATTCAATGCTACAATAACACGGTATAAAAAACAGTTAACATCATAACACATTATACAGTAATATACAATTAACAATAGCCATTCACTAGCGTCTCGTCACTGAAAAACATGACCCAGATCCATCATCCATTGTTCCATTCCTATGTTCATTATACTCATTGCACTGACTATTCGAACGCCTGCTCAAACAACCAGGTTTTCACTTTTTTGCGGAATACCATTAATGATGGAGCTAATCTAATGTCCGTGGGAAGGGCGATCCACAGCTGCGGGGCCACCACCGAGAAGGCCCTATCTCTCTCTGTGAGGCAGGCGGGATCGAGAGCAGGGCCTCCCCGGAAGATCTCAAAGTCCTGGTGGGGAGAAGGCCCTATCTCTCGTCCCCGCCAGCCGTGCTTGTGAGGCAGGCGGGATCGAGAGCAGGGCCTCCCCGGAAGATCTCAAAGTCCTGGTGGGTTCATAGGCAGAGATGCGGTCGGATAGGTAGCTTGGGCCAGAACCGTTTAGGGCTTTAAAGGCCAACGCCAGCACTTTGAATTGAGCTCGGTAGCAAATCGGTAGCCAGTGGAGTTGGCGCAACAGGGGGGTTGATTGCAGATGAACTATAAATCCCAGCAACTACAACTCCCAAATGATGGAATCAATCCCCTCTAATCCCACCAGTATTCAAATTTGGGTGTATCGGGTCTTTGTGCCAAATTTGGTCCAGTGAATGAAAATACATCCTGTATAACAGTAGCAAAATTACAGTTGTGAAGTAGTAATGAAAATAATTTTATGGTTGGGGGTCACCACAACATAAGGAACTGTATTAAGGGGTTGTAGCATTAGGAAGGTTGAGAACCACTGACCTAGGAGATTCCTAGAAAACTCCATATTGTGTGGATGGATAAAACCATGAGTACTGGTTCCACACTTATGGGGATGTATTGTATGTACCTAATTCATGTGATATTTTGACGCATACTCTTAAAAGGCCTTATTATTACAACTAAAATCTATTGTGTGAGCAGCTCTCAGAATGCTTTTTACTGTGTTAAATTTTCATACATTTTTATTGCCAAAGGAACAATTTATAAAATTACTCGAGAACTGTATTCCAGTAAATTTGTTTCTCAGGCTGCCTGGCTTGAGTGCTTTTAATAATAATAATTTTTTAAAAAAGCTTTGGGTAGCTTGATTATATTACCAATGCCGCTTGAAATAATTGGCTGATTTTTACTTAGACAAAGGACAGCAAAATGGAGTAAAATGTCGCTTAGCAATATGTGGTGTAGTAGCGACACACTCAATTTTGTATTTCCTTCCGTGGAAGCTTTTCACCAGAGATAACATTAAATTTCTTTAATGTAAGATATTTTCTGAAGCTGCAATCAGGGATTTTAAAAATGTTTATGTAAGGAAATAATAATATGTAGAATATAAAGTCCAACTCTGCTTTTTATTACTTATTTAATTTTCTAAAAAAATGTATAAGGGACCAAATTAACTCTGCTTTCACACTTATAAGTGGCATAATTTCACTCTGCCTCCTCCCACCCAATCTCCCTTTCTATTTTTCCAGATGAAATGTTGAAAAACTGCTTGGGTGCTATTCCTAGCTTACTGTTTTTCAGAAGTCAGGCTTTATGTGGTTGGAATATGAAGTTTACTATCTTCTTTCCAAGGCTTAGTTGGACTAAGATTTCCATGTAAGGAACAGGGGCTTCAGCTACTAGGTGTCCTAAAATTTTAGGTTCTACTTCACTCTGGTAATGGTGATGAGGCAACACTCATTGGGACAATTAATAACAAATATAATTTTGCTGAATATATGAGGGTTGAATGAAAAGTAATGCCTCCACTTTCATAACTCCTCAACGGATGGCAGTACTGGTATGCGGCAGGTACTGACTTGTTCAGTAGACTCTCCTCTACAATTTTGGTGGGAAGCTTTAGCATTGAATGGTTGTGTTGTTAAAGTGTGAAGTATGGAACCCTGTGCAGATGGTCGGTCAATGCGACTTAAGCAATGTGCAGTCATTGAATTCTTGACAGCAGAAGGTGTCACCCCAAAGGAGATTCATCAGAGAATGCAAGCTGTTTATGGTGATTGTGTTGATGGGAGTACTGTGTGTCATTGGGTGAGTAAGTTTAAAGATATTGAGGTGGGAACATCTGACTTGTGTGACAAACAAAGAGTTGGACGTCCTGTGACAGCAACCACCGAGTTTCACAAGCAAAAGGTTGACAGACTGATTCAGGACAATTGTTGTATAACTCAGAGAGAAATTTCAAGCATAATTGGCATTTCACAAGAATATGTGGGTCACATTATTGCTTTGCTTGGCTATCAGAAGATCTGTGCACGATGGGTTGCGGAAACAGAATGTTGACTTCTTCCATGACAGCTTCTGAAAACGTGTTCATCATTGGCAGAAATGTATCCAATTGTCTGGTGGTTATGTGGAAAAGTGAATAGTGATAATTAAAGAGCACATTCTAAGGATTATTTCTGCGTTTGATTTATTAAAATATTCCCATCCAATCCAAGTAATAAAGGAAGGAGGCATTACTTTTCATTCAACCCTGGTAGTACAGTGTGGGAGCCCCTGGTGGCGCAGCGGGTTAAACCACTGACCTGCTGAACTTACTGACCGAAAGGTCAGCAGTAAATATCCAGGGAGCGGGGTGAGCTCCCGCTGCTAGCCCTAACTTCTGCCAACCTAGCATTTTGAAAACATGCAAATGTGAGTAGATCAATAGGTGCCACTTCGGCTGGAAAGTAACGGTGCTCCATGCAGTCATGCCAGCCACATAACCTTGGAGGTGTCTACTGACAACGCCTACTCTTTGGTTTAGGAATGGAGGTGAGCACCCCCCCCCCCCACCCGAGTTGGACACAACTAGACTTAATATTAAGGGGAAACCTTTACCTTTACTATAGTACAATGTATGACGATCATTCCATATCATGTTCTGGAACATAAGTATACCTGGTTGCAATGTTCCTTTTCTAGTAATATCAGTCTAGGTCATAACTTTATTGCAACCCCTTTATCTACAAGACTTGTATCCAGGATTTCATTTATCCAGGTCCTCTTTAGGCATTTTCTCAGTGGTCTAGAATGATTCTATGGTATTCTTGAACCAGAAGTCCTTAATTTTTCAATGGTGTTTGCCACAACTGAAAAGGCCATTCTCTTTGTCATTTCTTTCTTAGGTCACCTTTATTTATTTACCATATTTATACCCTCACCCCGAAGGGGAGTGGAGGAGAGAAGCGAGAGAGGCCTTTTCTAATGTTTTACTGTTTTTATGTTTTTATAATGTTTTATACTGTTTTTATGTAAGATGTATATTTATGCTTTTGTTGTCAGCTGCCCTGATTCTGAAATAAATAAATAAATAAATAAATAAATAAATAAATAAATAAATAAATATTTTTAACTACTGAAGACTCTTGCAGTACAAATAATAATTAAGGAACATGTGCCATGACAATCTGAATGGCTATGGTGTACGATTTTTTGACTATGTAATTTTAATATTTATTCTTAGATGATTTTAACGTTTTGTTTGAATGTTTAAATTGGTTTATGTCTTATGTTTAATGGTTTTGATTATTTGAAGTCATGGTTATATGTAGTGATTAGTTATTATGATTTCTTTGTTGTATTGTATGTTGGCATTGAATTTTTGCCATTAGTATGTTATAAACCACCTTGAGTCCCCTCTGGGGTGAGAAAGGCGGTATATCAATACAATAAACAAATAAAGAAACTCTGTTGGGAACAGGAACTTAAAGAACATTCATAGATTGTCTTTTCCCTGTTGAAAAATAGCCAGCTATTGTGAAGGTTTTTTTTGTTTTTTTTGTCTTCCACAAGTGAAAAGATCAGCACTACTAGGAGAGGAGATTGTATTCACGAGTCTTTGGACAAAAACTACTTTTGAGCAAAAAAGTGTATGTATTGCAGTGTTTTGGTTTAAAAGCATCGAATGCACAGCAAAAGCAATGTTCTTTGCGTGAATAAGACTGTAGCAGAAATGTCTTAAAATGTGAACAAATAAAGAAATTGCAAAACATTTTAACATATATGTTCTGTGTTTTTTTTAAACCCAGACAGAGCCACCACTGAACACTCCTGAAAATAGAGAATATCTGGCAGAAATCATGTTTGAGTCTTTTAACATACCAGGACTTTATATTGCTGTTCAGGTACATAGTGAATATTTTATTATTTGGTGTCTTAGCAGAGGAAATGTTGGAGTTTTCCAAATCTATGCTTCTTAAAGAGGACATGAAATAGCTGTGCATCCTGGAAATGCAACCAGTATTTCTACCACTTCCTTCGAAGGTGACAGCACATGAATCAGGGCCACAAATACTGAATGCAGCAGATATGGATGGAGGCAGCCCCTTGAATATCTTATTATTAAAATACTATATTTTGGGACTTTTTAGGAAGGCAAATCTAATGATTCTGGGAAGATGTCTTCCTTGGAAGTGATGTCACAAGATCTTCTTGGGGCAGTCCATTAAATTACTTTTCTGCTTGACTTTACTTTATCAGATGGAAGCTGTAGTAGTAGTATTAATAATAATAGCACTTTTAAAGATGGTTCAAATGCTTAAAGTATGCTTCCACTGCTATTTTTCAGCCATCTTTTCCAATACGCTGATATTGCTATTCACAAAGTGTATATTTTAGATTGTATGCTAATGCATTTATGTGCTTTTGAGTCTCCATCAAGAGAGATAAAGTTGGGTATAAATAAATATAATAAACAATAATAATAGTGCAAAGTCACCGAGAGATGGTATCTTTCCTAAAATTTAAACCAGAATGCAATTAATAAATGCAATTTATGGATACCATTTTCTTATGTTAATAGCTTCCCTTCCATGGCGAGGACAAAATTAGTCCCCCTAATATTGTTTTTTGCCCATTTAATGAAGTCTCAGTTGATGCCATTAGAGCAGGCATGGTCAAACTTTGGCCCTCCAGGTGTTTTGGACTTCAACTCCCACAATTCTTAACAGTCTACTGGCTGTTAGGAATTGTGGGAGTTGAAGTCCAAAACACCCGGAGGGCCCAAGTTTGACCATGCCTGCATTAGAGGCTTCTTTAGAAAGTCAAATAACAATTTTGGCTGGCCAGTCTTCTTGAATGACACATATATAAAACATATGTCTGTTAATCAAAACTGATTTGGTTCTGAAGCTACATGTGATCACAGAATCCAGATTTGAGCTGAGACCTCCCTACTTTGCAGCTGAAATATTTAACTATTATTTTTATCTCAGACTTTTAACCTTTTTTAATTATGTTGGAAATTTGGGCGAGGCTTTTGAGCGTACTGTTTTTATGCTTGAACTCTTTGAATTTGTCCAGGCAGTGTTAGCTTTAGCTGCATCTTGGACTTCACGGCAAGTTGGGGACCGTACCTTGACAGGTGTCGTTATTGACAGCGGTGATGGAGTGACCCATGTAATTCCAGTGGTGAGTACTATGTATGTTCAACCTTGTTTGTATGAAATGTTTTGGGCTTTCCTTCCAAAATGTCATTGTATTATTTATTCAGTTAGTTAGTTTATCTGTTTATTTATTTAGTTTCCCAGCAGACCTCACCATAGAATCATAGAATCAAAGAGTTGGAAGAGACCTCATGGGCCATCCAGTCCAACCCCCTGCCAAGAAGCAGGAATATTGCATTTAAATCACCCCTGACAGATGGTCATCCAGCCTCTGTTTAAAAGCTTTCAAAGAAGGAGCCTCCACCACACACCAGGGCAGAGAGTTCCACTGCTGAACGGCTCTCACAGTCAGGAAGTTCTTCCTCATGTTCAGATGGAATCTCCTTTCTTATAGTTTGAAGCCATTGTTTCATGTCCTAGTCTCCAGGGAAGGAGAAAACAAGCTTGCTCCCTCCCCCTGTGGATGCCTGCTATAGATGTGGGCGAAACATCAGGAGAGAATGCTTCTGGAAAAATGGCCATACAGCTCGGAAAACTCACAGGAACCTCAATAGGGTTTATATCTTAGTATCTAAATTCAGAGAACACAGATAAGTATCAGACAAAATAATAATATATTGTCGAAGGCTTTCATGGTTGGAATCACTCAGTTCTTGTGGGTTTTTTCGGGCTATATGGCCATGTTCTAGAGGCATTTCTCCTGACGTTTCACCTGCATCTATGCCAAGCATCCTCAGAGGTGAGGAAAATAATAAAACTTTCAACCTCATTAGGAAAGCAAATGCTTGTTTACTGTACCAAAATACAAAATTACTTCCATGTGCATTATATTTGTGTGTACCCAGTGGAAACTGAAATTCTGGTTTCTTTGTGAACAGGAACCTCCCATTTCTAGTTGTCGGCCACGTTTGTCAGGCTGCTTATTTTTTTTTTAAAAATAGTTTATTATTTATTTATTGTCTTTGAAATATTTATATTCCACCTTTTAGCCCTTACAAGGGCTCCCAAGGTGGCTTTCACTTAATATTAAAAATTAACCACCAGTATAATGGCATAAAATCTAAGAGCATAAAAACTCCAATGAATCCATTAAAATGGGGAATTGGGACATTAAACCAAAAGGATAACAGCACAAAGGATTTTTTTAAATAGTGTTAACCAAATGCCTAGAGATATTAGTGTGTTCAAAAGTCATCTAGACATCATAGAAAATGGTTGAGAGGGACAGCTTAAGCCCCTGTTCCATTTCTGAATGAGAAAGCTCCATTGCTCCATCTTTACTACAAACTCCTCTTAAAGTGACAGTTTGTGGATCAGGGCCACATTTGCAGAAAGCAGCAGATAGGAAGCCTTGTATGGAACGAGGCAGCCCAGCCCTTTGAATAACTTATTTCCAAAAAAAGATAATTTGGAACTTTGTGGATAATAATCTGTGCTTGGAATTATGTCTGGAAATGAATGGGTAAGCAAGTGCAAAACATTTCACAAATCGTTCCATAAAACATCTCTGGGGGTTACTCCGGCTACTGCATTTTGCAGCAGGCAGAGTTTCCAAAAGCTTTTCAGAGGCAGAGCACACGGCTCTAATTTGTGGTGCAGCATGGCAAGGAGACCCGCTGAGAATGAAAAGGCCGAGAAAATCCCACCGGGCCTTTGCAAACCCTTGAGTACACGGAAAGTAGCTTTTTGGAACCCAGCCCAGGCTGATTAAAATAGCTATTTCTCCCCGAAGGCATGTTTTGAACACCATTTCTGTTGCTAGTTTAATTCATTTGGGACCTTGAAGAAGCTGAAATTCTGTTTGCGGGGTGAAAAAAGTGATCCGCTTAGCTGTTTGAACTGTTGTCTGTCTGTTCTCCCTCCCCCTCTGTCTACCCACCTAGATTACACTTTGCATTTGATAAAGCTTGACATCGCAAACATTTCTCATGAGCACAAGGCAGGGTTTAACACACCTGTCAATGCCTATCTGATCTGCCTTGGGTGACTTCAAATGTCAGAATGTGGTTCTGGCCATGACTTGGTACCTTGGAGACTAAAATGCTGGTAGGCAGAAAGCAGGCCAGGCCAAGTGATTAAAACCTGTCTGCAGGAAAGTTTGTTAGAGAGACAACCTAAAACTATTTTAAATACTAGCCATCCCCTGCCATGCGTTGCTGTGACCCAGTCTGGTGATCTGGAAAATAAAGTAATGAGAAAATGTTGGTTTCTAATATAGGAAATTTCTTTATGCTCATGGGTTAACAGTATTTCTTGTTGTTTCTTTGTCAGTGCTGATGTGGAGATTGTCTGGTTTGCCTGCTCTGGAACATGCAACATATAATTGTCCTTCTTTAGGGGTCCCTTTCAAATCTATGATACTGTATCTGTATGTGTGTGAATCACATTTATCTATCTTTATCTATGGCTGGATGGTAGGCTTGGTTGATCAAGAAAAAAATTGGTTCTAAACTCGTTTCGTTTCTAGGGGGCGCCAGCGCTTCTAATCTCATTGGATTTCCGAAATTTCCATTTTCAAAAATTTGATATTTAAGAAATTTTGTTAATATACGAATCGATTCGTTAATGGTGGACGCGATTGCGCAATGCGCGAAAAAAACCTCCAAACGGGACAGGGGGAACGCTTTAAAACGGCTTGTCTTAACCCAGCTAATTGTCTTCCTGGCCAGCAGCTTAAAACTATTATTACTATATATTATATTATATATATTATATTATATTATCATAATATTATTATATTATATTATTGTATATTATATTATATTACAGCATATTATAATATATTATATGATAATATWAYATATTATSTAATATAWTATATTAYAATATKMTGTAATATAATATAATATRMTGTAATATAATAATAATATAATATAATATAATAATAATATAATATATATAATATAGTAATAATAGTTTTAAGCTGCTGGCCAGGAAGAYAATTAGCTGGGTTAAGACAAGCATGAGGAAAGAGGAGGGAAGCAGCAGAGCAAAGGTGGCCGGCAGGAGGGGAGAGAGAGAGGAAATTCATCGGCTTAAGCTGGGTAAATGCGCCGCTTGCTACCGGGGAGGGAAGAGAAACTGCGAGATTGTAAAACTTTCACCAGACATACGAAAATAATTACAAAAATTGGAAAAATTGTTTCGATTCTTAATTACTCCTCACACTATTCCTGCATGGCTCGATATTGGATCATAAGCTAATTTAAATATGAATGCATAACGAGTTTTGAAACTAACGAACACGATCAACCAAGTCTACTGGATGGTTCTTTGTCAGCAGGGCTTTGATTATGTTTTCTTGCCCTGGTGAAGGGAGTTGGAATGGATGGCCTTAAGTATTTTCTGTTGGTCATGGGGGTTCTGTGTGGGAAGTCTGCCCCAATTCTGTCATTCGTGGGTCCAAAATGCTCTTTGATTGTAGGTGAACTATAAATCCCAGTAACTACAACTCCCAAATGTCAAGGTCTATTTTCCCCAAACTCCATCTGTGTTCATATTTGGGCATATGGAATATTCGTGTCAAGTTTGGTCCAGATTCATCATTGTTTGAGTCCACAATGCACTCTGGATGTAGGTGAACTACAACTCCCGAACTCAAGGTCAATGCCCACCAAACCCTTCTAGTGTTTTCTGTTGGGCATGGGAGTCCTGTATGTCACGTTTGGTTCAATTCCATCATTGGTGGAGTTTGGAATACTCTTTGATTGTAGGTGAACTATAAATCCCATTAACTACAACTCCCAAATGACAAAATCAATTTTTTTGAGTGAAGGACATACATTAGGTTTAGGTGTCTTGTGTTCAAATTTGGTGTCAATTCGTCAAGTGGTTTTTGAGTTATGTTAATCCTACAAACGAACATTACATTTTTATTTATATAGATAATTGAGAAGTAGGGAATACTGAATTTGTTATAGTGGTTCTGTTTATAGACATTTCAACTAAGCACTTTTTTTTCTCCTTCTCTAGGCAGAAGGCTATGTAATTGGCAGCTGCATCAAACATATCCCCATTGCAGGTAGAGATATTACATATTTCATTCAGCAACTCCTGAGGGAGAGGGAGGCGGGGATCCCACCTGAACAATCGTTGGAGACAGCTAAGGCCATAAAGGTAAACAATGTTTGTGAAACTAACCCGCCTGTAAGGAATTGCCAGTGAGCCGTTTAAATAGAAGAACTTTGCAGAAACATTCTTTGCTCACTTAGGTCTGTATAACTCCCCCAAGCCTTAATTTCAGGCCTTGGCAAACTTGGGCCGTCCAGGTGTTTTGGACTTCAACTTTCACAATTCCTAACAGCCGGTAGGCTGTTAGGAATTGTGGGAGTTGAAGTCCAAAACACCTGGACAGCCCAAATTTGCCCAGGCCTGATTTATCTGATGCTACTGTAGTTTATTTGATGGTACATATTGTATATCCTGTATAGTTAACAGAATATGCTACAGCTCTATTTGCCTTGCTAGAGTACTGTATTCCATGCAGAAGTCAAACACCCAAATATTTTTGTATGACAAACTCTGGAGTTTTTCATGTCCACGTCCTAGGTAAATAAGACTCTCTCCACACTCGCATGTTGTGAACTCCACTTTGTATCCCCATTTCTTAAGGATATCTCAGCATCTTGTGGTGCCAGAGCCTGTTCAGTGCCTTTTAGGTTGCCCACTCTTCTGTGTGCCCAGGAGGGAGGTTCTTATCAGATCTCAGCCACTGATTGAGGTGCTGGGCTTTAGCCTGCCGCTTTTGGACTCTCGCTTGCTGAGGTGTTCCTGCAAGTATCTCTGTAGATCTTAGGAAGCTGTTTCTTGATTTAAGTAGTTGGCATGCTGGCTGATATCTGAACAGAGGATGGGCCAATGATGTCAGTGCCTTGGTCCTTTCATTGCTGGCTGCTACTTCCTGGCAGATGTCAGGTGGTGCGATGCTAGCTAAACAGTGTAATTTCTCCAGTGGTGTGGGATTAAGACATCCTGTGATAATGCGGCATGTCTCATTAAGAGCCACATCCACTGTTTTAGGATAGTGAGATATTTTCCACACTGGACATGCATACTCAGCAGCAGAGTAGTAAAGCATAAGAGCAGATGTCTTCACTATGTCTGGTTGTGATCCCCAGGTTGTGCCAGTCAGCTTTCGTATGATATTATTTCTAGCACCCTCTTTTTGCTTGATATTCAAGCAGTGTGTCTTGTAGGTCAGAACACGGTCCAGAGGTTTTTTGTTTTTGTTTTGTCGTGGCAGGAGCGACTTGAGAAACTGCAAGTCGCTTCTGGTGTGAGAGAATTGGCTGCCTGCAAGGACGTTGCCCAGGGGACGCCCAGATGATTTGATGTTTTTATCCTTGTGGGAGGCTTCTCTCATGTCCCCGCATGAGGAGCTGGAGCTGATAGAGGGAGCTCATCCGCCTCTCCCCGGATTCGAACCTGTGACCTGTCAGTCTTCAGTCCTGCCGGCACAGGGGTTTAACCCACTGCGCCACCGGGTGCTCCAGAGTGACTCCCAGGTATTTTGGTGTACTGCTGTGCACTACTGGGATTCTTTCCCAGGTAATCCTCAGAACTTGAGATGCTTGTCTGTTCTTAAAGTGAAATCACATGTTCATTTTAGATGGATTAGGAATCAGCTGGTTTTCCCTGCCATAGGCAGTAAGAGCACCTAAACCTTCAGAGAGCTTCTGTTCAACCATTTCAAAGCTCCCTGCTTGAGCGATGATAGCATGATCATCAGCATAGATGAAACTGTCTGTCCCATCTGGCAGTGGCTGATCATTTGTGTAAATGTTAAAAATTGATAGAGCAAGCACACTCTCCTGAGGCAGGCTGTTGTTCTGTTTTCGCCATCTGCTTTTCTTGCCCTGGAACTCAACAAAAAGCTCCTGTTTTGTAGCACATTTCCTATGAAGCAGGTGAGGTGGCAGTCCTTTGTGATATTATACATTTTTCTCTGGAGAAGGCTATGATTTACAGTATCATATGCAACTTGCAGCATTGCAGTGCCTTAAGATTTCAATTGGGCATATTACACATTTAGGCATCCAAATAAATTGGCAAAGGGAGTCAATCGAAGGAATACAAATGCAGCAAATATAGTTCTGGATCTGATTGAATTTTTCTGTCTCACTTTCTACAATGCTAGTTATTGGGAGACAAAAGAAACATTTCTATTGGAAGCTTTTTTACTGGAGAGACAATGCCATTATCCCTCTGTATAGTGCTCCCTTGGATCTACTTTTGCTCACAAGTACTTGATTACAGCGTAGTATGCTTTAAAGAAGACAAGGTAAATAAACAGACACAGAATCGGCATTAACTGACTATAAACTGGGTTTGGAGATTTCTAGTTGTGTTGCGATATCAACTTTGGAGTCAGCTATTCAATTTGGCATGTTCTATCAGTCTGACAAAAATAAATATATTCCATTACATTTATTTACAGGAAAAATATTGTTACATTTGCCCTGACATAGTAAGAGAATTTTCCAAATATGATGCAGATCCACAGAAGTGGATAAAGCAATACACAGGCATCAACGCAATCAACCAAAATAAGTATGTTATTGACGTTGGTTACGAACGATTTCTTGGGCCAGAAATCTTCTTTCATCCAGAGGTAAGGAAGAAGTCTACTTCCCCAACCTTAATAATAATTATAATAGTAATAGTAAAAGTAAGAATCACACTTCTTGTGATAGAGCAACACCTAGTGGCTAAATCATAGTAAGATACAACAGAAAATGTATAACTAAAATCACACTTATTTTAATGTATTGTCGTTGTAACTACTGTCGTAGTTTCAGCATTTAAATATTACTAAGGAGAGTTTCTGTATTAACCATCCAGTGTCTTTCATGGCTGGAATCACTGGGTTGGTGTGGGTTTTCTGGGCTATATTGCAATGTTCCAGAAGCATTCTCTCCTGATGTTTCACCCATATCTATGGCAGGCATCCCCAGAGGTTGTGAGGTCTGTTGGAAACTAGGCAAGTGGGGTTTATATAGATGTGGAATGCCCTGGGTGGGAGAAAGAACTCTTGTCTGTTGGAGGCAAGTGTGAATGTTGCAGTTGATCACCTTGATTAGCATTGAATATCCTTGGAGCTTCAAAGTCTGCTGCTTCCTTCCTTTGTTTGGAGTTTTAGCTGGTCCTGATTGTTTATTGTCTGCCATTCCCCTGTTTTCTGAGTGTTGTCCTTGTTGTTCAGTGCTAATCAAGGTGACCAATTGAAACGTTCACACTTGCCTGTAACAGACAAGAGTTCTTTCTCCCACCCTGGACATAATTCCACAGATATATAAACCCCACTTACCTAGTTTACAWCAGCCCTCACAACTTCTGAGGATGCCTGCCATAGATGTGGGCAAAACGYCAGGAGAGAATGCTTCTGGAATGTGGCCATACAGCCCAGAAAACTCACAACAACCCAGTGTCTCTTACACTTCCCCATATCCATGTTTGTATTTTTAGTTTGCCAATGCAGATTTCATGGAATCGATTTCGGATGTTGTTGACGAAGTTGTACAGAACTGCCCTATTGATGTCAGGCGCCCTTTATATAAGGTATGGTTTTAGAATAGATTATCTGTGTATAAAGGAGMGTTGCYGAAGTATATTTATCTGAAAACTGAGGACCAAAAGTTGAATAACAAAAAGTAAAGGTAAAGGTTTCCCCTGACATTAAGTGTAGTTGTGTCCAACTCTGGGGGGTGGTGCTCATCTCCATTTCTAAGCTGAAGAGCTGGCATTGTCCATAGACACCGCCAAGGTCATGTGGCCAGCATGACAGTATGGAGCGCTGTTACCTTCCCGCAGAAGTGGTACCTATTAATCTACTCACATTTGCATGTTTTCGAACTGCTAAGTTGGCAGAAGCTGGGCCTAACAGCGGGAGCTCATCCTACTACCTGGATTTGATGCACCAACCTTTTGGTCAGCAAGTTCAGCAGCTCAGCGGTTTAACCCACTGCACCACCAGGAATTACATAGATTTCTTAAATTATTACCACTTAATTTGTCAAATCTGTTGTGGGTATAATGGCAAAAGATCCACGATCTTGACAGCATTGATTCTGGTGAAGTTACTTTTAAGGGTTTAAGTTTTTAATAGATTTTAATTTTTTTGATATTGTATTATATATTTGAATTTTTAATTGTATTGTATATTAAATTTTTTAGCTATGTTTATTTTAACTGTTGTAAGCTGCCTTAAATCCTGAACTGGAATAGACTGTGATGGCGATGACAATGACATAATGAACATAAGTTGTGTTTTTGGAGAAAATTCAGTAAATAAAATATTTAAATATACGGTGTCTTTATATGGAAACAATTCTGACTGATAAAAGTTCTCCCCCCGCCCCCTTGCCGTGGTGGTGCAACGTGTTAAATAGTTGTGTCGCTGAACTTGCTAACCGGAAGGTTGGCAGTATGAATCTGTGCGGCGAGGTGAACTCCTACTGTTAGCCCCAGCTCTTGCCAGCCTAGCAGTTTGAAAACATGTAAATGTGAATAGATCAATAGGTACCGCCTCGGCGGGAAGGTAAACAGTGCTCCATGCAGCCATGCCAGTCACATGACCTCGAAGGTGTCTATGGACAACGCAGGCTCTTTGGAGCCGGAGATTAATGGGAAGCTTTTAGCTTTATTTATTTACAGCTTTTACATTCTGCCCTTCTCACCCCGCAGGGGACTCAGGGCGGATTACAGTGTACACATATATGGCAAACATTCAATGCCAATTTTTGACATACAAACATATACAGACATACACAGAGGCTATTTAACTTTTTCTGGCCGCCAGGGGAGCTGCCGCTTTCATCGTCCATCTGCGACACTGATGAAGCACTTCCGCATTCCCCGCATGCTTCCCTGCTGGAATGCTTTGCTGGAGTCTTCTTTATGGCCTCATAAATCAGTTAATTTAGCCTCCCCACACTTTAAGGTGGTACCTAATTTTCCTACTTGACAGATGCAACTGTCTTTCGGGTTGCAAAGGTCGACAACAGGCTACACACAATTGGTTGGAAACCCACTCTAACCCGGGCTGGCTTCGAACTCATGACCTTTTTGGTCAGAGTGATCTTAATGCAGCTGACACTCAGCCAGCTGCGCCTTTATCTGTGTGTCATTGTTTTGAGGCACTGAATATTTGCCTGTATGGTGAAATCCACCCTGAGATTTCACAGATAGGGCAGAATACAAATAAAGTGTTTATAATTATAATAATTATTATTCCCCTCATCTGTCATAAATTTAATGAATGGCCCTCAAGATATTATGAAATTGAATGGTCTTTAGGTTTCCCTGGGAGTGGAAAGGTTAAAGATGTCCGTCTTTGCAGATTGTTTTATTTGCATCTTACGAAATGCAGTAAGATGAGAGAGGAAAAAGGACAGAATTAAAATAGGAGCCTCCTTCTGCTTATGCGGACTCTCTTTGAAGAAACAAATTGCTCGCATTTTGGCAATAACTAAGATTACTTCTCCTTCCCTGCTGACTCCCCTCTTTTTGTAATTTAACTGTTGCTGGAGTGTGTGAGTCATTTAAATACTAAATGCTGCATTTGGGAGTCCCACTGCATTCTCCATAGCAGGAGGCCTGGCTCAGACTGCTTTTATTAATTTCACCCTTTCCTTTCAGTTCTCCTTTCTCAAATCTCTTCCTACTGGGATTAAATTACTTAGACCTTCCCCGGAGTGCACTGTAATTTTCCCACTCCCTATTATGCTACTTTCTGAACTGCAGTCAGTGCTCTCTTATGTTCAGCCAGCAAATTTTGCTCTTTTCATCAAGGCTGACCACATGAGAATACAATGAAAAAAATGAGTTCTGTGTCTCAGGCTCCATCTACACTGCCATTTAATGCAGATTGAACTGCACTATATAGTCAGTGTGGACTCATATCATGCCGATTGAACTGCACTGAACTAGATTATATGAATCTACACTTCCATATACTGTATATACTCGAGTATAAGCCCAGTTTTTCAGCCCCTTTTTAGGCTGAAAAAGCTGCCCTTGGCTTATACTCGAGTCAAAGTTATTTAGTATTTTACTCTGTTATTACTATTATGTTTATTACATTTATTATTTTCCTCTATTATTGGTATTATTACATTTGCATTATTTTACTCTAATATTATTTTATTACATTTATTTTACTCTTTATTTATTATTATTACATTTATTATTTTACTTTAGTATTATTGTTATTACATTTATTATTTTACTCTATTACTGGCATTATTACATTTGCATTATTTTACTCTATTATTTTATTATATTTATTTTACTCTATTATTACTATTACATTTATTATTTTACTTTCTTATTATTGGAAGGCTACGTAAGCACATTGACACTGAAAAAGGTTAGAATAATGGTTTAATCAAAGTTGGTCAGTCTTATTTTAAATTACAGTTTTATATAAACATTGAAAAACATTTAACCTACTGTTTCCTCAATTAATGTAATTTTATTGGTATCTATATTTATTTTGTATTACCAGTAGCTGCTGCATTTCCCACCCTCGACTTATATTCGAGTCAATAAGTTTTCCCATTTTTTGGTGATAAAATTAGGTGCCTCGGTTTATATTCGAGTCGGCTTATACTCGAGTATATACGGTAACCTAGTTCAATTTGCATTATAATGGCAGTGTATATGGGGCCTTAAGAGTAGTTTAACTTGCTTTGTATGTTGCAATCTTAAGGGGACCTGATCACTGTACATTTTTATTTGAAACATAGAATACTCAATATACTCAGTAAAACACAAGGTCTCCCTGGTTGCACAGCGGATTAAACCTCTGAGCTTCTGAACTTGCTGACTGAAAGGTCAGTGGTTCGAATCCAGGGAGCAGGGTGAGTCCACGCTGGTAACCCCAGCTTCTGCCAACCTAGCAGTTCAAAACCATGCAAATGTGTATAGATCAATAAGAGACAAATGGAGCACCCGGTGGCACAGCAGGTTAAACTGCTGAGCTGCTGAACTTGCTGAGCAAAAGGTTAGTGATTCAAATCTGGGGAGTGGAGTGAGCTCCCGCTGTTAGCCCCAGCTTCTGCCACCCAAGCAGTTCGAAAACATTCAAATGTGAGTAGATCAATAGATACCGCTTCTGTAGGAAGGTAACGGCGCTCCATGCAGTCATGTTGGCCACATGACCTTGGAGGTGTCTATGGACAATGCTGGCTCTTCAGCTTAGAAATGGAGATGAGCACCACCCCGCAGAGTTGGACACAACTAGACATAATGTCAAGGGGGAACCTCTACCAAATCTAATTCTGTTCTAGTTTTGTGCCAACAAGAGTAAGTAAATATAACAAAAATGGTCATAACTTAAGTCTTAATGCACAGATTACACAAGCCAACAAGTATTTTTCATCAGATATAATTTTAGATTATTCTTACAGAGTTTTTGTGCTGTATTCAGATCTGTGTTTATTTTTTCTCTATCATGTGTAGCTTTTGCAATGAGGCTAATCGAATAATGCATTTACGCATTGATATCAATTGAATCTAATTCATATCAGTGCGTAAAATTATTAATTATTTGATTAGCCTCTGATGAGAAATACTTACTGGTTTGTGTTACATGAATATGGTATGAAATGTGCAGGCTTTACAGTAGTCCACTGTAATATACCATTCATCATATTTTAAAAAGTTGATATGATGGAAAAAAAATAAAGACATACTTAAAATCAGTATAAAAATTGATTTAAACTGTTTGCCTCTCATTTCTGGTTAGAAAAAGTTTGATTTTGTTGGCTTGTATATTTGTTATTAATTTTTGGCCATTCTAGAACTTATTTCTTTGTATCGAGATTGATTTTTTGAAAGTCCATTTGGCTACGAAAAGGTTGATTTTCTCCTCCATTTCTAACATTTATGATGCAGTCCTGGGCCATGCTCACTGGATTTAGTCTTACGAAGGTTTGCAACCACCTCACGCTGCTCAGAACTATTTTAAAGGATTTGATGAACCTCAATCAGTACTTGGTTGTTGGAGAAAATATAAGCGAAACATACAAATCCAAGCCCTTAATTGTGAAGACTGATGATGGCAAAGAAAAGGTTTCCAAAATGAATTGCATCTGTTTGAAGGGATAACTTGAAAACCAAGCGTGATAGATAGGTGGCACTGTGGAATCACCATCTTCTTATATATACCTGTTCAATGATTTAATATTGTTGTTCTCTCTATGACAGTTGGTATATCTTATTCAAAAACTTCTCCCACCGCTGGCCCTTCTTTGCCGTGGTATCTCACCAATACTAGGCAAGGAAACTAAGAAATCCTTTCCAGCACAGTCAAAATCTCCGCAGTATATAGACGACATGGTATGAATGCCGAAATGAGGATATGGTGGTAGCATAAAAGGAAATAAGAATTGGATGAAGTCATTATTGCATTGTTATGCAACTATGTTGGAGTACTATGGATAAGTCAATCTGACGCCTGGTAACCCAGAGCTTGAAGAAATTATTATTATTATTTGGATCCATAGTACTGAAATTTTGGATTGCTATGGGAGACAAATGGAGCACCCGGTGGCACAGCAGGTTAAAATGCTGAGCTGCTGAACTTGCTGTGCAACAGGTTGGTGATTCAAATCTGGGGAGTGGAGTGAGCTCCCTCTGTTAGCTCCAGCTTCTGCCACCCAAGCAGTTCGAAAACATTCAAATGTGAGTAGATCAATAGGTACCGCTACTGCGGGAAGGTAACAGCGCTCCATGCAGTCATGCTGGCCACATGACCTTGGAGGCATCTACAGACAACACTAGCTCTTCGGTTTAGAAATGGAGATGAGCACCACCCTCCAGAGTCTGACATGACTAGACTTAATGTGAAGGGGAAACCTTTGCCTTTACCTTTGGGAGAGGAGCCCCCGGTGGCGCAATGGGTTAAACCCCTGTGCCGGCAGGACTGAAGACTGACAGGTCGCAGGTTCGAATCCGGGGAGAGGCAGATGAGCTCCCTCTATCAGCTCCAGCTCCACATGTGGGGACATGAGAGAAGCCTCCCACAAGGATGATAAAAACATCAAATCATCCAGGCATCCCCTGGGCAACATCCTTGCAGACAGCCAATTCTCTCACACCAGGAGTCACTCATGACACGACAAACCCCCCCCCCCAAAAAAAACAAAAACAAAAAACCTTTGGGAAATGCTATTTTGACAATCTTCCATTTTGCCTGTCTCTCTTTATTTCAAAGATGACTGATGAACAAAAACCAAAATAAAATACTGGAATGTAAACAGTACATTTTTCCGTGCTGTATACAAGAAGATGAGCCATTGCCAGGGCTGTTTTGCCGTACAGCATAATTAATGAAAGTTGTATTCTGCCCCTTGTTAATTTCCTGAGATAATCTCCTGTTTTGTTAACATCAAGATTTGAATCCAGAACTCATCTAAGAATTGTACATCAAATGTAACCAGAAGCTTATGTACCAGTAACTTACTGAAACCACTACGCATTTGTACCAGAAGAAGTTTAAGCTTGTTAAATAAACATTTTATTATTGTTAACACTTTACAATCAGTGTGAACATCATTGTGATTTAAACCCTCTAAATAAAACAAACACTATTGTAACACAAAAGTGTGTTACTAAGTATACTCTTCACATTCAACTCAGCCTGAATACCAAACAAAAAGGTGGCAGCAAAAACAATTGAAGAAACAGTTTCAAGATCTCCCAGTTGCCTCTTTCCTGTTTTAAAAATCCCCCTGCACCTATATATAATTTGGTTGGCAGCTTGTGGGATTCACTATTTTAAAATCCCCTGTCCCTTTCCCTGCTAAGTTCCTTATAATTAACGGCAATCGGCTGATATAGTTTCCCAGGTTCCTTATAATTGGTGGTACAGTGGTGCGATATCCTTATAGCATACATAGATTTCCTCAATTGGGCTTGTATCCCAAAGCAATAGAAACGATCTTTTCTTTGCCCTGTAGAATGTGGTTCTTGCAGGAGGCTCCACGATGTTCAGGGATTTTGGACGGCGGCTGCAGAGAGACTTGAAAAGAGTAGTTGATGCCCGCTTGAGAATCAGCGAAGAGCTCAGTGGAGGCCGGATAAAGGTAAACAGGTTTTATTATCTATTAAATGCTTGAAGGAGCAAAACAAGCACTAGGCAGTTAATATCTAGGCCTGTAAATCAAATGTTTTTTTTTTAAAAAAAAAAACAAGTATGCTACAAGCATCTATTTAAGAAGACAGTGCAGTAAAGGTAGAATGATTTATATCTCCCTAACGTGACCATTGATCTGACGGCTTTTTGGATTTTCTCAATCCAATTGGATTCTAGCATTCAGAGCATTGTTGACGTTTTTGACACAACAGCACCTTCTGCCCCAAAGCCATGTTGCTTATTGACTGGATTGTCTCTCTTCAGCAGTTAGAGATACAGCTTAGAAAATGGAATCACTACTGCCAGTCTGTAAATGATATAAGCAAATATATTCCTCTTCTTCAGGGCTGTAGATGGCAATGCTGTGATTCTAACTGACGGAGCATGGAAAAGTTCCTTTTTCACTGCACGTTCCCAAATCCCTCTTGCAGAGTAGCTAGAGGGGGTTCTGTGACTGGTACTCCTACATAGTAATGCTTCCGAGTCTCCTTGAAACAGCAGATTTGGGGCAGTTCAGGATGTGTTTTAGATGCTTGAACCTGAAATGCGTAATTAAGCTCCTTTTTTGCTGCAGGGTGTGCAGGGGCTTGTAATACATTTGGGGACTCAAAAGGGAGCCCAGATTTTGGAGGCATGCCAAATCTGAATAAGAGATCTATACCATCATGATTATTTCTCCACAGTTAGATGCCCAGCACTGTATTTTCTAGCAATGGCACTGTAATTGGCTCTTTCTGACTAGCAAAATAGTCAAGGCTTGCACTGTGTTTTGATAATGTTTAAACCTGTTAGTTTTGTTTTGCTCCACAGCCTAAACCTGTTGAAGTTCAAGTGATCAGTCACCCCATGCAGCGCTATGCAGTCTGGTTTGGAGGCTCTATGCTCGCATCAACAGTATGTCTCTTTATAAATTCATTTTGCTATAGGATAGTTGTGATGGAAAATACATGGAGGTTACCTTCTAATCTGGGCCTGTGTCAAAGGAAAGGCTTTAGCTGGGTATTATTTCCATTGTATGTGTGTTTTTAATGATGCGTGAACAGATCAATGATAGCACAGGCTCCTACTGTATTTTGTTGGAAATACCAACCTACCAAGTCTTCAATATTTGTTTGTTAATGTATATTTTGCTAACGTGCATTGTATGTATATATTGATTTGCTGCTTTGACTCACCTCTTTGGTGTGGGAGGGGCTACAGACATGTAATTGTACTGAGCATGTTCAGACTCAGGACTCCATTTTGTTATCAGTATGCTTTTGGACTCCAATGTTAGCAGTTTGCTAGACTTTAGCGAAGGTGGATGTCTTTTGGACTTATGCAGGAACTGTTTACTATATGTTTGCTTTGAGAAGCAGTGAGTACAGTTATACAGTTTGGACTTGCATAAGATACGTACTAGAAGACTTTGGACTATGGACTATTGATTAAGAATTATACCCTGTGTTCTCAAACCAGAGAAACTACATCCTATCTGTAACTAAACTTCAATAAGAAATGTGCCTGTATGCTAAATTAATACAAGATGTTTGTGAGTAAACAAGATATGTTACTTTTTAAAGAAGACTTTGGTTTTTTTTGTCTCTGAGTGCATATTTTAAGAGGTTTCAAGGGCAACTGCAATTTCAATTCCTACTTCAAAGAAACATTTTAAAAACTCTGCTAGCTAAGTATATGTTTTTTGTGCAGTGGCATGTTTTTGTCCCTGGCAGTTCAAAGGCATGGTTTATCAGTTTAACAGCTGAGTTACCTGTGTGCCATTACATGAATGCTTGTGAACGTCACTTTTTCAGGGGGTTGACTTCTAACAAGGCCATGCCTTTTCTTGACTAGTGGTTTTCAAAAGATGGTCTCCAGATGTTCATGGAGATTCACATTTGCCAAAAGGATACTACATCATTTTTATTTTCAAAAAAGGTCATGAATGCAATGTTCCCAAAATATTTTGTTTTCAAAATCTGTCTGTTACTTTCGAACTAGCCTTAGAAGAAATTGGTGAAGTACTTCCATGTTAGGGCCATTTCAGACCACACAGTTATGGCACTTTGATTCTGCTTTTACTCCCATATTTAATGCACTATTAGATCGCCAATGAAAAACCGTGACATTTGACCATATAGTGGGTACAATATGGATATTACTGCTAAAGTTTCCAAAAGGAAATTGATGTAGAAATACGATAAATACCGAGTTTATCTTGCTGCTGCTAGTGCATGTTGATTTCCACTTCCTTTTCAGTGTGTGCTGTAAAGGTGATTGCATTATCTGAACTCTAACTCTAAGCTTTGCCTTTATCTTGGCTTGTATACTTTTTCAGCTTGTTTTTCTTTTCTCTTTTTCTACTCAGCCAGAATTCTTTGACGTATGCCACACCAAGAAAGATTATGAGGAATACGGCCCTAGTATTTGCCGTCATAATCCTGTTTTTGGAATTATGACTTAATTCTCACTCTGTGGTGAAATCTGTTGCTGTGTCCAATGGAGATCCTTTTGCTTATGAAGAGTTGAAACTATTGAAACATGGAGTGCTGTGGAGACCAAGTGGCCTTGAAGAAGAATACCTCAATCCTACAGAATGTGCTGAAATCAGGCACAGCAATACTAAGTTTCATAACTAAGTGCCTTCCTTTCTCCAATTGTCAGCAGACGTCATGATTTAGAAAGATTTAACAGGAATTACAGGTCTAAACAGAGGGCAACAAAACCCAAACCAAAATATTATCACTTTCAAAGCTTTTCTGGAACAGAGAAGAACCTATATTGTGCTCAGTCTTGTTATCCAATCTGCAAGGATGGAACTTATTTTGCAAATCATTGCATTAGTCTCAATGGGTTTATTAATTATTATTTTTTTGGTCTTCCTTGAACAGATATTTCAGAAATGGTGCCTTAGTTTTGTGAAAAATTGAACAACTATTCTATGCTGAGTACTTTGTACTTGATGATAATTGTTGAAGCAGATGGCCTGAGTTGATCACCAACTGCTAGCGATGTCATGGAGAGTGGTGCCACCTGAGGCAAAGTTTGTTTGAATTTCAGACTGTTGAAGGGCTTTCTTTGATTACATGTGTGGTTTAAAAATGTATATTTACTGGTTTTATCTTAGTGATGTTTGAAAAATAGTACATGAAATGTATTACTGCTTATTTATTTATTTATTTATTTAAAAACTGGGAAAAGGAAAAGCTGTTGGTTACATACTGGTGAATAAAACTTTGTTGACATGCTCATACAGATTAATCAGCAGCAGTGCAGTCTTCTTTATGTGGTGGAAGAAAGCATTCTTTTCTTGAAAACTCCATATTTGCTTCTCTGTATTTGTTTTGAAGGCCCCCTTGGTGGCGCAGCGGGTTAAACCGCTGAGCTGCTGAACTTGCTGACTGAAAGGTTGGCGGTTTGAATCTGGAGAGTGTTGTTAGCCCCAGCTTCTGCCAACCTAGCAGTTTGAAACATGCAAATGTGAGTAGATCAAAAGGAAGATAATGGCACTTCATGCAGTCATGGAGATGCTCTCCCAGCAGTTACATGGAGGAAGCAGGAAAATTAACATTTACATAGTTTCTTCACCAGATGTTTAGATAAACTACGTAACAATATTTGAAAGAAATTATGTTCCTGGTTTTAAAGTGTTGTTTCCTGTTTAATTGTGCAGTACTTACTCTGAAAGTGGTTGCTATGCTCCAGAAACTTTGTTTTTGTGGCTGAGGGGTAATACTACTATTTCTTTCAGTTTAGGCACTTTGTAATTTTCCTTAATGAAAATGTGCCATTTTAAACCTTTCAGTGTGCAAAGAAAAACAAAGTTTTTGCAGTTTAATAAACATTGTCCATATTTTTATGATAAAATCAATTAGAAAATGACATATATAGCCTAGGAACAAAAATCGTGTCACATAGTGTTATTAGACATGATTAGAGCACACTGATTTCAGGAAAAATCTATGACTAAAAATAATATTTTCTTTTGAATCTTCATAGCTTTGTTCGTTTCACCACTGACAACTCTTGGAAAAGTGAGTCACAGCAAATCATTACAGACATTTAATATTTGACCCTAAACCTGACCATCTGTTCACTTCTTGTCAGTCCAGTGAAATTTTTGAATGCACATTCGAAGTCTAGACACTGCTGTTACCCATTGTGAGACTTTGACATATAAATCCATATTTAATGTGCTCAGATCTTTTTTTTTTCACTCAGTGGTAGAGGTTTCCTGAACAGCTTGATAGATACAGACTACGTTGGCCCATGACCTTGGAACACATTGAATAAGAAGGAAGTCAACTGAAGGAAGCTTTTATCTGAAATTTGTGCAGTAATTCTAAGAGGAAATGAACAGTTCAGCCAACAATGTATGGAGTCACTTGCGCCAATTATTTTGAGTTATTTTGGAAATTTGAATCTCTAGTTTTCTGTCTCATACGCATATCCATTGCAATGTCTCGCTGGTAAAAGTTTTAATAACATTTTGGTTTCCATATTATAAATCCGAAGAGCGCTGTGTATACGTCTCGCTGTGGAACGTTCAATTAAGTGCAATTAGCAAAGCCTCGACGTGACTTGAAGTGCTGATCTTCGTGTAAATAATTCATTCTTTATGATCATGCTGTTTTCTCTCATCTGGAAAAATAACACCGTTGTGCCAAATGAGTTGTCTGAAGATGCCAGAGTGAAAAGCTTGCTCAAAATCACCAGGGACAGAATGAAACAGGAATATATTATCTCCTGCTTAATTCAGAAGTATTACATAATGTCGGAGTGAAATTATAATAACCTGAAAGAATATCAGCTCAGAACCATCAAGATGTCTTGTGAATTAACACTTACTAGTGGTGTTTCTCTAGCTGCATTCTGTGAAACCGTTGTGGACATTTGTGGTTTCTCTCTTGAACAGAATTTGTTGAAATGATTTTTCCATTACGAATGTGTGAAAGGACGAGAAAAGACAAGAGGATGATTTGTAGGTGCCAGATATAGAGAGCAGTTGATGCAAATTTGGAATTTGATATCCTCATTACAGACTTGGAGAAAGTAAAATGATAGAAAATAAACTTTATTATGGCTTTATCTGTGATTGCAATAATAATTTGTCTTCAGTCTGGAAAGAAGATCTACAGCTGAGCTCTTGCAAGACTTGAATTCCTAATTAAGACCATTAATAATCTGGATGAGATTATGGAGATTTGACTATACATTGAGTGAATATTACTGCAAAATTGTGGATGATATACTTTTGATAAGAATTGCAAACTTTCCAGAAGACAGGCTCAAATTAAAAATGTCCTTCAAGAGAACAGCTAAGAACAGAAAGATAGAAAGAACCCATTGAAAAGTGTTTTTTGCAGTAAAGAAGAACCAAATGGGCAAAAAGGAGGTGCAAGCTTCTACTCTCAATACCTGTAGGGATGCAGCTTCCTATCCTAAACACCTGTAGTGATCTTTTAATTGTATGATGCTCGTTTCCATGGTTGAACAGGGCTAAGAACCCGGGTTGGGAAAGAGGCCGACTCTATAGACCAGGTATGGGCAAACTTCGGCCCTCTGTGTGTTTTGGACGTCCACTCTCACAATTCCTAATAACCTATGGGCTGTTGGGAATTGTGGGAGTTGAAATCCAAAATATCCAGAGGGCTGGAGTTTGCTCATGATTGTTATAATCAGAGATGCACACACACACACAGAGAACTGATGTGAATTGGAAGAAGGCACACTAGTCTCCAAATATCTACTGGACATTGTAACCTCTGGAGGAAATGTAAGTAAGGAAAAAGATAAAGGCTGGCTCGTATATCATTTCAATCCTGTTGTTCATTCGTTCAGTCATTTCTAACTCTTCGTGATCTCATGGACCAGCCCACGCCAGAGCTCCCTGTTGGCCGTCACCTCCCCCAGCTCCTTCTGAGTCAAGCCAGTCACTTCAAGGATGCCATCCATCCATCTTGTCCTTGGTTGGCCCCTCTTCCTTTTTCCTTCCATTTTCCCCAGCATCATTGTCTTCTCCAATCTTTCCTGTCTTCTCATGATGTGGCCAAAGTACTTCAACTTTGCTTCTAATATCCTTCCCTCCAATGAGCAGTCGGGCTTTATTTCCTGAAGTATGGACTTGTTGGATCTTCTGGCATTAGCCATTTCAATCCTAGTCATCACTTGTCAGTTCCTGCAGAGAACAGAAAAGAGCAGACCTGCTAGATGAAGGGCTCTGTCTAGTTCAACATCTTGTTTCCAGCTGTGAGGACCACAGAGCCTACAAGGAGCATAAGAAATCAATAGTGTCCCTTATATGATCTTAAGATCTAGCATTCAGTCAGCCTAACTACCTAGAGTGCAAATTATATAGGCCTCTGATGTTGAATCCAGAGGGCTACATAATTCACACTTTGGGTATTTATTTACAGCATTTATATTCTACCCTTCTCAGGACTCAGGCTGGATCACAGAACATATACACAGCAACCATTCAATGCCATTAAACAGACAGGACAGAAAACAGATAGAGGTATATGTTGGCATTTCTCCTAACTTTGGTGTTCTGAAGGTTGTGCTTGATTCCCACCAAGGGAGATGCTGTCACTCCATCCTGTATGAAGAAGAGCCCTTGATCACAGACTTCCTTCTTTTTTGATCACTGGCATTTTCTGGTATTTCCTTTTAATGGTGGCGTAAAATACTTCCCCACTTAAGCGGTGCTTAATTTCTCTACTCGCACCTCACAGCTGTTTTCGAACTGCATAGGTTGACAGTGAGCTGGGCTGACGATTGGGTTCTCATCCCGATCCGGGCTTCGACTTGTCAACCTTTTGATTGATGTGATCTATTACACAGATTAACCAGCTGTTCTAAAGCCCAGTAGATTGCATCAAATCTTTTAATCGATAGATCAATCAAATTGATTGTCTCTTGGCATTTTACACAGAATTTGCAAGCTTGGTAGTTGATTAAATGTCCTTTGACCAGTATCTGGCCACTTGGAGTGCCTCTGGTGTTGCCTCAAGGAGGTCCTGCATTGTGCATGTAGCAGGGCTCAGGTTGCATTGCAGCAGGTGGTCAGTAGTTTGCTCTTCTCCACACTTGCATGTTGTGGATTCCACTTTGTAGCCCCATTTCTTAAGATTGGCTCTGCATCTCGTGGTGCCAGAGCGCAGTCTGTTCAGTGCCTTCCAAGTCACCCAGTCCTCTGTGTGCCCAGGGGGGAGTCTCTCATTTGGTATCAGCCACTGATTGAGGTTCTGGATTTGAGCCTGCCACTTTTGGACTCTCGCTTGCTGGGGTGTTCCACCTAGATATTTCTGTAGATCTTAGAAAACTATTTCTTGATTTAAGTCGTTGACGTGCTGGCTGATACCCAAACAAGGGATGGGCTGGAGATGTCACTTCCTTGGTCCTTTCACTATTGGCTGCTACTTCCCGGCGGATGTCAAGTGGTGCGATACCGGCTAGACAGTGTAATTTCTCCAGTGGTGTAGGGCGCAGACACCCCATGATAATGCGGCATGTCTCATTAAGAGCCACATCCACTGTTTTAGCGTGGTGAGATGTGTTCCACACTGGGCATGCATACTCAGCAGCAGAGTAGCATAGCGCAAGGGCAGATGTCTTCATTGTGTCTGGTTGTGATCCCCAGGTTGTGCCAGTCAGCTTTCGTATGATATTGTCTCTTGGCATGATTGCATCTAATGGTGTGCATGTAATTGTGGAAAGTGTGGTGGCATGCTCAAGGCAAGAGTGTTTGATTTTCACCAGTGTCTCCTGTTGAGCCCTCTCAGATGCTCTTGACGGTGAAGAAAACCTTCTGGAACCATATGAAAGTGATTAACATTTTGTACCTTGCTTCACAATCCTCTCACTAGTTCCAATGAATGGCTTCCTTCCAATACAAATAGCAACTGCAGAGGTAGCAGCAGGGAGGGAAGGGTTAATTCCACATCCCAATCTACTGTGATACTAATTGTCACCATCATCACCCCCTGCAGCTGCTGTTGACTTTTAAAAAAATGAAATACGCATGTTAAATACAGGGTGCTTTTAACAGTTGTGTCTTTTTGGACTCTCATTTGTTCTCCAACAGGTAGGTAATTCAGCTTTGTTGCCTGTAGTGCTTGGTGCCTTGGGGTTTTATGCTGATTTTCCCCTTTCCCTCAATTTATCCTATGGTATCACCTATAATACATCAAATGCTAGTGGCAATTAAAGGATTAGGGACAGGCTGTAATTACAGCCCTGTGGAATAAAGTTCTTAAATGAGTCTGCGGATGCCTATACTATAATTATTCTGCCTATGCCCTGATGTGCTAGGATTAATTGTGTGGGATTACAAACTATTTGCACTGCACACGCAGTTCAGGGCTACACAGTTTGTGTTTTTATTGGCATTAAGGAAAGCCCTCTTTGCTGTTTCCGGAGAATGTGTCTTTTAATCACAAGGATGCTGTGTCGAAACCAGTGTTGACAGCGCTTTGCTAAGATCTCTCTAATCTACACCAACACAGCAAAGTTTTGCGCCAAAATACATGATGAAAATAACGTCATTCAAGGTTTTAAAAAAAGTTTTTCATGCTTTGATCTCAAAGACTTCTTGAGGATGTGACACCGAGATGCATCCTCTGTGTTAATCGTTACAATATTTTGACACTTCTGTTTCATCCTTTTATGGTGCCGACCAAATAACACTACGTAACAAAAATTGAAAAAAAAAAACTGCTCCTTGTTTGAAAGTGTTATTTCCTGTTTAACTGTACTTACTTTGAAAGTAGTTGTTATACTCCTGAAACTTTGTTTCTATGGATGCCACAAACTATGTTGAATGGGTTGGGACCCAATGAGATATTCATTGCAAAACTAGAGCAAAATGTGCTGCAGGGTGTCCAGTAAAAACAAAGCTTTTGCAGCTTAATAAACTTTCTCCAAGTTTTTTATGATAGAAGGTAAAGGTATTCCCCTGACATTAAGACCAGTCATATCCAACTCTGGGGGTTGTTGCTCATCTCAATTTCTAAGTCGAAGAGCCAGCATTGTCCATAGACACCTCCAAGGTCATGTGGCCAGCATGACTGCATGGAACGCCGTTACCTTCCTGCCGGACCACACTTGATTTTGGTCCAGATTTTCCTTGGTGAAACATTGGAGAGTATGAGAGCAGCACCTAGGAACAGATTAATTACCAACTTTCTTATAATATTCTCATAGTTATTTGAAGCACTACTAGGAAGATGAGTCACATTTCCTTAGCTTCTGCACTATATAAAGTATGTATGTGTGTGTGTGTGTGTTAGCCCACGAGACCTGTTATCCAGCCATGGAGATATGGAATGTCAGCTTTGGGATACTACAGGTAGAATGTGTTACTTAGGAGGCCAATTACCACTTCCCATGTGGAAATGCAGACACCCATGGCTGAAGGACTTCACTTTCCTGGCTATAAACAACTCGCAACACACTTACCTTGCAATGTGTGTTGACTTTTGGTACAATGTAGATCAGGTATAGGCAAACTTTGGCACTGCAGGTGTTTTGGATTTCAACCCCTACAGTTCCTAACAGCCAGTATTACGAATTGTAGGAATTGAAAGAACACCTGCAGGGCCAAAGTTTGCCCATGCCTAATGTCAATGCACCCAGTCCCAGCTCAAAACAAATGCAAGCTGAGCCCCACTGTTGATATATAGCTCTGGTTCTGAGCACTAGGTTAAAATCAGGCCCCAGAGTGGAGCCCCCAGTTGTGCAGTGGATTAAACTCTTGTGCCGGCAGGACTGCTGACCGAAAGGATGGTGATTCGAATCCGGGGAGAGGGGTGAGCTCCTGTCTGTCAGCTCCAGGTTCTCATGTGGGGACATGAGAGAAGCCTCCCAAAGAATGGTAAAACATCTGGGCATCCCCTGGACAACATCCTTGCAAACAGCCAATTATCTCACACTAGAAGCAACTTGCTGCTTCTCAAGTTGCTCCTGACATACACACACACACACACACACACACACACACACACACACACACACACACACACAAAGGCCTCAGAGTCTCTTGTGGATGATGTTTGAAATGCCACAAACTGGCAATGATATAATGTTCCATATTATATCAAGGGAATCACTGACTGCATAGGGAAGCCGATGAAGAAACATAGCACACAAACAATATACAGACCTAATAAGAAAATCCAACAAATGCTACGTTCAGCAAAGGAGAAGAAAGATCCTCTCACTTCAGCAGGAGTCTACCGTATACCATGCAGTTGTGAGCAAGTCTACATAGGGACCACCAAATGCAGCAGCATTGCCCAGACACAAATCAAGGAACATGCACATTATTGCAACAAGAGAAGTCAGCCATAGTAGAGCACCTGATGAACCAACAGGGACACAGCATATTATTTGAGAACACAGAAATACTGGACCACTCTAACAACAACCGTGTCAGACTACACAGAGAAGCCACTGAAATCACAAGCACATGGACAATTTCAACAGAAAGGAGGAAACCATGGAAATGAAGAAAATCTGGCTACCAGTAATAAAAAAACTCTAAAATCTGGACAATAAATAAAGAGCAACACTCCAAAGCAGGGGAATTCCAGAGTGTGTGGAGGCTCCTTCTTTGGAAGCTTTTAAACAGAGGCTGGTCATCTGTCGGGAGTGCTTTGAATTTGATTTTCCTGCTTCTTATTATTTATTTATTTATTTATTTGCTTTATTTCTATACCACATTTTTCAGCCCAAACAGGCGACTCAATGCGGTTTACATGGTACAAATTATCAAACAATGTCAGTGCAATTAAAACATAACAATGCAACACACAGGATCAACAGCATCAATCCACAACAATTAACAATCGAAACAAGACAAGTCAACAAGACAAACATAATGCCTCAGTTGAAATCAGATCCGTTCTCATAATCCTTGTGCCATTCCTATGTTCCATTTACCGTCTTCCTTTGATTGGTTTTCTTGGCAGGGAGTTGGACTGAATGGCCCATGAGGTCTCTTCCAACTCCATGATTCCATGATTCTATGATTCTAGGGCAGCTAACAGCTCTCAACAAAGGATTCCCCAGGCAGGAAGCAGCCAGTCTTTGAAGCTGCAAGGCTACTCCATGCTACGCAAGCTGGCCAATTGCAACATTCACACTTGTCTCAAACAGACAAGAGTTCTTTCTCTCACCCTGGACATTCCACAGATATATAAACTTTACTTGCCTAGTTTCCAACAGACCCCTCAACCTCTGAAGATGCATGCCATAGATGTGGGTGAAACATCAGGAGAGAACATAGCCTTACAGCCCGGAAAACTCACAGCATTCCAGATATGTATTTGCAATTTCAGACTTTTTTAAAAAAAGGTGTTTCCTTAGGTTTTTGTTTTAGTGTAATAAGATCTCATAGTTATTGATGCAGATGCAGAACAACAACTACTTTATTAAGTCTCAAACACAGTATAAAAAGTAGGACCCACATTGCAACAAAGGGAAACTAGGCCAAATGTATGGAAGAGAACTGCTGGGGTGATTAAGAAGTAGGGCTGTGTGGATGTCCCTATAGGAGGTCATATTAACCCAATTCCTCTCAGCTGAAGCCAATTCTGTTCCGCTTGGCTGTTCTTGTACAACATTATTTATGTACACCTTTGGAGATGGAACACACTGAACTCAATGCCCTTCTGAAATCCCTATTGTCCCTTAGTTCATAATGTATCACTTAAGATCAAGCTGGTTTATTCATACTAATAATTGTCCAGTGAACCTTTTTAAGCATCATTGAGAACATGGTTGCTTTCTTATCTAACAGGATGTTATCTTCATTGCATTTGACACGTCTAGTTTTATTTCTGACTAGCAGCTAAAACAGTATATGGGTGGGGAGGGAGGTTTAATCACAACTGAAATATTGAGTTAGGAGGAGACAGGCCCCAAACAAAGGAGGATCCCAATAATCCATTGTTGTAGTCATGATGAAATCTCCCCTATAGCTATTTGCTTATCTCAGTTAGATTTCACTTATTGGAGCAATTACCAAATATGTCAATAATTTATGTATATCCAGTTGATTTAATGATTCTGTTTTATGTGTGGATGATTCTGTTTTATGTGTGGATTTTCAATGCTGCATTCTCTACAATGCTAGAAATTTGGATATTGAAGGCAAATATATTTTGCAGAGCATTTTTTGAATTTCAGGCACAATTCTCACATTTTGCCCCATTCTCATGCTACACACTTTTTCCTATGCTGGGTTTCATAGTAAAAACATATGGGATATCGATCTTACCTGACCTTTGCTCACAATGTTTTCAGAAGACAGATCACTTAAGTGGTGTTAAGAGCAAACAACTGGTTATAGTGATTTGCTGGGTGACATAGGCCTTGAGAACATTCCTCTACATCAGAGGTCCCCAAACTAAGGCCTGCAGGCTGGATGTGGCCCTCCAAGGTCCTTTACCCACCCTCCTCCCTAGACTTTAGACTTATGGTTGCCCTGTGCTTGAAAGGACTTGAAGGCACACAACAACAATTCTAATTAACTTTACTCATAAGCCAAAAGCAGGCCCACACTTCCCATTAAATACTGGTTAAAATTGTTCTTCATTTTAAATGTTGTATTGGGTTGTTGTGGGTTTTTTCGGGCTATATGGCCATGTCAGACCTCACTACCTCTGAGGATGCTTGCCATAGATGCAGGCGAAACGTCAGGAGAAATGCCTCTAGAACATGGCCATATAGCCCGAAAAAACCTACAACAACCCAGTGATTTCAGCCATGAAAGCCTTCGACAATACAAATGTTGTATTGTTCTTTCATGTTTTTTTTGCACTACAAATAAGACATGTGAAGTGTGCATAGGAATTCGTTCATATTTATTCAAACTATGGTCTATCCTCTCCCCCCCCCCCAACAGTCTGAGGGACTGCAAATCGGAACTCTGCTTTAAAAGTTTGAGAACCCTTGCTCTGCATCGATGTTCTCCATATGTTGTTCCCAGAAGTCTTAGGCAATATGGCCAGTGGGCAGGAATGGTGGGAATTAATGTTTAGCAACATCAGAAAGGCTACAGTTTTCCTACTCCTAGACTTCGTAAAGGTATTTCCTGGGAATCAAATCTCTAGAAATAAAATCACAGAATCACGGAGTTGGAAGAGACCACAAGAGACATCCAGGTTGATTCTTCCATGCAGGAATATAAAATCAAAGCACTTCCTGTTGAGGCTTGCAAAGCCTCTGAGGACAAGGATGAGGCTTTTCTGGTTGAGCCTGATGTTTTTGTGGGGAAAAGCAAAAGTGTTTTTCGAGATGATGGGAATGTTTGGGTAGATTTGTTGTCAGGGAAACAGGCAGCCATTCTCATGAGAATCAGCCAGACATTAATTCTGAAAAAAATGTGGATGAAAGAGGAGGGTTACAGATAACCCAGTGTTTACAGATCGGATGGGATAGTGCGAAAAAGAGACAAATCTGGTGTTCCCAGAGACTGAAAGATAAACAAAGGGAACTCAGGTGTGACAAAGAGTGATGCCATGTGCAAGGGGGAGTATCCTTAAGAAATTAGAGTCAATGTTCTGTGGGACATTGGATTAACATTGGATTTTCATGAGTCAAGTTGCCTATCATGAGAGCTTCGAGTTAGGAGTTCTGTTTTTGGGTCTGTATCTTGTCCTCATGTTTAAGTTCCATGCCTCCTGTTTGGATTACAAATCTTGTTTCAAGTTTCAAGACTTTGGGATTATAGTCAAGTTCAAGTATCAAGCCTTTGGATTATGGTCATGTTCATGTTTTCAAGCTTTTGGATATAATTCTAGTTTAAGTGCAACAACCCTTGGGCTGTAGTGTCTTGCTTTTGCCTTAAGAGATTTTTGTAATTCCTATTCAGAGTTGGTTGTTGTTTTTTGTTAAGCTTCTGGAAATCTGGCTCATGGATGTAGTTTGAAATTGTTTTATATTAGGTATTCTTTTCTTAAGAAACTTTCTATTCTTGTTCATCTGTGTGATATTTGGGTGAAAAAAGAGAATCAAGTAGGTGGCCGGGCTGCAATACTTCCAATCTCTGTTTAAAAATCCCCAGAGAAGAAAACTTCACAATAGTCCAAGGCAGCGCATTTTACTATCAAACAAACCATCAGGAAGTTCTTCCTAAGTTTAGGTGGAATCTATTTCCCCGTAATCTACTACTCCGTGTCTTAGTATCTGGAGCAGTAGAAAACAATATTGATATCTCCTCATTAGGGCATCTTTCCAAATATTTAATGCATGACTATCATGTCTGCTGACAATTTTCTCTACTCCAGGCTAAACATACCCAACTTCCCAAACCTCTCCTCATAGAACTTGGCTTCCAGATCTTTGGCCATTTTGGTAACTCTCCTCTCTTTCTTGATTATTTCTGCTAAAATAATTTGGGTCATCTCTATGGAAGGTGGGGAGTTGATTAAGAGCTGGCATGAAGCTTTTCAAAAAGCATTTATAGGTCAAACTTTCACTATTATAGCTTCATTCATACTTCATTCATACATACAATAAGGTTAGAGAATAAAATGAATACAAGTATGCAAAATATGTATTTGTGTGTGATGTGCCAATGCATGATAGAAGTGCTTTCCTCTCAAAAAAACAACAAAACAAAACAAAAACAAACCAAAGTTGTGCGTAAGTGCTACATCTGGTGGAGGGTATATCTCTGGACTAGATGAATAGTAGAACTCACCACTATCCAGATTATCCTTCTTTATCTTGAACTGTGGTGGCCAGAACTGGACTCAGAGTTATCCCAGGGAGGTCTGACCAAAGCAGAATACTGTGGTATTATTATTTCCCTTGATCTAGGTACTACATTCCTATTGATGCAACCTAGGTGAACGCAGAGTCTCAGGACAATGGGGAAGTGACAATTACATCCCTCCAATACAAACACGCATAGCCTACCTTGCTGTGAACATCTTCACAAAGGATGCCAAGCATTGGTTTGTTGTTCATTCATTCAGATGTTTCCGACTCTTTGTGATCTCATGGACCAGCCCACTCCAGAGCTCCCTGTTGGCCGTCACTACCCCCAGCTCCTTCAAGGTCAACCCAGTCACTTCAAGGATCCCATCCATCCATCTTGCCCTTGGTTGGCCCCTCTTCCTTTTTCCTTCCATTTTCCCCAGCATCATTGTCTTCTCTAAGCTTTCCTTTCTTCTCATGATGTGACCAAAGTACTTCATCTTTGCCTCTACTATCCTTCCCTCCAATGAGCACTGGTAGTATGTTTTAATTATCTTTGTAGTCATGTGAAATTATTCATCGTATCACAGTGAATACCAGCGATGGAAAGTGAAAAGTGAGCAAAATGGACCAGAATGCCTGGAAAGAGAAATTTGTTTCCATAATGTTCAGATTTAGAAAGTTAGAAGGAGCAATTTGGGCCTTTCTCATACTGTTGTTTGTGTACACCCTAAGCCACAGGAAGCCAATTAGCTTTCGTATTGCATTCATGCATTGCTTCCCACAGAGGGCAAAAGTGATAGAAGATGGTTCTGTATATCAATGGCTGGCGTTTGGCCTTAATAGAAAACCAGTTAGTGGCAGCTGATGAGACTATTACAAAGTCTATAGGATGGTAAAGCTTTTATCTTCACAAGTGAGAAGTGGATGCTAGGCCATTATGGCTTGCTAAAAAGCTTTTGCACTCTATGTATAATTTCTTTGCAAGCCTTAGATCCTGATAAGAATGCAGGCTAATTAAAATGGAGATAAGTGAAATGTCTTTGCAATTAATCTCTAAAATCCAAACTGCAGCGCAAGGCACACATTTTTCAAGGATCTCTTTTGATGTCAACAAGTACTTCAGTAGGATTTAGGATTTAGAGAAGTGGCGTATGTTAATTCACATCTTTGTGTGAAATTATGTTTTAGGGATGCACTCTTTAATTTGTGTTCAGATGGACAAACTGGAATGTTGTTCAATGCTTAGTTAGAGTAACGAGGTCAACTTTACTGGTATGCGAGATGGGGTTACCGTTCCCCAGTTCCTCAAATCCAGACACTCTAATTATGTAAATTACTATCATTTGCATTCTGATTGTGCAAAATTGGCACATGAATGGTTTTTTCTTCCATTGCTTTTCAATTTTCATATCATGTTTAAAATAGTTGTTACCTGTCTGAGAACACTAGTATAGGCTAATGTTGAATGTTCTGGCATCTCAACAAACCCACTGTAAATTCCCATTCATTCTTGTATGCTGTCCTTTGTTGTGTTTTGCCAAAGCCTTGAAATAATAATAAAAAGATTGTATTGCTAAAGTGGGCAAAGGCCCAGTATTAAATTATAGCTGGGAGGGGATGCATATTATCTAGTGAACCAGATTGATCAAAAGCACATTGAGACATCCAAGTCTTTAGGTCTTTACGAAAAGTGGACAGGGTAGGTGCTAATCTAATCTCCTTGGGGAGAGAGTTCCAGGGGCCACCACCAAGAAGGCCTTCTCTCTCATCCCCACCAACCGCACTTGAGATGGAGATGGGAGCGAGAGAAGGGCCTCCCCAGCAGATCTCAGAGCTTACGCAGGTTTGTAGGGAAAGTTGTGATCCGTTCCAACCACAGGGAAAAAAATCCAGTCCTTAAAGGACCCAATCTTAAGGTCTTGCAGGAGACATGGGAATAGATAGAACAATTGAGGTACATCTGACCTATCTCCCTGATATACAATGGTCTCCTGCAAATTTCCCTTGCTACCAATCACTCTCCACTACTCCCTCCATTTATTTGTTTGTTTGTTTGTTACATTTATATGCTGCCCTTCTCAGCCCACAGGCAACTCAGGGCAGTTTACAGTCAACATCGAAGCCTAATAATACAATAAAAAACAATTAAAATAATATAAAATCACGATAAAATCAATAAAAACATGTCATATGAGTCTCCTTACTAAAAAAATGTCCAATTACATTTGTCCAGTCAGTCCATTTTCCTATGTCCTTTACGCTGTATTTGCAAATGCTTGCTCATAAAGCCAAGTCTTAACTTTCTTCTGAAATGTTTAAAGAGATTGGGTGATCTAATATCCCTAGGGAGGACATTCCATAGCCAAGGGGCCACCACTGAGAAGGCCCTGTCTCTTGTCCCAGCCAGACATACTTGTGACGCAGGCGGGACCGAGAGCAGGGCCTCCCCAGACGATCTTAACGTCCTAGTAGGTTCATAGGAGGAGATGCATTCGGACAGGTAAGTTGGGCCAGAACCATTCATACCTTCATTCATACCTCTTCAAATTCTACAGCACTGCTGGTCACAGCTGACCTCCAGTTAGAGCACTCAAGGGCCTGGGCTTCCCAGTTCTTGGTGTCAATGCCATGGTTTTTAAGGTTAGCTTTAAGCCCATCTTTAAATCTGTAGTCCTACTCTATGTAGTCCTACTTTATCACCTTACCTCCTTGCAATGTCTCTCTCCTGTATAAAATGAACTTGCTGCTACTTGCACAGCTCCCTCTTCTGTGGGAATGAATGAGCATTAAGCGATGTATGAGAAGGCAAAATTGCTACCATCAGTCAGAACATACCTACAGATCTGTGTGAGTCTTTAATTCTATTTAGGCTTGTTTTCTCCCCTTGCAAGGCTAACCGCTCTGGCACAAGGTGATGGCAGGAGATAACGGTGCCCGCTTATTTGATAGCTGATCTCAAGGGTTGCTTGGAAAATCGGCTTCGGGATGTAATCTTAATGAGTAATGTCTCAGATGTGCTCACCTTCAAAAGAAGTATCCCTTGGTGATTTTTCAGAATGGATATTTGTTTTGATTTTTATTTTAACGGAAGGCACTTAAAAGGGGCTAGAGGGAGCTCTCACATTGTGTAAAAACTGAGCCAGCAACTGAAATATATTTCGTTAGAAATATCTCTCATTTTGCTCAACAGAATTTACTAAACAGGAATTCAACCTGAGTGCATTCCAATCTGTAGACTGATGTTTCATCTTAGTACATTTCACATTTCTTTTAGAGATTAGCTAATTGTTGGACTGTATCTCCCAACAAACCTTTCCACTGGGATTCTGGAAGCTGTAGTCCAGAAAGCAATATTTGTAATCTTTAATAATATCACTTTATTTATATTCTGCCCTATCTCCCTAAGGGGACTCAGGGCGGATCACGGTACACATACACGGCAAACATTCAATGCCATTTTGGATAGACAGGATAGAGACAGATAGAACAGAAAGGAGGTAAGTTTTGCCGACGTCCAGCTTTTTGGCACCTTGGAGGTTGTGCTAGAATCCAGCCGCAGAGGGGTGCTGTTGTTCCATCCTCTATGATGAAGAGCCATTAGGATTTCCTTCTTCCTTTTGGACAGCAGGTATTTTCTGATCTTTTTCTTTATGGTGTCATAAAATACCTCCCCCTCTTGTTTTAGTGGTACCTAATTTCTCTACTTACAGCTCAAGCGGTTTTCAAACTGCTTAGGTCAGGAGTCTTCAAACTTTTTAAACAGAGGGCCAGGTCACAGTCCCTCAAACTGTTGGAGGGCCGGATTATAATGTGAAAAAGCACGAATGAATTCCTATGCACACTGCACATATCTTATTTGTAGTGCAAAAAACACTTTAATACAATAATTGAAATGAAGAACAATTTTAACAAATATAAATTTATTAGTATTTCAATTGGAAGTGTGGACCTGCTTTTGGTGATGAGATAGAATTATTGTTGTTGTTGTTATTGCTGTATGTTTTCAAGTCATTTCAGACTTAGGTTGACCCTGAGCAAGGGCTGGGTAAATGACCTTGGAGGGCCGTTTACAGCCCTCGGGCTTTAGTTTGAGGACCTCTGGCTTAGGTCAACAGTAAGCTAGGCTGACAACCAGGAGCTCATGCTGACTTGGGGCTTCGAACTGGCAACCTTTCTATTGATAGAGCTTATCATTGCCCCCGGTGGCGCAGTGGGTTAAACCCCTGTGCCAGCAGGACTGAAGACCGACAGGTCGCAGGTTTGAATCCAGGTAAAGGCGGATGAGCTCCCTCTATCAGCTCCAGCTCCCCATGCGGGGACATGAGAGGAGCCTCCCACAGGGATGTTAAAACATCAAATCCCTTGAGCAACGTCCTTGCAGACGGCCAATTCTCTCACACCAGAAGCGACTTTCAGTTTCTCAAGTCACTCCTGACACGACAAAAATATATATAAATAAATTTCTGGTGATTTACCAGCTGTGCTAAAGCCTGGCCTATTAATTATGTAAAAAATAATATAGTTATTTTCTGAATTTCTTTGCCAACCAGATATGAAGCCTAGATATGGTTGGTGTCCTTTCATTAAGCATTGTCAAGAAAAATGCTGAAGTCAAGCAGAAGCAGCAATCCCTATCACCTTCATTAGTAATGGTTTTATATATTGGTTTTACATGTTTTTAAAAGGTCTTATTGTATGTACTTTTTAATTTTGTTTTAAATGTGATTTTAAGTGTATATTGTTAAGGCATCCAATGGCTGCCTGGTTGTAAGCCACCTTGAGTCACCTTCGGGTTAGAGAAAGGCGGGATGGAAATATTGTAAATAACTAAATAAAATGGTTCAGACAAGCAAATCCAAATTGAATTCTGGAAAACAATTTGGAATCTTGCTACTTTATAAATCTTGATCATATCCCATGTTAAATGAAGAAATCTCCGATATGAAAGATAAGCCTTCAAAGTTGTCTCCTTATACAAAATGCTATGGTGTTTTTATCAATTTTTCCACTGCAAAAGACATGGAGAAATGGAAACCTCAGAGATATTTTGACATGAAAGTCATTTTCAGCTCTGTAATGTGCTGGCACAGCACGTTTGGTTAGAGTAACTGTGGTAAAGATCAGGCAATATATTTTGGTGGATGGGCTATGTATGACAAGACTGAATGCATTCCTGCCAGCTAGGATTTTCCAATAAAGATTTCATTGTCTCTTCCCTACGTGGGAAGTGATAAGTGACCCTGATATTTCGCCACTCATTTTTTCATCAATAAAAAAATATAGTTTCGGATGGATTATTCCTGGTTGATTCTTAATGAAGTGCCATTTTATAGGTTGTCAGTAAGTCCTGAAATTGAGAGGGGCAATATATTAAGCAGAAGGCACTTTTTCTGACACACTGTCGTGGGATGCGCAGTATAACGGGACTGCATCCACTTCCCCTTCTCAAGTACATAAATCACTCTCTTACAAATAACTGCATGCAAGAAGGAGCATTGATTGTCTGTTGGCCCAAATGCATGGCCGTAACTCAAGATGCCTGCTTGCCGAACCAAGTGTGTTGCTTAATGAATGCACCATAGACTTTTTCTTGTTGAAAGTTATTGGGTGTAATGAGTTTCCATTCCGGCAGTCCTGGATTCTGGCTCTCATCTTTTATTAATGTATCACATTTGTATTCCACCCTTTTCCAAGAAACACAAGGCGACTTCAGCAGGGTCATTGCATAAGATCACAATGTCTTATGAAGGAAGCACAACATTCTTACAGGTGGTGAATTTCTGAACCTATTGGGTAGCAATACCTGTTGCATTAGAGCTCTGAACCACCTTTTCCACCACACACCACACTTTGTCAAAATAGTCCAGTAACATAAAGTTTATTAAAAAGTGAATATATAAAGAAATCAGTAACTTTATAAAAAAAGCATCAAAGTTCAAAAGGTTATTCCAACAGCATCCCAGAAGGCCAAAATTCATTTACAGCGCAGTCTTCATAATTAATCCATAAACATGATAGCAAGAATCCAAGACAGGCAGCCTAATCCACACAGAACTAGAAACAGGAACAAACGTAAAAATTTGGATACGTGAAGCAAAACCTAAGAACAGGAACTGAGAGCTGTTTTCCCCTTGAATTCAATGTTGCTCTCACAAAGAATTGTACCAGTAGAAATCACTTAAAAGGTCTCAATCCCTCCCATTACATCATTTCTCACACACCTACTTTCCCTCTCCTTATGTCTAAGCCTCTGAGAAAAGAGAGTTTGTCTCTGTTGTATGCTCTGCTTCTGAAGCAACTTGATCTGGCCAAACATTTGTTTCCCACATTTTTCTCAGCCTGCACTTCTGGCAGGTTCTCATGAGAATCGATATTGCTTTCTCCAGTCTCATGGGAACTGCCAAGAGATTCCAAAACAACTCTCTCCAGGTAACTTCTATCCTCCTCTGGCCATTCAGTTTCTGTCCCAGCATCTCTTCCTCATCCTTGAGCTGCAACACTATCTTCACTAAGCCAACAAAAAGACATCCTTCAAACAGGTGAACTTTCAAGACCTCCAGGTTCCATCAACAATCAAGATTTTACCCCCCCCCCCAAAAAAAGCAGCGAAGGTTTGGGGGATGAATTGATCTTTAAATCACATTGTTTACACATTGTATTTTTGTTTTGTTTTAAAAAATATTTCCTCTATGTGGGTTTGAAAAGTTGTCTTATGGCAACTTCTCAACTTTTTGCAGCACTGTGAGTTTCTCTGTAGATAATACTCAAACTCTGCAGGAAATATATGGTTGAGGAGTATGGTTCCACCCCATTCAACTCCATCCTGCATTGGAGGAATACACAATCAATGAACTCCTGATAAGTAGCCATGCAGTCTGTTCTTTAAAAACTCTCAAAGAGACAACATACTTTGATGCAACGTATTCCACCACTGAACAGGTCTTATTGTCAGGAGGTTCTTCTCAATATTGGGGTGGAATTTCTCTTCCTGGAGTTTGAATCCATTGCACTGTGCCTTGGTTTCTGGAGCAGCAGAAAACAAGCTTGCTCCAATATGTCATGGTTTCATGACGTATTATCTGGATGGACATCCAATATGTAGAATTTGGTTAGCATATGGGACTTGTTCACGATTGGGCAAAGTACAAGCCTCAGATGTTGTTGGACTGACACACGCAGCATTCCTCATCATCTTTGCTTGGTCTCATGGTAATGGCAGTTGAACTTCATCTGAAGGACCATTCAACCCTGGGAAAAATTCACCACTATTTCTTCTCAGAATATGCCATTGTAAACAATGGGACTTGAGTTAACTGTAAAAGCAAGTTCCATGCATTTCAACAGGTCTCCTTCAAGTAGATTAATAATGGATTTAGCCCTAGAGGTTGCCCAGTGTCAGTGTTGAATCAGTAGTAAACTGTTAGTGTAAATTCCATCTAATTTTACTGTCCAGTTAATTGTAAGAGTTGGAGGGCATTGTCCCTGTTTTAATTTTGACTGCACTGCTTTCTTGTTTGTTGTTTTTGTAAATTTATTCTGTTCCATCGAAGTAGAGATCTATCCTAGCACAGTATTTCCCCCGTCTTTCAATTGATTTCTTGTCAGGAATAACAAGATCAATCAAAACATATGGCTAATAAAATGGATATAGAAGCCATAAAAGTCAGAGGAACGTACCATCTGGCAGGCTGCAAATGAGCAGCAAGGAGGGGAGGCCAAGCTACAATTCAAATCCAAATTTTCCTTCTTGTATTAGAAGCTCATTCATGCTTCTCAATAGTGTTAACATTTTCTCTCCAATTAAATTAATGTCAAGGAATTTTTAATTGTGCAGTATAACTTTGAAGGCATTCGGTTTGCAAAATCATTGCTTCAAAGGTCTTGCTGGAGATGTGAGAGCTGGAACATAAGGAAGGCAGAGTGAAGGAAGATAGATGATTTTGGACTGTGGTGTTGGAGGAAAATTCTGAGAGTGCCTTGGACCGCAATATGATCTAACAAGTCCATGCTTCAGGAAATAAAGCCCAACTGCTCACTGGAGGGAAGGATATTATAGGCAGAGTTGAAGTACGTTGGCCACATAATGAGAAAACAGGAAAGCTAGGAGAAGACGATGATGCTTGGGAAAATTGAAGGAAAAGAAGAGGGGCCAACCAAGGGCAAGATGGATGGAGGGTATCCTTGACTGGCTTGACTCTGAAGGAGCTGGGGGTGGTGAATGCCAACAGGGAGCTCTGTTTCGGGCTGGTCCAGGAGGTCACAAAGAGTCGGAAGCGACTGAACGAATAAACAACAACAAAGGTCCTGCATTTCTAGCTGGAGGAGAAGAGATTATTTATTTGCGTGCCATCCTGATAGTTTCATGGAAAGGCAACCTAACAGACTCTGTGGGAAAAAAAGTGTTCTACATAGATGCCAGAGTTGCAACACTCGTAGGTTGCAGGATTCCTTTCAGATCTGTGGCCTTGGGTGGATATCTTCTTAGTGTGGCTCTGAACCTTCTCTGAGTTTTAGTCTAATCCATGAGCAATGGGACCAGGGGAAAATGTTCATCCTTATGCCTCATGGTGGGACAACACAGTGCACTAGACCCCACAAAGGAAAATTAGAAGATGTGTGTTCTGTTAATGATTAGTTCCTCTAAACAAATCTGAGAGTGGCATGTGTTTTCAACAACAATAGCAGCAAAGTTTGATGTTGCCAACTGCCATCAAGCCAACTTTAACTTAGGATGACCATATGAAATAAAGACGTCCAAGTCACCTAATCATCAACAGCCCTGTTCAGATCTGGCAGGTTCACATGATATAGTTTTTCTCTTTTCCTGCTGTCTTCTACCAGGGGGTGGGGTAGCTGCATTCTAGAAAGACTATCTTAATCTGACCAGATTCCTTGCTAGGGAGGTGAATCACATTGTGTGTTTGTACCTGAGTCTGAAAACCAGGGATTGACTGGAGATCCTGATAGTGTATCATAGTAGAATAGAGTTGGAAGAAACCACACAGCCATCTGTGCTGTCCACCCCGCTGCCTCCCTGGCTGAACCCCCAAAACTGGTGTCATAGATGTTGTTAGAGTCACACAGACTTTTGCTTCAGGATGACTTTGACACACCACTGGAGGCCAGTTTTTCAGGTGTGGCTCAGGACCTATACATTTGGGAGGTCTTACACTTGATGTGGTTTTCAACTCGGAACATATAGATATGTGGGAGGAGGAGATCAATACCTCTTAGTTGTCACGGGCAGATCATTTTCTGGTCAGGGTTAGTATTACAGCTACAATCTACCCCTGCAGAGGTGGAGGACCTATTACAATGGTCTGCATTCAAAGCCTAACTGGATCATTTGAGATTCCAGGAGGCCTTAGAGGGTTCCATGGCAGTAATATAGAACTACTATAATAACAACAAGAAAAACCCAATATTTTAAAGTAAAAGATGCTCTGGGAGTCATTCTGAACAGACTGATAAAACATTTGAATGATATTTCTATGAGCATGGGCACAAACTCCCAATTAGCAAAAATGTTACTGCTTGGAACATGCCACACTTTTTTATGACACCACAACGATTTCTAGATTCTTGGAAAGAAATGGGATAATTGTGGCTCGAAAACTGCAACCAATAGCCCTTGTCTTTTTGATGAAGATATTTCCAAGGGACTGGACGCTGTGCAAGATTTAAGTGCTGCTTACCCACCAAAAGAAATGGTGGTTAAAACTAATTTTGTGCCTCTTCTGTGAGCCAATGGGTTTAACATGACAACATGAAAACATACATCATAAGAAACCAACCGGTTATTGAAAAGCAATTTATTTACAATAGAACACAATTCTAGAGTATGCATCTCCCTAAAAAAATACAAGTGTTGGACAAATTGTGTGAAAGCAGCACAGATTGAGACAGCATTCCTTGTGTTAGAATGTCACGCCTTATTATGTATGAGCACTACAGATTTATATTGGTTTCACACCCATGGCTCTTTGGATGTTGCTAATCTGTGCAGAGGTTAAACACACACACCCACACATACACATACACTTTACCAAACAATAATTACCCAGAATCCTTCAAGGGAAACTACAACAGCAAAATACTACAATACTGGTATGGGTTCCTACTACTGACAAATCCTTAATGTACTTCAAAGACATAGGTGTGTTAGTCTGGAATACCAGTATGCCGTGGAATCTTGTAGTACCCTAAGAGACAAACCGTGTGCTGGTACGGCTGTACCAGGAGCTCCAGTTTCTTTTTCTTTCTTTGAGTGTTTGCATGTATTCCAAGGTTCCATGCATTTTGCAATAAGCTGTCTTCCCTTAGTTTGCAAGTATAGGACCAATGGCCCATCAATCATCATTGGTTTTTTTAGTTCCGCCCCTTTCCCCAGGGTTCAGGAAGGAAAGGGAGTCATTTTAGCTCAGTCTTACAGTTGAAAGCTTAGCTACAGGACGTGAATCTGCTCCACCTGTAGAGAAGCTTAGTTTCTTACAAAATTCCGGGAGAAAACAGTTCCAAAGGACTCCAGCTGGAGCATCTACAAAGCCTTGACTGGTAGGTCTACTTGGGACCCAAGAAGCAGTTTGGAGCCAAGAGTAGAGCCCACACAAGCAAAGTTTAGAAAGCAGATTGTCCAAGGAAGGGTTAAAAAGGGTTTTCCTCTTAAAGAAACGAAACAGTTCATGAAGCCAGTTGCCTGCCCTTGTGGAAAAGATTAAGAAAGCCGCCAGTTGATTCAAAACCTTGAAGTATTTGTTTGACTTGTTGAAGATCTGAGAAGTATTTGATTGTTTTGTTGAAGACCTAAGCAATAATAAAAGACTTTGTTAAACTTTTCAAGCTTCTAAAGACTTTGTATAGGAAAATCCTTAGGGCCTCTCAGCTGAGGCACCCCAGCTTCCCGCTGGGCACAAAGAGCACGTCCTGTACAAAAACCAATTGCTATAGGCCCAGCACGTGACAGCACAAACAGAAAATGAAGTTGGTCGTGGAAGATTTCATACTACTTCCTCAGATGTAATGTCTTAGTGATTTTGAAACTCATTATTTCCCTCCCATGTCTAGTGTACAGTACACCATATTGGTACTAATGAACCAATCTCCTCATCCCTCCTTTTTTTGGTTAGTATGTCTTTGAGATCTCATGTCTTCATTTTTCCAAAGTCCAAACTCTGAATACTAGAAGAGATATGAATAATACAAAAGGATAATTATGCATGCATATTTTGGCTAATGAATTCAAAAGACAGAATGTAGGATTCTCCTCCTCCTCTTCCTCTGCCTCTTCCTCCTTCTGCTCCTATTCCTCCTCCTCTTCTTTTTCTTCTTCTGGTCAATAGGAAAAATATAGACACAGAGAAGACACAGAGACCTATTGTGGATTGATGACATGACAAAGCTGTTAGGAGATACAAAAAGTCCATCAAAGGGGCTGAGTAGCTGGAAGTGCCTTGATGGACAAGGAATAAAATATATGAAGTACAGAGACAAATGCAATTTTCACAGTGAAATGTGAAGTTTTATCAGGAGTTATTACCTAGCACTAAAGAATCTGAGGCAGGAGGAGATAGCCAGTAAAGCAAGAAGACAGTAGTTTATTATTTTTAAGAGGTCGACATTTAAGATCCAATTTGGCAAGAGCTTCTGGAGCACTTGTGGAGACATGGCTAGGTAACCTTCACTTTAGCATTGTATGTACTGTGTTTTTTAATTCACTGAGGAGGAGATTGCCATTGCTTATGGCAAAACGTGATAGCAGTTGTTATTTTATAGAAGCTGGCTATTAATATTCAGGGGAGAGACACTGAAAGCCTATTGATGCACCATACTGGTGGCTGCGCTTTTTCCAGGGTCACACAACAGTGGCAAGGCAAAGCACATCACATCTTCTGCTTCTGACCAGTCTGTTTCTCCAACACTCCTTCCAATATTTCACAGGTGAAATTGTCCTGGCTTTTATTTGTGAAATGTTGGAAGGTAGGCATTTGCGGCACAATTTCCCCCCGTAAATTAAATCATATTTGTTTTCAAATCTTAGTCCCAACTAACACACATTGAATCAATGAGGACTGCTAAGTCTATGTTTATGTTTATGTACATTTTGAGCCAGTTAATATACTTTGTTTCGGATGTGGCTCTTAGATGCTCTTCAGTTGGATAATCTTATATGTTATACCAGTAATAGCTCTTAAATCTTATACGTACTATAGGTTGAGCATTCCTTATTTGGAATCCTAAAATCTGAAATCATCCACATGGATTAGGCTTGGGTAACCACGGAAAAATTTGGTTCTAAACTCGTTTTGTTTTTAGGGGGCCCTTGCGTTTCGTTTTTTTTAATAATTCCGAAATTTTCCTTTTAAAAATTTCGAAATATACGAAATTTCGTATAATTACGAATCGATTCGTTAATGGCGGACGCGATTGCGCAATATGCTAAAAAAACCTCCAAATGGGACAGGGGAACTTCTGAAGCTTCCCTCTCCCTCTGTTGTTGACTGTTGGTGTGATAAAACAAACAACAACTATAAAACTTGCACCAGACATGCGAAAATAATTACGAAATAATTACGAAATAATTACGAAATAAATTGAAAAAATTGTTTCGAATCTAATTTACTCCTCACACTATTCCTGCATGGCTCAATATTGGATCGTAAGCTAATTTAAATACGAATTAATAACGAATTACGAAATTAACGAACGAAACCGCCCAAGCCTAACATGGATGGATAGCTAAGAGAGCAATGCCTTTGCTTTCTGGGGATTCTAAATACACAAACAGTGTTTTATGCACAATTTCATTAAACACACTTCAAAAAATGACCGTTAGGCTATATGTATAAGGCATATATGAAACATAAATGAATTTAGATGTGGGTGCCATTTCCTAAATATCTCATTATTAGGCTTATGCATGGATTCGGTTTGGTTGGTTCCCTTTGGCCAATCTGGCTTATTCGGCTTGTTTGGACGGCCGTAATGGCAAGGGCTCAGCTGCCATGTTTTTGTTTTGCCTGAAACTCCCTTCTGTTCAGGAGCACATGGCACAGGCTTCCTTAACCCCTTTGCTGAAACCCAGAATCCCTTGAAGGCAAGAAAGGAAAGGGTCTCAGGAAGGGTGTTTCCTTAACCCCTTTGCTCAAACCCAGACTGCCTTGAAAGGAAGAAAGGAAAGGATCCCAGGAACTTGTAAGTTCTCAATTGCTTCCAATTGGCCACATCTTTCCCGATCTTTCAGTTGCCTAGCCAAAAACAGATATTTCAATTATGTTGGGGATTCCTCATCTTCGGAAGAGGAAGGGGAGCAGGGAAGTGCTCAGGAATTGGAGGGAGAAGAATCAGACGATGAGGGTTTGAAAGTGCCCACATTTCTAGAGAGACGAAAAGAGTCAGAGCACAGATGGCGTTCAGCTAGAATAGCTGTTAAAAACACTGAGCTAATTGGGAGACGCCCTAGCTTCTCCTGTGTGGGGAATTCAGGGCTATAAATCAAAGGCAGGAGTAGTCAGCTTTCACTGGTAACAACGACCCTGATACTGAAGTTTTCACTCCAATGGAATCTGCTTTGTGTCTGCTGCAAAGGACTTAGTTCATTGCTCATTGACTGATGGAAGACTGGTGTTTCATTTGGGACTTTGTAAGAAAGTTTAATTTGTGTTTGGATTAAGTCTTCCTTGCTTCCTTTTGCACTTTTCAATTGCATTTGCTTTTTCTTTGTGTTTGCTGAAGTAAAGCATTTTTCTTTTACTTCCAATGTTGTCTAAAGGCTGTTTTTGAAGGGCAACTCAGGACACATTAGCCGATTTTTGGGAGGCTCCCGAAAATGGATCTGGGTACCCACCAAAATTTGGATACCAAAACCGGATTGTCCTCCAGATGAATTGCACAAGTCTGCTTATTATGTGTGCATGTGTGTTTACATGTGTATATATACATTCCAAAAATACACAATCCAAAACACTTCAGGTCCCAAGAATTTTGGACAAGACGTACCCAACCTGTACTAATAAAATTGAGGTGATTTGTTGATGTCAAATATATTACACCAATTGTCTCTTAAAGACAATTCAGTCTGTGTACACTGGAGAATTAATGTAGTTTGACATCACTTTGCCAAACCTCTATGCTATGGAATCATGGGAGTTATTGTATTAGAAGGTCTTTAGCCTTCTCTTCCAAAGAGTGCTGGTGTCTCGCCAAACTATACACTCCATAAGATTGAGTCATGGCAGCTAAAGTAGTATCGAATTGCATTAATTCTACAGTGGTGAAAACTCTGCCGCAGGCTTGTGTTAAGAACCCTAGGAGGAAGCTATATATAGTATCCATATACACATATATGTACATACATGTAGTATTTAAGACGGAATGGACAACACAACACAGACTTGCCTTGTGACAGTTCATAGTGAATTTTCTTTTGATGTGAAAGCAGATCGGAATATGTATTTATGATTTGTTTTGCATTGGCAGAAATGGCACCACAAACCTTTGTTCAGCTTCAGCCGCACAGGGCTCGGTTGGCTACAGTCTACTACCCAGCAACAGCAGGAATCATTGCTGCCTTCCACTTGGGAGGCCTTTAGCAGTTAAAATTAAATAGATACAATTAAACACTAAATAGGAATTACAGGCACGATGGGAGTTGGGAGATATTGATTTGAATTCTACAAGAATAAACAGGAGTCCTGTTTGACTTAGCCGGGATTATATTTCACCGCTAATTAAAGTTCAATGGCCCAGCGTTTCCTTGAATATAAAGAGAGCGGGGCCTCGGTGGACTCTTCTGCTAACAGCAAGGAGACACAGACCTTGCAAAGGCAATAGCTTCCTTGCCGTTTCCTTGATAATGAAACAGATGCACATTAAATCACACGCAAAGTTGGTGATTCTTTAGACATCTCCAAATTCCTCAGCTGTAATAAATCTGGGCTGTTCCAACCTGAAGGAATTTTGGCCCGTGACAGCTTGATCTTTGCTTCATCCCTGATTTAAAGCCAAAAGTAAACTTTTTCTCCTTCTCCCGGCGTCACTGCTGACCTTAGCCATATTAAAAATGGTAAATACAGTAAACCTGGCTATAAATTGTGCCAGTGAGATGATTTAAGGTGGGACAAATTTGCTACTCAAGCTGGAATCAAAGTTTTCCCTGTATTGCTGAACGACCTTGAGTTGTGAATGCTAAGTAGGGCTTGGTTGTGATGCAAATGTTAAAATAATAAATATTTTATTTAGTGCTGTTATAATTCAGAAACATCTTGCTTTTAAAAACAACTCAGTGAGGTGTACTGAGGACGAAGAAAGTGTGTGTGTGTGTGTGTGTGGGGGGGGGGGGGTTCCTAAATTCAACTATTATTTCTATTTAGAGCAATGATATTTTCATAAATGTTGATTTGCTATTTCATTTAATGGGTCTATTCTATACTCCCTGGTAGCACAGCAGGTTAAACGGCTGAGCTGCTGAACTTGCTGAATGAAAGGTTGGTGGTTTGAATCTGGGGAGAGAGGTGAGCTCCTGCTGTTAGCCCAACCTAACAGTTCGAAAAAAAATGCAAATGTGAGTAGATCAATAGATACCGCTCTGGCAGGAAGGTAATGGTGCTCCATGCAGCCACATGACCTTAGAGGTGTCTATGGACAATGCCGGCTCTTTGGATTAGATATGGAGATGAGCACCAACCCCCACAGCTGGACACGACTAGACTTAATGTCAAGAGGAAACCTTTACTATTCTAGTTGGGCTAGCAATTCAGTTTTGGCCAAAGGGTCCAAAAATTGTGGTCAAGTATTATGATCATGGTCTCTGCAAACCATTTAACATCCAAGATGGGGTCTGTAGAATCTCAGTAGGGAAAAAGGTGTGTCTGTGGCCCATTTACATTGACTGTTTAATGCAGCTTCAAACTGGTATTGAAGAAAATGGTTTTGTTGCATAGATAATGGAACCAGATCGAGGCTTGTATGGTGATGACACAAACCACAGAGCACTAATACATATCATAGATGGCACTTATAGCATGACCCGATGCAGACAAGGACAAGACTTTTATACTCTTAATAGAATATAACATATAATTAAAAACCAAATAATCATCCATGCCACATTATTTCCAGTTTCTTGTAAGGATGTGGAAGCTACACAGCGAGGAACCTGGCAGGAAGATAATAAGTTCATTTGCTATTTCAAGCTGGAGAAGAGTTCTGTAGATGAAATGGATTCACATAGACCTCCTTGGAAGCCAAAATTACTAAACAGAAGTTATTGTACTTTGGACATATTATGAGACAACATGAGTAATTGGAAAAGACAATCATGCTTGGAAAAGTGGGAGGCAATAGAAAAAGAGGTATATTCCATTCCAAGTCGTTTGATGTAATAAAATAAAGCATGGTCCTGAGTCTGAAAATCCTGAGCAGAGTAATAAGTAGAAGCTGGCATGAAACAGCAACAACAACAAAGAACTGGGAGTTTCAGCAGCCGAAACGGCTATGAATAAATGACTCCAACTGAGGCAAGAGCTTGCTCGTCTTTTGCATTTTGTCACTCCATTAACCATGCTGTACCCAGGCAGGGTCTCATCAATTCATGAATCTTTAAAGGAATGGTTCTTAACCTGTGGTCTGTGGACCACCAGTGGTCTCCAAGAACAAAAATATGGTCTGCGGCCTCACCATTACTACACCGTTGTAAAACCATATGACAACGAGAGTGACTGGTCTCACTAAACCCTTTTATAGTGCTGAGGCAACGGGGATGTTGGAAGGGGAGAGGCTGCTTACCCACAATAGACTACTACTACCACGTCAGCTCTAGATTATTAAATATGGTTTTCTGTGGGTGAGCGGATAGCGACTACTGGATGGCATATCGGAAGTTAGAGCTGATGTGGTCTATCCAATGCAATTTTCTGAATCAGCACCCCAAATAACCAAACCGAATATAAAGTTGACCAAATGCTGATTCGTAACCTTTTGGTACTAATGCTGGAGAGTAGTCCCTGGTCAAAGTGGTTCCTGGTCAAGTGGTCTCTGGTCAGTGGTCCCTGGTCAAGTGGTCCCTGGTCAAAAAAAGGTTGGGAACCACTGCTTTAAAGGCATGTGTTGCTCCTAGCATGAAGCTCTACTGACAGTCTCACAGAATGAGAACCTATGTGGCTTGAGTGTAACATAAATATTTACCAATGAAGTTAAGATCCACTTCCCCTATATTGAATAGCAATAGCTGTTTTCATGTCTTGCAATGTACATATCAATGCATACTACTTTCTGAACATTAAAGTGTTACTGAACATGTGACAATTCTGCATAAAGAACTCTGTTTCTGCCACCTTCATCTGAAAACAACTGTTGCATATTGTAGAAAAGGAAATCCATGCAAAACACGATTTACACCTTCATAAGACACCAATAGGATTCCACCATGGATTCGCCTATCTGTTTGCCTGCCAAGGTCTAGATTGTATCCTGTTGTTGATTTTTAGTTATGTGTTACTTATTTCCAACACTGTTTATTTATTCATTAAAGCCCCCAAAGTGGTCCACAGTTGAAACAGTAGTTAGTAGGGTAAAATGATAAAAGGACCGAGGTGGCAACATTTATAAATAGGAATAGCTATTTTCCTGTAAGGCCCACATTCTATTTTATCATTTCAAGATTAAATATATTTACATTTGTGGAGAGCTTATCCCCCTTTCCACCCAGTATTCTAATCTCTTGTTTTCTCCCTGTCTCTCTTATATTAACAGGAAAAGAACCCTGGTAAAACGATGTAAGCTTTATTCCCCGTGGACCTTTTTTAAAAATCTGATAACAGATTGGGGAAGACATCTGTTCACAGCCCTCTCTTTTCTAAAAACATTATGTAACCCATCTTTTTCCTCAGCCTTATTTACAAGCTAGTGTATGTGCTGTGAGCCAGGGTGGGGTGGTGACTTGAACATTAGACTAGATGACCGGAGAACAAAATTTAAATCCTCACTTGGCCATGGAAAGCCATTGGATGAACTTGGGCAAGTCACACCCTCTCAGCCTCAGAGAGAGAAAAGGCAAACTCCTTCTGAACAAACACTGCCAAGAAAACCCTGTGACAGTGTCAACAATATGTGAACACAATAATTCACAGATCTCACCACATTTGGCAGAGCAAGAACCTGTAAAGTAAATTATTTGAAAAGTGGAAAGAAAGTATTTTGCACAAGAGTTGCAGTTCAATAACATCAGAAGAGTCCTCTACCACTTCGACAATCTATTGGTGAGACATAAAAAGCTCAATGATATTCATCAGATCATTGGTCCACTATCTAGCCTTTAGACTTTAAGATCATCCAGGGAGGCCCTGCTCTCGGTCCCACTGCCATCGCAGTTGCACTTGGTGGGGACGAGAGACAGGCCTTCTCCGTGGTGGTCCCTCAGCTGTGGAACTCCCTCCCTAAGGAGGTTAGATCTGCCCCCTCTCTCCTGACCTTCCAGAAGAAACTTAAATCCTGGTTATGGGAGCAAGCATTTGCAGATTAGACTGATTTTACTGGCGAAGATATTTTATTTGATCGTGATTTGGACTGATATGGATGACATTTTTAACTTGGTGAACTGTTTTAATGTTTATTTATACTTATTTTTAGGTATTTGATTGTATTTTATTATGTGTTTATATTGTGTCGGCATTGAATTGTTGCCTTTTGGTAGCCATCCTGAGACCCTCCTCCAAGGTCGAGTATGGGTGGGGTATAAATGTTCTAAATAATAAAAATTAAAATATTTTAATATATTTAAATAGACACAGCCTTTCGTAGTCATTGTCGGAGGTCTTTTCAACCTCATGGGTCTGAAATCCTTTTGTAGTAGATGTCCGCAGTGGTTCTCAACCTGGGGTCCCCAGATGTTTTTGGCCTACAACTCACAGAAATCCTAACAGCTGACAAACTGGCTGAGATTTCTGGGAGTTGTAGGCCAAAAACATCTAGGGACCCCAGGTTGAGAACCACTGTGCTAGAGATTCAACATGAGTCCTTATTTTCACATACAGTTGCTTCATCAAGGTGCAAAGAAGATGAGTCCAGAATAGTACAGCTCAAAGCAACACCCTTGAAGAAACATGGCTCTTAGACTTTAAGATGGAATCTCCTGAAGGTAGGCAAGGGGTCTTCTGGCAGCAGCAAATAGAAGGCATGATCTGGAATTCAACTTTCCAAGCTCCGTCATTCCATACTCCATTTTGCAGCTTAAGTAGCACCATGAGCAATGTCTACTTGGACCTCTGCCTCATCTTTCTCCTTTTGCACTTCAGCCTGCACATCTGCTTCTTTCGTCACTTAGCTCTCATGTCAGGGACGTTATTATTATTATTATTATTATTATTATTATTATTATTTATTAACTTTATTTGTACCTCACTCACATCTCCCGCAGGACTCGATGCGGCTTACAAATGCCAAGGCCTCAATAAAAACAACAGCATAACAATACACATAACATTTCATGCAAATCAAAACGTTAAGCAATAACAGTAAACAATAAGACAATACACCATAACACGATAAAACTAGGGCCGGGCCAAATGTAATGGGTACAGATTAAAAAGTGCTGAGTATGATAGGTGAAAATAGGGTAAGTGCAGTGTGCAGACAATCTTAAATCTCTGCTAAAGTGCTTCTGGGACATATTGCTGGAGTTTCCTATTCTGGAAAGGCACACCGGAACAGCCAGGTCTTCAAACACTTCCTAAAGACTGCCAGTATAGGGGCTTGTCTGATGTCCTTGGGGAGGGTATTCCAAAGTTGGGGGGCCACCACAGAAAAGGCCCTGTCCCTCGTCCCCACCAGACGCACCTGCGACGCAGGTGGGATAGTGAGCAGGGCCTCTCCAGATGAACGAAGAGAATGCGTGGGTTCATAGACGGAGATGCGGTCACGTTCCCCTGGGCTCTGCTCTCAAGAAGACTCAACAAGGTAGTGTGTGGATGGCGATGGAATCATGAAACCACACCAGCCCTCGCCAGCTTCCTCACTTTCAAGATGGCAGATCCATCTTGAAGGTGGAATGGCGGCAATGGTGGAAATCCTCCTTATATAACCAATCTCAATCTATTTGCTTCATAATATTTTTAAATATCACAGAGCTAATTAAAAATATCAAAGCAACTTCTTTCTTTCAGTCTTAAGAGAACATTATTGTCTCGAGAGCATTGGGAACATATTTTTTTTGCTAAAGCCTCTGGTGAAAGAGCCAAAGCAAATCCCCAAGAGCTCACTTTCCTACAAACTTTGCCACGTTTGCATATGTTCAGCTAAGGTGCTGCTGTGCTACCACTTCTCCCACTGATGTGATAGAAGCTCTTTATCTAAAGTGTTGAGTCTTCAACAAAAACAGGAGCACAATCTTCTGGCAGCATGAATGAATGCACCAAGAACCCCCAATTTGCTTTTTGTTTTATTCTGGTGCTGCCTGGTAATTACTAAGAGGGAAGTTTCATTGTCTTCCCGTCAATATAGAAGCAATGGCAGGCATTAGTCAAGTCACTGCAACGGAATCCTTTTGGAGACAGATTGAGGGCATGGGACAGACCCCTCATGTCATTGGCAACATGACAATGCCCTTTTCTATACCAAAGGTTAATTTAGGGGGACCAGGTCTGGTCACACTGTTCAGCCCTCCAACATCATCCTCTTCCTCTTGATCCCCATGGTCCAGGAGCTGCTACTTGAAGCAGCTGTTTCATTCAGCCTCATGGCAGACATGGGCTTGTCACTCCTATATTCCACGGCATTTTGAAATTGAATTCCTGCTGTGAGCAGCAGCAGCAGCAACGACAGGGAGGACTGTTCTTTGAGAAGCCACCCTAGGTGCTGATTCACACTAGAGTTCAACACTTTTAACAGCTCTTTCAAAGTTTAGACTAAAATCTAGCAAGGATTCATTGCCATGTTGACATTGAAGCCACCAGGCACCACTAATGCAGTAAGAAAAAAAAATAAGATGAAAGAAAGCTAACTTCATAGCTGATGGCTAACTTGAATGCTTTGTAGGAAGGTTGTGCTTTATTAAGAACAGGATCTGTGGTGTAATGTAACATCATGTGTAGTTCACGTTTTATCAGTCCACACACTGTCTTGCCAGAGAAAGAAAATATGCCATGCAGATGATCAATAAAGAACAAGTAGTTTACTCTTTGTAATGCAGAATAACATATTTACAATCATGTGATCAGTTGCATTCACTCGCACAATGTCCTTTTGATAGATTCAAATTGGTCTTTTGGTGTCCACGAGGAAAATCTCCTTCCAGGAGCTCATGAAGCAAGAACACTCTAAACTGTCTATGTTTCTGCAAGCATCTGCATAGCAGAACAACATATTTACAATCATGTGATCAGTTGCATTCACTCACACAGTGTCCCTTTGATAGATTCAAATTGGTCTTTTGGTGTCCATGAGGAAAATCTCTTTCCAGGAGCTCATGAAGCAAGAACACTCTCTAAACTGTCTCTGTCTCTGCAAGCATCTGCATAGTTCAAGCCTGAAAATGTAACTGTAACCAAAACTCCCAGGCTCAGCTAACTCCCCGGGTGTGGCTCAACCAATCAGCTCCAGGCATCTTCTTTTATAGTTGACACACACACTAACTGATTTCTTACATGCCCCAACAGGATCCATTTGTCCTCTAGATTTTGATGCAATTGTGCATGGGGTGTGAGATTTCACCATATTGTGAGATAAAAAGTTGGTAATTTTATTTAGATGAGCTGTCTGATCTACTTCTGCTAATTTAAATTCCGCCAAATTCTCATCATATGGCAAGCAAAATGAACCTGGAAAAATTTGGTTTTTTGGAACTGTAAATTCCAGAATCCGTTGTTTGTGCTAGCTGGAAGGAATTTGGGAGCTGTCATCCAAAAAAGTAACATTCTTGATTCTGGATCTCATCAGTCAAGTTGTATTACAAACTACTGGGTGGAGGGACGTCAAGAGATGGCTGATGAAGCACTTGGGTGTTCAGTAGCCATCTATTATGTCAGAAAAGCAATTGCCTTTTAAAGGGGTCTATTTTCTTTGCTTTATCTTCTGAGCAGGAATTTGTGGCTGCTAAATTTAAACAGATAAAACGCAAGCAGGTGATTTCTGAGGAGGCATTAGCCTCAGTCATAAAAAGCCTCCCCAGGAAATAGAAGGCTTTTATTAAATGTTATATAAAGCAGTCAAGGTGGCCTTCTGATGGCAGAGGAGGCCTTGGAGAGATGATTGCTTCTCCCCTGCCCTACATGACTAATATTTTCTTTTTCTTCTGGTTGTTGTTGCAGAGGTTGTGTCACCCCTAAAACTAACAAAAGCCTTCCCTCCATGCTTTCTACTTCTCACAGGCCACTGTCATCCTGTATTTATAGCAATGCTACTAACAAGCAGTAGTGGCTTCTTGCTCACTTCTTCAACTTGCTTCTAAGTTCACTCTAGCAAAGAAGCTGTTGGTCTTCTTTCAACTTGTGGCATGAATTGCTGCAGTCTGGAGCTGGAAGAGTCCCCATGTCTCAGATGGATTCAGTGCTGATGGAATAGGGGACTCTAAGGCAGTGGTTCCCAACCTGTGGTCCATGGACCAGCAATGATCCCCAAGAATGAAAATGTGGCCCACAGCCTCACCATTACTACACCGTTTCCTTGAAACTACGAAGCAATGAGAGAGACTGGTCTTGCGAAACCCTCTTATAGTGCCAAGGCAAGAGTGATGCCAGGAGGGGAGGCTGACTACTCACAAAATATTACTACTATCACATCAGCTCTAGATTATTAAATATGGTTTTCTGCTGGTTAGCAGATGGCAACTACTGGATGGCATATGTTCTGCATCTGAAATAAAAGATGATGTGGTCTATCCAATCAGTGGTTCTCAACCTGTCATACATGGACCACCAGTGGTCCCCAAGAACTAAAATATGTTCCGTGGCCTCACTGTTACACCATTGCAATGAGAGTGACTAGTCTCACAAAACCTTCTTATAGTGCCAAAGCTTATTAAATATGGTTTTCTGTGGGCAAGCAGATGGCGGCTACTGGGTGGCATATGTCCTGTTTAAGAAACTAGAGCTGATGTGGTCTATCCAATGCAATTTTCTGAATCAACACCCCAAAAACCAAACCGAATCTAAAATTGACCAAAAACTGATTTGTAACCCTTTTGGTACTAAAGTGGTCCCTGGTCCAAAAAATCACTGATCTAAAGGAACTATCAAACTATCAATGTCAGTGGGAGAGTGGACTCAATAGGTACTATCCAAGTTCCAGAATCAATGTTGGTGGTTAGTGGACTTTAAGAGGTTAACTAAGGCCTGGAATCAATGTTGGGGAGATAGTGAATCCTAAGTGAACTACCCAAGGTCCTGAAACCTATTTTCCAATAGATTCAGCACTTTGGACAACTCCTTTAAAGGAATCCAGATGGAAAAGCTAACTGGATTTAGCATAACACTGACATGTGTGTCACTATTGTAGACTACTGCCCTAAAGAAGCCCAACCTTACTATTAGAGTGAGCAGGTAATCTCAACAGAGGTCTGCTATTAAATTTTGAAGTGTAGGAATTCATCATTAAAGCCCCAATAGCAACATCTCCCAAAATGCTGGTGGCTGTGATGATCTACATTTTCCATAAATTCTGAGCATATTTCATCTCCACTACAAGCAGGGCCTTTGCAACATGAATAATTCTTGTTTAGTCAAAAATAAGCAACCATCAGTTATTTTGCATTACAAATGGCATAGCTCACAAAAATATCTCAGTGATGGGAAAATTAATTTTTGCTTCAACTACTATGGGAATTGTACTTTGGAGAGGAATCTAACTGGGGGAAAGATGGCAGCTGATGTTATTGTCCCTATTGATCAAAAACTCCAGGCCTTTACTCTGTGAGTCCTGGATTTAGGCAGAGTTCTTGCCTTCCTAGAATCATAGAATCAAAGAGTTGGAAGAGACCTCATGGGCCATCCAGTCCAACCCCCTGCCAAGAAGCAGGAATATTGCATTCAAATCACCCCTGACAGATGGCCATCCAGCCTCTGTTTAAAAGCTTCCAAAGAAGGAGCCTCCATCACACTCCGGGGCAGAGAGTTCCACTGCTGAACGGCTCTCACAGTCAGGAAGTTCTTCCTCATGTTCAGATGGAATCTCCTTTCTTGTAGTTTGAAGTCATTGTTTCGCGTCCTAGTCTCCAGGGAAGCATAAAACAAGCTTGCTCCCTCCTCCCTGTGGCTTCCTCTCACATATTTATACATTTAAAGGAATCCAGATGGAAAAGCCAACTGGATTTAGCATAACACTGACATGTGCGTCACTATTGTAGACTACCACCCTAAAGAAGCCCAACCTTACTATTAGAGTGAACAGGTAATCTCAATAGAGGTCTGCTGTTTAATTTTGAAGTGTAGGAATTCATCATTAAAGCCCCAGTAGCAACATCTCCCAAAATGCTGGTGGTTGTGATGATCTACATTTTCCATAAATTCTGAACATATTTCATCTCCACTACAAGCAGGGCCTTTGCAACATGAATAATTCTTGTTTAGTCAAGAATAAGCAACCCTCAGATATTTTGCATTACAAATGGCATAGCTCACAAAAATATCTCAGTGATGGGAAAATTAATTTCTGCTTCAACTACTATGGGAATTGTACTCTGGAGAGGATTCTAACTGGGGGCAAGATGGCAGCTGATGTTATTGTCCCTATTGATCAAAAACTCCAGGCCTTTACCCTGTGAGTCCTGGATTTAGGCAGAGTTCTTGCCTCCCTCTACAGCTGAAAGTGTGTGATTTGAACCCCTTCATCTCAAAGCGCAGCGAGACACTCACATCTCTGCATCAGACTGGCTTTCTTTGATGTTGCATTTACTCTTCTTTAGCAATGCCCATCTTTATAGTCACCTTAATCCTTCATTCCCTGAATAAGGTGGGATATGATATTGACCATTCCAATAATTTTCTCACCATCATTAAAACATGATTGCTTTTGCTTTGGTATCTAAACTAGGCACTCATGCTTTAATTGGATGGGAAGGCTAATAAAATGAGGTTGGAGGCAACCCATGTCTCGCCCCTTCTCCTTGTAACAAACTCACACTAAAATAAAATAAGGCTGAACAGAACTTCCACTTGAAAAACTCATTTGCTTGGGCTATTGATTTAATTAGCATGAGTCTATTTGTTTTTTTATCACCAGCCTTGGTGCTTAAGATGCTGAAGTTCTAGAAAAGCGTACTTTCAAAAGTTGCTGTGACTTGATCTATGAGGCCTAATCTTTAGGTGTAGAATGCTGTATCTCTGGGTCCCATTTACAACCCACAGAATACACTATGAGTTGAATTCTGCATCAGGATTCCAAAATGTCTCTTGGCCTGACTACCCCCAACCTGATGGAAACACCATTCATCTCTGCTCCAGTTGCTGATAGGATTGACCTCCTTCTCATCCAGCTGATAGCTTTGGGAGAAGCTACAATTTTGGCAATAGTGTCACAATTGTTCCTAAGTTCTGATTGTAAATACAAAACAGTTAACAAGATTAACTCACCTGTTATTGGGTTGCTGTAGGTTTTTTTGGGTTGTATGGCCATGGTCTAGAGGCATTCTCTCCTGATGTTTCGCCTGCACGTTAGGAGAGAATGCCTCTAGACCATGGCCATACAGCCCCAAAAAACCTACAACAACCCAGTGATTCTGGCCATGAAAGCCTTCGACAATTCACCTGTTATTGTTTTATGTGTATTATAGCTCCTAAAGCTGTATCTGCTCTACAGAATTGACACCACTTTCGTTGGCATGGTTCAGTCTATGGTAGTGTCACAAGGCCTTTAGCTTTCTCTGCCAAAGAATGCTGATACCTCACCAAACTACAACTCACATGATTCCATAACATTGAGCCATGTCAGTTAAAGTGATGTCGAACTGCATTAAATCAATAGTGCAGATATATCAGGTATGGGCAAACGTTGGCCCTCCAAGTGTTTTGGACTTCAACTCCCACAATTACTAACAGCCTCAGGCCCTTTCCTTTTCCCCCTCAGCCACTTAAGGGGGCTGAGGTTGTTAGGAATTGTGGGATGTGAAATCCAAAACACCTGGAGGGCCAACGTTTGCCCATGCCTGAGATATACCTGAGGACACCCATTAAACAGCTAGGTTTGATGAAGACTGTGGGCAATAACGCAGTTTGCCTCTCAAGGGCAAGTAGCCTACATTGCCAGATGTTGCTCCTGATCATTGGGATGCCCATCTCTTTCAGTTAATCTCAAATACAAATGTGTCACTTTGACTGATAGTTCCCCACTTCCCATGCTTCCAACAAACACGGGACTAAGCAAGTGTTGCCTTTTATTTTGCATCTGTTAACAAGCTAATTTCATGGCTCAGGCAAACGATTAATGATTACCTCCTCCAAATAAGTGTGCCCCCACATTCATTAAAATGTCTGTTGTGGTGAGATTTATACATTAATCTTGATCAACACATTCCCCAAACCCTGACTTTGCAGGTTTAGGCTTAGACTTGTCTTAAAGAAGAAACACCTTGGAGGACTGCCTTGGTCTTGATCCTGCAGCTCCCACTTAAGCAGCCAACACCACCAATCAAAACTATCAGCCATGGGAAGTTTGGCAGCTGTTATATAGGATTTTCCCCTTTCCTCTGCTGCAGTGGTTCTCAACCTATGGGTCCCCAGATGTTTTGGCCTTCAACTCCCAGAAATCCTAACAGCTGGTAAACTGACTGAGATTTCTGGGAGCTGTAGGCCATAAACACCTGGGGACCCACAGGTTGAGAACCACTGCTCTACTGGACTGCTTTGCTAGCTAATGCATAGACCCTGAGCCTAGCATTCCAGGCCTTCAGATTTTGGGAAGGGAAGGTCTCAGTGGTGTCATTAAGTATGACACATTAAGCATTGGAGTCCCTGGTTGTGCAGCAGGTTAAACAGCTGAGCTGCCGAACTTGCTGACCAAAAGGTTGGTGGTTTGAATACACAGGATGGGATGAGCTCCCACTGTTTCCCCAGCTTCTGCCAACCTAGCAGTTCGAAGACATGCAAATGTGAGCGGATCAATAGCTACCGTTCTGGCAGGAAGGTAACAGCACTCCATGCAGTCGTGCTGGCCACATGAACTTGAAGACATCTATGGACAATGCCAGCTCTTTGGCTTAGAAATGGAGATGAGCACCACCCCCTAGAATTGGACACGACTAGACTTAATGTCAAGGGGAAAGCTTTACATTTACCTTTTACATTAAGCATTAACCATAGTTGCCTATGGTTAACTGGACCTACCTGAGCTGCTATCCTGTGATATTCCTGTGACATGGAATATATAATAACTATTTGCAAACCAAGTTTTATGAGGAACAGCTTAAGGAACTCGGTAAGTTCCTCTTGGGGAAGGGAAGATGAATCAAGTGACATAGAAGCTATCTTTAAAACTCTGAAGGGATGTCAGGCAGGAGATGAAGCAAGCTTGTTTTTGAAGCTTGGGAGTCTAGAACACAAACTAATGGATTCAAATGACCAGAAAGGAAATTCAACCCAAACATAAGAAGAACTTCTTTATCATAAGAGCTGTTTGATGGTGGAGGGGATTGCCTCAAAAGGTGGTGGACTCTTGTCCTTTGGGAGTCTTTAAGCAGAGCTTGGATGGGCATCTTTCAGAAGTGCTTTACTTGTTTATTTCTACATGGCAGGGGGGTTGGATTAGATGGCTCATATGGTCTCATCCAATTGTAAGATACACACACATATTCACACATAGATCACAACTATTTTTACTACAATAATAATAATAATAATAATAATAATAATTTTTTTTATTTATTTATACCCCGCCACAATCTCCCCAAGGGGACTAGGGGCCGCTTACATGAGGCCAAGCCCAACAGTACAACAAATATACAACATAAAATACAAACAGTAAAATATAATGAAAATAAAAATAAATACAAAATCAATATAAATGAACACACCAAACAATATAAAATCACAGTAATTGGGCAGGACGAATAGCAAGGATTAAAAGTTTAAAACACTGGGTAAGCAGGCCATGTAGTGTATCAAGACAGAGGATCAGAGGGACGAAAGTAACATTTAATTGCACTAGAAGATAAAGTGCTTCTGAGGAGATTTTATGCAGGGTTTGGTCAAGATCGGGGATTATTGTTCATTCATTGAAGGCATGCTGGAATAGCCAAGTTTTCAGACTCTTCTTAAAGACTGCCAGGGTGGCAGCTTGCCTAATTTCTCTGGGGAGCGAGTTCCAGAGCTGAGGGGCCACCACGGAGAAGGCCCTCTCCCTTGTCCCCACAAGTTGCATTTGCGATGGGGGCGGGAGCGAGAGAAGGGCCTCTCCAGAAAATCGAAGAGATCGTGTAGGTTTGTAAAAGGAGATGAAGTCACAAAGGGCCACAAAACCATTCAGGGCTTTGTAGATAAGAACCTGCACCTTGAATTGGGACCAGAAAATAAACGACAGCCAATGGAGCTCTGTAAACAAGGGGGTAGACCGCTCCCTGTAATTTGCACCTTTGCAAACACTGCTTTTAAAAACATGTGGGAGATGTAATATAACTAAGGGAAATATTTCCAGCATCTGATTTTAACAGTCTATTGTAGGTGCTGAGGATGGGAGAGGAATGCACCCAAGGTTCTGGCTCGAAATAGTTACTTTAAATGTCCAAATAAATGTGGCTTTTAGTGACATATGGTTTTGACAAAAGGGGCAGATGTGGTCCACAGGGACTAGCGAGGAGGAGTGATCTCTTGGCCCTCTAACACTATTCACACAACAGAGTAAGGATTGGTCCTTTGCTTTTCAAACAAAAGTGAGATTCTCAAAGAGTTAAATTTGCACCCAGGATCCCACTCTGCATACTATTCTAGGGTGGCATGCAGAATTGGAGGTGATAAAGTCTAATAAATAAGGGGCAGCACGGCCACATTAGAGTTCTAGCCATCTGCTGGTTCCATTATTGAAATCTATAAGGTCAGGGAAGACTTGCTGATTCTGCTTTTTGGTTGGCTTGAAATTACGCTTTAAAAAGAGATGGGAAGGAAAGCCAAACTTCAGAGCTGTGGAATTCATTCATTCAACAAATTCGTTCCTTAATCACAATCAAGCCAGATTCCTATTAAATTCCGCTCCGCACTTGACTGCTTGTGCTCTAATGGCTGCTTCCAACAATTATGTCAAAAACTGTCTTTTTTTCTCCCCTTCTTTGCGTCCCTTAGTCCTCTTTGCGATGACCCTTCTAATCAGTGCAATATCCACTGGATATAGCTAGCTGCAATCCCCACACTTAATCTTAAAATGTAATTAAAACAAGGGAGTGTGAAATGAAAGCCCATCAGACAGAAAATCACAGACTTCTCTCAAAGTGCGTATGCCGTTTGCTTGGAGAATTTAAATAGGAACGGTGACAGAACCGCTACATAGGCAACTAGTTAGAGGGCCAGCTGCAAAACTTTGAGCAACTTTGTCCGGAAGTTGAGATAGTTTAAGAGGCACAAGAGAGCTCCTTTTTCAGTAATATGAATAGTTTTAGGTTTGGATGCACTTAAGGATCAAAATCCAGGTCTTTCCACTCAAAGATCCTCAGAGTGATTGTAGATAATGGAGTGACAAGCAGGCCTAGCATCAATGAGACATGTTGCTTGGAAATGTTTGCCAGGAATATACAGAATCCATGTTGGCAAGGAGTCTTTAGGAATTGTAGATCGATCTATCTATCTATCTATCTATCTATCTATCTATCTATCTATCTATCATCTATCTATCTATCTTATGGCATTCAACCTATCTGCCCATTTCATCATCATAGGCTAATACTCATGGCCAAGTATGATTGACTTCCAAGGGTAGAATCTTGGAATCTTGACCGTAGAGACCTATTCTTGATCCGTGTGTTCTTTCACAATGAAGACATCATATTCCAGATGGAAGGTGGTCCCAACAAGTGTTTGCTTGGTGTGCCTTCCTTTTGACAAATTTCCCCCTTGTGCCTCTTCAAAATCCACAGCACTGTTGGTAACAGATGACCTCCAGTTCGAATGCTCTATGGCCATGGTTTCAAGTTTTAAACCCATCTCTAAACCTCTTTTGTTGTCCACTGGCATTCTGTTTTCTGTTCTTGAGCGGAGAGTAAAGTAACTAAATAAGCTCTTCTCCAAACAACACTAAAGGATCATCTGCTCATGGAACACCCTGAAAATGTTGAGGAACATTGGAATAAACTGAAGACCTCTGTCATTACCACTGTCGACCTACCCAATTATCTGCTGTAGCAGCTCATCGAAAGGAGATTCCATCTGAACATTAAGAAGAACTTGACTGTGAGAACTGTTCAGCAGTGGAACTCTCTACCCCAGAGTATGGTGGAGGCTCCTTCTTTGGAGGCTTTTAAACAGAGGCTGGATGGCCATCTGTCGGGGGTGCTTTGAATGCAATTTTCCTGCTTCTTGGCAGGGAGTTGGACTGGATGGCCCACAAGGTCTCTTCCAACTCTATGATTCTATGATTCTATCCACCCATAATCTCTATCTCTCCTGTGTCATGAGAGTAAACTGTATGACCACCCTATTCTTGGACTCAATTTCCATGGTTTCACTTTTTTTTTTAAAAAAATCCCTAGAAGTGTTTGTGGGCCAGTCTAGGTTTTCCGGTGCTGTTCTATGGTGTGCTTCTAGTCTAAGTATATTCAAAATATAGGGTTCACTACTATCCATGGTTTCAGTTATCCATGAGGTCTCATGGAACATATCTCTTCTGTGGATATGGGGATTATACCATAGTTGGGCAACTTGTTGTGAAGTATGGAATGGTAGTGACATGGGGAAGAAGAAAAATGTTTGTTGCATTCAGCTGATTGCTTTTCTAAAAGACCAACTGAGGTTGCTAGAGCAACTCAGCTGAATCTGAGTGATATTCTAGAGAAAGGTGGAAGACTAAAGCAGAATATAGCCACTGCACAAGACAAAGTAAGTGTACAAATTACAGCATCTCAACACACTATATTGACCCTGCCTCTGGATGACTTTTCTCAAGGGATCAGGCAGTCCAGCAGTGACAACATTAAGATACTGTTGCAGTCAACTGGTCACTGTGAAGACTTCGGTAAAAGTCTGGAAAGTGTGTGCCAAGAAACAGAAAGCTGAGGTGAAACTGCAACATCAAAATAATTTGTGAAGATGATCAACAGAGTGCCTTTCTCAGCAGCCAGAAGGAACACCTACAAAGGTTATGCAATTATCTGGATGACAACTGCAATGCATCGGTTGCTAAGGTCACTGACCATGTTGACCGGCAAAAAGATGCTCAAGAGACTGTCCTCAAGGGACTCCTTGACAAGATGCTGAATGGTAAGAATGTGCTTATGAGATGCTCCTTGAGAAAGCCAAATGTGGGTTAATCTAAGTTAATGGATTTGTGGGAGAAGAACTCAAAGTAGACATCCCAACAGGAACCCCCCCCCCCCAGATCCTCAAAAGATCCTTAAAATCAAGATCCAATTTGTTTGGAATCTGCTACAGCTTGGAGTTCTGTTGGATGACTTTGTGTGCCTTATTGTGTGTTAGACCTTGATTTCGGACCTTTGGATTACGTATTATTTGGATGTATTGGTGAGGACTTTTGGATTGGACTATTGACTATGCCTCCTGGATTATCCCTGTCTAGTTTGTTGTTTGAATCTACTTTGGCTTTGACTCCAGACTGACCGATGATGAGCATAGTGAGTTTATACTGAGAGACACTGTGCAGGGTTGTGACATAATCGTGGCTAGAATTGTTTATGCAAAAACTGGAAAATAAAAGAACTACAAAAAAAACAGCATTGGCTAATCAAAGGCATGGATATTATGGACATGGACAAACTGACACAATTAATAGCAAGAGTACCAGAAAAACCCAAGAGGAGAGCTGACTGGCAACTGTTCAAAGACTATATGAACTCTGAGAGAGATGACAATAATATGAATGTACTTGATAAATCCATGGGAGATACTCCCAATAAAAAACAAAGAAAAGGAGAAACACATTAAAGATGAAAATAAAAGAAAAAGGATAAAAAACCAAATTAATTGTCTTCCTGGATAAAATAAAGTCCACTCTCTGACTTCTCTGGATTGGGATCACTAGTGGCCCTTCCACACAGCCCTGTGTCCCAGAATATCAAGGAAATCCCACATTATCTGATTGTGGGCTCAGATAACCCAGTTCAAAGCAGATATTGTGGGATTTTCTGCCTTGATATTTTGGAATATAGGGTCTGCAGTACAGATGAAGGGCCCTACGTTCTGCTGCTTGAAGAAGGTGGAACCATCTCCGACTCATTTAATGCCAGGGTTGCATAATGTTCAACTCAACAGCCTTCAAAACAGCTAATAATGGACAGCTTGGAGCTCAATAGCATTCTCTTTGCTACTTGCTTTCTCATATTCCATACCTCCAACCCTGGCAGAGGCAAAAAAATGGGGCCAGGAACAAAAGAACACAGAAACTACAATGAAATATTACCAAACAGATGAAAACTTTTGGTTCTTGGACAACATCCTAGATGAAACCGAAATAGTCATGCTGTATAAGGTGGATGGGCTCATTCATTGGTTCCTCTCCTGGTTTAGATGACTCCTGTTTGGAGGATTGATTGGTCAGCCCAGCTCCTATTTTTTCTTTCCAAAGATTTACCAAGTGGGGTTTTTCTTGTTATGAGTGAAATTGCTTTTATGGTTCCTCTAAAACTTTCCTGCTTTCTTTTCTTCTCTCAGGCCAAATAATAGAAGACCTGCCTTGTAATCCTCCCATGTGCAACACCTTTTCACCTCTCTCCCTCCCCCTGGGCTTTTCCCTATTTCAAAGCAATCTTGTAGCTGTAATTTGGGAAGCCCTGCTTCAGGTTTCCAATTCTTTTCCTGCCAACTTTCTCGGGGAGTCTGGGTCACTCTCTTTAATGGTGATTCACCTTTTGTCACCTGGCAGAATAAGGTTTACTGCTTTCATAAATCCAGCACTGGGGTGTTTCAGCACGATGAAGATTCCACATCAAACAAGGCTGGCTACCGAGTTTAGAAGCTTCATATGTATTGAGGCATTTCCCTGCTTAAGACACCATTTGGCAGAGCTGCCCAGATTCTGCATTTCCACATTTGTTGATTTATGTTTGGAAATGCGCTCAAAACTGATCCCAGAATTTTAAAGTTTTGAGAGAATGATTTCCACTATGGAGGCAAATATCTTTATATTTAGACAGGCCTTTGGATGCAGAATGGTATATGTGTGTGAATGCTGGATAATTACTTTCATTACTGTTTTTTTTTCATGCTTTAAAACTGTTTTAAATTAATGTTTTCAATTGATTCCAACTTGGGTCCTGGAGTGAGAGTAAAATAAATAAAAAAGCAAGTAAATAGAACAATAAATAAATAAGGACAATCCAATTTGTCTTTGGTTTGAATGTCACACCAAAGTCTAAGTCCAGTTACTACATTCTGATTCCAGTTACTACATTCTTTCTCCTCCTCCTCTCCTCCTACTTCTCTTCTTGTTCATCTCCTCTTTTGTGCCTAATAACCACCTCATCACATTGAGAGAGGAAAGCATGGGTGACAGTGATGGAAATAGAAACCTTCTCACGACTCCACTAGTTATTTGTTATGTATATATCCAGATTGCTTACTGTTATTGTATATGCAGGGGCGGCTCAACCCATTACGCAAAGTAAGCATTTGCAGTACAGTTGATTTTGCCCAGGGGCGCTCTTGAGGCGCTCTTGGGGGAAAATAGACCTTGACATATGCGAGTTGTAGTTACTGGGATGTATAGTTCACCTACAATCAAAGAGCATTCTGAACTCCACCAATGATGGAATTGAACCAAATATGGCACACAGAACTCCCACGATGAACAGAAAATATATATCAGTGATTGGTTGGGGGGGGGGGGGCGCCAAAATACTGTTTGCTTACCGTTGAAAATTACCTTTGTGTATATGTGTGTACTGGCATGCAATTACACCTTAATTCTTTGATGTGTGTGTGTGTGTGTGGGGGGGGGGGTTTACAGACCATGTCATCAGGTCTGGGATTGTTCAGGACTTAGACTCCATTTTAGAAAGGAAGAAGCCATTAGGCTTTCAATGTAGAGACTTCAGTAGGAACAGAATGCTGTACAGAAGCCATTAGAAACTTCACTGGACTTTCAGTTCACTCTGCTCTCTGGATTTGAACCTCCAACCTTTCGGTCAGCATTCCTGCTGGCACAAGGGTTTAACCCATTTCACCATCAGGGGCTCCTAAAATGGGGGAAGATGACTGGAAATTAGAGAAATCTACCCCTCGGAAGGGAAATTCACTCTTGGAAGATGTATCATAGGGAAAATGTGTCTTCATTGAAGTGTTTTCTCCAATACTTGTTTCTACAACAAGCCAAATTTTTCAAAATCCAATTCTCACAGGGACAGAAAGTGAGAGGAAATCATCTGAAGAGGGACACAGACAGCAAAGAAAATGTCATAGGGGAGTTAAGCCTTCCCTGTGCTACCCAAAGATATAGATTTTGTTGCTGTTCATTCGTTCAGTCACTTCCAACTCTCCGTGACCTCATGAACCAGCCCACACCAGATCTCCCTGTCGGCCCTCACCACCCCCAGCTCCTTCAAGGTCAAGCCAGTCACTTCAAGGATACCATCCATCCATCTTGCCCTTGGTCAGCCCTTCTTCCTTTTTGCTTCCATTTTCCCCAGCATCATTGTCTTCTCTAAGTTTTCCTGTCTTCTCAAAACATATAGATATAGATATTTGGCTGGAGTTACACTTAAAAATGTACCTGTTCCAACGTACATATGAATTCACCTTAAGAACTAACCTACGGAACGTATCTTGTTCATAACCCAGGGACTGCCTGTATTCAGATATTAGAATTCTGGATAAAAGATGCTCAATCTGTAGTTTTTCCTGTTCGAAAACACTGAAATGCCTTTGCAATGAGAGCTTTAAGGTCAGCCCCTCCTCCCTGATAGTTTGATCCATCCCTTTTTCCATTTGACGCATCTCCTGTTAGAATCTGGATAAAAGATGCTCAATCTGTAGTCTTTCCTATTCTAAAACATTGAAATGCCTTTGCAATGAGAGCTTTGTCACATCTACTGTTTGAATGTGGCTTCCTCAAAACCTTTCTGCAATTAAATTTAACTCCTGGGGCTGAAAGTGGTGACCAAGCCCTTAATAATTAGAACTAGTCTGTAATGAGCCAGGATTTAAACTCTCCCAATTGATCACCATGATTAACAGACACAATGTATTCTTCCACTGTCGGTGGTTCAGATTTTGGAGCCATGTGCACTTTGCCAGAAACCACTGTGAACCCTTGAGGAAGGTGAGTATTAAAAAATGGGATTTTGTCCTTGTAATGTTCACATTAATGTGACTTAATTAATTTTTATGGTACATAATTTAACCTCACGTGGGTTTAAGTCATAAGTAAAGCAGGAAGGCATCAATGGGAGACACTTAAAATATTTCACCCATCTTTGTCCAATTATTAGGAGACTGGCTGCTCATAATTCACGTCTTTAATCCACCATCACACTTACTAATTCTCTGGTAAGCCACAATAATTGGCCTAATAGCTATTGAATGCATATTCCGCCTCATTCTTTCTCCTTCTGTGCTTTTAAGTAATTTTGCTCCTCTGCTTTCCTGCTTTCCTTTTGATTAGTTGTATTAGAATGATGCAACTCATGTGAACAAACACCTGGACCCAGAAAGCAAACTGATGGACTTATTTGTCTCTTCCAATATTTGTAGATCAGTGTTTCACAACCTTCCTAATGCCGCAACCCCTTAATATAGTTCCTCATGTTGTGATGACCCCAACAATAAAATTATTTTTGTTGCTAGTTCATAACTGGAATTTTGCTACTGTTATAAATTGTAATGTAAATATCTGATTTTCATTTATTGGACCAAATTTGGCACAAATACCCGATATACCCAAAATTTGAATACTTGTGGGGTTGGGGATTGATTTTGTCATTTGGGAGTTGTAGTTGCTGGGATTTATAGTTAACCTACAATACAGAGAGCATTCTGAACTCCACCAATGATGGAATTGAACCAAGCTTAGCACACAGAACTCCCATGACCAACAGAAAATATTGGATGGGTTTGATGGGCATTGACCTTGAGTTTTGGAGTTCTAGTTCACCTACATCCAGAAAGCACTGTGGACTCAAACAGTGATGGACCTGGATCAAACTTGGCACAGATACTCAATATGCCCAAATGTGAACACTGGTGAAGTTTGGGGAAAATGCACCTTGACATTTGGGAGTTGTAGTTGCTGGGATTTATAGTTCACCTACAATCAAAGAGCATTCTGAACCCCACCAACAATAGAATTGGGTCAAACTTCCCACACAAAATCCCCATGACCAACAGAAAATACTGTATTTTATGATGGTCTTCGGTGACCCCCTCTGACAACCCCTCGCAACCCCCCCAGGGGTCCCCACCCCCAGATTGAGAAACACTGTTGTAGATCTTCAAGAGAAGGGAGAAGGGACATTTATTTCCTTTTAATCAATCAATCAATCAATCAATCAATCAATAGAAGTAAATATTGATTTTCCATTTTTTTCTGAAAATTTCAGTATTTATCCTGAAAAAAAACAACTGGGGGAAAATCTATCCTCTTTTCCCCATGTTTCCAAAACATCTGCAGACACAGTACAGAAATAATGTGACATTTGACTTTGCTTTGACCACAGAAAGCACAGTATTAGGCTGCTGGATATATAACTAGAAAGGCATCTGATTTGATCTAGCATAGCTCTTAAATTCTTGTTACTGAGTTAAATATGTCCTAATTCTTTCAACATTTCTTTTTCCTTAAAGAGAGTTCATTTCTCCTAATTGCCTGACACAAAAATACATGGTAACTTCCATTACCTTAATTAAAAGGAAGGCTGGTAAAGGGCAATAATGAAGGGAAAAAGTGAATGAAAAACCATTGTGTTTGTCAAGATTCAATTAAATGTAAAATTGAAATCCATAAACTGTATTATATATTTATTTAGAACTAGCTTGGGGACCCGGCGTTGCCCGGGTTATTTGAAAAAGTCATTTTTTATTTTACAAAATGCATAAGGTTGTGGGTGAACTACAACTCACATCATGCCAGGTTAACCCCATGATACTCCACCAGTAGTTAAAGCTTGTCATAATGGGCAAGTTTACTCTAGATGAGTCATTGATGGGGTTCAGTGTGCTCTCTGGCTGCAAGAATAACTACAGCTTCCCATCATGGTAGGCCAATCCCCTCAAATCCCTCCAGTAGGTTCAGTTCATCATAAGGGTTCTGTGTGCCAAGTTTGGTCCGGATCCATCATCGGTGGTGGTCACAGTGTCTCTGGATTTATGTGAACTACAACTTCCAGAAATGAAGGTCAGTTCTCCCAAAGCCCTCCAGTATTTTCAGTTGATCATGGTGGTTCTGTGTGCTGAGTTAGGTCCAGGGCCATTGTTGGTGGGGTCCAGAGTGCTCTTTGATTGCAGGTTGCTGATTAGTTCTGCTCTGTTTGTTGTGCAGACAGAGTTGAAAAGAGAAGTAAAGGGTTTCCACCTGGAAACCGATGCCCTCACTGTGGGAGAAGATGCAAATCAAGAATAGGGCTCCACAGTCACCTACGGACCCACTGCCAGGACACTACACTTGGAGGACCATCATCCTCAGACTATGAGGGATCACCTAAGTAAGTAAGTAAAGGGTTACGGGAGAGGCAATAGGAGGGATCATGCAAATTCCACACCAATGGAGAGAGTAAGAAACACTGCGATGTCTATGGTGGAGGAAACAGAAACACATAAAATCTAGGAGGAAATTGTCCCTGAATGAAAGCATTCCTTGGGTGGTGGCCAGTATGGTGATTGTGGAGGGCATTGGCAGGGGTTGGGCTATATGGTCATGGTGCTCGCTATCACCTGTAATGTCATTGGAGGGAGGGCTTTTGGTGGCTCCTTAGCATTGTGGGTTAAAGCTGTTTGTGGAAATGGGAATCTATCTGTGGAAGTGGGCAACTCAGCCACATACACACATATTTTCACTTTTATTACCTTTATTATGTATATAGATAATGTATATAGATAGAACATTACCCATTATCCTATAATAGAGTAATATATACAGACACGAATGCATCTGTATAGGCAGAACAATGACCATTTGATGATGGAATTATCAGATTTTTAATTCAGACCAGGTGCTAAATGGTGTTGCTTTTGCTTTATGTTCAAACAGTGTCAAATGTCAGCTCTTCCTGCACAAAATGGATAATAATAAATGGCCCCCTTTGGATAAATATGTTATCACTACTGGTTTATTTCGTCCCTGTGAATTCTTGTTTCACAAAGGTTTCCAATCAAGAAGTGGTTTAGAAGCTGTTACGGCTTCTAAATGAAAGTCAGAGCAAGTACACCTATACATGTAAGTGAGTTGTGCTAATGAATGACTGACAGCATGACTGCATTTATTATACCCTGAATTTATTTAAGTACAAGACCAGAGTAATAAAATAAACCATTTCTTTCTTGCATCTGTTCATTCATAAAAACAGGCAAGGGGAATAGAAAGTGTGAAGGAGTCTATAAAGGCAACTGTCTTACTATATATTTATTTTGCTTCAGTGTGCCAAGTTTGGTCCAGATCCATCATCAGTGGTGATCACAGTGTCTCTGGATTTAAGTGAACTACAACTTCCAGAAATGAAGGTCAGTTCCCCCCAAAGCCCTCCAGTATTTTCAGTTGATCATGGTGGTTCTGTGTGCTGAGTTAGGTCCAGGGCCATTGTTGGTGCGGTTCAGAGTGCTCTTTGATTGCAGGTGAACTATACATCCCAGTACCTACAGAATCGGGGAAAAAAACCCTTTAGAGTAGCTTTCCCAAAGTTCTGATTTTACTTTCACAAAGTCCATGGCAACTCACCATGGAGTTACCTCAGAGAACCTAGGGATTCGTAGAGAGAACATGTTTATCTCAGAAAAATTGTGTTTTTTATTGTGGTTTTCCCACTTTTACTGTAGCTTTCCACCATCAGAAGTAGAGGTCCCACTGTAGGTCAGAATCAGAGCTGTAGCCAATGGAAGTCATGCTCTGCTTGTAACCATGTTGGCTCAAGGAGTCTTTGGGCCAGTTGGAATCTTTGAATAGTTTTTGGAGATCCCTATAGAAAACACAGGTAATATACCAAGAATACCTTTCTCTGTGGCCAGTTATAACAAAAGCATCCATCTCCACAGCCAGATAAGAATAGGTGCAGTTGATGGACCATGAAGAAATAAATTCTGGAATCATAGAGCTGGAAGAGACTACAAGAGCCATCCAACTCCTTGCTATACAGCAGTTCTCAACCTTTTTTTTGACCAGGGACCACTTGACCAAGGACTAGTTGAGCAGGGACCACTTTTATCAGAGACTACTCTCCCAACATTAGGACCAAAAGGGTTACAAATCATGTTTTGGTCAACTTTAGATTCGTTTTGAGGTAAAATTGCATTGGATAGACCACATCAGCTCTAGTTTCTGATACAGATCATATGCCATGGTCAGTGACAGGGAAAGAGTGGCATCCGGCACAAAAGGAGCAGAAATAAAAATAAATAAATAAAGAGGAAGGAGGATTGTGGGCCAGATTTTTGTTCTCATTGCCCACTTGTGGTCCATGGCCCACAGGTTAAGAACCACTGCTATACAGGAATCCACAATCAAAGCACTCCTGGCAGACTAAACAGTATGTCCATATTTCATCTCAGCAAGGCAATCCATTAAGGTACTGCAATCAAGGTGAAAGGGAAGAATCAGGAACCCCATCTAGTTTCTGTGTAGGTCATTCATCAAGACAACCAAAGCTATTAGCACCCCATAGCCAGTCGTGAAACCAATTGAAATGGACTTAGATAATCAATTTCACCCAAGATTCCCAAGAACTAGGAAACAACCCAAGTAGAACATTGGCAATTGGTTGACAATTATCTATTTTGCACATCACCTCAGGAGTTCTATAGCTTCCATAGAAATTATATAATTATCAAGTACAGTAGAATTCATGGGTGGTGCAGTGGGTTAACCGCTGAGCTGCTAAACTTGCTGACTGAAAGGTTGGTGGTTCAAATCCAGGGAGCGGGATGAGCTCCTACTGTTAGGCCCAGCTTCTGCCAACCTAGCAGTTTAAAAACATGCAAATGTGAGTAGATCAATAGGTACCGCTTCTGCAGGAAGGTAATGGAGTTCCATGTAGTCATTGACAACGCTGGCTCTTCAGCTTAGAAATGGGGATGAGCATCACTCCCCAGAGTCGGACGTGACTAGACTTAATGTCAGGGGAAACCTTTACCTTTACCTTACAGTAGAATTCAGTAGGGATTTTTCAACAAAGGTCTTACAACTGGCTTCTAGATGTTTAATGGAACTTTGCTTTGCTGTAAAGAGGCAATGAACAAGGATCAGTGGCTCTCACTTCTCGAAAGGTCCTGTCCACATTCTAAGGCTGTACAAATGGGAAAATTTCTGTTGTCAATAGATAGAGCAAGGGCCAAAGTTACATCCCCTGGGATTGTATAAGTAATAGTTTTCAAATCTCACCAGATGTAAGATAGCTGTATAGTTATGTTCTTATATTCTTAGCACTGGCTTTGTCTGTCCTCCTTTGCCACCATACAATTGCAGGAATAGTTTCCCTACAGAAATTCTGTGTTTTAATAATGCGATTTCCCCCTTTGGAAATTTTAAGTTGTGCTAACGGCATTTATTGTTGAGAAAAAGGTATTTTCAGAAAGGGTATAAATCATCAGATTATGAGCAAAAGTTAAATTAGTTTTGGAACATTTTGCCTGGCTACAGTTCATAGAGTTCTTTGAGGCAAACGTGATTGCTAACATGCATTAAAACCGACATGCATTTGGAATCTGTTTGACTAAATCCGTCAAATGGTGTGATTTAGAAAAGACCTCACCAACAGAGAATAAGTGAGATGTGTACAAATTGGGTCATGGCCGGCGTTCCATTATACCTTGGCCAATAAATAGACTCTCTTTCATTACAGAATCTTATTGTTACAACAAAAACCTAAGCCTTCACAAGTAACAAATTTAACCGGCACAGCAGAAGAAAAGAGCAATGAAGTCAATAAAGAACTATGGCATTTCATGGAAAGGCTCAGGCTATCTGAGGCTGTTGAATTTGGAAATAGCATTTTCTGAAAGCCATTTTAAGCTAATGATCCGTAATAACATTATAAAAGTTACTCTTTTGTATAACAGACAAGTGTCTTACAACAGCAAGGTTTAATAGCATCTTTTGATTAACACAACTGCGTCTTGCTACCTGAATTCAGAGGAAAGAGCTGAAAAAGACATTTTCTTTATCTGCTTCCTGCTAAATACGACTTGACGTGATCTTCTTTTAGAATGAAACTTCACCAAGAGGAATTAATTCTTTCCAATTTTGCTATAGTTATTCTCTCCTATCGGGACTCTGCTTCTCTTACGATAAAACTGAAATGTGGCCAGAATGGAAACATAACCTTTGGGCATTTTCATTGCATTTCCTGTGGTAATGTCTCTGTTTCATGATGTTGTGGCTTGGTTGGATTCTGAGTGTTCAGAAGATGAGGCTGGGGATACTCAGAGGGCCTAGTGGGAAATGTTTTGGAATCTTCTGGCAGCAATGTTTTGGTTTTGCCAGGTGGTTCCTAGGAGAACAGTGAAGGCCATTCCCATGGGAACCTACCAGAAGTGCTGTCCAAGGAATTTGGGGGAGATGAAAGTTTATCGAGGCCAGAGAGATTAGAGCTATGTCAACAGGGTCAGAAGTTAAGGACTTGCTTCTCCTCCTGGTTCAGGGATAAGGAGACCAGGTGCAAATGAAGTGATCTCATGGGAGGTATTTATGGCTTTTAAAAGTAGTTCATGTTGATACAATTGTTGTTAGAGCAATGCTGCATTCAGGTACAGTCTTCTCGGGAAGAACCATGGAATTCATGAAATCAAGTGTCAAGCTGTTTCTGTGTTCTGATTTTGTGAGGCATAGTTTTGCCTGTCTGGGATTCATGTACTTTGCCTTTGAATGACATAGTTTTGCCTGATTGAGATCTCTGTACCCTGTTCTTGCGTATTTCTCTGGATTTATCTTGGATTCTTTCTCTAAAGGGATTTTTGGGGACTTTTGGCTCTTATGGACATAACCTGGTGAACTTTGATTCCTTTTGTAGATTTGCTTGCTTTTCATATATTCAGCTTTTATTTTATTCTGGTTTTAATAAATCCAATCCTTACATTGGATTATCTGCACAGTGTGTGGTTTGTGGTGAAAAGAGGCTTCAGGACTCTTGTGCAACACATAATAAGAGGTGGGAGACTCTAAGAAAGTGATTTATGCAGTTGAAGCAAGGGACATAAAGGCAATACGTTGCTCAACATGTTGCCCTCCTCTCCACTGACACTGTATGCTGCTTTTGTTGTTGTTGTTGTTGCTGTTGTTGTGTGCTTTCAAGTTGTTTTGGATTTATGGCAATCTGAATTGTAACCTCAATAATACATAAAGGCCTGGAGAGTGGCAGTAAACTATATCCCTTCCCGAACTTGAAAATGTCACATATACACCGGTGCTGAGAAAGATCATACCAACAGGTAAAAGAATAGAACTGTGAGTTTTCAAGAGGCTGATAATTTGTGTATTTTATGTAGATATATTCTGCAGATGTCCATCACTTTTTGATGATCTGCTCTTTTGACTTTTCAATTACACTAAGATTTTTATGGAAATAAGCTTATGCATAGTCATATTCTAAGAAGCAGGAATGCTTTAATGAAGGTGCTTGTTTAATAATAATGTCTGTACACATGTACCTTGGGGAGCACTATACTCCATCTTAGCTGATGTTAATATTTGGGTGATTTGGGCATTAAATACCTGATAGCCTACCTAGGGCTGGCAAGGGCAATGGGAGCATTCCTTGGAAGAGGTTCTGAACAGAAATGTATTTGCCAGAATGGATATGGAGAAAAACATCTTCCCCGTCCCTGTACAGCCCATTAATTATAGAACACAATTCCTCTCCGTGGCGGCATGTAGTGCATCTGTTTTCCAGCTAATTGTGCCACTTATTCCTACCCTGAAATATTTTGTTAATTAAAATGATGTTTACATTAGTTGTAGGCCACATGATGTTGCTTTATTCTAGATTTTTCACCCCACACAGAAAGTGATTTTAGTAGATAATGGCACCTGAGAAGCACAAACGCAGGCCTAGAGGGATCTCATTATCCTTCTTCCAATTTATGATCATTTCACAAGTCATTAATTCTATTTATGCCGCTGTGCTGCTACAGTGTTCTTTGAGTCTGGTTTTCCGTTTCTATTGTCAATAACATTGTTTCCTTCCCAGAGTCTAAGATGAACTACCTTTCTTTTGCCTTTCTTTCTTCCTAGCCCTGGAGGAGTGTCAACAGTTGGTTCTTTGAGTTGCAAACTCAAACTTTTCCATGTTTGATCACTCAAGATCACAGTGGCAATTAATTGCTCTGGAATAGGCTATGTTATTTGTGATTCACAAAGCTCAAGATATCTTCAAATTTGGGAGATGGGGAAGATTCAGCTTCTGGCCAGTATCTTCTTTGTCAAAGGAGTACTCTTTGAAATTAGACCCACAACTTGATGCCAAAAGGCACATGTAACCAATTGGCAATTGATGTCAGTGGCAGCTCACCAAGGCTTAATAAATGTTATGCTTTTTCTCATGAAAAATGGCAAAACAACTGGGACAGAACTGGACACATCATTAGGGAAGGAAGAAGCCCCAAAATATGTAAGCAGATAGAGCTTGAACCCCCAAGATACTCCTTAGTACTTTAAAATTGTGAAGTTTGCTATCCCAATCTAGTTTATTTTACTAGTCCACTATTCAATTACTACTCCATTTGGTGTCTATATGGTGAATTGAGGTATTTTGTTTGTGTGAATCAGCAAAATGTCTTGAGTCGATTGATCCAATCCTTAAAGTGAGTCTAGGGTCAAGATATAATATTATTTGACAGTGATTGGAAACCCTGCATTCACTGCCAAAACATATAACATTTTTTTGGAGCTGCGTTGTGAGGAATGTATGTTTTGTAGACATGAACTAAAGTTTCAGGAGCAGCAATTGTGAAGATTTTGGTCACCAAAGGCATTGCAAATTATAACAAGATGCAGACTATTGCTCATGCTAGAGCAGGCATGGGCAAACTTCAGCCCTCCAGGTGTTTTGGACTTCAAATCCCACAATTCCTAACAACTTATCGACTGTTAGGAATTATGGGAGTTGAAATCCAAAACACCTGGAGGGCTGAAGTTTGCCCATGCCTGGGCTAGAGTGTTTGTTTCAGGAATTGTAGTCCAGAAAGTAACTTTTCCAAGTTCTGCTTCAGTACTTTCTGTCCTACATGGACAAAGTTGATCTTGTTGATCAATGTGAGAGAAAGCAGTGTTATCTCATAAACAGCATTTGCAAGCAGAATATGAGCAACAACGGGACTCATTTTCCTACAGAGAGTCTAGAAGAGGAATCTTAACCCAGTTCAACACAGTTCTGAAACAGGATTACATGGCAGTGTAGATGAGGCTTGGGATTAACAAACAAGGAATGGCATGCATTCAAGGCTATGCCTAAACTATTAGAAAGACATATGAATGAGCAATTACTGAGTACAGGCATAGTGAGGTCAATATTTCTAACAGATCTGGTATTGTGACAGATTGGTAACATTATTAAGCCTTTTTGTAGTGTTCATGGGGGCTGAGATGCACCATGCTGTTGCCTGCTGGAGGTGATAGAATGTAGAAGTTCATAAGCAACAGGTAGAACCCATTCATAATACACATGCACACCAGGTGTTTCAGCTAGCTCTGTGTGAACCTGCCAATTCAAGATATGCTTTTGAAGCTAGCCTCCAGGTACAGCCTCCCGTGGTAGCAAGGGCTCTGCCATGGTTATGTCTCACTTGCAGAAAGATCTCCCCAAGGATGCATCATTGGCAGTGATCCAGGGGCAGGAGAAAACATTGAAGACAAAGCCTTCCTGGCACAGAGAGTTTTGGAAAATGGAAATCTCCATAACTTTTTGGAGATTTTATGATATTTGGAAAGGTATGACATTGTTAGATGTCACAACCTTTTGAAAAATGATGCCATAACCTCTTGGTAAAAGCATGACCTGTTAAGAATCATAACCTTTTGGGAAAATGGCATTCATCAGCATGCATGCAAGGCACTTAGGTTTCTCAGCTGTTAAACAGATGTACCTAGGTATGTCTTTGAACTGTTAGGGACAAACAACAACAACAACAATCACAACAACAACAAAACTTTATTTATATACCGCTCTATCTCCCCAAGGGGACTCCAAGCGGTTTCACAAGTAACATAATCAATACATACAAGGAAAACAGAACAAACATAAAATTAACAAGACAATATTAGCATTAAAAACCACAATAGCACATATATTTAAAACAATCCTGCCTGTTCAAGGCAGTTTAAAAGTCCAGGCCGCAGTAGTGTGATTTCAGGGGGCCTGGGAAATTAGGTGGAGTCTATGGCTGTACAATTCCGGGGCCTAATAGAAGAAAATGACCTGGGTAATTGGTAGAAAAAGATATGGCCGATTTCAACAGTATCTGCGACAGAGCTGGAACTAGTCATTCTCAAAGGTTTGTTTAAACCACCAGGTCTTCAGGCTCTTATGAAAGGAGGGGAAGGATGGGGCCTGTCTTATTTCTCCAAGAAGGGCGTTCCAGAGGCGGGGGGCCACCACCGAGAAGGCCCTCTCTCTCGTCCCTACCAACCGTACTTGTGGGGGGCCTCTCCAGAATATCTTAAAGTTCGCACTGGTTCATAGAGGGAGACGCGATCGCGAAGATAGGCGGGGCCCGAACTGTTTAGGGCTTTATAGGTCATAACTTGCACCTCGAATTTGGCTCAGCAACTTATCGGCAGCCAGTGAAGCTGTTTTAAAAGGGTGTTGTGTGCTCCCTATACTTTGCTCCAGTACCAGTTGGACCTTCCGGGGCATCTTCAAGGGCAGCCCCATATAGAGTGCATTGCAATAGTCCAATCTGGATGTAACAAAGGTGTGGACCACGCTGGCCAAGTCAGACTTCACGAGGTGTGGTCGCAGCTGGCGCATGAGTTTAAGTTGTGCAAAGGCCCTCCCAGCCACCGCCGACACCTGAGCATCAAGTGACACCGTTGAGTCCAGGAGGACCCCAAGCTATGGACCTGCGCCCTCAGGGGGAGTGTAACCCCGTTGAGCACAGGTTGCCACTCAATACCCTGGTCAGACACACGACTTCTGTCTTGTCTGGATTAAATGAAAATGAGTAATAGAGTTGGGTGTCATCTGCATACAGATGGCACCCAACTCTAAAACTCTGAATGACTTCACCCAGTAGTTTCATGTAGATATTAAAAAGCATGGGGATATAAAGATATGCCAATGCACAAAAACACATTTATATTCAGCAGAGTTTCAGAGGTGCTCTTTTTAGTTGCCCAAAAACATCTACTTCCCTTAAAATATATTTGCCATGCTCTCAAGAGACAAAAATAAGTAGACTACTCTAAAAGTAACATAGTTGGTTTACTCACAAACTTCATATATTCAGCATAGAATCACAGAAACATAGAGTTGGAAGAGACCTCATGGGCCATCCAGTCCAACCCCCTGCCTAGAAGCAGGAATATTGCATTCAAAGCATCCCTGACAGATGGCATACAGTTACGTTGCATATCAATCCCATTACAAGTAGATTTGAAGGAATTTCTCTGTGTAGATAACACAGGGCACCTTTCTTGGAATCAATAGTCCATAGTCCAAAGCATACTTCTCTGTTTTGAGAGTCTAATAGTCTCTGTCTAGTCTGAAAGTCCAATGGAGTCTTTAAGCATACTGTTCCAACTGAAGTCTAAAGCATACTCTGTTCTAAAATGGAGTCTGAGTCCTGAACAAGCCCAGACCTGATCACATTGGTCTGTAGCCCCTCCCACAACAAAGAGTTAAGGTGGAGTCTTGCCCTTTCCAGTTGGCTCCTGCAAAAGAAAATCTTGTAGCAAAATCTCCTAGTTTGTTTATTCTTCCCCACTAATGACTTGTAGCATCTTGATGATGCTCCAATACTTAGTTTTCATCTGTGAAAGGCTAGAAATTTTTTAGTAGGCTGCTACAGTAGAGTGTTGAAGATGTAATATAGCTTGTGCTGGTACGGCTGTGCCAGGAGCTCCAATTTCATTTTCTTTCTATTGAGTGTTTGCATGTATTCCAAGGTTCCATGCATTTTGCAATAAGGTGGTTTCCCTTGCTCTGCAATTATAGGGCCAATGACCCATCAATCATCATTATGTTCTTTAGTTCTGCCCTTTCCCCCAGGGCTCTGGGAGGGAAAAGAAAGACTTCAGGCAGTCTTTCAGTTTAGAAGCCCAGTTACAGGACGTGAGCTTTTCCCACCTGTAGAGAAGCTTCGTTTCTCACAACATCTGGGGGAAACCCTAGTTACAGGGCGTGAGCTTTCCCCACCTGTAGAAAAGCTTCGTTTCTCACAACATCCGGGGGAAACAGCCCTAAAGCTTCTAAGGAAAACAGTTTTACAGCACAACCCTTGTTGGGGTTAAAGATACAGATCCACACAATTCGTGGAGAAAATCCAAAAGGACTCCAGCTGGAAAATCTACAAAGCCTTGGCTGGTAGGTCTACTTGGGACCCAAGAAGCAGTTTGGAGCCGGGAGTAGGGCCCACACCAGCAAAGTTTAGAAAACAGATTGCCCGGGAGGGGTCAAAAAGGGTTTTCCTTGTTAAAGAAAGAAATAGTTCTCCAAGCAAGGTGCCTGTCCTTTGTAGACAAGTTAAGAAGCATTTGTTTAATTTGTTGAAGATCTAAGAAGTATTTGATTGTTTGTTGAAGACTTAAGCAATAATAAAGGACTTTGTTAAACTTCTAAAGACTCTGTATAGGAAAATCCTTAGGGCCTCTCAACCAAGCACCCCGGCTTCCCGCTTGGCACAAAGGGCACATCCTTTCAAAAGCTAACTGCTATAGGCCCAGCGCGTGACAGCACATAGCTAATGCATGTGTTTTGGGGTTGTATCGCTGTCGCCACATTTTGGAAGGCAGGGATCATTCAGGCATGTGTATGTCATTCTAAATTATTTACTTTTTTGGGAAGTTAACACATGGAAATGTGTTTTTTTGTGCCCCTTTGATGAAAGAGTGCTACTTTAGTACCGATAAGCTATTTTCCCCCCATGTGTAATCCAATGGATAGAAAAACTAACAAAGAAAGAATGAGGTGCAAATGAAATCTACAAATTGACATTTGGCCAGCTTTTATGAATATTTACAACTAATACTATTACCATTTCCCCTTCTGTGTTTTTATATTCCCGCTTTTGTTATGCTGGAACATTATTGTGTGTAATTGGGATCCCTTTTGAATATAAATAAAACAAGATATTTAAAAACTTAAATATCGCAGTCCCAGATCATTTACAATTACAAGGCACAATCTAAAAATTCTAAAGTCCAATTGATTTCAGTGGTAGAAGTCCATGAAAAGTAAAGGTCACCCATGTTTCTGCCTTGGATTCTGCACAGTTTGTCATTGAAGTTTCATTATGGAGAGAAAAAGAGATTGAAATCACTCTTCATTGCATCTTATTTTGACATCCCTGTTTACTTGCATAGATGAGATGACATTTCACCCTTTTCATATATTCCTTCTAAGATTGCAGTCGTAGCATTGTTGTCATTTCTTACATCGTCCCTAATTCACTATGAATCTGTAATCACATTTTCCTATTAGTGCAACAGCCTTGACTGGGTTGATATTTATGCATCAGACAGCATTTCAATACCTTGCAAAGCAAGTGAGGGAAGGCAGGAATCAATTTTCTAAGACCCTAGGTACCTGTATAGGTAATCGGAAATTGTCATTGGCTCTTCCTCTACAGTCATTATTTTGAAGATTATCCCAGGTTATTAGGTTTGATTAAAGGATTTTACAACCGGCTTGTTTAAGAGCTGGGGATTTAAGACATAAGGAGCTTTTGCCTTCGGTGAGTCTCTAGGTTTAGCAGTTCTGTACTGCAAGGCTTTGATTGCTTACCCATCTTTGTAAAACATACCAATTTTATTCATTCATTTACAGCGCTCGGATCAGTCAGAATTATTAAACCTGCTGGGAGATATAATTATTAGACAATTTTCCTCCTGCAGAGTTTTGCTGTTACATCTCAAGGAGATCAAAGCTTAAACCTCTCCCAGTGTGTTATTTCTGGTGGATATACCACTGTGATGTCCATTCAGTAAATAATTGGGCTGCTTAATTGCAAGTATATTACTTAAGGAAAATGACTTGAAGAGAAATACCCCATTTTGGCTGAAGGGGATCTTGACACTTTCACCTGTTTTGCTTCATTCTGCTTTGGCTTTTGGACATCAGCTTCCAAGGAGATTAGAATCAGTTTCTGTCACAGATTTGATCCTCAGCCCTTCCAAGTAGAAAATGGAACATTCCTTACTCAAAGTTGTAAGTCACCTTGAGTCCCCTTATGGGGGTGAGAAAGGCCCCCGTAATGATGCAAATACCATATATTCCAGCATATAAGATGACGGGGCATATAAGACGACCCCCAACTTTTCAAGTTAAAATATAGAGTTTGGGAAATACTCGCCGTACAAGACTCTTCCAACACACACCAAATAAATTTTTAAAAGCATCAGATTTGATTTCAATGTGCTAATTTTCCTATTACTGTACCTCCTTCTCTGCCTCTCAGATCTTGTACATGTGCACCTGCACCGCTTCACTGCAGTCTTTAGGAGATCTGAGAGGCAGAGGAGGAGGTACGGTAATAGGATACAAGGGCGTGCCAGACAGGTAAAAGAGGTGAGTTTTTCTGGGCCCAGAGCCACTTGATCTCTTTTTTTCCATACCCCAGGCACCCCGGATGCCTGCAGCTTGCACCACCCTTCACTTACACCTTCCCGGTGAGGCACTCCTTCACCTCACCATTGGGGCCACATTAAGTCCACGAATCCTGATGAATGGATTTTCTTCTACCATACTTGTACAGCGTCGCCCTTAATGCTTTCATACAGTCACTGTATATGGCAGGGACGCAGCCACTGCCATTTTTGAGCTTCCCTCACAATATGAAGCAACCACAGATTTTCCAATCCAGATTGGAAGTTTCAGCACCCGCTCTATAAGACGACTCCCAGCGTATAAGACTACTCCCGCATATAAGACGACTCCCACGCATAAGGCTACTCTAGTGTATAAGACGACTCCCATGTATAAGACTACTCCCACATATAAGAATTGTTATGAAGAACTTTTCAATAACTTTAAAGCACAGGTTTTTTTTATTGCAATTTTCCAGTATGAGAAAGGGTATCAGAACCTTCACACTTTTACACCAAAAACAACATTGGACATACACATTCTATGTAACTACATTGAATCCACAAACAACCTACATTGGCTAACAGACAAAGGAGAATTACATTTTTACTCAGCATTCACATGACACATACACATTCATTCATCCTCATTCATCCAAATATTACCATATCCTTTCTCCCCCCCTTCGAGAAGCTCTTGCTTAGGCCAGATCCTGCTTTCCCTGCAGACTGCACATGCACAGTTCCAAAACTTTCAAAATTCCAAAACGCATCCTCTTTCCCTAAGAGCAATGCCAAGGATCAGATCTCTGTTTTCCCTACAGCAGAAACAACTCCTTGAAAATGCATCATGACTCCAAAATTGCACTCCTTTCTCTTCCTGTGAGAAATGGAGCAAGTAACCAGACTTCTGCTTTCCATTGCAGATCTGTCACTCCCAAATTCACCAATTCTCTCTTTTTTCCAAAGAGAAGAGCAGTGGATGGACCAGACTCCTCCTGTATCCCACAATTTTGGAATTATAATAAGGTCTCTTATTTAGCAATATCTCTCGCTGACAGTGTTCCAAGGTTGCAAATGAATGATACATGTTTATCTAGCCCGAAACATCTTGGTTTTATCTTCGTTCCTGGCAGATGTTGACTTTTTTTAATTGCTGTTGGTAAATGTAAGGAGCCTTGTGTTGACTTCCTTCTTAATGTAAGGAATCTTGTAAACATTTCCTTAAGTTATAGAGCCATTGCCTCTGATAATATAAACATGTTGTTTTTCACTAAAAGTTCAACAGTTAATCAGTATCACTGGTCATCAATTTCAGTAGTTCAGCAACTTTTAATTACAGTCCATAAATTCTTCACCTAATTATTGTATTTTTCCAGGCCTCATCATAGGATGGCATCTCTAGACTTGTTTGTTTGTTTGCTTTGTTAAAAATGTAATACAAATGTCTGGTTGCTCCTGACACAATAAATAAATAAATCTCTAGACTATATAGACCCCAACCATACATCTTTCATACAATTCCATTCAAACCATACATCTTATTTCATGTCAGAACCATGGGATTTGTAGTTTGTTGTGTCTCCAGAATATCCAACTCTACAGGTCTATATACTGTGACATTTCTGGGCTTCATGGAAGTCTTGTACAAAGACGCTGTCAGAGGTACTGAATGTTATTCTCCAATAGGATCACTATATTTGAGAGTTTCTGTAAAGCTCAATATGGATTCATCATCTCAAAGCCATTGACCACTTCTATTCAGGACTTTGTATTTTCATGGGCCCCGTATCACATATATACAGTACACTCTCAGTGAACTGGAACTTATGCAATTGGAAAAAAATTGCAAAAATTATATTTTAATTTTAAATAAAAAAATAAAATATATTGACAATACAGCCAAAGTGTGTTACTTTAACTTTGACTTCATCTGTCTTAATTTGCTTTTAATTACTGTATTTCAATACTAACATCAATACAGCATTTATGGTATGGTATTGCATGGGGGTACACTATTAATAGTTGGAAATGGCAACCTTCTTCAAGCCTATTCTAGTTATTTGTTGTGTATATAATTCAGACTGCTTACTGTATTGTATATGTGTGCATTGGTATGAAGTTTTCCTTAACTCTATGTCGTGGGAGGGGCTACAGATAATATGATCAGAACTGGGACTGTTCAGGACTCAGACTCCATTTTAGAAACAGTATGCTTTCAAACGCCAGTAGAAAGATGCCAGTAGAAACGGAATGCTTTAGAGGACAGAGATTCCATTTGACTCTCAGAACAGAGAGATGCTTTGGACTTTGGACTGTTGATTATGAGAAAGATGCCCTGTGTTATCTGCAGAGAGAAACTACTTCAAAATCTATCTGTAACTGAACTGATAAGCAATGTACATGTATGCTGACTGCATGAAGTTTGTGAGTAAACCAATTATGTTACTTTTAAAGAAGTCTACTTATTTTTGGACTCTTGAGAGCATGATTTAAACTAAGATGTTTAACAGTTCAAAGAAATATCTAGGTATATCAGTTTAACTGCTGAGAAACCTAACTACCTTGCATGAATACTAGTGGATATTTTCCACTAAGGAGAAGATTGACTCAAGCAAGTTTTAATTCTTCTCAGGAAAATTCCTGATTTTCCCAAAACTGTGGTGAATGCCATTTTCCGAAAGGCTATGGAATCATTTTTCCAAATGGTTATGATTTCTAACAAGATCATGCCTTTCCAAAGATCATTTTTGTTTTTGTTTGTTCATTCGTTCAGTCGTCTCCGACTCTTCATGACCTCATGGACCAGCCCACGCCAGAGCTCCCTGTCAGCCGTTACCACCCCCAGCTCCTTCAAGGTCAGTCCAGTCACTTCAAGGATGCCATCCATCCATCTTGCTCTTGGTCGGCCCCTCTTCCTTTTGCCTTCCACTTTCCCCAGTATCATTGTCTTCTCTAGGCTTTCCTGTCTCCTCATGATGTGGCCAAAGTACTTCAACTTTGTCTCTAGTATCTTTCCCTCCAGTGAGCAGTCGGGCTTTATTTCCTGGAGGATGGACTGATCCAAAGATCATAATTCTCCAAAATTAATCAGGGCTATTTTAATAGTAACTCTCAAGCAACCAGAAACTACATTTATCCAGTATCTACTAATCCCCATGAGCACCAGTTAACAGAGAGTCTACTGTAGTATATTTAGGTATCCATGCAAACATGAGCATTGGAAATGCAATGGTGTCATTAGGCACCATCCATATCATCATCCTCTATGGTCCCCTTTCATACAAGTGAAAAATACAGTCTGGACTTTTACTTATGACTAAAATTTTGCTATCACTAGGACATGTATTTTTTTTTTTACTATTTCCTGTGACATTATGATTCTTCTGTTCTGGGTCTCATGGCTTTCAAATCTTTCTGCCCCCTTCTCTTCTCCAGTTCCTTTTTAAATATCAAAGCAGTAAAAACCAGACAGCTCTTAATTCCATCCCATATTCTTTTTTATTCCCTGAGGTCAGTTTATAATTCATGCAGCCTATTAATTTTGTGTTGTATCATGCTTGGCTTATCTCTCTTCAAACAACTCATTTGTAGGAGCTGCAGTTAGAGCCGGCTCCTAAACTTTCTGGTGCTGCCTCTCATTTAAAAAGGCTTGGAGCCAGATTCAGCAGAAAATGCCTCTGTAGCAATGGACCCATGGGAGCCGTGTATGTCTCTTTGGTTCCATAGCCAAAGGCTACTAATAATTCCAAAGCTGCGTGGCATGTAAGGCTGCATGGAGAGTAACCTCTCCGTCTTTCCCTTCATGCAGTCAGTCAGTCATAAGGGCAAAAGCATTCCAGCAAAACACCTGTTTGGACTTCCGAGTTTATTCATTAAAGCATTTCTAGAGGCTCCAAAGCAGAAGGCTTATAGACCCAATGCTGCTATTCTACACACGTTTACTTCTGGGTCAGTCCCTCTGAACTTTAAATAGCTGAAGGGATCTTATGTAAAAGATGAAGCAAGCTTGTTTTCTCCTGCTCCGGAGACCAGTTCATGAGCCAAGAAAAGAGACGGCATCTAAACATTAGGAAAAGACTTTTTACTGTAAGGATTGCTGAAGAATGGAAAAGGCTGCTTCAAAGAATAGTGGACTCATCTCCTTTGGAGGTTTGTAAACAGAGGCTGGATGGTCATCTTTCAGGGATGCTTTAGTTGTGTTTTCTTGCATGGCAAAGGGGTGGACTACTCAGAGGTGGCCCTAGGTAATTTTCAACAGTAAGCAAACAGTATTTTGGCACCCCCCCCCCCCTCCCCAACCAATAACTGAAATATATTTTCTGTTCGTCGTGGGAGTTCTGTGTGCCATATTTGGTTCAATTCCATTACTGGTGGAGTTCAGAATGCTCTTTGATTGTAGGTGAACTATACATCCCAATAACTACAACTCGCATATGTCAAGGTCTATTTTCCCCCAAGAGCTCCCCTGGGCAAAATCAACTATACTGCCAAGGCTTACTTTGCGTAATGGGTTGAGCCACCCCTGGGACTACTAGATCACGCCTTTGGCCCCTTTCAACATTTTGATTTGAAACCAATGGGGTTAACTTATGAGATAGGATTGTATAGTAAGTCTTTTGATTCCTCAAAAGGAATTTGATTTCTTCAATTGCAGTGACTCCCAACCTGTGGTCCATGGACCACCAGTGCTCTGGAAGAACTAAAATATGGTCCGTGACCTCACGTTACTACATCGTTGTAACGAGAGCGATTTGTCTCGTGAAACCCTCATATAGTTCCAAAGTTTATTAAATATGGTTTTCTGTGGGCAAGCAGATGGCAACTACTGGATGGCCTATGTTCTGTACCAGAAACTAGAGCTGATGTGGCTTATCCAATACAATATTCTGAATCGGTACCACAAATAACCAAACCAAATCTAAAGCTGACCAAAACTGATTCGTAACCTTTTTGGTACTAATGTTGGAGAGTGGTCCCTGTTCAAAAAAAGGTTGGGAACCACTGCTTCCTTTTTGAAGCCTAGGTATGAAAAGACTTTTCATAGGATGTGACTTTAACACGTACTCCCTTTTTCTAATTAATACTCTTTTTCAGATCCAGTGTTCCTTTCTGCTTTGGTTTCCTTTGACTAAATACACAGTTGCAGCCTAAAAAGTTACTTTTTTGGACTACAGCTCCCAGAAACTTCCATAGGTCATGCAGGCTTGGGGAATTCTGGAAATTGAATCCAAAACCTAACTTTCCTGAGCTCTGATCACAGAAGACCTGTAGTATTTGATCGTAATTGCATTTTAATGAACACAGTTAGAAACACATGGGTAAAGTAAACCCAGTGTAAATTGCTATCAGTTTTCCAGTGATACTGTTCAGTCTCCAAAGAATTTCACTGGCTTTTTAAAGGCAATTGCAATTGCAAACAAACCATGGTTTCTTCTTGGTTTGTGATCTCTATCTTGGTCAAAACATGGCTTGATGTGAAGTCCAAATGCACAACTGAAAGAAGAATTGACGAATGATAGAGGAGAGAAAGAAACTACATACAAATTAGGGATGTGGAAGATAAGCTGTGGTTTATTTGGTGCTCTTCCATGCGATCATGGCTTAAGCAGTAGACCATGGATTGCTGTGTGATCAACTAAATAGATCAACTGTCATATTAATCTGATGTTGTCCTCTCTCCAAATTTTGGGAATACGGTTTTTCATTCTTTGGATAGCAACAAGATAAGATTGATGTATCTTATCCACTCCTTTTACAAAAGAGGCTCATGGGCACAATTGCTCCCAGTACTAGGCATGTAGCCGGGGGGGGGGGGGGGGGGGGGGGGGGCTTGAGGGGCTTCAGTCCCCCCCCTGAAATTCTCATGGTGGTTCGCGAAAAGGCCTTACTGGTGCATTATTTAAACTGTTATGTTTATTCATATCATGATCTGATCACCATACTCAATATATCCCATATGCATGGGGGTATTGGGGTAATGATACAAAAGGTTTGCTAGGGTAGACCCTCTTTCACTCAGACTCAGCTCCCCTCGAAACAAACTCAGTCTCCCCCTCCCCAAATCAAAATCCTGGCTACGGGTCTGCCCAGTACTATATAATCTCTGGCTTTCTACAATAAATAGGCTAGAACAGGCATGGGCAAACTTCGGTCCTCCAAGTGTTTTGGACTTCAACTCCCACAATTCCTAAAAGCTTAGGTGGCTGAGGGGGAAAAGGAAATGACCAATGGCCTAAGTGGCTTCCAGTTGAGAATGTCTAACCAATGCTGATCTAAAGGCCACCTGCATACATTAATATTTCAGAGCACAAATGTAAACCATGAAACAGTGAGGTGCAGCTGGATACTATCCTGTTGTATTTAAACACTTGAGAGCTTTCACTAGATTGGTTTTAGCATTCATAATAACGTTCAGTGGCATATACTGATGGTACATCATAAATATACAGACACGCACCTATCCTGCTCTAAAAACTGAATCTGTGCCGCAGTATATTTGAGTGTTTTATGGCTATTACATTGCACCCCCTTTGGGACGTTCTCATAAAAGGTGCTCCATAAATTTTATACAGTCTTGTATTGTATTATATTTTATTGCAATAATTTGTTCTTTCTTTTTTTCTTTTTTCTTAAAGATGCTCTAATAGAAGGACCCTTTTTCCAGAGATGGGAACAGGGAGAGAACTCAGAAGCACAATTCTATTAAAAATATGTATTTTTGACATTGCCACATTGCTCACAGTCTTATGTACTCAATAGCATTGATTTTTCCTTTTCAAAAAGACAAAAACCCTGAGACTTAAATAGTAAAATAAATGTCTTGGAGTAGTATTAGTGGCCCAGAATTTATTTCATTCCCAGATATATTTTCCCATCATGGAAGAAATTAACTATAATTAAAAATGTGTTACATAAACCTTTGCTTGCATGATCTGACTCTGTATGCTGATTAGATCGGCATGAACGTCACAATTTAATAGATTTATATAAGATGTATTGCATACTGCATTTCATTTCAAATTATCTCAAAGTTACAATGTCATAGCCAACAACAAAAAAGCAATAAATGGAATTGACTTGACAAAACAATGATAAAACAGCAAAATACATAATATTATATATATTTACAATAGCAAAGGTTAGCCGGCAGACACATGGACCCTAATAGAGTCCAACTAGAGCAGGCATGGGCAAATTTTGGCCCTCTATGTGTTTTGGATGTTAACTCCCACAATTCAAAAATAGGTTGGTTTTTTTTAAATTGAATACAAAAAAATTGTGGGAGTTGAAGTCCAAAACACCTAGAAGGCCAAAGTTTGCCCATGTCTAAACGACAGTAAACCAATTGAACCAATGGTTAAATGGTGATTAAACATATAGGCAAATCTCATAAATTCAGTGGTTCTCCTTTGATAGAAGATTCAAGCCAGATTTTGCTCCAAATTCCTGGACAAAGATCTATCTATCTATCTATCTATCTATCTATCTATCTATCTATCTATCTATTTCATCTATCTATCTGATTGAGATCCTATATTGTGCTTGTGGGGTATACACTCATTCAACAGAAAGATGGTGGTTATGTTACACCATCTTTCTGTTTAATATCAACATCGTGGAACCAATGTTATATCTGTCAATGTGCTTTTTTATGATTTTATTTCACAAAATAGAATAAATAGTAGCTGTTTCTGCAGTCCCATTGAAAATAGTTGCACTGAAGATAATGGGACAGAAGGTGGAACTTTACTTACTTACTTAGGCGATCCCTCGTAGTCCAAGGATGATGGTCCTTCAAGGTCGGTGTTCTGTCGGTGGGTCCATAGGTGACTGTGGAGCCCAATTCTTGATCTGCATCTTCTCCTGCAGTGAGGGCATTGGTTTCCAGGTGGAAGGTGGTCCCGGTCAGGGTTGACTTGGTGGAACATGGCATTGATCAATGAAATCTTGGCTGGAATCTTGTGTTATCATTATTTTGTTTGTCCCAGGCAGAGCAAATTCAATACGTCAGTTGTTGAATTTTGAGTCAACATATAGGTAAATATAACAAGAGAATTTGTGTGACTGAGAAACAGTTACACTACTGATGCAACCTTAACTTAAGGTATACAATTTGAGGATCGGCCCCAAAGGTATAGCAATATGGTTAATTGGACTTCAGTGTGTACGATATCAGCAGGGATCTGGGGTATCTTTTTATGTACCTATATCTTATTTTTCTTGCATGGGCTCACAATAGCCTCATGTCCAGCCTTAATTGATCTATATAAGAATCTAGTGGTGAAAGCCAGGCTGAGACATTGTAATGGCCCAATGTTGACCAGAAATCTCAGTATCTATTGAGATATTCAAGCTCAGGTCCACCTGTTGTTGTTCATTCGTTCAGTCGTCTCCGACTCTTCGTGACCTCATGGACCAGCCCACGCCAGAGCTCCCTGTCGGCCGTCACCACCCCCAGCTCCTTCAAGGTCAGTCCAGTCACTTCAAGGATGCCATCCATCCATCTTGCCCTTGGTCGGCCCCTCTTCCTTTTGCCTTCCACTTTCCCCAGTATCATTGTCTTCTCTAGGCTTTGCTGTCTCCTCATGATGTGGCCAAAGTACTTCAACTTTGTCTCTAGTATCCTTCCCTCCAGTGAGCAGTCGGGCTTTATTTCCTGGAGGATGGACTGGTTGGATCTTCTCGCAGTCCAAGGCACTCTCAGAACTTTCCTCCAACACCACAGTTCAAAGCATCTATCTTCCTTCGCTCAGCCTTCCCTAAGGTCCAGCTCTCACATCCGTAGGTTACTACAGGGAATACCATGGCTTTGACTAAGTGGATCTTTGTCAGGTCCACCTAGACAATTGTTATATAAGACTTCATATTACCGTATTTACCTTTCTATGTATTTGAGCTATATCATTTACTGCAATGGGGTGGTGTCCTTTTAACTTTATAAATGGTTCTCTTCTCGGGTAGCCAGGATCAAGGCTGGAAAGAGATCCTGAACGTTTAATGTAGAATTTCAGCAGATGTTCCTCCTTATCTAATTGCAAAATAGGCAGCATTTGCTTCTACACAACCATTATATGCATGCCTTGAGCTGCGAGGAGCATCAGGTAACAAATAACACATACAATTTATTATTATAATCATCACTGGAATTCTTTCTCTGTCTGAAAAAAAAGGGACTTCATTTGCAGACAAAACAGATGAATTTCTGTTTGTATCCCCTGCATTTCAATCAGTTTTATTTGCCTATGTCTAAAACATAAAAACTCTCTCTTATTTTAGGGGATTTTGTCCAACTTTATAATTATATTATATTTTTAATACATTTTTAATGGATTGTTTAGTTTTTGTGTCTTGTGGACATTATGTCCCATATGTAAGCCGCCCTGAGTCCCTTTGGGGAAATGGTGGTGGGGTATAAGAATAAAGTTATTACTGTTACTAATATTTTGAGACAAACAGGAATCCTTCCACTAGCATCAATCCCGCACCCACTGCCCAGCATGTAAATGTTTCCGACATTTATATTCTCACCGCTTCCGAACCACTCTGTTTATCATGCGCTTCTATCCTTGTCAGCAGTTTTAATCAGAATGATGAAACTGGATTAACTCTCCTTAGATATGCTAATACTCTGACAGACCACAAACCGGCTCCTAATAAATGATTCAGGACCCCAGGTGGCCCTCCTCAGCCTCACACAGCTGCACCTGATTAGTTTTGATGTGCCTCCTTGTCAAATACATTAGATCTTTACTTATTTTGCTTCCTATCCAAGGCATCCTTTTGATTACTGCAAATTTGTTTCAAATCCTTTACAAATTGCATTGCTGTCCTCCTGCCCTCGTGAAGGTGCCTTTTGAAATGCTGCAGTGCGAATTGTGTCTAATTGCATTTTGCTTTTATTGTGTGCCCAGCTAGAAAACCAGGTGAAAGGCTGGGAAAAGACTATGACATTGCCTCAGTTAATGAAGTGCATGTGTTACTGGCCATTACTTCTTTAATAGAACATTTAGGCTGGCTCTACACTGTAGAATGAATGCAGTTTGACATCACTTTAACTCTTATGGGTCAATGCTACAGAATTATAGGAGTTGTACTTTGCTGGTAGAAAAGGTTAAGTACCTTGTAAAGCTACAACTACTATAATACCATATCGCTGAGTCATTAAAATGATGTAAAATTGCATTAATTATACAGTGTAAACATAGCCTTAGAATCAGAGATAGAAAAGCAGTGAAAGGATAGGGATATAGTGCTACACCACAAAAGAAACAAATACTTTCCTCCCCAAACTGACAACTAGCACTTGTGAAATGAAACTATAAGGTCACGTTAGCCTTGCACGGCACATATTATCTAGAGACAATAATGGCTCCTTCAAAAATTTATCCAGGGATGAGATGAATTTTTGTTTAGTAGCTTTCATTTTTCTTATGATTTCCATTTTGGTGCCCAAACTTTTAGAGCTATGCTAAGAGGTAGTTGTGATGCATAAATTATTTTCTCCACTCCTTTCTCTCAATTCTGCTGTTCATTCATACTCAGTGATGGGTTTTAAAGGCAACTGCTGTTTACCTTGCCTTGTTGGAAGCAAACACAAAGCTATGGTCTGATTGGATAGAATAGATTTCATTCTTTCCCAACTTATTGCATTGTTTATTGCAGATGTGCTGTTGTAACTCAATACTTTCCTTCAGCAGCCTCCCAATGCTATAACTGTCAACAAGTTTCCAGATCAATGAGGAGATGCAGAGCAGCCATAGAGGAACACCCTTTGGGTTTGGTCTCAAACAATTACAACTCAAGCCCATGGTCCACCAATGTGCAATAGGAAGTTGCTGCCAATTGCGAGAGAAATAAGGTTGAACACTGTGAAAACCACCCACCCGATGGCTATCAGCCTCCCCCCAGTTAAATCAAGGAAATGTTTAATGAAAACCACCACCCCTCTAAATCTTCCTCCAGTAATAGCAAGAATATCTCTGTGGGTAGCAAAATCAGGCAATTCCAGTGTGTCCAGAGAAGGGTGACTAAAATGATCAAGGGTCTGGAGAACAAGCCCTATGAGGAGCAGCTTAAAGAGCTAGGCATGTTAAGCTTTCAAAAGAAAAGGCTGGGAGGAGACATGATGACGGCCATGTATAAATATGTGAGGAGAAGTCATAGGGAGGAGGGAGAAAGCTTGTTTTCTGCTGCCTTGGAGACTAGGATGTGGAACAATGAATAAGAAAGGAGATTCCACCTGAACTTCCTGACTGTAAGAGCTGTTCAGCAGTGGAACTCTCTGCCCTGGAGTGTGGCAGAGGCTCCTTCTTTGGAGGCTTTGAAGCAGAGGCTGGATGGCCATCTGTTGGGGGTGCTTTGAATGCAATTTTCCTGCTTCTTGGCAGAATGGGGTTGGACTGGATGGCCCACAAGGTCTCTTCCAACTCTAGGATTCTATGATTCCTTACTAATTTCATTTAGTCATGTCTTATAACATAGAAACATCAAAGCAAGGTGTGGAAAATTTCACATGTTGGAGCAAATCTGAGGTTATGTTTGGATTTAGAATGCCAAATTCCTATAAAACCAGCATGGTAATTTCAAAAAGGGACTTTATGGCCCTCAGTTTTGCAGGTCTCTGTTATCCTATGCCTTCTCCTTGATATGAATCCAGTTTCAGTTTGAGGCTGTAAGAGATTATATTGGAAATTATCTGTGTCCACAAGCCAAGCAGGTAAAATGGATTTCCCTGGGTTTTTCAATTTTGCTTATGCAACCCTAAAGGAGTCAAGGCACACTCTCCTGTGTTGATGAAATTTGTTGAATTCAAGCACAACCCAGGGCTTGAAAAGGTGACAGAACTAGAAACAACAATTTAAAATGAAAGCTAATTTGCAGCAATCAGCGGCAGCTGCACCAAATCCATTAAGTCCCTGCTCCTCTTTTCCTACACAGTTAGTGCCAGCTGTAGCAAAATGCCATGATGCAGGGTAATTGTGGGGAGAGAAAACAAACAGCTTAAAACCACTCACCCTCCTGTTCTTAAGGTTTGCTCGTTTTTCATTAAAACGAAGTGAACAAGTATCAACTATTGCTTTGCTCTTGGAAGAACACATTACTCCTGTTTCAACCTCAGACTTGCATTCATTTCCATTGCTCCTTTGACACTGGATGCTTAATGTATGAACCAACTCTCTTTAAAGCAGCTGCCTTCAAGCTGCTGGCCACCAGATGTGTTGGGCTATATTGTCCATCATGCCCATATTGATATGGTAGATAGAATAGTCCAACACATATAGACAGTTGGTGGGGGTTGATTTAAAAGCTCTCAGAGTGGTTTATATAAGATGGTAACAACCCTTCTATTCTGCTTTGATCAAACCACACCAGGAATCACCAAGATTACCAAGATTTGTCTTGGGATTGCCATAAGTCAGAAACAACGCCCTAAAAGTTTCGAGCCCTGCCTACCTTTGTGACCGCATCTCCCCCTATGAACTTGAAGTGAACTTGAAGCTATGGACCAGCACTAAGATCCGCTGGGAAGGCTCCCACCACTATTACAATCACAGCTGGTGGAGATAAGGGAGAGGGCCTTCCCGGTAGTGGCCCCCAGACTTTGGACCCCCCCCCCAGGAGATTAGGCAAGCCTGACACTGTCCTCCTTTCGCAGGAATCTGAAAACCTGAATGTTTCAACAAGCATTTGAGAATGCTTACTCCCTAGGTCACCACATAGGATTTCTGTTTTCTGGACTTCATCCAATTCCCTGGTCCTACAGTATGCTGTTTTGCACTCTCCCTTGCCCGGCCCTTTTTATAGCATGGTTATGCCCATTTTAGTATTTCTGGTTATTGGTTTCTTGTCGAGCATTTTAAATGGTGTTTTCAATGCTACTGTTTTATACTCTTATGTTTTATCGAATTGTGTTTTTATCTGGATTGTTATGTTTTGCTATGTTTTATTTTAGTTATGTTTTTGTTTTAATGGATTGTTTTGTTTTTTGTCTTGTGGACATTCTGTCCCATATGTAAGCCAACCCGAGATGGTGCCAGGGTATAAGAATAATGTTGTTGTTGTTGTTATTGTTATTGTTACCCCCCTCCAAAATTATAATTCTTAGAACAGGTCAGGAGCAGAACAATGTTCAATATTACAGAATCATAGAGTTGGAAGATACCTTGTGGGACATCCAGTCTAACCCCCAGTCTAACCCCCTGCCAAGAAGCAGGAAAATCACATTCAAAGCACCCCCGATAGATATCCATCCAGTTTCTGTTTAAAAGTCTCCAAAGAAGGAGCCTACACCACCCTAAACAATACGTTGGGGTTTCTGATATATATATATATATATATTCATAATCAATAGCCTTATGGGGAAAGAATTAATCTAATTTCAAAAGCTACCTGCAAGCTACCAATTTGTATTTCTGGGAAGGGCAATCTTTCCCCTTCTTTGTCAGTCAACTGAGCAGGGAGAAAGGGGTGGGAAGGTTGTCAAAAAGAAAGAGAGAGAGAGAGAGAGAGAGAGAGAGAAGGGGGTGCTTGCGTTTGCCACTGATTTGGAGGCACTGGCAAATTATCACTGAGGAATTGCAGTTCTCAGCAGATGAAATCGTTCCATCAGCTTGGTCAAAATGAATGAATGATCCCCTCTGCCACTTTGACTGTATGAAGTGATGGATTCGTTCCTCTAAATCGAGAAAGATTTTGCATAAGGGTGTCATACCATACCAATATTCTGCAGCAGATACTCACTCCCAAGGGTTGCTAAATGTCCTCCTTTTTCCAGACATGTCCTCTGACCTTAATTTTCTCTCTGGATTTTTAAAAATGTTTACTGTTGCTTTGCTCTCTGACACCATCACATTATCACCTTCCCTCTGTCTCCTTCCTTCAAGAGCTTTGCTAGGACAAGGAATGGAGTCTGGCCCAGTGAAGTGAGCAAGATTGATCTGCTAATAGGAGGAAGAGAAGAGAGACCTGGAGGAGGAAGGCCAGTTACCCAAGTGAGGTGGGTGAGGGAGCCTCCAGTTACATGGGGACAATGGAGCCAGGCAGCTTGGGGAGTGGGTGAGCTGCATGTGGGAAGATGTAGGGAATGGGAAGGCAATGTTCTTATTTAAGTGCATTGAAAGTTAGGAATATTGATAATTATCACATTGTAGGAGTATTTAAAGTGAGAATAATCATAGTCATCAAGTGGACTGGAGTAATCATTTGTAGATGTATCCTGTCTTCACTTTTCAAATTATGGTAACCCTACTGTGTTGGCACGCCTGAGCCTTTGGGAAAACTATATTGTCTGGCTTTACTCGAGGGCCATTTGATATCTTCTGTTAAGGTTAAGACCTTTAGCAGACAGAGGCATTTTGAAGCAAGGTGAAAAGATAACCAAATGAGTTTACTGAAACAAGATTAATAAAGGGTTAACTCCACCCAGGACTGTCATAAGGTAACTTAAAACAATACATTACAAAAGGAGATTTTGCTGGTTGCAGTCACCTTTCTGGAATCTTCTGCCTCTGATGCAAAGCTATGGATTACAAGTAGTTGCTTATAAACTGTCTTAATCTTCTTTCCTGTGAAGCTTAAGCTGGCCAAAAGCTTCTGTTGTCCTCTGGACTGTTGGTATAACAATACTGCTAATTGCAGCAGGTGCTAAGAATGCCTGTTTGGATTGCTTCAGCCTAGGATTTACAGAGAATGTCCCAAGCCTCTAGTGACTATAGAAAAGGAGGAGTCCAGCAAGAGCGCTCTAATCAGGGAAATGGAATAGACCAACTAGGTCTGGCCTTTGAGGGGATTTTAAACTTCACCCAAAAACTAATACAAAGGAAGATGTTTACACTATTGGGAAAATCTATGAACAGGGGAAACTGAAGCAAAGGAGAGGAAAAGGCATAACCAAGACTTCACACCCACTTTTACACTAGCTTTTAAAACTTGTGGAATAACTACTCATAGCTCCAGCAGCATTCTCAAATTGTAGGGAGGACATCCTGTATGTCTCTGGCCATGGTTTGTATCAAGCATTAAAGAGAAAACAGATACTTTGGGTTTGCTCATTTACACATAGTGGATTAGGATTTGTAGTGTGTGTCTGTGTGTGTGTTTAAAAAAAGGCTCCCATCATCTGGAATGAGCCCAACAGAGCCCAATTAAACATCCTTTCTACCTGGTATGGCTTCCAAAATCTTGTTAACCCCAAGCCCTGGTCAATTGTGATGGTTTTTATATAATAAGATCACTGAGAGATAATTATACATATGTTGCTGATGTAGAGGAAATCCAGGAAAGGGTAATATATATAGCTGGCAAGGGATTACAGCTGGCTGGATTCTTGGAAACTGAAGTCAGAGAAAACGGAATATAATTCATTACTGAATGAACCTCGTTGTCAGTAGCTTGTACTTACACATTACACTGTTCTTTTGTTCCAAGATAGGTGTTTGTCCTGACAAAAATATCTGGTGTGAGTTTTCTGAATGGGAAATATGGAAGAGAAATGAGACACAGTTTCTCTGTGTTGGTGCAACTGGCTGGCCCAAGATCAGCCAGTGGGCTTCCATGGCCAAGTGGCAATTCAGTGTCCTAGCTGAGTTCTCAAACCACTATACCATGTTGGCTCTTACAAGATCTTAGCATTATCATTTTAAAAAAAATAGTATATTGCCTACATTCTGAGGTTGTAACCAACTGTAATGGGTGGCATCTACTTGAAAGTTCAGTCTGGACTGTAAAAGAGTTATCTAAGGTGCTCAACTAATTTTGGTGTTAATGCTCAGCACCTTAGATAGCTCTTCCCTAAACTCACCATGGATTCACTGTCCCAGTAACCAGTTACAAGATGAAGCAATAATAATAATAATAATAATAATAATAATCATCATCATCATCAGAACAAAATGAGTCCACAGCAGACAAGATCACTCTGCTGGTTGTTGCATTGGATCACACATCAGACACTTCCCAAGTGTCTAGGACTGTGATGTATTGGCGAATAATGTGTGCAGATCCCAATAAGGTGGCCTTATGCAGCTGTGATGAATCCCTAGGCATTTCAGTGTGCTTACCCTATTACAACTGGAACATGGCCATACAGTCAGAAAAAACACACAGCAACTCTATTAAAAGTTATTTGTTCAACAGAGTTGGTTATTATCCACAGTTTCACATATCCACGCAAGGTCCTGGAACATATCCTCAGCTGATACAGGGTTTGTACTGTACTTCAAAATTGGTCATTTCCGATAGCGTTGCTTTTCTAGTTTTCCGCATTTAAGGATATCTTTCTAAACATGTTTATGTGTGGACAGAGATACCCTTGGCAATTTCAGGCTTCATAGTACAACAAAAATGGCATGGGAGTGTTGTACAAACTGATTCTCTTCAGTCCAGCTTCACGAGTTTCTGATTGTTCACAATCTAAACTGGCTAAAAGTATCTCCCTTTAGATTTAGGCATTCTAGTAATTAAACTTAGTCAGACATTTTCAAATGAGGTGAGAAAGATAGCTTTTCCTACAATATTATAGGCAAATTTTCAGCTTGAGCTTTTGATGACATTTTTCTAAACAGAACACAGCTGAGCCACTTTCTTGGTTGTGAACACAATGGAGGGAGATCACAGATGTGTACTCACATTCTTTTTCTCTGGCTCCACTTTATGTTCCTCTTCAGCTATAAAGGATTTCTTGGGAAGAGGGATGCGTAACTCATAACGAAATCAAAACAAAAATGCTTCTCTTTCTCTACAAAAAGTTTCGAGATGTAAGGACTTCCTTTTTAGTTATTTCAAAGCTCTTTGTTGGTTTATCTTTAATTTAAAAATAAAAGCCTTTGTCCAGCCTCAAAATTAGGACATACAAGAAGCAAAACAAAAGTTCTAAAAGTTGCAAGGACATGTACACTGAGTGACCTAAATTCTCTTTTAGTTTTGACTATAACTCCCATGATTCCATGGCAATTAAAGTGGAACCAGCTTTTCCCCATAAGCTATTTATTTATTTCAAATAGTTGTACCCCACTCTTCTCTACCCCCGAAGGGGGACTCAGGGCGACTTACAGCTGGCAACAATTTGATGCCCTCCCCCCATATACAACAGATAAAACAACAGTTACAGAATAAGTAAAACATTAAAATTAGATTAAAAACCATTTAAAATAGTGCAAATTGAATTAGTTGGCATGTCAGGTCCGAGTTATACGATCAACAACTTAATCCAAAGCCTGTCCATAGTCCATTTTCCATTGCATTGTCGTCATTTTTATTGTCAGCCTGCTATCCAAATGCCTGGTCCCATAGCCACGTCTTCAACTTTTTCCTGAAGGAAAGGAGGGAAACCATTGACCTAATTTCACTGGGGAGTGAGTTCCACAGACAGGGGTCCATCACCGAGAAGGCCCTGTCCCTCATTCGCACCAAGCGTGTTTGCGACAAAGGTGGGAACGAGAGCAGGGCTTCCCCAGAAGATCGTAAGTTTCAAGGTGGGATGTAGGGGGAGATACGTTTGGACAACTAACCTTTTGCAGATGAAGTACTTATACCAGGTATGGGCCCTTTGGGCTTTTCGTCTTGACCCTGTTTGCTTCGGCCTCCTCTTCAGAATGCGGACTCAGTGGCCGCCATGTCCCCAGACTGAGCGGAGGACTGAAGTAGGGACAGGCCTCTGCTAAGTCCTCTCTGGGGAGCACTCAACAGTGGTATGTTTTTCTTCCTCCTCTGGGCCTGGGGGAAGGTGGGTCACTGCCTTCAATGGGCCCAGAAGAGCTGGGGAGAGAAACACACCATTGCCAAGCAGCAGCATGTTTGTGACCCTCTAGACAGGCCTGCTTCTTGCCTCTCCTGGCCCCAGCCCCTCTGAGACTCCAGCCCTTCCCCTTCCATCCCTTCTGGCGCTGCCACCACCCCTTCTGGCCCACACCCCCCTTTTGGTCCCACCCACACTCCTTCATGGCCCAGCCTTTGCAGCCAGCCCCACAAATTGGCCCATGCCTGACTTACACTATAGAATTACAAGGTCTTTAACCTTTTCTGTCAGAGTGCTTGGATGTTTTTCTTCATAAAGTCACCTTAAACTGAAGTCAACTTGATGACAAATAAGAATGACAACAGTTGAAAGTGGGCAGGGAGACATTTTTCCCTGTGGCTTTTCTAATATTGCCAGAACTCAGGAAATTCATTCAATGGAGTTGACGGGTAAAAACTTTCAGGACATAATTATTATATTTCTACACTTTGCAGACCTAAACTGTGGGATTTGCGATCACAGGATGTCATGATGTCTGACAACCTGATACTAACGGGCTTTGAAAAGGTGTGAGTCAGATGCATGAAGGATAAAGCTATTGGTCATGATGGCCATGGCAGTATCAAAAGCTTCATTCTTTACAGTATCAGTCTCAGAGTGAGATGAGTGATAAGTTTTTCTTGCACTGATTCCATGCTTGTGGATTAGAATAATAGAAGCATAGAGTTAATTTCAAATATATTACACCAATTGTCCCTTAAAGACAATTCAGTCTGCGTACATTGGAGAATTAATGTAGTTTGACGCCACTTTGCCAAGCCTCTATGCTATGGAATCATGGGAGTTATTGTATTACAAGGTCTTTAGCCTTCTATTCCAAAGAGTGCTGGTGTCTCGCCAAACTATAAATTCCATAAGATTGAGTCATGGCAGCTAAAGTAGTATCGAATTGCATTAATTCTACAGTGGTGAAAACTCTGCAGCAGGCTTGTGTTAAGAACCCTAGCAGGAAGCTATATATAATATCCATATACACATAGAATCATAGAATCAAAGAGTTGGAAGAGACCTCATGGACCATCCAGTCCAACCCCCTGCCAAGAAGCAGGAAAATCACATTCAAAGCACCCCTAACAGATGACCATCTAGCCTCTGTTTAAAGCCTCCAAAGAAGGAGCCTCCACCACACTAAGGGGCAGAGAGTTCCACTGCTGAACAGCTCTCACAGTTAGGAAGTTCTTTCTAATGTTCAGTTGGAATCTCCTTTCTTGTAATTTGAAGCCATTGGTCCATTGCATCCTAGTTACCAGGGCAGCAGAAAACAAGCTTGCTTCCCTCCTCCCTATGACTTTCTCTCACATATTGATACATGGCCATCATGTCTCCTCTCAGTCTTTTCTTCCGCAGGCAAAACATGCCCAGCTCTTGAAGCTGCTCTCCATAGGGCTTGATCATTTGAGTTGCCCTTCTCCGGACACATTTCAGCTTGTCAACATCTCCCTTCAATTGCAGTGCCCAGAATGGGACATGGTGTGATTCCAGGTGTGGTCTGACCAAGGCAGAATAGAGGGATAGCATGACTTCCCTGGATCTGGACATGAACAAAATGCTGCACTACACCAGAGTTCGATCTTCTTCTTCTTCCTATGCTTTTTATATAACTCTGAGACTCAACACATTTATTCATACTTGTGAGTTCAGGGTGTCCAATAAACTCTCCATTCTGCCTCATTAATATTATTGAGTGAGGTAGCCCTATGATCTCCTAATACTAAACTATAACATCCCATGAATAAGGGACAACCTGCGCATGAAGAATTAACAGTTGAGTAGAGAAGTAATTAGATGTTGCAGATTGGGGTGAGGAAAGTGTAATGATCTGAATGGGGCCATGGAAGGGCAGTGAAGCATTTTGATGAAACTACTCTTTAATCACTTAGGAGGTAATCTAATGATGGTGTCGTTGGGGGTTTGCAGCAGTATCGAGGACCTTCCTTCTGGAAAACCAAGACTGTGGAGGTCATGGAAACAACACTTAAACTGCTGACACAACCAAGAACTAATAAGAGCTTGTTCCCAAATCAATCATATTAATGCGGCTTAATTAGCTCGGCATCAGGTTATAATTCAGTTTTATGGAGACTACATAGAAACCACAAGGAGATTTACTCATTGTGATTCCAACATTGGAAACCATGGATGTAGATTTGGATATGAGGATGTAGATTTAGATATGCTTAATGGAGATGCAGTGCAATTGATAGGACATGTAAGTTACCTTAAAATGAACAAACTTGATTTTAAGCATTTTATTTTAAATATGGATCTGTAGGTTTTCTCTAATTAAATTGGGATCGATATTTACTAAGAAAGATGCTTGTAGAATAGGTTCATACACATTTATTTGAGATAATGGATATAGTCGATCCAGATTTAGTTAGAGTACATCCTTTGGAAATCATGCCCTTCCTCTGTCCTCTACCTCTTAGATCAGGCATGGGCAAACTTGGGCCCTCCAGGTTTTTTGGACTTCAACTCCCACAATTCCTAACAGCCTACTGTTGATTTTGTCATTTGGGAATTGTAGTTGCTGGGATTTATAGTTCACCTAAAAACAAAGAGCATTCTGAACTCCACCAATGATGGAATTGAACCAATCTTGGTGCACAGAATTTCCATGACCAACAGAAAATGCTGGAAGAGTTGAGCATTGACCTTGAGTTTTGGAGTTGTAGTTCACCTACATAAAGGGAGCACTGTGGATTCAAACAATGATGGATCAGGACCAAACTTTGCACTCAGTATGCCCAAATGTGAACATTGGTGGAGTTTGGGGGAAAAGAGACCTTGACATTTGGAAGTTGTAGTTGCTGGGATTTATAGTTTTTAGTTCACCTACAATCAAAGAGCCAATTTTCCCACTCAGAACTCACATAACCAACAGAAAAACTGTTTCTGATGGTCTTTGGTGACCCCTCTGACACCCCTCATGATCTTTCCCAGGGGTTCCGACCCCCAGGTTGAGAAATGCTGACCTAGAGATTCCTAGAGATACATTTGAATCAAATCTGTGAAAAATCAAACCCACAATAGTCAATGATGGAAATTCATCTGCAAGATTGTATTGCTTGCAGTCGTCTGCATAGTAAAAAGAAACTTTACTGAGTAAACCATACTTTCTCTGCTCAGCATGTATTCAGAGAAACTTTGTTCTACAAGGAGGAAAACCGTTCCTTTATAAGTGTAGCTGAAGATCGTATTATGGATAAACAAGGTGTTTTTTTGGGGGAAAAGAAATATTCTGACAGTGGCATGATCTCATTTGGAATAGGGGAAGATGCAGGCTGTTGAGAATAACTTTATGTTTTATTTAAGCAGCATTTTATTTGAAGGCCATGATAGCACATCTCAAGTGATCATTTATTTATTTTATTTATCTGAATTCCAGCATGAAGATGTAAAACTTTGCTCAGCCTACTCTGGGTTCCAAGTCTTACCTACTACTGAAGATTGGTTAGCGAAGGTATTTAAATAAGTCAAAATGGATAATGATAGAGAGAAGCCTTTAGATAAACTTTAAATGACTTGAAGCTGTTTCCAAACTTTATAAAGTAAAAAAAGAAGGAAACTTAAGCCTTTTGGGATTTGAATGTTAGGTTCTCTAGAAATGGCTCCTGGCTAGGGGGATAAACAGGAAGGAAGGCATATTTGTGTTTGTGTCCTTAGTGGATGGTTGAAAAGTCACATTTTGGGGGGTGGGTTATGTGATTGTTTTGTCTGAGTAGATGTTATAATGTGGTGTCAATCACTCATAGAGTATGCATGTTTAGTAATAACAAAAACATTATTTTAAAAAGGGGGCTGCAGTGACACAGTGGGTTTAACCGCAAAGCTGCAGAACTTGCTGACCAGAAGGTGAGCAGATTGAATCCGCAGGATTAGCTTCTGCCAACCTAACAGTTCGAAAACATGCAAATGTGAGTAGCTCAATAGGTACTGCTTTGGTGACAAGGTAATGATGCTCCATGCAGTCATGCTGGCCACATGACTGAGGAGGTGTCTATGGACAACACTGGCTCTTTGGCTTAGAAATGGAGATGAGCACCCCCCCCCGAGTCGGACATGACTAGACTTAATGTAAAGGGGAAACCTTTACTTTTAGCTTATTATTAAAAATGTAGGTGGTGCACCACCTGACATCCACCGGGAAGTAGCAGCCAATAATGAAAGGACCAAGGCAGAGACATCTCCAGCCCATCCCCTGTTTGGGTATCAGCCAGCATGTCAACTACTTAAATTTAGAAATAGTTTTCTAAGATCTACAGAGACACTCGCTGGAACACCTCAGCAAGCGAGAGTCCAAAAGTGGCAGGCTCAAACCCAGAACCTCAATCAATGGCTGATACCAAATGAAAGACTCCCCCCTGGGCACACAGAAAACTGGGCGACTTGGAAGGTGCTGAACAGACTGCGCTCTGGCACCACGAGATGCAGAGCCAACCTTAAGAAATGGGGCTACAAAGTGGAATCCACGACATGCGAGTGTGGAGAAGAGCAAACCACTGACCACCTGCTGCAATGCAACCTGAGCCCTGCCACATGCACAATGAGGACCTTCTTGCGGCAACACCAGAGGCACTCCAAGTGGCCAGATACTGGTCAAAGGACATTTAATCAACTACCAAGCTTGCAAACTTTGTGTTTTGTCTGTTTGTTTGTTTTGTTCTGTTAGAAATGTAATACAATTGTCTGGTTGCCCCTGACACGGTTAAATAAATAAATAAATAAATAAATAAATAAATAAATAAATAAATAAATAAATTGTGTGTTAAGTTGTTGTTATATGCGATTTTATTTTGCATCAGTCATTGAAACTTTCCCCCACTCAATCTCCTTATACCCCCCACAACCCCCTCACCCCCTTCCCTAAAGATTCACCCCCAAACACTGTATTCAGAAAATTTCAATTAAAAATTACTTTAAAAAAAGAGAATTGTATGATTATCTGTTAGAAGGGATTTTGCCGAGGTTAATTGAAAACCACGCTCTCTTTATTGGGAGAAAGGCTATTTCATTCCATAAGTCATGTTGCTTAGCTCACTTTTCCTGCAGAAGTCATAAACTGTTCATAGGCACCTCTCCAGGGAGTTCACCGATTCCCAACGTTTTTTAATTTGTAGCTTCAGGCAGTTAGCAAAAGGAAGTGTTGATGCGCTGTCCTTGGTGGAGAAACTGGATGCATATTCGCCAGGTTGTAAATGCTGCTGTGAACCTTCAAGTGTCACTTTCTCACTTATGGCAACCCTAAGGCGAATCTATCATGGGGGTTTCTGAGACTCAAAGTGTGTGGCTTGCTCAAGGTCACCCAGTGGGTTTTCATGCTCAAACCTCGACAGTACACAGGTTCCATAGATACTGTTATTTAAAAACAGATTAGATTCTAGCTGACCAGTGTGGAAAACAGATGGCCAAGGAATACTGAAACAAGCCTCTGTATTGCATGTATGGACCACTACACATCGGATCTGAATTGATGATCATTACCAATAATGTGAACACAAATATTCAGTTTTTGGAGGTATTGAGCAGAAGCTCCCTTCTTTATCATCTCATTCCTCACATACACGCTATAATGCCTTGCTGAAGATCTTACAAGGTTTCCAAAGCTAGATGAGTGTTTCCAGAGACAGATTCCCTTAGTTTCCAGAGCTAGATGAAGCAAACATCGTTGTGTTTTTTCCTTCAATCCTTACTTATTAGTTATCATTTTGGAAGAGTGAGCAATGGTTCATCATGAATGTATACTAACTGCATGGATTAAAAGAGATGAGAACAAGATCAGGTTGCAGTAGGGGACCTACTAGCATAGCATTGTAGCATAAGCATTACTTACTTACCTACTTACTTAGGTGTTCCCTCATAGCCTGAGGATGATGGTCCTCCAAGTGTAGTGTCATGGTGGTGGGTCTGTAGGTGGCTCTTGGGCCTATTCCTGATCTGCATGTTCTCCTACAGTGAGGACGTGGGTTTCCAGGAGGAAGGTGGTCCTGGTCAGGGTTGGTTTGATGTGCCTTCCTCTTGGCACATTTCTCCTTTTCGCCCTCCATTTGTGCCTCTTCAAATTCTGCAGCACTGCTGGTCACAGCTGCCCTCCAGTTAGAGTGCCTAAGGGCCAGTGCTTTCCAGTTCTCAATGTCTATGCTACAGTTTTTAAGGTTGACTTTAAGCCCATCTTTAAATCTCTTTTCCTGTCCACTAACATTCCATTTCCCGTTCTTGAGTGGGGAGTATAGTAACTGCTTTGGAAGATGGTGATCAGACATTCAGACAACATGGCCACTCCAGCAGAGTTGATGGCAGGCCCGTAGAGGGGGGGGGGGGGGGTTAGGGGTTCAACCCCCCCCCCGAAATGTTTCAGATTTTTTTAAAAAACCCTGTTTACTCATGAATTTTAACTGGTTAACCAAATCCCCATGCTAAGTCTATGAGATGCAAAAAATTAGAGTCCCTCCAGAACTGCAAGCACTATCTCAAGCAAATATTGACAATTTATTCACACTGTCATTACTTGCAGCATAGCCGATGTAGTTGTTCTGGTACAGCTGTACCAGGAGCTCCAACTTTATTTGCTTTGTATTAAATGTTTGCTTGCAGTCCTAGGTTTCAGGGACTCTGCAGATAGGTGGCTTCTTTGGTTGCAGTCATAGGGCAAGTCACCTGTCCATCATTGTTAAGTTTTGGTCCCGCCCCTTGCTCAGGGCAATTGGGAAGGGAGCCATTTTTAGTTAGTCTCAGCAAGGTAAGCTTATGTATAGGATGTGTGCAAGCTTCCCCTGTACAAAAGCTTCAACCCTTAAGACCTTCCGGGGGAGAAAGGTCTTAAGAGTCTCCAAAGAATTTCCAGGAAAACAGCCCTAAAGACCAAAGAACTCCAGCTGGAGAACATCTACTGCCTTGCTGGTAGGTCCACTCGGCGTTCGAGACGCAGTTCGACCCGGTAGCGGAGCCCACATCAGTAAGGGTTAGATTACAGTCAACCTGGGAGAAGTTAAAAAGGGGATTTTCCTTTAAAGAAGAAGTTATTGAAGACAGTTGCCTGTCCTTCGTGGGCAAGATTAGGAATTCACCAGTTGCCTAAAAGCTTGGAATCATTTGCTTAACTTTACTGAAGACAAGAGAAGTTTCTGTTTGATTGTTCATTAATAAAAGACTTTGTTGTACTTCTCAAGCCATCTAAAGACTGTTTGTGGTGGAAACCTCTGAGAACTTCTCTTTAGGCCCCCTGGCTTCCCGCTGGGCAAAGGTTGCACATCCTGTTCTAAAGACAATTATTTACAGGCCCAGCGCGACAGAACAGTAGTGATGCAACCAAGTTGGGGTGGGGGATGTTGAATGCTCTCATTAAGGAGGCCAGACTTGGTGGAGGTGGTTGACAAGGGCGGAGCTGCAGGCTATTGAAGGCTGCTCTGCCCCCTGCTGTGCTCTTTGCTTCAGCATGAGCTAGGAGGCAGGTTTCAACCCCCCCCCGTGAAATTTTCACCCCCCCCCCCTGAAATTTCAACCCCTCCCGAAATTTTTTTCTGGCTACGGCCCTGGTTGATGGCATAAGATAATTGCTTCAGTACTGGTGGTCTTTGCTTCTTCCAACATGCTGACATTTGTCTGCCTATCTTTGCAAGAGATTTGCAGAATTTTTCAGAGGCAATGCTGATGGATTTGTTCCAGGAGTTGAGTTGATGTTTGTAGACAGTCCACGTTTCACAGGCATATAGCAGGGTTGGGAGGACAATAGCTTTGCAAACAAGCACCCTGGCATCCCTACAGATGTCCTGGTCCTCAAACACTCTCTGCTTCATTTGGAAAAATGCTGCACCTTCAGAGCTCAGATGGTATTGTATTTTAGTATCAATGTTGACTTTTGTTGATTCATGTTCAACTTGTGATCTATGAGGACTCCTCAATTCCTTTCACTTGTACTGCTTTCTTCCCAGCAACCTTTTCTTGCTGCCAGGGGAAAAAGAGAAATCTTGCATGCTAGTATAAAAGATCGGGAAAGTCATGGGGGCACCTACTGAATGCCTTTCTTAATCTTGAAAAATTAGCATTGGTGGAAGAGGTATCAAATCAGTGGAAAGGATTTATAACATTTTGGCATACCACTTCTGCATCACTTCCCACTCACCTGATGCTTTAGACAGGCATCAAAGCTGTCTCATATTTGAAAAGGACTAAAACTAATGTGTGCATGTGTGAGAGAGTGAGACAAAGAAAGATCAAGGTATCTTTTCCTCAGTGCCATTTCCTCAGTTAAATTGTGTCCCGCTTCACTGATGCTTTGAGTTTGCAAATAAATACATAGAGAAATATGATCCCCTTCACCATATCTGCTTTTGTCTTCAGATCTGTGAAAACTGCAGAGAAAAAATTGCTATGTATTTTGCATATTTATTAAGTACTTCAGTACACACAATTCTAAGTTGTTCCTCTTCATCATCACCTGCTGAGTGAATCAAGGTTTCCATAATTTTGCAGCTATATTTTGCAAAGATATTCGTATACTCGCTTGTGCCAATGTTTTTTTAGGACTACCTGCTGGGTAATCCCTCTCTGTTCCTCCTCTGATTAAAAACAATGGCAACTATAGAAGCATGCATAAAATATATATTCTAAATGTACCTCATTTGGAGGAAGCCTCATTTGGGATTCTATTTTCACAAATTCCATGCTAGACTAAGAAGGTTCTGTAAAGGATTTTATAGAATGGGTTTAAGCATGTTGACGCAGGCATTAAAGATATGAAAGTGAAGAGCTCTAACATCAGGGAGGCCAACTTTTTCTTCCTCTTTTTATATCTTTTCTCCATTTGATATAATGCTGTTCATATTGATGGATGAAATTGGTATAGTCAATGAAAAGTCTTGTGGCATCTTAAAAGTTAACTCATGTAATGTGGTCTAAGCTTTTGTCATAAAAATATGATACATCTATTGGTACAACAGGATGTTATCTTGCTTTCCTGCAACTAACTAACATGGCCAATTCTCTGGAAATCAGTACAATATTTGTGTTATTCAATATTATAAAGGCTGAGTTCCACATGCAATTGTGCCTAATTGCACATATTGCCTTGTACATGATATTTGTGTGGCTGTTGTACCTTGATGTGCATTGCACATAACTGGCCATGGGCATTCAGTCGCACAACAACACAATTCACTAATAACATGATATTGCACACTTGCTACACCACTTCATGAGCACAGTATTGTGGTACATGTATGGTTTGAATGCAATTGTATGAAAGATGTATGGTTGGGGTCTATATAGTATAGAGATGCCTTCCTAGGATCAAGGCCTGGAAAACTACAAGAGGGAGGTGAAGAATTCATGGATTGTAATTAAAAGTTGCTGATGAGAACCGTGACAATGATTAACTGTTGACATTGCTGATTTGATTAACTTTCAGTGAAAATCAATATGTTTACATTATCAGAGACAATGGCTCTTTAAGTTAAGAAAATGTTTACAAGGTTCCTTATGTTAAGAAGGAAGTCAACACAAGGCTCCTTATGTTTACCAACACCAATTAAGAAGAGTCAACATCTACCAGGAACTGAGATGAAGCCAGGGTATTTCAGGCTGGAAAAACATCTATCATTCATTTACAACTTTGGAACAACATCAGCAAGAAATTTTGCTATAAGAGACTTTATTACAATCCAAAAATTGTGGCAGACTGAAGAGTCTGGCCCACTCACCGCTCTGCTCCATGCGTACCTTTGGGAGTGGCAGATCTGCAATGGGACGCAGTCTGGTCACTTGCTCCTTTTCTCACGGGAAGAGAAAGGAGTGCGATTTTGAAGTCATGATACATTTGCAGGGGGCCATTTTCTGCTGTAAGGAAAACAGGGATCTGGTCCTTGGAATTGTTCTTAGGGAAAGCTTTGGCATTTTGGAAGTTTTGGAACTGTCTGTTGGCCGCCTGCAGAGAAAGCAGAGTCTAGCCAAACAGGTCCTTCTCCAAAGAGAGAGAAAGGATATGGTAATATCTGGATGAATGAAGATGAATGTATGTGTATGTGTAATGTGAATGATGAAAATGTAATTCCCTTTGTTTGTTTGTTAGCAAATGTAACTGTAGGTTGTTTGTGAATACAAGATAAGTTACATAGAATCTGTATGTCTGTCTGTCCAATGTGGTTCTTTGTGTAAAAGTGTAAAGGTTCTATGTATTGTCGAAGGCTTTCATGGCTTTCAGGTACCTCTGAGGATGCTTGCCATAGATGCAAGCAAAACGTCATGAGAGAATACCTCTAGACCATGGCCATATAGCCCGAAAACCCCCACAACAACCCTGTAAAAGTTCTGATACCCTTCCTCATACTGGAAAATTGTAATAAAAAGAACCTGTGATTGTGTAAGAGACACCTGGCAAATGAAGACATCCATGTGGTCCTCACACTCTCTCCCATCTATGAAAGGCAAAGCCCAGACCAAAATAGTCATCTTAAGTTGCTTACGTTTATGAAACTGAAGGTTACCATGCCATGGTATCTCATGTTACAGTTGAGCATCCCTTTTCTAGAATTCCAAATCATGAAATTCTCCAAATCCAAAATTATCCATGCAGGCGGCTGAGATGGTGACACCATTGCTTTCTGATAATTCAATATTCACACATTTTGTTCCATGCACAAAATATGATGTGTAAAATTACCTTCTGGGTAGGTGAATAAGGTGCATTTGAAACATAAATGAATTCTAAGTTTAGGCTTGGATCCCATCTCGAGATGTATCTATATGCCAATGCAGATATGATATATTCCAAAATCCAGAAACCTCAACATCCTCCTGGTCTCAAGCATTTCAGATAAGGGATACCCAACCAGTATTTGGCAAAATAAAAAAAAGAGAAAGAGACCTTGTAAGCCAGTGATTCTTAACCTGTGAGTTCACAGGAGTTTTGGCCTACAACTCCCAGAAATCACAACCAGTTTACCAGATGTTAGGATTTCTGGGAGTTGAAGGCCAAAACATCTGGGGACCCACAGGTTGAGAACCACTGTTCTAAGCAATGCATAAGTTGCATAAGTTGCATTAGGATATTTAGCATGTTCCGAGCACAATTCTGGTTTTGACCTACAAAACCCTGTACGGTTCCGGTCCAGTGTATCTGTCCGAACGTATCTCCCTCTACGTCCCACCTCGGAGTCTGAGATCATCTGGGGAGGCCCTGCTATCGACCCCACCACTGTCACAAGTGAGGCTGGTGGGGACGAGGAGCAGGGCTTTCTCAGTGGTGGCCCCCCACCTGTGGAACTCACTCCCGGGGGAGATCAGGGCATCATCATCCCTCCTCGCCTTCAGGAGGAGGGTGAAAACTTGGTTATGGGACCAGGCCTTTGGGCACTCCGGCAATAAATCAGACAACCAGGCGAGTAAGACCAGCAGGATTGATGAAGTGGAACGTAAAACTAGATCTATGAGTAGCGAACGCTGACCATGTAAGAGGAGAAACTGGGTTTGTATTTGGTTTTTATTGATTTTATGGTTATAATGTATATTTGGTGTTAACTGTGTATTGATGTAATTTTGTGTTGATTGTTTTTATGATGCAGGCATCAAATTGTGCCTTGCTTTTGTAAGCCGCCCTGAGTCCCCTTCGGGGTGAGAAGGGCGGGGTAAAAGAACCCCAAATAAATAAATAAATAAATTTAGCATGCAACTGATCATTCTTAGATGGCTAAAATGACTTTTCCCCACTGTCTTTTATACAGTATCTCTGCAAGATGCTTGGAGACAAACAATACAACTGAGACAAATAAGAAACCATGCAACCACAACAAATAAAGCGTTGGGCCCCAAAATCCCATTGCTTCCTCTAATAGGGTGTAACTTCAGTTCTTACAATAAAAGAAAAGGGATAGCCTCAAATTGCACCACTTGTCTTAGAGATGATTTATGTAGGCCATAAAATATGAGCAAACTTCCATAAAGTTGTATAGCATTTTACTCTTGAGAGAGCAATAATTTGTAAAGCTGTGAAGCTTGCAAGTATTCATTGTTATAACTAGATTCTGCATATGAACAATTTTAGGGGCAGCCAATAAAACATTTGTTTGCACAGTTGTTTATTGCCCATAGATTTTACTTATGGGGCGATCATTTAACACTTGGCATTTTAAAATTAAGTCTGATGCCCATTCATCTTTTATTAAAAATGTTTATGCAGAGTAATTTATGCAGTGGGCACTTCACTATTTACATAATGAAAAAATATTGAGCACAATTAATCTTCATGTATTCTTCCGTTAAGCAGTAGTATACAAGTGCGTGGGCAGCCGCCATGCTGTGCAATAAAAGGCAAATTAATCAAGGCTTTTAACAACAATGCTTTTGAACTTGCAGTTCGTAACTGAGATGCCTGCAGAGTGCTTACACACACAAAAGTGACAATTGGCAGATGAGCTTTTTTTGTTTTGTTTATTTGAAGACAAATAATTCTGGGCAATATGGAAGCAGTGAAAACAGAGATTGTAAGTTACAGGTAATGCTTATTTGTTTGTTGTCTTATGTATGTAGTGCCAAGTAATCCTGGTGTAGACTGATTGCTTAGAAGACTAAAGTGGATCATTCCAAGATATTGTGTTATCTGAGGTACAGCAAGGAGTATGAACCTGCCTGTGTTTTGAGGTCTCCTTTAAAAGCCTGTTTCTTTTCAAAAAGGATATTGAAAACTAGAACATGTCCAGAGAACAATGATTAAAATGGCCCAAGATCTGGAAGTCATGGATCCCTATTGAAGAGCACTTGAGGGAGTTGGGTATGTTTAGCTTGGAGAAGAAAAGTTTAAGAGGGGACACAATAGTCACATTTAAATATTTGAAAAGGGATGTCACACTGAGAAGGGGCACACTTGTTTTCTACTACTCTAGAGACTAGGGGCCCTTCATACAGGCCCTAAAATCCAAGATAAACTGGGATAAAAGAAGGAGGAGTGTGTGGCTAGATTATATTTACCAAAAATGCACATTGAATTGCATAATCGACTGAAAAGCACAGAATAAAAGGCTCATTTACAAACCGGGATTGGCCAAAAATGTGTGCGTGTGTGTGTGTGTGTGTGTGTGTGTATGTGTGTATATATATATATATATATATATATATATATATATATATATATACCTCACATAATATCCCTGCACTCATGAAAAACATGGGACTTCATTGTGATACACTAGTGTGGACTGCTCCAGTGCATGTGTGCATTTTAAAATCCTGAAACAGCTAATGAGGCCTGTAAACAAATGGAGCCACGGTGGCTGAATGGAAGCATAAATGGAAAGCAATTCCCATGAGAACTGTTCCGTCTTCCAGGAGCATGGTTTACATTGCCTTTTAGCTGCATGGGATAGCTTTCCTTTGCATTTCCCCAGGGTTGCTATAGACCCAGCAGCACCCTGGAAGTTAAACAGTATCAGAGTCTGGAAAGCCAGGCTGCAGGCCCTCTGCAGTTATTGGTTTAGAAAGTATCACTTTGGGTTTGGAGTCCGCCCTTTTTCCTGGGGTTGAGATCTCCATTTTGGAATCTTCCTTGCCTCCTTTAGTAGAGAAAAGAACCTCAGATGTGCTGTTGGTCAGGCAGGGAGCTCTGAAAAACCCATTGTGAGTACTATTGAGTTATTAAGAAAGGTAACTGAGATAAAGAGAAGTTTATTGAGATACTATAGTTATTGAAGAAAGCTATTGAGTTATAGAGAGAGAGATATTAAGATATTGAGATAGTAATTGAGTAATTGAGAAATAGAGAGAAATAGTTATTGAGTACTGTTGAGCATTACTTCATCTCCAATACTGACCTTGTGCTTAGATAGGGGAAGACCTGTTCTTTCTAACCATAGCAGCTCAGGGTTAGGGTGAAATATCTCAGGATTTTTTTCTACCACTTGGAGAAAGGTTACCTCAGTAATTGAAGAAAAAGGGAAAGAAAGAACATCTCTATGGTTTCTCAAATTGACTGTTTGTGTTGTAACTTTATCAAGCTGTGCCAAGGACTTTGGAAATAAATATTTTGTTGGGTTGTTGTTTCCCCTCTGTTGTTTTGCTGTTGTAAACAAACAGGCACATAAAATCACTCTCAACAAAAGATTCCCCCCAGGCCCTTCCAAGCCATTGAATGCTAATCAAGGTGATCAGCTGAAACATTCACAGCTAGCCCCAGCAGACAAAAGTCCTTTGTCTCACCCTGGTCATTCCACAGATATATAAACCCATTTTTCCTATTTCCAACAGACCTCACTACCTTTGAGGATGCTTGCCATAGATGCAGGCGAAACGTCAGGAGAAAAATTGCCTCCAGAACATGGCCATATAGCCCAGAAAAACCTACAACAACCCAGTGATTCCGGCCATGAAAGCCTTCGACAAAATATTTTGTTGATTTTCATATCTTGACTGGCATCAGCTGCTGAAAGTATTGAGTTATTGCTTCAAAGAAAGACCCCCAGTGGTTCACCCAGATAAAGAGAGAAGCACATCTTAGTTTTAATGTTATAGTTTTAATGTCTGGGTGTGATGGCACAAGAACTCTGCAAGTATTCCTTTGTTCTCATGTTTATGAAATTAAACTGAGCTTGAATTTATACAGTGGGCACAGCATGGCAGGGAAATAACCCCAAAGGGAAATGGGGTTCAAGAGGGGAAAAGTAAAGACAGCAGGAGGGTGAGGAGTGATAATGACAAGAAATCTGCTTGTGTGCACATTCAGATATCCACACCTGCACTTATGAGGTCCAGTACATCTTGGAGAGTCAATTAAAAAAACAGAAAACTTCCAACGGATGTCCCATGTCTGCAGATTTCTAAAATCCCCTACAAGCAAACTTTTGAGGACTCCAGGGGATTATTTGCTGGGACTGACAGCTCTGTGTTTGGACTTGCTTTCAGGTACCACAATTTTTGCCCCACTTCTTTGTCCTGGATTATGAGGCTGTCTGGCAGGGCCTTGGAGACAATGGGTTCAAATGGCAGATTCCACCTAAATATTAGGAAGAGCTTTCTGAAGGTAAGAACTGTTTGGTTGTGGAATAAGCTTCCTTGGACTGTGATTAAGTATCCTTCTCTGGAGGCTTTTAAGCAGAGGCTGGATGGCCATCCGTTGGGACTCTTAACTATGTCTTCCTGCATAGGAAGAGGTTGGACAGGATGGCCCTTGTGGTCTCTTCCTTCTCTATGATTCCATGATTTTCTGTTCCATGACTCTCACTGGTACATTGGGTTGGAATACAAAAGAGGACCTTAGTGGCTGGAGAGGCTGGACTAGACTGGAGTTACACTTAAAATCACACCTGTTCCGACTTACTAACAAATTCAACTTAGGAACAAACCTACAGAATGTATCTTGATGTGGGAAGACTTTTATTCACTCAGTTTTTACTGGCAACATTTTCCATTGCCTGATATAGAGAAATAATAAATAAGAGAAGCTCTTTTTGCTGGTAAAGAAGAACCTGTTCCTGACACAATTTTCATCCGTAATCTGCTCAGGACAGAAATCCGAGCCTTGTTATCTACAGTCCCCCATTTTAATGTGTTTTTAATTGCCTATTCAAATGCACCTATAGCAATTAAGGAGAAAATATCTTTCCTTTTGAAAAATGTATGAGCTTTGCAATTAGAAGTAATTGCCCTTGTTAATTTAAAAAACCCTCTTTTATTTTTCTGTTGATTGTATTCTTCTCCTCCCCTGTTGCATTAAAGGAATAGTTGATGGAAATTCCATGATGGCACAGACTTTGTCCTTCTTTGCCTTTGTAAGTGCAAAGGAAGAATATTGTTCTTTTGTTCACGTGCAAAACATGGATAGAGGAGTCTCATTTGAAGGCCTTTTGGATGCCTCCTTTGTGCCTGTCAGGCCAAATGCATTACAGTACAAGCTGTGCATAGGCAGTTTCATTTATACAGTAAAATGTTTCCTTTCTAGGCATTTTCTAGGTTTTATTGTACTTCATTTCAGTAGGATTTGCTATTATCCGTAGTTTCACATATCTACATGAAGTCCAGGAGTGTATCCTGCGGCAGAATGAAAATCACATGTAGTTCACATCTTTAAACACTGTCTTGCTAGAGAAAATATATGCAACTCAGATTATCAGTAAAGAATCACTCTGGACCGTGCTCTTACCTACAAGAAGCACTGCCTGAACATCAAGCAAAAAGTGGGTGCTAGAAACAATATCATACGAAAGCTGACTGGCACAACCTGGGGATCACAACCAGATACAGTAAAGACATCTGCCCTTGCGCTGTGCTACTCTGCACATCTCACCACACTAAACACATCTCACCACACTAAAACAGTGGATGTGGCTCTTAAAGAGACATGCCGCATTATCACGGGGTGTCTGCACCCTACATCACTGGAGAAATTACACTGTCTAGCTGGTATTGCACCACCTGACATCCAAGGCAGAGACATCTACAGCTCATCCCCTTTTTGGGTATCAGCCAGCATGTCAACGACTTAAATCAAGAAATAGTTTCTAAGATCTACAGAGACAGTCGCTGGAACACCTCAGCAAGCGAGAGTCCAAAAGTGGCAGGCTCAAACCCAGAACCTCAATCAATGGCTGATACCAAATGAGAGACTCCCCCTGGGCACACAGAGGACTGGGCGACTTGGAAGGCGCTGAACAGACTGCGCTCTGGCACCACAAGATGCAGAGCCAACCTTCAGAAATGGGGCTACAAAGTGGAATCCTCGACATGCGAGTGTGGAGAGGAGCAAACCACTGACCACCTGCTGCAATGCAACCTGAGCCCTGCCACATGCACAATGGAGGACCTTCTTGCAGCAACACCAGAAGCACTCCAAGTGGCCAGATACTGGTCAAAGGACATTTAATCAACTACCAAACTTCACAAATTTTGTATTTTGTCTGTTTGTTTGCTTTATTCTGTTAGAAATGTAATATATTTGACTGGTTGCCCTGACACGACAAATGAATAAGTAAAGAATAAGGTGTTTCCTCTTGTTATGAAGAGCAACATATATACAGTCATGTGAACAGTTGCATCGAATCACACAATGTCCTTTGAGAGAGATTCAAATGGCCCTTAGATGTCCATGTGAGAGATCTTCTTCCAGCAGCCCAGAGGCAAAAATACAAACTGTCTTGGTAAGCTCCTGCACAGAAAACCTAAAAAGGTAACTGTTCCCAAAACTCCCAGACTTAGCTAGCTTCTCGGGTGTAGCCCAACCAATTAGCTAAGTGCTTTGCATTTTCCAGTTAACACACTCACCAACTGATTTTTTATATGCTCCAACGTATGCCCCATTGATAAGGGAGTCATACTGTATGACCTGGGAAAGCACTTCAGTGGTTATTTTAAATATTATCTTTGGATAGGACCTCTCCAAATGGGTTAAATCATTGTACTGTTGAATCTGCTGACCTAAAGGTTGGCGGCTTGAAGCCATGGGTCAGAGTGAGCTCCCGCTGTTAGCCCTAGCTCCTGCCAACCTAGCAGTTTGAAAACATGCAAATGTGAGTAGATCAATAGGTTACCGCTATGGCGGGAAGGTATTAAAAGGCACCCATGCAGCCATGTTGGCAACACGAACAGGAGGTGTCTATGGACAACAGGCTACTTGGCTTGGAAATGGGGAAAGAGTACTTCCCCATGGCTGGGGTTGAGCACTGCCTCCAGCAATGAAAGGGGAAGCCCTTACCTTTGTTCTTTGTATTTATATGTCATTGTCATTCCACTGTATTAAAGGCATTGAATGTTTGCCCCTCTGTGTATGTTGTAATCCACTCTGAGTCCCCTTGGGGAGATAGAGTAGAATATAAATAAAGTGTATTATTATTATTATTATTATTATTATTATTATTATTATTATTTTCCCCAAAACAAGGGTTTAGTAATCACAATGTTTGTATGGATGAAAGGTATTGGAGGGAATCAATACGGGTTTCTGTTGAGTCTTCAAATGTCCTTATATGAATACAGACCACACAATTCCCACCCTGATGTGCAGCTTCAACCTTAATTTTTGACAACAAAACTCTGCAGCAATTCAACTGTCTATTGCACATTATCTTTCCCACTATCTGTACTGTAGTTTTGCAAATTGGCTTTAATGTCATTCTCTTCAGGGTCCTGTGGTTTTTACTGCATGCAGTTTAATTGCATGTTTCCTGGTACGGAGCCTGCCAATCAAAGGGGTGTTTAATCTCCTTGCCTTTTTCCCCAGTGGAGGAAAATGAAAGAGTTTTAAAGACTCTCATTGGGATAACAATCCTTGAAATGAAGGAGATCAATACTCAAGAACCGAGGGTATCTATATTGGCTCATTAGAATGGAAAAAAGGTGGTGATGTTTTATCTGACACTCAGCAGGGCTGGAAAGAAAGATTACATGTCGGACATATAAAGCAAGAGCTGATCTGGGACAGACATTTCCTGTTGTGATCATAGAACTTGTCCACTCAGATATGAAACACAGCACAATGTGCCACCATTAAGTGCACAATAGGGACGGTTCCCAAATGTTCTGCTAATTGGGACCAATGGTTCCAGTTTATAATTTGCTTCTCAAAAAGGCATCCCAGCACTTGAGGCGGCACAGGCTTCAAATTCCCAGGGTGGCCTTATGCCAAATAAAACTTTTTTCCTGTTGAGTCTTCTCTATTGTGTTAACTTACCTCGATCAAAAATTACCTTCATTAAAGAGAGAGTTTGATCAGCATGAATTACATATCTAAGAAAGAGGAAACAATGGAGGAAATGGGGTATTTTGCTGTACCCTGGAAATCCCTTACATCATACCAGATGTCTGGATTTTTAATTCAAAATTTAAATTAAAAGCTAAGACTCAAGTATGTTGAAAGTGAAATAATTCAAATAATTAGGATATTGTGTTTATATTTGAAGTGAATAAAGGTTAGGCTTTATTAATTATTTTTTAATGATGGTTTTATACTTTATTGTTTTAATCGTTTAATTACTTTGATCTATGTTTATCTGCATTTTTAAATGTGTTTTTATTTGGTTAACTCTGTTATTATTGGGCTTGGTCCCACTTGTAAGCCTCCCTGAGTCTCTTCATTGAGCAGGTGGCAGGATATTAAAAGAATAAAGTTATTATTATAGGTTAAAGTAACATGAGAGTTACTTTGAGATTAAAGGCCTGCCGAGACATTACCTTTATCCCAGGAGCTCCCACTTCAAAATGGGGGTGGGGGGTGGGGTGGGGGGTGGGGGGGGTGGCCAAATGCTGTCCCCTGAATGTCAGAGTAGCGTTAGTAGCCCGTAGAATGTCTCAGGACCTTTTACTATCAGTGTGATTAAAACTCAAAAAATACACATTAATCTGTTGCTTTAAGTAGAAACAAAAATATAGTTCTATTCTCTGTAGGTCAAAAACACAAAGCAAAACAGAAAAATTGTTCTAACCAATATGCAACAAACAATATCACCGGTGAGTCTTCTTCTTTACACGATGATATGCAAACACAAAGCAAAATAATACAGTCTCTCTACTTAGTTATCAGTAGAATGTTCTTAACTTCCCATAAACAAGCAGTTTCCTTAGCACTCCAAACTGCTTCAGTCTTCAGCTTCAGGACACCGCGTAACCACTCCCAGCAACAGTCAAAGGTTTCTTCATCTCAAATGAGCCATCAAGCTAAGCCAAATGCAAAGCTTGCAAACCTAGTGACTTGTTATATGCTGAAGCAGATAACACATCCTATTAACTTGTGGCAGCTGTAACAGGAAAGGTTCAGATCCTCCCTGTTACTTAGAAAAAGCCTGTTGTAAACCTCTAGTAGTATCACTGAAAATGCGGGAGCAATTGCTACAAACAGAAAAAGCACGAGATTTTCACATATAGGATTATCCCAGTTCTGCCCCAAAAATGCACATCTTCGAGTTTCTGTATGTCCCTACATTCAGAAAACATGGGATTTTTTTTAATCTGGGCTTGTTCCTGGGTTCTAGATATCTGTTCCTGATTGGTCGTATGCAAAAAAGAAGCTGACAGTTGAAAAGAAGGCAAAAACTTTATCCTGGCAAGAGGAACTTTGTCTTTCATCCATTTAATGAAGTTTGTATCAGAAAAACGAATTTTCTGGGGTGCAACAAGAACTTCCACAGTAAGTAGTACACAATGAAATGGTAACACACACTTTCAAACCAGGAACAGAATGTCATCATTATTATAATTATTCAGACCTTGTTGTCCTGACAGGTTTTGTGCATTTTCAGGCCAGAACGGGGATATTCCTGCACCTGAAAATCTCACATTTTTTTCCATTTGTAGCAATTGCTCCCATGTTTTCAGGGGGTTGTGTTTGACCACCCTCCATTTTGAAGCGGGGGCTCCTGGGATAAAGATATTGTCTAGAGGGGCCCTCAGGTCCCGTTTTTTTTTTTGCTCCTAACTAAAAACCCCGATTTGGTGCTGTCTGGAACCACCCTGAGCTACACTTGCAGTAGAATGGATGGGAATGCTTTGAGCTACTGATAGACACTGAGATATTTTCAAATTTACTTCTAACATTTTAGCAACAAAACAAAAAGGATATTTATCAATACTTATGTAGGAATATACACGGAACTATAAAGAGTATTGGTTTTTAATACATGTTATTGTCTTCCTTACCATTTTTCTTCTTCTTCTTACATCTTGATGCAGAATTGACACTTCTATACATCTTCTTCAGCACCAAGGTCAATATTATTGACAACTGCATATCCATTGAGATGGATTTCTCACAACTTCAGCTGGTTTTGCTGTGGACATCAAAGGGATGATTCTTCAAACACAATATATTTTTTATTATACTGAATCAGAGTTATTGCATTGCTTTTTATTATGCAAGGATCTTAATTTAAACATTAATGTTTCAATTAGAATAGTATCCCATACCCTATTAGGTCAGGAACGGACAGACAAGTTGTCTATAGATCTCCAATTCTTGGCAGCCTCCATTCCGATAGCTGCCAAAACCAAAATAATGTCAACACATGTTGGGTCCCGTAAAGACAGAAAGGGAGGAATAGTATCTTGGAGTAACTGCACTGTTAGACCAATTATTCTAGAAATAAGGTCAAAAGTATCAAGATGTTGACTGCCTTCTAAGGCTGTATGTAAACAACAACTACTTTTGTGCAAATAAGTGTCCAGGGATAGAAGTATTTGTTATAAAAGCAGAGCTGGGGAACTTAAGCCTGCTGGATTTTGGTGAAATATAACTCCCGTTGTTGTTGGTCTTTGGCCTTCCAACTGCATTGAGCTAAGGCATTAATTCTACAGTGTAGATAAGTGGTTCCCAACCTTTTTTTGACCAGGGACCATTTTGACCAGGGACCACTCTTCAACATTAGTACCAAAAGGGTTACGAATCAAATTTTGGTCAACTTTAGATTTGGTTTGATTATTTGAGGTGCTGATTCTGAAAATTGCATTGGATAGATTACATCAGCTCTAGTTTCTGATACAGAACATGTGCCATCCAATAGCTGTCACCTACTCGCCCATAGAAAACCATGTTTAATAAGCCTCAGCACTATAAGAGGGTTTTGCAAGACGAGTTGCTCTCGTTGCAACAGAGTAGTAATGGTGAGACTGTGGACCATATTTTAGTTCTTGTGGACCACTGGTGGTCCACAGACCACAGGTTGGGAACCACTGTGTAGATGCACCTTGAGACTTATATCCAATGGCTTCTGGGCCTATACTGATAGCAGTAGCGTTTCACTATGTAAGTCAGGCATGGGCAAACTTGGGCCCTCCAGGTGTTTTGGACTTCAATGCTCACAATTCCTAACAGCCGGTAGGCTGTTAGGAATTGTGGGTGTTGAAGTTCAAAACACCTGGAGGGCCCAAGTTTGCCCATGCCTGATGTAAGTACATGAGTCGATTGAAACTAAACAAACATATACTGTAAGTCAGCCCTTACAAACTATAGTATATCACTCTATTCCATCCTCTCTTTCTCTAGGTATTGCAGAGAATAGACAAAAACTGGAGTGCACCCAATGGAATCCATAGGAAAAACTACACACAATTCTCAAAGTGCTCAATTGGTAGCTGTGTTTTATTAGCAAAAAGTCTATGACATTTCAGCCTATATATATATTTCTATGGCCTTCTCCAGGAGTGACATCAAATCTAACTATAGACACTTCTGAAGCGGAGGATCTCACTCTACTGCTGGATGGAAAATATCTGCAGTTAGGTTTGTTATTGCCCCTGAAGGAGGCCATAGAAATATATGTAGTCCCAAAAGCATTGGGCTTTTTCTAAATAAAGCAGCCATCAATTGAGCACTTTGAGATGTGCCTCTGGTTCTCCCTGTGGATTGTAAGGAATAGTGTCAGTTCTAGTAAAGTCTCGGTAAACACTGCTGGCGAACATATCATTTCTATGCCTCATTGTGTGTTCTGCCTTACAATTAGAGATAAGTACTTTCTCATCAGACAAAACAAATTCTTCCACCCCCTGAAATCTCCACCATGCAATCACATCCCATCATGTCCCCACAAGGGTTGTGTTTAGAAAACAATGAGCACATAGGAATTGGAGACTGCCCACACACCTGTATTAGTCTTGCTTCCATTTTCTTTTGTGTGTGAGAGAAAAGGCACAGGTGTGGGCAGGAGTAGGATACCTCCACTATTTTGCCCCCACTTTCAGTTGTTTCCTTTTCGTTTTGAATATTTGAAGAGGTTTGAATGGTAATTATTAAATGTCTGATAGGATTGTGGGGGAGCCAGTGTAGCATTGTGATTTGAGTATTGGATTATTGATGTCAGAGAACAGGGTTCAAATGAAAACCTACTGGATAACCTTGGGCAAGTCACACATTATTAGGCTCCATCTATACTGCCATATAATGCAATTTGAAACTGCATTATATGGTCAGTGTAGGCTCATAATGCAGTTAATGTAAGGATCTGCACCACAGCATGGGTCCCCAGCCCCAGGGATTCCCATAGGGAGATTCTGGTACCTGTAGTCCAAGCTTGTGTCTGAACTATATCCTTGGATCTTGGTGTTTGCATAATAACACTATACTAAATCTATTTCTGTTTTAGTGACTATTTTAAAGCCTTTGACTCTGTGGATCATAATAAACTGTGGCAAATTCTTGGTGATATCGGGGTACCAAGTCACCTTTTAATGACCAAGTAGCAAAAGTCAGAACTGACCACGGAACAACCGACTGGTTCAAGATTGGGAAAGGAGTACAGCAGAGCTGTATACTCTCACCCAACTTATTCAACTTGTATGCAGAACTCATCATGCGATGTGCAGGGCTTGACGAATCCAAGGCTGGAGTTAAAATTGCTGGATGAGACATCAACAACCTTAGATATGCAAATTCTACCACTTTGATGGCTGCAAGTGAATAGGAACAGAGGAGCCTTCAAATCAAGGTGAAAGAAGAAAGTGCAAAAGATGGGTTGCAAGATGATGGCAACCAGACTGACTGATAACTGGCAAATAGAGGGAGAAAACGCAGAGGCAGTGACAGACTTTGTATTTCTAGGTGCAAATATCACTGCAGACGTAGACTGCAGCCAGGAAAGCAGAAGATGATTACCTTCTTAGGAGGAGAGCAATGACCAATCTTGATAAAATAGTGAAGAGTGGAGACATCACACTGGCAACAAAGATCCATATAGTTAGAGCAATGGTATTCCCCATAGTAATCAATGGATGTGAGAGCTGGACTATAAGGAAGACTGAGCGAAGAAAGATAGACGCTTTTGAACTGTGGTGCTGGAGGAAAATTCTGAGGGTGCCTTGGACCATGAGAAGATCAAATCAGTCCATACTCCAAGGAATAAAGCTTAACTGCTCACTGGAGGGAAGGATATTAGAGACAAAGATGAAGTACTTCAGCCAAATCATGAGAAGACAGGGAAGCTTGGAGAAGACAATGATGCTGGGGAAAATGGAAGGAAAAAGGAAGAGTTGCTGACCAGACAAGATGGATGGATGGCTGGCATGCTTCAAGTAACTGGTCTGACTCTGAAGGTGCTGGGGGTGGCCACGGCTGACAGGGAGCTCTGGTGCGGGCTGGTCCATGAGGTCATGAAGAGTCAGAAGCGACTGAACAAATAAACAACTATATTAAATCCAATGCTCCACAGCCCTATACATTTGTATCCGTAGCAAATCAAGTAAGTTCAGTGTGACTTTCACCTTAGAAAGTCAAAGTCTATATGACAGGCATGGGCAAACTTCAGCCCTCCGGGTGTTTTGGACTTCAACTCCCACAATTCTTAACAGCCTACAGCTGTTAGGAGTTGTGGGAGTTGCTGTCCAAACAACTAGAGGGCCAAAGTTTGCTCATGTCTGCTATAGGTGCTAATGTGGCATAGGGATTGAGTGTTGGATTTAAACATTGTGAGACCATGATTCAAATCCCTATTTAGCCATAGAAATTTACCAGGCATGTATCACTCTTTCAGCAACAGAGGAAGACAATGGCAAACTTCCACTGGATAAATCTTGCAAAGGTAACATGATGATTCAAAGACACATAACAACAACAACTAAAAGGGGAAGTGGGGTTTTTCATAAGAAGCAGCATGGAGCTTGGGAAATGAAAGATGTGCTTCTATGTAGTTTTGTTAAGTTAAAAGTGTTCTTGGCAAAAACAAAGAATCTGGTGGCACATTAACAGATCTGAGGGTTCTGTTTCGCGTGTCTCTTTTTTGGCCTTTCTGCAGTAGCCACAAGGTGGCAGATGAGCTACAAAGATAGCAAAAGGTGAAAAAAACACAGATTGCAAGTCATAGCGGATAAATACTACAAATAGCTGCTTCTGCTGCACTTTCTCACTTTCCCAAAAGGGTGAGGTGGGGAAAAATAAGATGCTCCTTCAAATCAAAGCATTAAACTGTTTTACACTACAGGCAGCCAGTTTTGACAAAATTGCTTGTGCAGATGCTGCATCAGTGTTTCTAGGACATGGAGAAGCTGGGAGATGTAGTCCATAAAATTTTCAGGTTCTGTTTGGTCCTTTGAAAATGGGTACCTTTATAGACAAATCAAATAAATACATACTGTATACAGTTGCCAGTCCAGTGACCCATTTGTCTTTGTGTGGCTCTCTCAAAGTTGCTTATATGGCCCTGAATCCCACCAGGTTCTCCTAGATCAGTCATCTTCTGGTGATGAACTCCCCTGGAAAACTCCAGGACTGGCAATTCATCTTGTAAATATGTTTCGATCTCTTTTCTTCACTTTTAATGTAGAAACAACATCAATTTCCCCCAGATTAGAAGTAGAGTTTGGGGTAGCTTTGTTCTTCATTTTTGGGGAAACATTTTAGGGAGTCCATGCAAACCCTGGGGAAGAAAATTTATCCCCTATGTTCTAGACCAGGCATGGGCGCATAAGCCTCGGCCAAATTTCCAACAGAAGAAAAAAAGATTAAAAGTCTGAGAGCCTGTGCAAAATAATGTTTAAATATTTAAGCTGCAAAATATGGAGGTCTCAGCTCAAATCCTGATTCTGTGACCACATGCAGCTTCAGAACCAAATCAGTTTGATTAACAGACATATGTTTTATATGTAAGTGCCAGCCAAGAAGACTAGCCAGTCAAAGTTATTTGAATTTCTAAAGAAGCCACTAATGCAGGCAGAGGTGGCCCTAGGTAATTTTCAATGGTAAGCAAACAGTATTCCCCCTCCACCAACCAATCACTGATATATATATTTTCTGTTTGTCGTGGGAGTTCTGTGTGCCATATTTGGTTCAATTCCATCATTGGTGGAGTTCAGAAAGCTCTTTGATTGTAGGTGAACTATACATCCCAGTAACTACAACTCACATATGTCAAGGTTTATTTTCCCCCAAGAGTACCTCAAGAGCACCCCTGGGCAAAATCAACTATACCGCAAATGCTTACTTTGCGTAATGGGTTGAGCCACCCCTGAATGCAGGCATGGTTAAACTTTGGCCCTCCAGGTGTTTTGGACTTCAACTCCCACAGTTTTACACTTTGTGAGCACAGTGAACAATCTTGGCTAACTATCTTGTTCTTTCTGTATCTGACACTTAACTATTGAACAGCCTCGGGCCCCTTCTCTCAGCTGCTTAAGTTGCTGAGGATGAAAAGGAAAGGGCCTGAGGCTGGTAGGAATTGTGGGAGTTGAAGTCCAAAACACCTGGAGGGCTCAAGTTTGCCCATGCCTGGTTTAGTAAGTCTACTTTAGGACACTCTCTGCTCCAGCTGCCACTGCCCTGGCATCAACATAAAGGAGAAGTCACAGGCACATCTCTATCATGCCCAAGCCCAGAAGCAGATGAAAAGCTCTTCCTCCATCCTAATAGCTACTGCCCTGTTAATGAAAGAAGAGAAGAAGAAGAAGAAGAAGGAAGCAAAGCTCAGAAGCAGATGAAAGACCCTCCATCCATCACATTTGCCACTACCTTGGCTTCAGAGATAAAGAAGGAGACAGCGTCTGGTGATCTTTGTCCTTTCCCACACTGGCATTCTCTCTTCTTTTGTGTCATGTCTTAATTAGATAGTAAGCTGGAGGCCATGCAGCTGTTAACACTGTGTTTTTTTTACTTGTAAAGCACCACATAGGTAAAACTTCACAAATAAACACCAACAAACAAACAATAGTTGGAGCTAGCAATAGGATTTAGATTGAAGTTCATAAGGGAGTTGAACTGAATCCCACTTTTTAACCAGAATAGCACTTATTTACCCTCTAAAACCAACAGCTTACCTATAGGTTGGAATAGGTTGTGTACCAGGTAAGGCCACCTTCCTTCACAATAACTTCAGTCTATTTGAGTAATAATTGTTTATTTGCTAAACACAAAGAAAAGTTGATACATGGTGAAACTGTGTTATAATAACTAAGAACTTCTGATTGGTCTTACTCCAAATTACTAATGTGAAGGATGCGATTTGGGCTTTCTAGAGGTGTAGAACAGAACTCAAACAAAGAAATGGTAATTAAGTAATTTAATTGTTCCTTGCATTAATGTAAATGTTAATAATGGTGGCGTGGCTTGCTCTTTGTTGAGAAGCTAATTAAACAACAATTAATTTCCTTGTGCTGTGAAATCCTTTTTACTCCTTTGCATATATTTTGTTGTTATGGCTTCATCATGGGATTTGCTTGGCTAATATTTTTGTTTTGGAGTAATATATGTTATTGAAAACTGAAAAATTTCTGATCATGTTGTGATTAGTATCAAGCACATGGCAGTCCGTGCAGGTGTGCATTTGCTATGAACATGTTTAAGCTGTATCATGTCGTGAGCAAACAGTGTGAAGCTACTTTTGCTTTCTGGTTTTGCTTGTGCACTGTCCAGGGTGCTGGATTTTCCATTGTGTTCTTAAATAGTTAAGTGTCAAGTACAGAAAGAACAAGATAGTTGCTGGGCTCACAAAAAGATTATTTGCTGGGCCCACAAAATGTGAAATCTATACTTCTGTAGCTACATGGTGATTGTCCTATGCCACCTTTCCATACACAGGACTCTTCCTGAAATTCCAGTGAAGAAAGTGGTAAATTGGAGGCACTAGCTAATAGTTACCCAACATCCAAGAATGCACAACTCCATGGCTGGAGTCAAGTTGGTTATCCCCAGAGCTGACCCATTGACTCAGTTGATGAATGTGAGTGAGTTAACACCTTTGCTGAATGGGGACCCAGTGTCAATAGAAATCAAAGTAGTATGTGCATTAAAATTGTTGCTAACATGTGACATTTCAAGGACTTTCCCTTGTCTTTAATGAAGGCTCAGTCCCATTGGTTGCCCCTTCTGAGAGACACATGCTTCTCCATTTACTTATCTCACCCAGGGTTTTATCAATCTTATTCTGTGCATTTGGCCCACCCACCGTGCTTATATTTTATGTCTTCATCACATTATTTTGCATCTGTTTATTTCATTTTCTGTTATTTTCTGTATTTTATGTTGATGCTATTATTTGCTGTTTGCATTTTATTTTATTTTGTTGTGCTGTAATTCTGGGCTTGGCCTTATGTTAGCCGCCCTGAGTCCCCTTTGGGGAGATGGTGGCAGCATATAAATAAAGATTATTATTATTATTATTTGAAACACAACAAGATGAGTCCACAGCAAACAAGATCATTCTGCTGGCTGTTGTATTGGATCACATGTCGGACACTTCCCAAGTGTCTAGGACTGTATGATGTATCGGCGAATTATGCATGCAGATCCAAGTAAGGTAACCTTTTGCAGCTAATTTTGTCAGCTCAGATTGTATTTAAGTGCAGGCCCACGTCTTTAGGCACTGCATGCAGCGTGATCACCACTGGGACCACCTTTACTGGCTTGTAATACTACTACTACTACTACTACTACTACTACTACTACTACTACTAATAGAATGCTGATGTATTTGCCTTCAGTTCGCCTATCATAGAATCATAGAATCAAAGAGTTGGACGAGACCTCATGGGCCATCCAGTTCAACCCCCTGCCAAGAAGCAGGAATATTGCATTCAAATCACCCCTGACAGATGGCCATCCAGCCTCTGTTTAAAAGCTTCCAAAGAAGGAGCCTCCACCACACTCCAGGGCAGAGAGTTCCACTGCTGACTTATGGTAACTCTATACACTTCATAGGGATTTCTTAGGCAAGGAATAGCAGTCGTTTTGACCATCCCTTCCTCTGAAATAGAGCCTAGAGCACCTGAGAACCAGGGCTAATGCTGCTTAGCTTGCAAAATCATATGGGGTCTGTGTTTATTAATTTTTATGGCAAATTTAAGCAAAGGAACCACTGTGAGTTACTGGTTTATTACTCTTCCCCTGTTGCTCTTATTTTTTTAGATGTTTCTCAAAATACTTAACAGAAAAAGCCCAATAACTGCTTCCAAGGAGAACATCTAGATCTGTAATATTTGGTTTTGAATGGCTCATTTCACTTCAAGGGCTTTAAGAATTGGAATTAAACCCATGGTTTTGTTGAGGGTTTTTTAAAACAAACAAATAAATCTAATATTGCTAATATCACAGCTCTGTTTCTTCGGCTCTTAAGACAAAAGTTTAAGCACCCCCAGGCTGATTCTAATAAAAGCACAAAGATGTACAATTCCAGTCTAGCTCATTTCAGCTCCGAGCTAGCAATTGCCTGACCGCCATAGTAGAAACAGGAGTAATAACACGCAGCTACATGGTACATGAGCAGGTTTCCCCTGGAATTGTTATTGACTGGGGCTGCTGGGAGATGGATTGGAGCTTGTGCTACAAATCAAAGGTGCAAATTGTTATACACCCTAGATTCTGGGAGCAGCCGTAAAATCTCAGTTGGGGTAACTAAATGAGCTGCTCCTACACCTGCTATCAGCTGGCAAGGAAAACTACTGCAGTTTCTGTGGTGGAGATTTGAAGGCAGAATGAAATGGACTGACGTGGTGTTATGTGCTTCCCTAGTTGACAGTCTCATAACACGGAGCTCCAGGCAAAAGAATTGGAGTTTTTCGGCAACTGCTTCAACGTGAAATTGAGTTTTTAACACCCCCTACATGGCAGAGCAAAGCAAGCCAGCTTCTGTCCCAGCCAAAAACCTGGGACAGAACAAGGCAATGTGACTTGTACATGACACATGGATACCTGGGAAATTGAGAACGCAAGTGGCCACATGTTGTCAAGTCATGGGCACAATGGTTTTCCTTTCGCTCAAGGAATGTTATCTGAAATGAAAATAGATTTTTAGAAGACGTTAGATTTTGGCATTGAATTATTGCCAACACTGTGAACTGCCCTGAGTCCTCTTCGGGGTTGAGAAGGGTGGTATACAAATATTGCAAATAAATAAATACATACATAATAAATTCTATGTGCTATCAAGCACAAATAAGGCTTGGACTCCTGGTTGGGAAAGAAAATTATGCCAAATCCACACAACATATAGCATTATGCTCTTCTAAGATGAATCGATCCCAGAACTCAAGAGTATGGTGGGCCCAGGAAGAGTACTCTCAGAAGGAGAGGAAGACTAGAATTTAGAATCACAGAATTCTCGATTTGGAAAAGACCACAAGGAAAAGATCACCACATTCCAAGGCAGCAGTCTTAAGGGAAACCTATTAAAGGGTTTTCTTGATAAGATTTCTTACCTTCACCTTCTTCTGAGTCTGAGAGAGTGTGACTTGCCCAGAGGGCTTTCATCGTCAAGTGGGGATTTGAACCCTGGTCTCCAGAGTCTTAGTTCAATGCTAAAATGACTATTCCAGCCTGCCTCTAAGCCAGTGGTTCTCAACCTTCTGAATGCCATGACTCCTTAATACAATTCCTCATGTTGTGGTGACACCCAACTATAAAATTATTTTCATTGCTACTTCATGACTGTAATTTTGCTACTGTAATGAATCGTAATGTAAATATCCGATATGCAGGATGTATTTTCATTCACTGAACCACATTTGTCACAAATACCTGATATGCCCAAATTTGAATACTTGTGGGGTTTCGGGGGGGGGGGGGATTGATTTTGTCATTTGGGAGTTGTAGTTGCTAGGATTTATAGTTCACCTACAATCAAAGAGCATTCTGAGCTCTACCAATGATGGAATTGAACCAACTTGGCACACAGAACTCCAATGATCAAGAGAAAATACTGAAAGGGTTTGGTGAGAATTGACCTTGAGTTTTGGAGTTGTAGTTCACTTACCTCAAGAGAGCACTGTGGACTGAAACAATGATGTAGCTGGACCTAACTTGGCATGAATACTCAATATGCCCAAATGTGAACACTGGTGGAGTTTGGGAAAACTAGGCCTTGACATTTGGGAGTTGTAATTGCCGTAGAGAACTCTGAACCCAGCCTACAAAGGATCTGCACCAAACTTAGCATACTAACTATATAGCCAACATTGAATATTGGCCGGGGAGGGGGGTTGGGGGGTGGGAGAGGTTCTGTTTTTGAATTCTGGGAGTTGTAGTTCACCAACATCAAAAAGGAAGAGAACAAAAGCGGAGATATCTTCAGCATTCTCTGTCCAAAGTTTTCCAAAGATAATCAGAAATATATGTTTTCTGATAGTCTTTGGCAAGCTCTCTGAAACCGCCCTCACGACCCCACCCCAGGGTTCTGACCCCCAGGTTGAGAAGCACTGCTCTGAACCTATGTACCCAAAGTGAAAAAGAAGCACAACAAAATGGTCCAAACCATTCCCAAGTTTCTGTTTCATCTTTTTTCATTATTTGCTGCTAAATCTCTGTTTCTTTTTGTGATATGGCCTAAGGGCTAATCAATAAAATTACTACTACTGCTGCTGCTAAATGATTTTCATTGCTTTTCCTTATGCCTTCTTGAGAAAGTTGCTAATAAAATCACTGGCTGCCTTTGTCGGTGCCTTCTTCAGGGTGTTTACATAAGACGCCTTTTAAAAAATAGAGAGACAGAAAGCTAGTGAGAATGAAACTCGGCTGCAGCAGCTTAGTTCCATTGTTAGTGTCAGGTCAGTATTCTCCTCTTTTCTGCAGTATCTTATTCCCAAACGGAGGTTTAACGAGTTGCTGAACCTTTTATTTTGGGTGGGACAAAGTCTTTTATTGTTCACAAGGCGATGTGGCAGAGTGTAAAATAATAACGTGATGCTATAGAAACAATATGAGGAGTGGGCGATTAGAGGCACCCAGGCCAGGCTTCTTAATTGGGTTGTTACAAATGAAACTCATGGACCATTAAAAGGGCATCAAACATAGTGGCTACTATTATTACACGAGCTGTTTTTGGCAAGGACAAATTGTTCATTAAGACCATATGATGGCTTTAACTACTGGTCGTTAAAACCAAATTTTACTCTAATGGGGATGTTCTTTGGGGCACAGTTAATTTGCCTTTTCATTTTGCAGGGTGGGTCTCGGGAGAATTATCGTTCGATCTGCCTGTGACAGAGACCTTCATTCTTCCTTGGATAGTTCCAGAACAGTAAAGAAGGGTGTCCCTGCTTCTTGGCTCCTCATGCACACAGCTCTCTCTTCTGTACAAGAAGCAGCTGCACAAATGAATGCAGTAAATATTCTAGCAAAACAGATCAATATCCTTACAGTTCATGATAAATGCTTCATTGCACCTGATGGGTCCATGACTCTTGCTTAGAGAGATAATACGGCCCAGAGAATGCCTTAACTTTCCAAAGGGACAGCTATAGGTGTTCTAGTAGTCAAGGGTTATACTCAGAATCTGACAAATGGACAGAATATTACACACACATACACATAATTTATCTCATCAATTATTAAGGCTGACCTCACGCGGGATTGTTGTAGTTGTTATTTGCCATCAAGCTGGCCTGAACTTGTGGCAATCCTGTGGATGAGAGACCTTCAAAACAACCTGTTATTAATAGCTCTGCAATGCTTTTCCAAACTCAGGGCTGTGCTTTCCTTGATACTGTTTATCTACCTGTAATGCTGTATTCCTCTTTATCTGGCTAAGTGATAAGAGTAGTGGGGAAGAGGAGTAACTCTGCAACAATCCCAAGTGCAGCTATGTAATGTGATAATTATGGTGACTTGATTATGCATTGATTATGCACTGAAATTCTACAAAATATAACCTTAATAGAACATATATGTGATTACTTAAAGAATACTTTATGTTGCTGTGTTGCATCAAAGCACATGAATAATATAATGTATGGATGAGAAGTGGAAACATATAGATGGATAGAACTGTTGCACTGCAGGCCTGGAAGCACCTATGATCACCGCATCATACAAGAGTCTAGGTATATAAGCAAACCGTTTATTGTAAAAGCAAATAAAAATCAGGAATAAGAAAGGAAGGTATATAATCCAAAAAGGTTTAGCAACAGGTGATAACCAAACAATAATCCAAATGTCTCATAAGGATCCAGAGGTGACAAAGTCCAGGAACAGCCAGGAATCACAGACACAACGTAAGTCCACAATTAAGAAGGTATAACTAGTAAAACTTGAACAGGAGTACATGAACAGAAACATAGAAAACATCCAAGATATATTAAATCCAAAATCAAAGCTTGACTTGAACCAGGAACAAGAAAACTCAGGCTTAGCTTCTCATTCTAACACAGCATTGCTTGTACTAACCTTAAGGTAAACAGCTTGTTGTTTAATAGACACCCATGAAATCATTCCATTTCTCATGAATTTGCTCCACAACTTTCCCACGTAATCTCTCTGAATGACACAATCTATTTTCAGCTCTGGTTTATAAACAAAGTTTTGTTGATCTCTGTAGTCCCATGGGAATCCTTCTTATCACTCAGCTCTTTACTCGATTCCTTATCTGATGTTGCTACTTCTGACTCTCTGAGGCCCTGTACTCTCTGAGTCGGTTTTCTCACAGAAAGAGCCATGATTTCCTAGAATTGAGTGCCCATCATTTTGTGCCACAAAAAAGCTTACAGTCCTCTTTAAATCTAATTAAACCATTTCTGGTGGCTGATCTACAACAGGAACTGAGATCTAGAAATTCAAAGTAAATGCACTCAGCTGTGGTAATGGAGCTAGGGAACTAGGTGCATTCATAGCTTGAGTTGTTACGCCAAGGAATAGGCATGTTGCTAGCATTATGGCTGGATGGGTTGCTTGCTAGTGAAATTAATGTCCATGAATGGAGCAGTTCCACCCATCTAGACCAATCTGGTTTTGGAAGAGTTACTCTGGGGAGTGAGACATTGGAGTGGGCCACCTCTTCTTGTTTATGACTTTTTTACATTCTGAAATATAATATTTATAATTGCTTCCAATTATCTTTCATCATCAGTCACCTTATCTCTGGAGACTTATTCACATCCCTTGCTGTCTGCTCATTAAAGGGATACAGGCAGCAGAAACCCTCATGGAAAATAATAATAATGAATAAGCAGCTTCTTTTGTTCTTGATCCATTTGCCTTATGCCATTGAGTTTCCTTTACTGCTGATTGACTAATTGTATTTTTGAGGATCGCTGATTGATTAGCCATTTTTTTAACACAGGGAGACAGGCGAAAAGAAGAAGGAGCTAACAAAGTCCTTTTCTTTGCAGCATAGGATTGTGCTCATGGAGATAAGTTGTCTTGTCACCACTGATGAAAAGCTATTGTAACCAAGCTTGCAAGGGGAAAAAAAGCAGATATATAGGGTTTCTTTTTGTGCTAGTAAAGCCAGACTCTTGAACAAGAATTGTCTCCTTTTCTCGTTTCCAAGGAAAGAAATTCTGTTAAAGGAGAAATATTGAAGATAACAATCCTGTGCTTAATGCAGAAGCTTTTTTAAGGGCTTAGTCAGGAGCAATGGCTTTAGAAGAACCTCCTTCCCTGTCTTCTGAGCTTCTTCCCTTTTAGGACTGCTACGATCGAACTGTCAAAAAGAAATGACTTCGGAACTCATGTCTCTTCTAAAGAATGTCCAGTAGTTTGGTTCACAAAGTACTACAGCAAATGGCTCTAAATCCTGTAAGTTATTATCAATGAAAGTAAAACCAGACCCACACATTATTTATTTATTTATTTACTATATTTATATCTCACTCTTCTCACCCTGAAGGGGACTCAGAATGGCTTATATAATTTGGCACAATTCAATGCCAAAATTGAACAATATACAAACAATAGAATATATAAACAATATAACAGATAAAACATATAAATATCATAATACTTTAAAACATGGTACCTAGTCCTGCCGCCATTATTTGTGCTACTACATTATGCTGAATCCATATTATACTATCCAAACGCCTGAGTGCAGAACCAAGTTTTCACCTTTTTTCTAAAAACCAGGAGGGAGCGGGCCAGTCTAATCTCACTTGGGAGGGAGTTCCATAACCGTTGGGCCACCGTTGAGAAGGCCCTGTCTCTTGTCCTCACCAACTGCACTTGTGATGGAGGTAGGACCGAGAGTAGGACCTCCCTAGAAGATCTTAATGCTCTAACACAGTAGTTCTCAACCTGGCGTTTTGGCTTACAACTCCCAGAAATCCCAGCCAGTTTATCAGATGTTAGGATTTCTGGGAGTTGAAGGCCAAAACATCTGGGGACCCACAGGTTGAGAATCAATGCTCTAACAGATTCATAGGGAGAGATACGTTTGGATAGGAAAGTTGGGCTGGAACAGTTTAGGTCTTTAAAGGCTAAAGCCAACATTTTGAATTATGCTCAGTAGCAGATTGGCAACCAATGGAGCTGTTGTAACAGGAGGGATGTCCGTTCCCTGTATGCTACTCCAGTGAACAGCCTGACTGCTGCTTGTTGGACAACTTGGAGCTTCCGAACAGTCTTCAAAAGCAACCCCATGTAGAGCGCATTGCAGTAGTCTATTCAAGATGTAACAAGAGCATGGACCCTTGTGGCCAAGTCTGACTTCCAAAGGGTGTAACTGGCGCACAAATTTTAACTATGCGAAAGCACTCCTGACCACTGCCAAACCCAGGCTCAGTGATGAGTCCAGAAGGACTCGCAAGCTGCGAACCTGTGAACACTCTTCAGGGGGAGTGTCATCTTGTCCAGCACAGGCTGTAACCCTACACCCTGTTTGGGCTTTTGACTGACCAGGAGTACCTCTGTCTTGTCTGGATTCAATTTCAATTTGAATTAATTGGGGTTGGGGGCACGAGACCCCCATGAAAGTGAAAAACCACAAATAATGGAATTCTTCTTCTTATTATTATTACTGGCTGCCATCAGTAAATAGAGTAGGCATGGGCAAACTCAGACCTTCCAGGTGTTTTGGACTTCAACTCTCACAATTTCTAATAGCTGGTAGGCTGTTAGGAATTGTGGGAGTTGAAGTCCAAAACACCTGATGGGTCCAAGTTTGCCCATGCATGATATAGAGTATACTACTCTCTGCTGTTCCGTATTTCCCAAGAAGCTCCATGTTGATATGAAATTAGGTTGGGGATGATTTTTAAAGAATCTCCAAAGTCAGTTCCCATGTCCTGATGCAAATAGCATTTGATCTCACTTTCTGGGATGGTTCCCCAAGTAGAAGTGGAATCCAAGATCTACAACTTCAGTAATTGTCAAGCTCTTATATGATGAACAAATAATAAATTTGTTGAAAACAATTGGAGGCACCTATACCTGTGTGCTTTTCCAGTCCAGTTCAAGATAATTACTATCAAGAGGATTCTAGCTAATCTATTTTCCTAAGTGATATCTTCACCTGACCTGAATGCACTCAAATAATTAAGACATTGAGATAGGTTGTGGGTGAATTTTTTCCCATAGTGCCTTGCAGCCAATTATTTTATTCATGAACATACAAAACCATGCCTTTTGTTTGCTATGTTGATGCACTGTGTAAAGTCCGCCAACATTTAACCCATAAAATATGAGCTGCTATTAACACATAGCCAAGCATTGTTTTGGCATCATTAGGGACCTGATTTTTAGTGTACCCCAGCAATATCAATACGGGGCTTAGATGTAGTTCATAATAGCTAAGTGGTTTAATGTTGCTTATCACATTCATCCGATAATTTCTGGCTAAAGGGCAAAACCACCATAAACGAGGAAATTATACCAGAGAAGTATTATTATTTGATTTTTGCTGTCGGGAATAGGCACTTGGAGGGTTTTCTGCCTCCCGTGCCAAAATAAATTGGCCAGCTTTGGGTATTATGCATCTTGATTAGGAGGGTCAAGGGAGGGACATTTGCTGAGGCAGCGAATTGTCTTGGGTCAATCCCCGATCAAGAGGCGCCGTTCCCCTTCACACTTGCTGATTTCACAAGTCACTTAGCACCCGGCCAACCCTGCAAAATGCTCGAGGCCGGCTTGGCGTATTAATGAGCACAAGCCATTGTTCTGACTCTCTTGTCTTCTATGCCTCAGCTTAACTTAGGTCACATCTTCTGTTTAAAGACCTTTCCATTCTAGCTACAGATAAAAACCTTGGCTATCCTGATGTGGACCAGAAAGAAAAGTAGGGACCTGAATTTGTTCATGTCGGCTAGCTCAACCATCTTTAACAGAAGATACATTGATTAGCATTGCTTCCTGACCTCTGAATGTATTACTAATTCCTTTAGTCAGCAAAAGCAGCATCTGTCCATTACATCTGGAAAGCAAGGAGAGACAAATTCAAAAGTTCATATTATAGAGATGAAATGGAAATAGAAATGGGCACTGAGTTTTCTTTAAATAAGGAAGGATTTGGATAGTTGAGTGATTGGAACAGAATTCCTACTTTTGCCACAACTCAAAAGTGAGCTGCAGTGGCAAAGTCTGACTTATGCCATTGCAATTCACCATGATTATGAACTGATAGATAGAGTGTGGCTTCAGCCATTAAAGATGTAGGAAGAGAAGTTGATGCAGTAAATTGAGTAAACCAATAAGGAAATAATCTTACATCTTAAATCCTCCACTGAGTCTTGTAGAGGTGATCCTGGGTTCTCAAAGGCTAGAACATCAGCATGAAAGTTGTGGCATAGACTACAAAGCTGGTAAGGAACCATATTTTTGCCATTACAAGCCACACTGTCATATCTGAGGTAATATTTATTTTATTTACAGTATTTATACCCCGCCCTTCTCACCCCGAAGAAGACTCTGAGCAGTTTTACAGAACACACATATGGCAAACATTCAGTGCTGATTATACAATAACAGGACAAACAATGCAACAGAAGTAAAGTTTTTCTCATCTTATTTCTGGCATATTGGAGGCTGTGCTCTACTCCGGCCATGGTGTATGTGTGTGTGTGTGCATGCACGTGTGCGTGCTATTGTGCTACCTTCCATGCAAGGAGCTTTCCTCAGATCGATGCCTTTATTACCTCCTCGCTAAAAGTGGTACCTATTTTATCTACTCGCATTTCTGATTTCGACCTGCTAGCTGAGCAGGTCAGCTGGGGCTAACTATGAGTGCTCATCACCAACCCGGGATTGAACTGTTGACCTTTCAACCAACAGGATTTTTCTACAGCACAGTTGTTTAGCCTGCTGTGCAAAGCCCAGCTTTTTACTCTCCCAATTGGTCTGAGTTGTTGGGGCCTTTTAGGTATGTGTGTGAGTATTTCTTGGCCAATTTTGGGCTGGTTTGGGTTAAAAAATGCCAGTAAATTCTTTGGAAGGCTTTGGAACTGTAAAGGTGGGTCCTGGGGCCACATGTATCCCATGAAAAGCAATTTTCCACACACAAGAATATTGGCCGAAGGGAGATAAATTGGCCACAGCAACTGGACACAATAACAGAGTGAGATCATTGCAGGCTGAGATCCTACACTGCAGGAGAGGAACCCTAACTTTACACCCATGGAGTTATATTGGAGTTGTGTCAGGCCATTGCAGCACTGTACAAATAAGTGCACAAATGGATGCAGATGCACCATGCACCTTGTGATACTTCACATGGCATTTCACATCCACAATTAACTGATATGGCTGTTCCACATTAAATAAAGAAATTAAACTACTTATGTGGAGATGTTTGCTTATCAACAGCAATGGCTTGACAGTCAAAGATGTTCAGCAATTGAACTATCACCAAGAAGGTGATAGCAACTGCTCCTCTGAACGTCTTCAAAAGGAGGTTGGGCATCTACTTGCTAGGAATGATTTAGCTGAAGTTACTCTATTGAGCATAAGGTTGGACTCAGTGCTCTGTGGGGCTCCTTCCAAGTAAGATGCTTTGATATTTTTTTTATTCTATGTGCATTAATGAGGGACTTCCTACTCCAATGGAACTACAGGTCTTCAATGTATTCAGGGCTAGTGGTCATATACTGGATTTCATTGCCACAGCCAAGTCAATAAATTGCAACAGACCTTGAGTGGGAAGCCCATTTTAAACAGTCCCTTGCAAAATGAGAAACAGAAGCTGGTTTTCAAATTCAGGGTCATATATTAAATAGTAAATTGTCACTCTGTGCTGAGTGGTTGGCATGTTTTCCGGGTGGACTTGTTTCGAGGAAAGAAAAAAGAAAAGGAAGGAGGAAAAACTCTTTGCTTCCAGCTTTGAGTTGAGCTGTAATTGATCCCGAGAGTGAAACAGAACTAATCTCTGAACAAAACATGATTATGGTAAGTATTTTGGAAAATTTAATGATGGGGCCCTTGGGAATCCACTGCTGTTGGAAGTGATCAAATTCTTAATAAGCCCATTAGGCATATTTCAGCAAAATTAGGCTGTTAAGGAGATAAATAATGCTTTGGTTCCTATAACAAAAGCAGATTTAGTTTTTACTTTATTAAGATAAATGCGCCGAGGGACATATTTCTCCTTCAATTCCTCATTCAGAACCTTGTCTATGCATGCATTGCCTTGATTTCTTTAAAGCCCCAAATGGGACCCAGCTTTCTTGTGGAGCACCCTTGACTTGTACACTAACCGGACCATAACTTCAGATTGTCAAGCAACACTTGCCTTTGGTTTAATCTACCATGAAAAGCTTCTCCTTGGTGGTAGCTCCCCTTCTATCTTGATGGGTTTTCACAGGATTGTTATTTAAATGCCAACTTGAAGCATACTTATTGCTCTGGGATTTTAAAGTTTCATGCTGGTTTATACAAAGCTGTATGAAAGCAAAGAATGGCCATGATACTATAATAAAGATTTCTTCTACAGTCTCTGGGGGAAAAGAAGTTATAAAAACTTTTATCTGTGTCATTAGTGACACAAAAGGATCCATAACAGCAACTGGTCTTGGCATCTTGGGCTATGATGAGATTCACTCTGGAAGTTCTTGAGAAAACTGTTTTCCTGGGATTCACTTCAGAAGCTATTGTGAAACATATTATCCAGCCCTTACATTCCCTGTCCATGTTCTCTCATCTGTCTCAGTATTGAGGGACTTCCAGTCTTGTCCTTCTGTGGTCCCTTACTTACTTACTTACTTACTTACTTAGGTGATCCCTCATAGCATGAGGGTGATGGTCCTCCAAGTGTAGTGTCTTGGCAGTGGGTCAGTAGATGGCTGTGGAGCCCTATTCTTGATCTGCATGTTCTCCCGCAGTGAGGACATCAGTTTCCAGATGGAAGGTGGTCCTGATCAGGGTTGGCTTGACATACCTTCCTCTTGGCATGTTTCTCCCTTTCGCCCTCTACTCATGTCACTTTGAATTCTGCAGCACTGCTGGTCACAACTGACCTCCAGTTAGAGCACTCAAGGGCCAGGGCTTCCCAGTTCTTAAGGTTTTAAAAGTTGGCTTTAAGCCCATCTTTAAATCTCTTTTCCTGTACAGCAACATTCTATTTCCCGTTCTTGAGTTGGGAGTATAGTAACTGCTTTGGGAAATGGTGTTTAGGCATTTGGACAACATGGCCAGTCCAGCGCAGTTGATGGCATAGGAGCATCACTTCAATGCTGGTGGATTTTGCTTCTTCCAGCACGCTGACATTTGCCCGCCCATCCCAATGGCTTGCTAACACCCACTTCCATGAAACACTCTTATGTGGTGGTTTTGTATGAGTTTCTTCCTATTGCAAAAGCTCGACATAGCTGCCTAGAGCCATATTAAGAGCTTTCAGCTAAAATATGCTAGTAGTTTTGGTCCCAGCCATTTAGTTTTGCACTAGAATGAGATCTCCAACATCTTCTCTGAAACTGAATTTGGCACTCAGGTTGAAAGAGCTTTCACTACCTTGATTTTTCTAATCTTTTTCCTGTAATTCTGAAAACTCTTAGCATTCAAAAAGCCCATCTCCTTAATCGTTGCCCCCCCCCATTAGTGTGCGCTTTTTTGTAGTGTGTGCACGTATCTGCATGTATTTATACATAAATTTATCAGAGGCTTTGCGCCACTGCTTTTCAAAATCTTCTGTTAATAGAGCTGCTACTCTATTATTCAGAATGTTGATTCTATCTTTTGGTATTCTCTTTCAACTTCTTGTTTTCTTGCTAACATTCCCATCCCTTGCGGGTCATCTTATATACAATAAACTCTCTGCATTATGTGTTGTGAAGTGTCTAAAAAAAGCTTCATTCTCTTTCATCAGTGAGTGGGTTTTGGAAAATAGTTTGCTGGTAGCTTGCTTGTGCTTGAGACAAGAACCAGACAGAAAGCAGACATTTTGATATTATGATTCTGGTCAATCTTTACCAGAATCCTGTTGGTGTTATCTAAACATCTTAGTTTCCTTGCTTATACCATTGTTTATACCATTGTTGACCGTAATGCAATGACCATATTTACTTCATGGTTCTCTAGGCAGATTTTCTGGATGGTGCATGAGACTTTATAAGAGATTTAATGCAGCCTTTGATTCACTGGGATTGCAAAGATAGCTATTACTCATTTCCCATTTCACTATGGTGCCATAAACAAACACATATGTAATCAGATATGTAATGGCAGATATGTAATCAGTTGTGCAATGTTGGCATTCAGACGAAAGGTGAGGTTCCTCTGAGGATGCTTGCCAGAGATGCAGGCGAAACGTCAGGAGAGAATGCCTCTAGAACATGGCCATCTAGCCCCCAGAAACCTACAACAACCCAGTGATTCCAGCCATGAAAGCCTTTGACAATATAGTGAAATATTTAATTATTTAATTATTTAATTAATTTACAGTATTTATACCCTGCCCTTCTCACCCTGAAGGGGAATTCGAGTGGCTTACAGAGCACACACATACAGCAAACATTCAATGCCTATTATAAACTTAACAAGGACAGATAAACACAGAGGTAAAGGCAGTTGTTCCAATCTTATTTCTGGCATCTTGGAGGCTGTGCTCCACTCTGGCAATGGGGGTGGGTGGGTGCTGTCGCTACATCTTCCATGCCGAGGAGATTCCTCTGATCTTAAGAGCGCCTTTATTACCTTCCCACTAAAAGTGGGACCTACTCACATTTCTGCTTTTGATGTGCTAGGTGGGCGGGTGAGCTAGGGCTAATGGTGGGTGCTCACCCTGACCCCAGATCAAACTGCTGACCTTTTCTGCAGCATAGTGGTTTAGCCTGCTGTGCTATGCCCAGCCACTGCATAAAATATGTGTTTGTAAAGTTATAATGCAGGATTACAGTGTATGATCTAAATCCTTATTGATGTGATCTTTCTAAATTTATGTCAATGTAGTTCCCTGCACCTACATACTTAGGAAAAGCTACAGACAACCTATTTTGCTTTAGTCAGACCTCACCAGCTCTGGAAATCACAATTCAAGGAGGATATTTCCACTTGGAAAGTGTCCAGAGGAGGGTGAGGAAGACAGTGAAAGGTCAGGAAATGGAGTTGAGAAAGGTGGGCATATTTAGCTTGGAGAAAAAAAAGACACTGGGAGGATATATTGAAATATCTGAAAATATATCATGCAGTTGGAATGAGCTTGTATTCTTTGGAGACTAGGAAACAAACAAATGGATGCAAATTAGAAAAACAATTTCACTAAAGATTAAGGTGAACATCTTGATAGTAAATACTGCACAGCAGTGGAAAGGGATGCTGAGGCGAGGGAGAGAGACTATTTCCTCTTTAAAAACCTCTTTGCTGCCTTATACTGATTCAGTTTTTTCTTTTATATTGGCTGGGACTGTATGCTGTTAAACCTTTGTACTTTATATCACAGGCAATGAAACACTCTTGTGTATAACCAAGTAACACAGTTTATTTATAACTTCTGGCTCCAACGCTTGTGGTTACATTTGTGTTTTGTTGCAATCTTGAGGCTTACAGTCAGTAGGCTGTCCAAACACGGAAAAATTTGTTTCTAAACTCGATTCGTTTTTAGGGGTTTTTTTGCGTTTTGTTATTTAAAAGAATTCCGAAATTTTCCTTAAAAAAAGTTCGATATTTACGAAATTTCGGAAATCATAAAACAATTACGAAACAATTACGAATCGATTACGAATCGATTCGTTAATGGCGGCCGCGATCGCGCAATACGCTAAAAAAACTTCTGAAGCTTCCCTCTCCCTCTGTTGTTGACTGTTGGTGTGATAATTATATTTTTTTTTACTGAGAAAACAAACAGCAACCCTAAAACTTGCACCAGACATGCGGAAATAATAACGAAACATTTACGAATCAATAACGAATCAATAACGAATCAATTACGAAACATTTACGAAACGAATTGGAAAAATTCGTTTCATTTTTTAGTTGCTCCTGAATGGTTCAATATCGCTTCGTTATAAAAAAAATATGAATTTTTAACTAATTACGAAATTACGAAACGAAACCGCCCAGCCCTAGTCAGTATCATTTACTTGGTTAACTTTTCTGAATAAACTATCAATGTTTCACATTCACAAACATGTTACTCGCTTTACACACTCTTGGTCAAATTATATTCTGAACTAAGGCAACACTAGCCTTCTTTATGTTCCTAAAAACTTGAGCTCTTCTCTATATCAGAAGTCTTTAACACATCGTCATAACTGCTTATTTCTATCAGGCACTCAAAAACCAACTCTCCTCTTCACACACAGATTCCTAACTGTCATTTTTTAACTCCCTCACTCTAACTGCCTCTTTCAGAACTTTGGCTCCGCACTTTTGGAATGTTCAGCTCTACTCTCCCCAATTGTCATTTTGGCCTAGCAGCCTTTTCAAATCCTGAGCCTACACTAATCTGCATATGACCAATCGGCTTCACATATGCAAATGAATCCTATCTCTGCTGTTGTTACCTGTCTGTGCCTATTCTTCCCTATCTGCCGTATGTAAACATAGAGCTATACACCAAAACTTTAACATAGAGTAGCAATTTCGCTACAGATGCCTGTCTGGAGGTTTTCACCTAAAGGTTAAATGGCCATTTCTTGGGAGTGTTTTAATTGTGTGTCCATGCATAGCAGTGGAGTCAGTCTTACAGTATTTAAGTAATCACATTTAAAGATGGGCTGGGCTCTGTGGTGGTAATCACTGCCTAAAAAGAAATGTAGGATATTATGGAAATGAGTAAAACCTCAGTGAATGTACATACATTTGTCAGTGTTGTATTGGCAAACACATTGTTCCAATATCATGTTTGCAGAGATCCATCAGGAGTGAGGGGGCCATTTAAAGAAGAGCATTGGCAAGTGAGAGGTGAATCTCACTTTTTCCATGGTCATTGATTTCTTCTGCAAATGTCCCTCTGAAACTGTTCTTACCTTCTTCTCCAGTCAGTTAAACTTCAAGTTTTGCAGCATTGTGGGTTGGAAACTAAAAATAGCTTTGTATTGGCAGGGCATTGGAGCCTTAGCAAGTTCCTTCTGCTTGTCAATTGCCCCTGCAATCCCCCCTTCCCACTATACTTCATTAGTATAAATAATAAAATACATGGTTGGCAATAATATGTTTCATTAAAGCTTGGTTCTGCTCTAAAATCCAACAGATGGGGATTTTGTCCATTAATTCAGTGCTGTGTTAAAACATTATTTTCTTTTCATGTGTGCCACTGAGTCATCCATGCAATTTTAAAAGGATGTCCATTTTATTTGGATGGTATTTGAATTTTATTGTTCTAAGAGACAGAGTGAAATTTGTGTTTTCCCATCCACTCCATCTATTTAGAGTTTAGCAGTTTATCAAATGGATAAAGCATTCATCTGATTTTCACCGCAGAAGATCAGTTCCAAATTCTGCAGAGTTAACTCAGCAGAAAAGTGTGAGAGATCATTTGACTTTTGTCTGCTTATTTTTTCACTCTGGTATTTCCTACACATCCCAGCATCATGAATCTTGGTTTGACTTTCAGGAATGAGCTTCGAGGCTGTGTGGTTTAGTCTGGGGTAGGCATGAGTTCCTTAATGTCACAAGCAAACCATGCATGCTTTAAATATTAGGCCAAGGACAACTCTGGGGTCTGGACAAGAGTCAACTAGTAGCTTCATCTAAGGCCCAACCACACAGCCATATAATGCACTTTTTGTAGACTCATACAATACAGTCCAATGTAGTTTTGAAGACTCATATCATAATGTTTCATGTAGTTAAAATGTGTTATGTGAGCTTACACTGACTTTATAATGAAGTTTCAAATTGCATTAAAGTAGGGTCTCACTTAGCCAACATAACGTTGGATAAGTGAAAATACTGGATAATAAGGAGGGATTAAGGAAAAGCCTATTAAATGTCAAATTACACAATGATTTCACAAATTAAGCACCCAAACATCATGTTTTACAACAAATCAACAGAAAAAGCAATTCAATACATGGTTACGTTATATAGTAATTACTGTATTTATGAATTTAGCACCAAAACATCGCAATGTATTGAAACAGCTGTGGATCCGGGTGGGAGATAGACTGTGTTGGATAATACAGAATGTTGGATGAGCGAAGGTTGGAAAAGTGACACTCTACTGTATATAGCAGTGTAGATGGGACCTTAGAAGCTCTCCAAAAGTTTAGGTTTTATTAAAGACTTTAGGGGGGCTATCCAAGGTCCCCAAACAGGATCAGCAGAATGGCTACCTCCTTTAAAGTTTGCATAAAGTTTTTTTTCCATGAGTGTTCATTGCACCTCTGACATGGCTGTCACTAGAAAAATCTTTATAGGATGCGGCATTAGGTTCTATCAGATCTGGGAATGTCCCAGCACTTATGGCTATATGCGTACTTGTGGTTACACTCTCATTGCTTTCCTGAAATGCAAGAAGTTCTGTCTCTAGTGCATTAGAGGAGAAAGATACCATAGTGAAAAAGCCCAGAACCTGGCTGCCTTTCCTGGGAGTTCATGAGTTGCTTTTCCTTTTGAACTTAATCCATAATAAGTTAGTGATATAATTTCTTTTGGGGAAAAGACTATGGCAGCTGCACTGAAGTCGCCCAAGGGCATGGAACAGATGGTCTAGTCAGCCATGGTCTCCTCATACGTGTGTGCTGTATACCTTCAAGTCATTTCCAACTCATGATAACCCTAAGGCAAGATGATAGGATTTTCTTTGCGAGCTTTCTTCCAAGGAGGTTTGCCAATGCTTTCCTCTAGGGCTGACAGAGTTTGACTTCCCTAAGGCCATGCACTGGGTTTCTATGTCTGAACAGGGATTCAAACCATGGTATTCTGGAGTTCTAGTCAGACACTCAAACCACTAAACAGTGGTGACTCTGACTATGTTTTTCTGTGTAGCCCTGATATTTATTGAGCTATTCCATGTTATCATGCCTCAGGTCTGCATGAAGTCAGGGAAATAATAACAACTTGTGTTGTGTATTCCTAACAGTCAGATCACAGTTTGGCCATGTCATTTGAACAGGGCTTTCACAAGAGCATCACAAGGTTTAGATGACAAGCAACTGGGAGCCTCCACTCATTATCAATTTCCAACTCTTTTGAGTTTTGAGCCAAAGAGATAAGTTCAACAGATTGCATTTCTAAACTCCATAACCTGCAGTAAAAACTTTCCAAGTGAGATTATGCCGCTCTTCTGCCAGTGTAACTGAGTGTGTAATTTGAAGGTGAATAAATTGCACAGATGATAAACTGTAGGGACTTTCTGCTTCAAAGGCAGCACCCACACTGTCATCTCCATGACCTTTATTTTTACTGCCCAAGATAACCTTTCCTTCATGGCTGGCTCTCCCCTTCCTTACTGATCATTTCTTTTCATCTTCAGATGAAGGCTTTGAGCACCTTCCATTTGTATCCTGAACTTTCTCATTGGCAGATCTATGAGCAATGCTTAGATGAATAATTGAGCTGGTTGGGGTTAAAGAATGATTAATTGTTAAAAAGTCTAGGTTCAAAGTAAATAACATGTTCAGAGGGACACAGAGGAAAAGAAGCCAGGAAGAGTTTTAGTAAAGTTATTGGAGAAGCAAAAATCTATCATATATCTGCTATAAATTGGCACTTCACAGTATGGGCTTAAATTGCTACCCTGAGACAATGGCTTCAGATTGCTCAGATAAATAGAAATTACTGCTCCTTTTTCCTAGCATGCTCGTTCTTTCTTTAAAGTCTTGAAGGGTCTTTTCAATTCTGTCATTTCCCAAGACTCCCCCTTCAATGCACAGGCAAGAAAGATAAAACCTGAATCCAGTTGGGGCCCAACTAGAGTAGATCCAGTGAATGAATAGAATATAGTCTAATATACATAATTTATACATAATATATACATAATATTATATATGTATATATAATATACATATATATAATAGAATATACATCTAATCACCTCTCAACAAAAGTTTGCTCTAGGCACTGTCAGGCCATTATATGCTAATCAAGGTGATCA